>OX424555.1:21014867-22214867 GCA_949152475.1 Terebella lapidaria
CAGTGCATTTCCACTATAAATCTAAATTCGTGGCATTATGAAAAAAAAACTGCAATGAGCAATATAATCCACCCATTAGAGATACCAAACAGAAAAATATGAATCATACAAATAACCAGCAACATATGTACACGTATACATACATGTATACATACACCGGGGAGAACGTGTTTCGCCACCTTTGCTTTATGTGGTGTTCAATGAAACGCATTCTTCAAGTTGATACACATTCCTACTTTATAAACGCATGGCCGGGCGAATGGCTTGAGTCTTTCATGTCGGGGAGGTACGAAATAAAACAATTTAGCTGTTCGATATGACCAGCGTAGATACCATAGGAACTAAATTTGAATAGAGCCCGTTAAACACGACGGTAGAACACACTTTCGGTAAAGGAGAGGGCCTAAGTCGCGCGCTGGGCCCTCTTGAAGGCAAAGACCGGAAGACAACTTATGCCCCACGCCCCCCCCCCCACCACTCAGAACACTGTATACAGTAAGACACTACATATTGGGGGGGGGGGGGGTAAATATTCAACGGATGGTGCGAGACGGATTATCCCAATTAGTTCTCGGTTCCCCCTCAACTCAACTAAATATCCGCCGGCATATGCACCTGCGAGTACTAATCTGCGTGTACAACTATACCGTCACACTTGACCAGTGTTTAGGAGCAGAGGGCGACACTGTCTGAATTTGTGATGAACTGTGTCACCATTATCATATCATGAGAATAGAAGTACATGTCCACTTGCTGTTCTGGTAATTTTCAACGACATACAACACGGTGTTTACCAAATTTTGCTAGCTGATGTTTGCATCTTTTAATGGATGTTTTGCATGATAATGATTAATATATCAATCCCGGTTATGAATGAATCATGAATACAAGTAGGGTTTTCCATTCACACCCATGCCCACTGCTTGTGCTGCCACCTTTCAGTGTCTTGCTGAATTTAGACTTGGGACTCAACAGTAACACCACATTTATTGTTCACCTTCTCGTCTACATTATATTGGCCTTGACCAAAGTTCCATGGCGTCAAACGAATTAAGTTTCGGCAATGGTGAAAAGGACTCGCTAGTACGCAAACAAATGCGTCTTGAGCTGATGAACTCTGTACACTGTACAGGGCTTTGTTCACTGGACCATGGCGGTCCCTCTTCAAATAGGCACCTCAACGCCTATTGGTTCAGTGAACAAGGCCCGGCACGGTACTTCTCACACAGAAGGGGTCAGGAAAACAAAGGACCACAGACGTATCATTCACTATGGCGGGATATAACAAATTCTTACCTTCATCATCATCAGAACAAAAGTAACATGATGATGTATATGTATAGGCATGGAGGTCAACCAAATATCAAGACGTATTTCCAAAATATATCTAGCCCCTGAAGAAAATGCCAATGCTACCACGTGTGCATGATATATATTACGATTCCCTCTAACGATGCGGTTTAGATAATTGTAACAGTTTGCCAGAGAGGATGTCACAGCCCAAAAATATTCCAAGGAGGTATTAGAATTATTAATTTTTTTATGTTTGCCTTTTTTTTTCAAAATGACCCCCATTTTGATTTTTTGACTGGTCGAAGAAAAGAAATTGTCCGAAATCAAGTCACTATCTGTCCTAACCAATTTCCACAAAAGAAAAACATTTTTGTCGCCATTCAAAATTTTCTAGAATTAGACAATTTAATTTACTTTTCTCTTCATAATAGGAGTAGTATTGGGTAAACTCGTAGGGCACTTCAAGATAGAGCTGGAATATTGGCACATTCAAACAGGAAGTCATATATAGTGATTTCGGTGAAAGCTGAAAACGGCAATTTTGATGAATCACGGTAATTTGGGTGAAACGAACAGTTGCAGCTCAACATTAAATACATGCCTCGGGTTACCTTTCTTGTATATTTGGTTTATTTTGAATATCTAGAAATTCTGGTCAGTTCCTCTCGTTAAAGGAGGATATGATCACATGTGTTGATAATCTGCACTCCACATCATAGCATAGTGCATATCGCTGTTGTGTGGCTTATATGAATAAAAAGTCCATAAAAGTCTACTGAGTAATCAATTTCCGCAACATATTCCTTAAACCAGAGTGCGAGGAATGTGTATTTCAATGAACTTTGCAAGAATAATCTACATATTTCAGTCACAACATGAAATACATTCTGGACGAATCATGTTTTTCTGTAGAGAGTGAAAGAAATCTGATGGTTTCGCTTGCATGTGATGAACATCACAAGCACGTGTGAAATAATTGGATGAAGCACATCCATTTGTTTCGAACAAACAGTCCTGTAGCTAGTGAGTGCAACAGAGGAAAATCGCTAAAACGGGTCATACCTTGACCGAAAACATAAAGACGTATATCAGTGCGAAATACAAGATCGATGGTGTTTTTGTGTTCTTAGCGACAAGAGAGAGAGGGGAAAATAAACAAAAGCTTCGGATCAAAATATTCACTAGTGTAGCCGGATCAAGCATGTTTGAATACTCTGGATCGTTTTTGTCCCTTAACATGTTCAACACTCTTCCAACAATGAGAACAAACGCAACGAGCTTGATTGATTGAATGTCCGTGTGTATAAGTGCGCTAAGTTATTTCGGTAATCTCTCTAGCTACCATGTTTCTGGACAATATATGTTTAATTTTACACACGTGTCAAGCAGGGTTTTAGATGAGAAATGCTGGTATCTCAAGTGTCGATACAGTCGTATCGCTAAATGTCCACTCGACGTGGTGATCAGTCAATCGAACATTGCTTGGCTATCAACTATTAATATGGTCAATATTGTTAGCAAGTGGCTGCAATTGTTGCAAATAACACTTGATGCAACACATGTAGAAACATGTAATCAATTTCATCACGAGAATGACTGTCAGTTAGGATCTGTGAAACGAGAAGTGTTCCCGAGCGATTCCAGACACATTCACGAATCACGGATTAAACACACCGTAGACTGAGGTGGATATTCAAGTTTAATGCTCGACACATCCTACGACATATGATGGAAAATATCATCCACCCTTTTGTGTGTATATTTGCGTCTTGAGTGAGCAGTGCGAATATCGCTTGAGGTGGAAGGAGATGTTCACTCTTCCGGAGCACCTGATCTCACTCTCAGTTTGTGTCTGTGATGTGCACATGGCTTTGACTTTGATATTGATTGTATAACTCGGATTTTGCCACTTACCCTCAATTACTAAGCTTCGTCCATGGATGTGGTCTTGGAAGCTGTATATTTTATCAATTAATCTTTTAAATTTTGCAGACAGCCGTAACGACGTGACTGATAATGAATATCGTCTAGACATTAGACAAATATGTGGTCATAAACATGTGCATTTAATTTCATTTGTCACTGTTTTCGAAAATTGGCAATTCCTTTCTTTTCCATCCATCATTCTTAGCAAACAGCACATTTAAATTATGGAATTATTTCATACAGTTGTCAGTTTCTCACGGGTTACATGTACTTGCTTCAATAAGTTGTTGGAAATGTGGCGTTAATTAGACAGATGAGAACCATGCATTTTTACACTCGAATGTGACCTGCTTAACACAAGGTTCTGATAATGTTGTTTTAATTAGAAAGATTAGATCATATATTTTTATACTAAATTACAAACATTTGCAACTTTTGTCAATGCATTTCCTTACATTCACCTGCAAAGCTCAATTAGAACAGGGGACACCCGAACACGAGTTCCAGAATGATGGGAAAAGTGAAACAAAGGGGAAATTTTTTTTTCTTTTCTCTGCAAATTTCCCGTGACACCCTGCAGCTAGCCGCCGAACGTTATCTGTTCCAGTTCCATTGTGTTGGGGTCACGTGATGTTTAAGTTAACATTCTAATGTCTTCAAAATCCGACACATGGTGTGAACAGGTGAAAAATAACAATTCCCAAGTAAATATACGTTTATAATCTTTTGTCCATGTCCGATGATGTTACTAAAATTTGTGCATTGAGATTGCTACACTGAGACTACGAGTTTGGAGGAAAAGTATCTCAAAAAATCCAGGGACGCCAAATCACATTTCACCCCATGTTATGCTCAATCGTTCTTTAATTTGTTTTGTAATGAGGGAAAACAATCTACCAAGTATTGTGTCCATGTTTGCTATGAATGAGTAATGAGCATTTCCATGGAATCCATCAAGACATGTTGCACGATTCATTCCAAAGTCTATTATCACCTTGCGTACTGAGTTCAGCTCTATGTGTACAAATTCAACTTCTGTTGTGGTGAAAATAAAAAAAAACTTACTTCGATAAGAGAAGACACTAGGCACAGACTCGATGAATGTACTTGTCTATTCCATACAATTGGAGAACAAACTAGCATGGCCAAGATGAAATATAATGCAGTCTATATCCATTCTGGAAATCGTCCACGACAAACGTAAATTACAAACTGAATGTCCATTAGTTTACAAGTATATTGTAATTCCCCATGTTCAAAGCTCGAATTATATACTCCAGCCAATGTCCCAGTGAACATAAACTCATATATTTTAAATCTTTTGTAGGCCTTTGCCTGTGTTCAGAAAGTGTTGTGTTTTGTGTTCGTTTATGGATGTTTATGGATACTATACCACAAACTCAGTAGCCTTTCGGCTTGTGATTAGGTACTTATGTGCTTGTCGTGTATCTATTCCATGGGGTTTGTTTCGAATCTATAAATTAGTTTCATAGGTTGTTGGGTACTTGTATGTTAAATACATCAGGTGTACAGTAGAAACAGTTACATTTCACACACTGTTTGTCCCTGATTACGCCAGTGTGTCTTTGGATAAGCTAATTGGCCGGGCTTTGTTTCTATTGCAACGTGTTGTATTTTACGTTTGCTATTGGCATCATCAAGATCTAGTTGTATTGGTGGTAAATTGATACTTGCATATGAACCCTGAAACATCATCTGATATTTTCACAGAGTTATTTGAAAGATCTACAGGGAAAATTTGGTCTCGTCTGAGATATACACGGTGAGCCATTGTTTGTGCCCCATGAAAAGTATATATCATGCAATTATGACCACGCCCAATATGGGCGTTTCATGGAAGAGAACCACCGAATGCATTTCACACAACAACAAAAAAGCTGGTCATTTCAATAGTAATACAATTGCAAAGGGGCATGGCAATTTACAACTATGATTTTGTTCCAGTGATAAATAAAAACAGCTTTATGTCAATGCTTGCATGCTATTGTTTCGGGAGTTTATGTTGGGTACCACTTGGGGGATGCTTACTCTCAGGAACATCTGATTTCACCTCCGTATGACCATTATATTGTGGTCATGAAGTAGCATAAAATTCTTTATTCTATCTTACACTGGACTTTGAGATTGGATAACGGACTTAGCGTTGTTCTCTCGCAATACCTAATACTTGGATACTGGCTACATGTTATAGTAATCTTAGTGGGTGTATGTAACCATATTAGGTACATGTATGCATTGGTTCCATGTGATTTGATATTATAACTACATGTATATCAGAAAATCTTCAAAGGAAGATTACCATCTCGAAAATCAACAAGTCGTGCAAATTTAGGAAACACAAAAGCCGCACAATTAGCAATGACAATGCCGGCTATCCGTACTCTACCGGAAACAAGGATCATGTGACCTGTTGTTGCAAACCTTGGAAGGCCAGTGCCGCTGAGGTGTTTGTCACTAGGTATTGGAGAGAATTGCTCGGTCACTCTGTATATATGATATATGGCACATTAAACGGTTTGGGAACTTCGCGAGTACCACAACTATCCCAGGCGTCTATCATGTAATAAATACCCTAGCTGATTAAATTATGTGTTATCCTCGTAATTTTATGATTCATTGTCCACCATTGTTCACAGCGTATATTCATGTATACTCATGTGACAGGCCAGATCGCCATTCGTAATATGTAAAACAACACGCACCATCGTCAGACAATGACAGGGCAATATCTATCTAGCCTCTGGAGAAAGGGCAGTCATGTTGCATATGCTTAAGGATAGATATTACATCTCCTGTCACGGTGTGGTAATGATAATTCAGACTGGTATGTCACAGAGAAAGCAGCCACCAACGAGGCAATTCATCAGGAGCAGCTGGCCCTAGCAAATGATTCAGGCAACTCGCAGGAAAGGACATATATCACATTACATCTTTACGTCCTTGGTTTGTCCAATGACTTGTCAACAAATCATAAATGGTTTTGGTATCTTATTAATTCCAGAGGTTTAGTCCAGGGATCATGAAAATGTGTGTTCATGGTCAATTGCAAGATCAAGAAGAGCTGATAATTAGAAAATAAACTGGTGAAACAAATATTCAGAAGATTTGCCGATGCAGACCAGTTTGGTTGAGGGTGATACACGTGTTCGTAATTTTGGTTTCATCCATTTCCAGAAGGTAATAAAATTGATAATATTGCAATACAATACAGCTCCTCCTAAGTGTATATATTTGATTTATATATATATATATATATATATATATATATATATATATATATATATATATATATATATATATATATATATATATATATATATATATATATATATATTGGGTGCTTATTTACTTGTCATACAACTACTTCATGCGGTTTGTTTGCATTTCTAAATTGTTTAGATAATTTGTCGGGTAGTTGTATACTAATTGCATCAGGTGTACAGTAGGAACAACCACCTATCGGGCTTTGTTCCTATTCCAGAATGTTATATCTTTAGTTTGTTAGTGGCATTAACAATATCCGGCTGTATTGGTGGTAGTGGGTTGATCCTTACACATGATGTAAAGGACAAAATGCGGTTTAAAATCATTATGTAACACGACACGGACGCCAGCGTCGAACAATGGCGTGAGGTTATATATTAACTCCCAAACAAAAGACCTGGCATGTTCAATTCCCTGCCACGACGAGGTCTCGATAATTCAGACTGGTATGCCGAGCAGGACACATACAATTCCGAGGCAATCCATCAAGATCAACAGGTATAGGATCATAGAGGATGCAGCTGACAAAGAAAAGGGCACAGTTCATTGCTTTGCTTGTCAGGAAAGACAGAGAGTACCTGAGAGTACCAAGCATGTAACATTCAATACGCTCCTATTCATGACCACCACATAAGAGGTTAGTGAGGATTACCACCATGTGTTGTCACAATATAACAAGAGATGATTTAAAAAGTGTGTATTGTGACCACATAGCAAAAATTTGTTTCAAATAATCATTATGTATTGTTACCACATAATATGATATTGATTTGGTTATCAATCATCATGTTATCATGTGTCGTCACCACGTAGCAAGAGGTTTATTAAGATAATAATCATAATGCATTGTCAGCGCGGATCTACGGATTATTCAAATGATATCCCGGTTGTATTGCCAAAACATATCAACAGGTTATTCAGGTAATAATCAGTGTATTTCCATCAAAGGGTTGTTTCAAATTTAAGCCCTCATGTATTGCCACAACATACCAAATTGGTATCTGAAATAATAGTCATCATGTATTGTCACCACTCCAAGAGAGAAATTGGATAATCATCACGTATATCCACGACAATTAACGCCTTTTTGAGGTAGTCATCATGTATCGCCACAATAGACGAAATTGTTAATTAAAATTATAAATCACGTATATCCACGACAGTTAACGCCTTTTGCAGATAGACATCATGTATTGCCACAACAGACCGAATTGTTAATTGAAATTATAAATCATCATACAAGTACTCTCACCACTGTCTAAGAGGGAAATTGGATAATTATAACGTATCTCCACCACAGTTAATATAAGACGTACATTCTCATCCGTCAATGATCGGTGCCTACAAAAACTTCTAACCTTTACACTATTTTTTACGGAGCCCCTAAGAGGACATGCAGAAAATAAATTTGGAGTGACAACTGATCATTTCGAGCGCTCGAAATCATTTCGAGCGCTTGAAATAAATTAATTCGAGCTCTCGAAATCATTTCGAGTGCTCGAAATAATAATTCGAGCGCTCGAAATCATTTCAAGAGCTCGAAATAAGTTAATTCGAGCACTCGAAATCATTTCGAGCGCTCGAAATCATTTCGAGCGCTCGAAATGAATTAATTCGAGCTATCAAAATGATTATGAGTGCTCGAATTAATTGCAATTACATCCGCGGCTATGTTGATTGGAAGGGAGGGAGGCATCAAGAACTATAAATAAATAAATGATTAAATAAAAAACAATTAGCTATTCCTTGACAGGTATCTGTGTGCATTTGTGAAAACTGATCCATACTCGGGTGCAATTAGTAGTAGTAAAGTATTGACAGATATAATTTTGTTGGTGAGAAAACTGGTTGCAATTAACAGTTAGCACAGATTCATCTGTGAATCTACGACCAATTGGAGTTTAGGACTATGAATATCCTTATCTATATATTAGGGTCGTGAATCCAAGTGATTTGGGAAAATTCTGTCAGTACTTTACTAGTACTAATTGCAACTGAGTACGAATCAGTTTTCACAAATGCAAACAGATACCTATCAAGGAAGAGTTAATTGTTATTTATTTATTTATTCATTTATTTATTTATCGTTCCTAATGCCTCCCTTCTTGCGCAACCAACAAGGCCGCTGATGTAATTGCAATTATTTCGAGCTCTCGAAATCATTTTGATAGCACGAAATGATTTCGTGCGCTTGAAATGATTTCGAGAGCTCGAATTAATATTTCGAGCGCTCGAATTAACATTTCGAGCGCTCGAAATGATTTCGAGGGCTCGAATTAATATTTCGAGCGCTCGAATTAACATTTCGAGCGCTCGAAATGATTTCGAGCACTCGAAATGATCAGTTGTCATTCTAAATTTATTTTCTGCATGTCCTCTTAGGGGCTCCGTAATTTTTTGCCTAAGCAATGAACTGAAACAAGCGGGTACGCCTAATTTTTTTTTTACCGATTCACAATGCCGAGACTAAGCAACCTTGATGGAGCGTTGAAAGGGTATGTTTGTAAATTCTTATCATGCATATAAAATACATGAATCCTTTAAAAACTGAATTGTGAATATCGTCTATGAAATTCCATCATCAAAGAGAATTGTGTTTGATGACCGGTATGCCCTTCTACAATGTGATGCAGGAAGTATTTGATTGTGGAGAAGTGTCAGTTAGATATTATGCTATGTATTTTCATGTGAAATGTCACAGGAAAGCAGTCAAGAGCTGTATTGATAAAGATAACGATTTATATTGCTAGTTTTAATCATCGACATATTAGCAATGTAAGTTGGCGGTATTAGTGTTATTTACTGCTATGTCAAATACATTTGAATACAAATCAGTATGTACCAACACAGCAACAACTGACGATACCGGTGCACCAGCATACCGAACACTATCAGAGGCAGTGATCTAGTACATCAATCATGACATATCTCAATTTTTGCTCGATGTGTTCAGATACAGAACTGGTGCGGAAAACCGGAGATACGTTCTGCCCGTGGAAACGTTCTGAACCGAGGAGTTTGGGCCGTGCTTGCAATCTCCCGGCATGATGTTTTACTTTCATACCAACAATACTTTTTGCAGATGCATCGAGGGCCGATGGCTATATATATGTGGCAGTAGAATCTTCATCACACATCCATATTGCACACAAAGTAGTTGATTGACATAGCCATGCACAGCACGATTTTACCTCATGAATACAACTGTGCAACTCCTGTTGATTGATGACGTCATACACTACAGTATAGTGGTATATTACTTCTTGGTAGTATACTGTTAGGGTATTAAAGCAAATTCCACAAATGATACCTCACACATTTCACGTCCCCCGCAAATCTGTGTTTATCCCAAATTCACATTGTTCATCACGATTCCACTTGACAGTTTCATTTTATTTTATGTCCCATTCCAATTCCGTTTTGTGTTTCTGGGACCCATTAAATCACAACTAATAGACCATAACATCAAGTTTGTATCAAACATAACAACTCACAGGTCAAATGACAACATAGAACAATAGCTGCTACAAGAGAAATAACAATACACAGAAATGTATCCATACTGCAGTGTGGTTTTGTTCTCCCATAATAATATCAGATATGCGCACCTGTGTCTCCAGTGCAATTAACCTTTTTAGCCCCGCCCCGATAGGGGGAGAGGGTATTGCATTTGGGTCTGTCTGTCTCCCTGTTTGTTTGTCTGTATCCCTGTCTGTCCTTCCGCGCACATATCTCGACAACATATGGTTTTATAGACTTCAAACTTATAGGGGTTAAGCGGTATGGCAGTGGCTCGGTCCTCCCCAAATTTTGTGGGAATCGGATGGTGTATGGCCAAAGGTCGTACGACGAGAATTCTCCCTTATAATTGAGGGTCATGATTTCAGCTATTTTTTGCCAGCGACTTTCAGTGCAAATGTCTGCGCTCATAACTCAAAGACATTCAATCTGAAAATCATAGGACAGAAGCGCTATGACAGTGGATCGGTTCTCCGTAAATTCTGTCGTAGTCAGATGAAAACGGTTGCAACGGAAAACGTGAAAATCACGTAATTGGCTATAACTTCAGTTCTACTTGATATTAATTTTTCCATCTATTTTTGTATTTTTCTTTGGCCAATTCCCAATCGTATGGTGTACGACCGATAATCGTAGGATGAGAAAGCTCTCCATTATCGTCCGATGTCGAAAAATTGGGGGTCACGGTTAATTTTTTTACAGTGACTTTTCAGTGCATGCCTGCGCTCATAACTCGACGACACACGATCCAATCAATCTAAAATCTATAGGGCTGAAGCGCTATGGTAGTGTTTCGGTCTCCAACAAATTTTGTCAAAATCCGATGAAAAATATTGCCATGGCAACGGAAAAAGTGAAAATGTCTATAACTCCGGTTCTTCTCAATAGACGTGGAATCAATACCCAGTATCAAGTATTCCGAGCAAACAAAACAGGGTCCGTTATCCAATCTCATAGTCCGGGGACAGAAAGTCATATCAGGCATACGAAGTGAGAGAAAACAAAAATGACAGGGAAACTCATGAACCCCCGTAAATGGCCATCAGGAGGTGAAATCAGGTGTTCCGGAAAGAGTGAGCATTTCCTGCCCCACTAGTGGCACCCGTCATGAATTCCCCAAAATTAACATGAAAAAAGATCTAGTTGCATGGCAGACATGGATTTGCTGTATTTATCAACCAGATCATGATGACGTCCATAGAATTTCTTAAACGCAGCAATAAGTCTTGGTAAAACATATCCTTGTCGTCGCAGTTTAGAGACTAGCTGGGCACTTCGATAGACAAAGTCCTCATATTTGCAACTATGATTTTTCCAACTATTTATGTATTTATCTTTGACCGATTCTCGATCGTATGTTGTACAGCCGATGGTGGTGCAACGAAAACTACCCATTATCGCGCAATGTCGAAAAATTGGGAGGTCACAGTTTTATGACTTTGGGTGTTCTGAGATTCAAGACCATGACATGTTGCGAAGCCATTTTCAATCTTTTTGAACCGTTTTCGTTCAGGAGACGTGCCTTCATAATAGAAACAACATTGCGAAATGTGACAGCACAATATCGAGTGACAAGGTCAAGGTCACAGAAAAGGTCAAAATCGAAAAGTCGCAATAGCTCTGCTTATATTCATTATTAATTTCCCTAATTAATTGTGTATTTTTCGATAGTCAATTCCACATCATTTGCTATACGATCGATGGTCGTACGATCCAAATTCCCTTTTATGGCCCAAGGTCGATAATGTAAGGGTGATCAGCTTCGATTTCAGTAACTAAATCTGAAGGGGCGAGGGTCTGCAATCTCTGATTGTCTCGTTGATTTTGCCACAGAACGCGTAAAATGTATGTGTCAACTATTTGATACTTCCCTGTTTGCGGCGATTTATTGCTTGCTTCTCCGACCATTTACGACCCATACCACCCCGCACCAGAGGAAACTATACACGTCATGTTGAATGTTTCGAAATTTCAAATTATTGTTATTAATGAATGCGTCGTCCTGTTGTCACCAATGCAACAAGATTTTGATGATGTTCTAGAAAATATACAAATACGATCAATAGGAAGAAAGCCCAATCATGCATACCCAAAGCCTGGTTGTTGTCATCAGGAACATAAAAATGTGTGAAATGTTGATTGAATCCATAATATGGATACATGTACATGATTGATAACGTCTGGCCACCGCTTTCTCAGTGTTGGCATAATAAGCATGGCTGGTAGCTCGCATGTATATATATACTATTATTCTCTATTATATCATTATCCTTAACTAATAATTCATTACTTGCCGGAATCTGAAGATTTCGGCAAGTATGTTGGTTCGTTCGTGGATTTGTGGATTTGTGTGTTTGTTTGTGTCCAGCCTAGCGTCCACATTTACTACCTGATTTCTTGCAAACTTAGCGTACATAATCTCTAGGATACTGGGCAGAAAACGTCCTATTTTGGTGTATCTAGGTCAAAGGTCAAGGTCAAGGTCACGCAAAACGTTGAAAACACATAAGTGGTCATAACTTCGGTTCTAATGGTCCTAGAGACTTCAAATTAAGTGCATATTGTAGATAAGCTCGAGTTCTATCTTTTGTGTCCTTGACCTTTGACCTTGACCTTGAGAAGCTCGCCTGAGGTCGAATATTTGACCTTGGAGGTCACCTCCTCCGATTTTCGATCTGATGCTTGGAAACGACGTGCGACTGGTCCCTTATGCTCAATGTCAATTTTTAGCTCGATCGGTCGATTCGTTATGACGTAATTGGCGTTTCTATAGCAACAAAATTGGTCCATGATAAGCGAAATTGCATGTTTCAAGCTGTCCATGCTGATAAAAGCGTCAATAATGTGCATAAAAATCTAATGATACAAAAGTTCATAGCCTAGGGTGACTTCTTTTGTTCCGAGAAATTTCAAGGTCAAAGGTCGAAAGTCAAGGTCAATATTGACCCACAAGTAAAAACCATGTAGGTCACTGTATCTCGGGAACTAAGTGCGATAGAATCACGGAAGTAAATCCAAAGTATTGCACTCACTCAGCCCAACATCTTTTGTATTTACACCTAAGGCCTAGGACCGATAGCCTTTGCAAGCGCCTGAGGTCGAAGTTGACCTCAAAAATGACCTTGACCTTTTGCGAAAATATCAAGTAGTAGCTCGTTTGAAAGGTATTCGAGAGTGCTTTCCAAATCTGTTGTTATTTTTGGAATCGGACGTTAATTGACGTCATAATGACGTCAAACATGATTTTCACTGATATTTAGACCTATCGAGTGTCAGATGAGCAAGATTATATTATTTATTGCAGTTCTGACACCTGCAAACGATGTGGATTCGGCCTGTGATGCTCTCTGTCAATTTTCAGCTCAATTGATATATCCATTTTGACGTAATTGATGTTTTTGTAGCAACAAATCGATAAAATTTCAAAGGAAACTTGTTATCTGACGATATTATGATATTGTCCGGTGATAATATAACATATATAAACACGATTTTAACATGCATATTGAAAAGAATCCATTCACAGTAAGTTTGCAGTATAGAATTGACGACAAATGACGTCATAATTACGTCAAACTCACATAAACAGTCATAACTTCGAAACTAATCAATGTAGAGAGTTCAAACTAGGACCATATTGCAGCATATCAAAAAGCCTTTCTTATTTGGATTTGAATGTGACCTTTGACCTTGTTCTTGAGACTTTGCAATGAGCTCAATGTCAAATTCAAATGCGAATTTCAGCTCACTATATCGAGTAGTATACCGTTAGAAAGTTCTTGGTCTCCTGAGTCCAGTGATGTCTTATTTTTGGCGCTGTGACGTTCAATGAGGTAACAGTGACAGTATGAGTAGTTTGTGAAGTAATTGAAGTAAAATGAAGTAAAGTAAGTAAGTAAGTAAACGTAGTAAGTACGGAATAAAGTTACGTCAATTTGTTCAAATCCATATGTCATTTCATTGGCATATGACATATATTTTGGTTCCGGCAAGTGTGTGCCCTATGGGCTCTCGTTTATTAGTTAATTTGTATTGTTATAATATGTTATACGAGAATATACATGGACCTCAACTAAATTTCATTGAAATTTCTATATATATAACCCCGGAACAAAAGCCCTATCCTATAATATGTGCATGATATGGTATACATGTATGTTTCAATTCCCTCCCATGATGTGGTCTTGATAATCAAACGAGATGATCTGATGGCTGCAGGGCGTTAGTGTGTTAGGGACAGCCGGTCCCAAATAAACACTTCTTGCATCTGGCAAAGAAGACTATGTTTTATACAACGCTCATTGTCTCAAAGTGGCAACACATTGGCTTCCACGCTATCTTGCTAAATATGTACACGTATTTTCCGATTCCGTCCCACCTGACACCTTTTCAACACTGAATTTCTTGAAATTCTGGTCAGTTCCTCTCGTTATATAGGATTGGTGGAATATAGAGGACGATGCTATATCCAAGGAACATAAGTTTGATATTTATCACATGTTTTGATAGTTGCACGTAATCAATAGAATATTGCACATCGATGTTGTTTGGTTCATGGGTATACAGTTTAACATACGATCAAATTGTTGTTATTCATAGAAAATTTCTGCTATATGTCTTGAAAAAGTGTATGAGGAATGTGCTCCGTAATGAAATCAGCAAAAAGAATCCATGAAAGACATGAACGACATGTAGAAGAATTGTTCTTATTCTGAAGAGAGAAGATCAAATATAGTGGATTTGCTGGCATTTGTTCACAAGTACAGGCGCGTGTGGAATGATTGAATGAAACAGATCCATTTGTTCCAACAGACTTTGCACAGCGCTAGGGCAAGTGAGTGCAACCGAGGAAAATACCACATGAAAGAAACCGTAGAGACTTATCAATGCGAGATACAAGACCGATGGTGATCTTTTTGTGTTCTCAGAGACCAGAAAGAGGAAAGTGAACAAAAACTTCCGGTTAAATATTCACCGGTGTGGCCCGATCAAGCATGTTTGCACACCATGAATAGTTTTTTGTCCTTAACATGTTCAGCGTCCTTCCAACAATGAGAACAAGTGCAAGGGGCTTGATTGATTGCCAATACGTGCAAGTATGCTAGACCGGCCCTACCCCCTTGTTTTTCCTAGATTTTGTTATTAGTGAGTCGATACGAGCTTCCTTGCATTAAACATATGGAGCTATTTTACTTCGGGGCACTTTGCATATAGTTCTAAACACGTGTCAAACGGTGTTTTAGATGAGGACGTACTTGTATCACAAGTGTGGGGGACAACAACCGTATTGCTTTATGTCCACTTGACTTGATGATCAGTCACTTGAATATTGCTTGGCTACGAACAACAACATGATCAATATCTTTAGCAAGTGGTTGTAATTGTTGCATACATCACTTTATGCAACACAGAGAAGAACATGTCATCAAGTTCATGACGATATTGACATCGAATTAGGATCGGTTTTGGTGAGTACCTAGGTAATTATCCAAGTTCCATATTTCTGTTAAATCATGCGTTCATATCCGTGCATAAGGCAATATCATTTGTAAAAATTAGAATAACTAAAACTACCAGGGGAAGTTGTTAGTTGTTTTTGGTTACTTTCTACTTACGGTATGTTTACATTGAGTGATTTGCGATCAGTATGTCATGCCTCTTTATTCTTCAGTGAAAATGGATAGTGTACAGTGAATCCGTGTCCAGGATGCCTCAGTGTAAGAACAAGAATACTGCCACCAAACTACAATTGTATGGGAAGGGTTCCAAACAGAGTGTTATTCTGGATGTGAGCATATCCACGCGAAAACGGGCCGACAAACTCAACCAAATAGAGTTGAGCAAGTTGCGCACCCGCACTGAGTACCTGGACAGGCATGCTCGTTACACATCGCAAAAACAGCAGAGAGTTGTGGGAAACATTAACAAGTCTCTGGAGGTACTCAACGCCTACCATCATCTGGTATTGGACGAGTACCGGGCAGACAATTTTGACACTCTACGATGGGGATATAGCCTAAGAGAAGCGAGAGCTGATCCTGAGCGATTCCAGCGATACATTCACGAAACCCGTATTTACCACTCAGGATTTTCCATCCGAAACTTGAAGAGGGAAGTGAACCGTAAACTCGAGCACTTGAAGCCGGAATTGAATCGTCAAAAGAGGAAGGAGGCGATGATTGGTAAAATGAAGGACATGTGTGTTATCGAACCCATTGACAGAAAACAGTCTATGACGATGATTTTGCACGATTTCAAGCAAATGAAGAAGCCGTATGCTCAAAAACTTCCGCCCATTGAACAAATACAGGAACCAGCTATTATGCCATAATTCATGTACGCAAGTTGCTTTTTATTAGATTGCAGTAAATCACACAGACACCATTTTGAATTTCACATTGTGCAAAAGGTGAAACCAATTACGATAAACCAGTTACTTCTTCTGTATATTTACACATAAACTATAACCTATTATCATCATTTGTGATGGTATGTATGCATTATGCAGCATACTGACCTGAAAGGTCAGGTCTAACACGATATCCCTTATCTCTCCGGATGTTCATTCCGCATGAGTTTGAAGACAACGATTTTGAAGTATACAAAATAAAGTCAAAATATTGTGATATTGGTTTACATGTTTCGATCAGCAAACGAAACATTATTAACGTATTGTATAAGCATGTATGTATTGTGTATGTGTTTTATTTAGGCCAGAAGGAAGATTCTTACAATATAGTAATGATGTATTTATAGGCAGTTACACAAAAAAAATCGCCAAATAATTCAGCTATGTGGATGAACATGCAATCAGCTTTATACGGCCCGAAAGCAGTGATAATTTGACATAAAATTTTCTTTGTGTGTGCGACTCTTACATCGAAGCCTCAATGTACATGCTTCATACTGGTTGTTTTGTGGTGTCTTATTGTTTTCAAGTTTCCAGTTGAACCCGCATGATTGCTTGACTGCGTGTCCACCGTGCTATCATAACGCACGACGTACAATATCAATGTCCGTGTTGCTGAGGTGACATTTACATGCACTTGAAATAGTGCATATATCTCAGCATCACCAGCCTATGGTGTCTATGGATTCTGTCTTGGGATATGAATTCGTCTGTTCGTCCATACCCATTTGTGGTTGTATCGCGCTGAATGAAATGTGCTTCACGGACAGTTTGTCTCTGTATACTATAACTATGTAAATTAACTTCGAAAAGTACCCGGATATTGGATTTTATCTTCAAAACTATACCTATGTAAATTAACTTCGAAAAGTAACCGGATATTTGATCTTATCTTCAAAACAATGTAATTGTTTATTATAATAATATAGAACAGTTTTCTGTGTGAATATTTATTCCACTGCAGAACCGAATCGTTGTAATATCAATGCTTGAAATTTCATGTGTAAAAAAGGGCATTTGATTCTGCAGTCTAAGTGGTTTGAATCAAATAGGTAAATGTCAGAAAATATTAAACTATGTCGATAATATTCATTAATAAAATGAACAATTGCCGGATGATTGATAAGAAGAATCCACATTCCTTCCGGTTTTATATTGGCGAAAACATCATTATCACAAGCAGACGGTACTGTTCAAGTAATTCGGTGTAGTGTTTTGGATATCGCATATTGTGTGATCCGTGCTTTAATCCGAAACGTTATGATATGTCATGCAGAGGTGTTTTGTAATTCTAAATTGATTTAGATAATTGTTCGACATATGTGCACTAAATGCAATTGGTGTCAGTAGAAACAAGTCTATATACATACTATCTGCCCTTGATGGCGTCAGTGTGGTTTTTGTCATAATTTGTTGTTTTTGTTTGAAACTGTTTCGTCACGGTTAGGTTTTTTATTGTCATCATCAGAATCTTTAAAATAGTAGTCGATACATGCACTATATATAGCCAAATTGAGACGCCAAGAGCACAGATTACAGAACCAATTAAGATCTTATATATATTGGATGCGAATTTAGATATCATATGTATTAGTCTTTCGTTCAATATGTTACTTCAAGGGCTTCAGTATACATACGTATTTGACGTTATGTTCTATTGTCAGCACGTTTTCACAAATGATAAGCCAAACAGTAAAGAACACAAAACTGAACCCTCAAAAATGTTTCGGCTTAGGGTTTATTTACATAAACATGTTTAAATATAGGATTGTATTTTCATGTATTATATATGTACACATTATGAATGAATAATTGTTTCCATTCAAATGCTTGGCAAATTGAAATGAATATATACAATGACAAGAACAAATTATATATCATGGATATTCAGTTTGGATAACATAATAAATGACTAGATTAAAAGTCACAACAAACACAATGATATCAGCTGTATGATGAATAGATGTGCATTTTGAACACCAGAACAGTTCCATTTAAACATTCGGCATAGATAATGTCAAGCAAGTAAGGGCAAGACGACATTGGCTAGAAATGCATGCCATTTCCCCCTTTCAGCCCACGACAAGAGGAACAATTCTACCCGGGACACACATCCACATCATATAACAACACTTTATATTCACCAGTACACTATCTTCACGAGGCAATAAATATTCACATAACTTTGATAGTGTAGCATATCCAAGGGTTTGATAAGGGTTGAATATCTGGAATGTATCACATATTGAGACGTAGCGTGGCTTCAGTCTGTAGGTTGTTAATGAAACAATGATAATCTTACGATGACAGCAGTTTGTCAACATTCCGTTATGAAACCAATGACACACAAAATATAGTATCAACAAACAATATATAGAACGGCAAAGTTCGATACAAATCATGGTGTGCACGTGCTGAAAACAAACAAATACCCAACATATTTATATTAGAAATTCACATTCGAATACCTTTTATACCAAAGAACAGTTGATTGTTATGAAATATACTTTTAGGACTGCACTCTCAGGAACACCTGGAATAGTCAACTATGCCACTGTATGTAATACTCATCCTACTGTGATACTTCAAGCATTCCGAGTCGAATCACCGTTCATTTTATACTCTACGTAAATTACCTTTACATAAATCGTGTACGGAAATACTTGCGTTTTGGAACTAAATTTCTCATTTTGCTTTCGTATTACATATGACGAAGTTGCCCCTCCCGTGTAGCGTCGGATGGACACAGCGGGCAGTGGAGACCACTCTATGATTATTTGTATCGAGAGATTTCCGAGTGTTGTGGAGTGTACCATTGATACACACCAGTACACCACTGTGACTGTGTACACCTCGGTACGGCAAGAGTCGCAAGCAATCTCCGCGGGTGGGCGGGGCTCTACTACACATGAAGAAAGACGATTGGCCACTTCGAGTCACGTGCTTTTACCCTGTCTTGAGGTACATGAGCACGTCATCTCGTTACGTACAGCTGAAAACGTCTGAAATACTAGCAGTCTCGTTACATTTTTGTATTCCAGGTGTCGGTATTCCAGCGCTCTGAGCCAGTTTTATCTCGATACGCCGAGAACTATTAGGGATATCAATGATATGAGCGTTGTCAGAGTGGTAGGCCGTGATACGGCACAGCTATTGCGTCTGTGACTGGGCGGTGAGAGTTTCCACACATCCTGTCTCTGGCAAGGACCTGGAAAAACATTTTGAGTATGAAGTAACCTATATGATAATAGCACTCGTTTGGTGTGTATTATACCACTTTTATCTAATATAGACAGCCTTTGTGATTGAATCATCGATCTTGATATCAGAAGTCAAGTTATGTATTTGAACACACTACTATAACCTACTTGTGTGGCCGTCCAGTACCGCTTCCAGGGCTCTGCCCATGATATCCCGGGCGCCGATGTTACATTGCAGGTCCGTCTGGATCCGCAGGTGTGAGCCCTCGTACTCGTACACCTGTCCGATAGAGTGTCATACAGGTATGAACATATTTGTGGGCATTATGATTGCATGCTCATAGTTTATATAACATGTACACGTGCCGGCTATGCTTGAAACTCTCATAATAAAGTATGACGTTATGATGATCAAATTTACCAGATACTCCTCAGGAACATGCTAGAGCTGCTGCATTATGACATTATCAAGTGAACCTCCATATGGAGCTAATTAACTAGCATAAAACTGAATCTGGCAATTTTCCTTTACTACAAAATTAAAATAGTTTTGAAATCTCAAACTGTAGTTAATTTTGTTTCATGAAACGATATGAATCGATAGTGCCTAGGATCACAATGAAGAGCAAGCGGTACTCACAAAGCAGTTAGCGAGGCCGTAGCTGGCACCCGCCATGTTGTACGGGTGTACGTCCCCGAGCTGCCGTACGATGACGAAATGTCTGCCGTCCTCCTGCCAGTCTGACAGACACTCCATTCGTCTCTTCTCTGTCAAACAGTCGGGATATACAGGAAATACATAGGGAATACACAGGGCCAGGTAATAATAAGTTGTACACGGGTAAGCATGAGTAATGCGTCGGTATTACACAGGCAGTTCATTCATGATTACAAACTAGAAAGTAACTTACTAAAGTAAACTTTTAAAAGTGAGCAGTAAACTTATATCTATGTATGTATCAACCTATTACAGCATATCTATGTTTTTCCGCAGAGATATTTTATATAAATGAATATTTCAGGATAATTGGTGCTTTGGCAAAACCTGGGTCGTCTGAAACAACAGGTCCATCTTCCCGAGAATTCTTCACAATGTTTGTGGTATCAAAGTAAAATAAATTCAGCTCTAATCGATACATGTTTCGTCTCAAACTATATTTCAGAATTCCCCGAATTCAGGCTTTTGGTTGATAACCCGAATGTTGCTTAGTATTCTCCTGCGGTGCACGGAATTCCCTATGAGATTACAAAACAACACAGCCCCAAGTGGAATGTTTTTTGTTTTCTTTCAACTATTATTTTATTTGCCAAAGGCGAGATATTTTCTCAGACAAAATGTCTCCCTTGAGTACTGCACATACAGAAATGTTATCAAATTATCGAATCAAATAATGTATTAACTAAACAATTTGTGCTGGTGAGCACAGTTTCACATGTGACACGTGACCATACCACGTGGTTACTTTGCCATCAGGAGTATGGGCGTTTTGGGCAAGAGTCCGGAAGAAATGAGTGACGGGTCTGATACGTTAGCGGTAATACGTTGACACGGGCGACGACCCGTCTTCATCCGCCCGTTGACTCCTCTGAAAACCTCCTAACAAAATTACCAACCAAATCCCGACCGCCAACTTTATTAGCGTCGCATCTGCCGTGGAATATTGGTCATATATATGATAATAACAGTCGCCCCTTGTTATATTACCATGCAAATTTCATCCGGACCGTTCGTTTCGCCATTATAACGACCAACTTTATCATCGGCCGCCCGTTGTGATAAAGCTATTTGTAATTTGACGGGTGAGAATCGTACGGATAATAAAACTGGCCCACTGATGACTCCTCAGTTATATTGCCCCTGAATCCATTGTTCACGCTCTGGTCATTCATGAATAATCAATGGTATCTGGCACTGTCTTCATAGCGTCGCTACCTGATTCGATATAATGCATTTCTCATTTGGCCGACATGTTCATAATTAGATCTACCACACACGCTTGCTCGTGATGGTGCAGCGTCACATTTTATATTAGCGTTAACGAGATTCGCATCTACAATATTAGAGACTCGTGTTGCAGGTAGGATCACATTAGAGGAGATTCATATCCAATAAACCAGCAACCCATGAGCGGATTTCTGAATAATCCTGTATGTGTTGACACAGAACAAAACAGAGTTACGCAGCACTGGATTTCATATAAAACACTATCGAAAAGCGCGAGTTGGTACAGGTATGCCCACACTGGTCAAAGTTACTATAGCCTGTTCTATAATCTCGTTCATACCGTCATCTTTCCTGACTTGCGGAGGGGGAAACCCTGCCCCTATAATTTAGCTCCGAGTACTGCCCCGACACTTCCGATGTATTGTGACAGCACAAGCATGAAGAGGCCTACTCGGGATTATATATAGCCCCCAGTCGGCGACCGACAGCGTCATTGATGCGTACCTGTCCTCTCGACGCATTCGCTTTCAATCTGCATCACGTGACTTCCGTTACAGCCGTTGTTTATCTTGGCGGAACATGACATAACGTCGATATCGGTGGTCACCACACCCACCGACTCCAAGCGGCCGGGGAACGGGCAGTCCGTGTGGCTGATGTCCTCGTCTGCAAGTACACGAGCATGGGGGCTAGTTAGACGGGGTAACACCCAACACACAACATACATTGTAGATTAAACACTATAGAGTAACGTACAATTGTAACACCACAAATAGATCAACACTAATCACAAGACGCGCGCAGATATAAAACCTATAAGAAACTTACTATATACATGGTTTGTTTGAGAAAAATGAAAATGTGTAGGTTTGAGATTTTATGAATTGCTCTTGGAGATTGACAAGCCTGATCATATTTCCAGAATATAATTAAGTGTTGTCTTTGTGTTGGGGGAATCTCTAGCTCAATGAAATCAGTTGATTTGTTTGATTCTCGTCAGACATAGGATTCACAGTACTCTTGGCAATTTAGCGTCTGTTGGATGTTGTGATTTCACGCATGCGAGATTCAAATTAGATTTGCGGAAGCTCCCCTAGAGCGAGAAGAGAACGTCGCGACTCAAAGCTGTTGAAACAAGATTAGAGCACGCAATAGGCAGCAGCAAAGCGTTCGTTTGGGCGCAACAGACGTTGTAAAGTTCCTTACCACTAGCTCTGCAGCACGCTGCTCTTGGGGACCGCAACGACGTCGTTACATCCCAATAAAACTTCAAACACGTTTACATTCCTCTGGTCAGGCTAATAGCTGGCCGTCACAAACCCCAGCGCAAACCCCAGATGTAGGCCTATGCCTATACTGAACATTTTTACGTAAAATCAAACCGTGCACTATTTGCTAATAATTGCACGTCGGTCATTTTAATCCTTCTCCATCATGAAAAGTGTATGATATATGGCCAAGAGCGTCATTGGGTCCGTCGACAACAATAAAGGGTGAGAGTGTTCCTGTGTTCTACCATAAAGCTTCGTGCTCCCCAGCCACCTAAGCGCCAATAAATAACCGCCTTTATAAGAGATTCAGACCCTACATTGGAAATCCGAAAGACGGATCGCCTCTATTATCCTCGAATATTGACGGTAACAGCACCAATTCCTGTACAGATTCAATTGATTAATAGCATGACCTGCCAAAAATGGCAAAATATGGTGCGTCTGCGATACTAAAGAATTCTTTTCACGTTGGAACACCGGAAGTTGAACATCGGCCCACGGACGCTGAAATAATAACCGATGAAAAATAACCGCGAGTTATTTTACTCAAAAGCGCGGAGATTCATCATAGGATTTGGCGGCACTCGGGATGTTTATGGTGTATCTGTAATCAAGTCCCTCCCGCCCGTGGGATCCTGCACTGGCGGTGTCAATAATAATCAGGTCGCTCTTCCCTGAGCTAATGGACTCGGGTGGCTCAGGCCGTACATGGGCCGTCGTTTATTTTATACCTTGTACTGCCTTAAATCTGATGAGAACATCTGCACGTAATGACGGCACAAAACGATAACTCGGACTTGTCCGTCGCTTTAAGGTGCTAAGGTGTCACTGGGCAGTAAAGTCACAGTCTGGAACAAGACAGGTACCACCAATGAGGAATTAAGCATGTCAATGAAGCGACAAATCCGTAAATTGCCGCAGTGTTTTTCGCTTTTTTGTTATGACCTGTCCATGAACTACTGTTGGACGAGTAGCCAATCCATCACACTGTCCGGGTCATTTGAAACAATGCCTCGCAAGACATCTGGACGAAGCCATATTCTCAGGCGGTCGTAATTGCATTAGTTACATTTCTGTAATTACACTGTGCTGTTGTGTCTGGGTCCCGTGTGCGTGACACGGGGATGACACACGGCCAATGGACACGCCAGCCGGTAGTGAAGCGGGCGGATGTCTGCATGCAGTGGTCTCTTGCTCCAAGGGAATGCCGGGGGAAATAACGGCAGTATAGGCGTGGACACCGATACATCCATCATGTCAAACACAATAGGACAAATTTCTTGACGTGTACCCCACCCGACTGTCAATATCGACAAATGTACATGTACGTGATTGGCTGACTGACTGGATCAAACAACCCTGTCCTACTTACGGAATAGTATGTTCTTGTACTCGTAGTTGACATCGGGCGAACAGAAGTCAATCTGGTACGTGTTGGGCGGACCTACAGAACACACAGTGATGAATTACACAGTTCACTGAAAACGACTGATTATCAGGGACTCCTGGACATTTGCTTATTACAGTGTAAATCCAACTGTTCAATCCAACT
Source organism: Terebella lapidaria (assembly GCA_949152475.1). NCBI lineage: Eukaryota > Metazoa > Annelida > Polychaeta > Terebellida > Terebellidae > Terebella > Terebella lapidaria. The sequence goes on from OX424555.1 coordinate 21,039,268, forward strand.
GTGAACTTTGTACACTAGTCATCAAACATCCGCAAAACATTCGCAATGATCTTCTCATTGGGTAATTATATGTAGATATATCCATTGTCTTCACTGCCATTGACAACATTGTCATTGCACGAACTAAAGGCAATCTTTAATGAAGTTAGCCCTTGATGATTATATTATATTATTACGGTTAAATAATATTGTAATATCATCTCAATAACTCCAACACAATCTGGTCAGTAGAACCTTCAATAATATTTCCTATATATAAATGTAATATATATTACCTTGGCTGAACTCAATAACATTATCCTTAATTCGTCTGATCCGTATGCACTGGTAGTAGGAGTTACTGCAAACAAATAGAAATAAAGCGATTGTGAAAACTTTCTAAGTGTATTCAGACGGAAAGTCGCTCTTATACAATAGAAGTGAAATGAGAATTAAGTTCAGGGAGATTAGCAGGGGACCTGGAGCAGAATGGACTCCATTATCACGCACGACCAAATCTCCCTTCAAACATTCGTCTGTATTAGGCTCTGGTAGGCAGGGAGTTAGCGTGGACTGCTACCAACACGTCACCTCAACCTCTTCTCGGAAAGTTTTTTTTATATCAAGTTCGCTGCACAAGCTCCATGTTTTATGCATGTCTTCACTACTCTGCCCATTCTAAGCCACGGTCAACTCCAACATCCTGACATTTAACATTAACTTTTGCAAATTTTTTCTTTCCAATTTTTATTCAACACTTTTTTTTTCTGGTCACATTATATCCGGGGAATTCCCCCCGTTGTGGGCGAGTGGAGGTGAGGTGTGGTGTTGCAAGCCCGTGGGAGGAATATTTAGGAAGAGGCAGCTTAATCTCACCAATCATCAGACGTGAAGGTAACGGCCACGAAGTTGCTGGCGTCGTCTTGAAAGACGCTGTTACAGCGCAGAGCGAACGTCACGTGACCCTTGCCGTGTCCATGACGCCGGAAGTTGATGTTCCATATTTTACCGGTCTGATCGGAGGCGTACACGTGACGCCCCGACAGGTCTCGCCAGTTGTGCTGACGTAACCACTCCGGAAACTGACACCGGGGTCGATCCCAGCTGTGCACGTCTGCAAGAATGGAAATCATGGTCGTAAAGTCCTCTATTTACATGATTTAGAACCACGCGGGAATCGTACCCTCAGACCATTAATGTTGCGCCAATTTGCATTTTCTTGCATATGCAATCATTTCTCGAGTGAAAATTTACATTTTGTTGAAGGACTGTTTTACCTTAAGTGGGTTCCCTTTGGGTTTACTTTGCGAATTAGAACGACCGTACTTCAGAAAAAAGCAGCTTCGCCTTCAGCATCAATTTGATATCTGGGTCTAACGCGGTGCGTACCTCTCGTGAAGACCATGATCACAGGTCCGTCTGTGGCAGAAGACAGCCCTTGGCAGCTCGCGTCCGCCGACATCGCCAGCTGGATATTAGCGGCAGGTGTCCCATCCGTCTCATATTTCTAGGACCCGAAAAGCAGACAGAATACTGATAATATGCTTGCATTTTATGTCATAGCTATAGAGCCCTGGTGAACTGGGATATATTTTGTGTGTTTTCTGCTTGCGATAATAGCTCGCGAGCCATTTGTCATCTTCATATGATTTTGCGCGGTTCTCTGTAGAAGGTCTATATATCATAATTTTGAGTAAGTCACGTATCTCAGCATTTCGAAAAGATTTTACTTGTTCGAGTATTACAAGTATTTCACAGCTGCAGTGAATTCGGTAGATAAAACCATGTTGACTTACAAAACATCTGTACATGTCTTCGTTCCTGGTGATGTCTGAGCCGGAGAATCCTCCGTAAAGGAATTTGTCCGAGCCATCCTTCCAAGTCGCCAGGCACTGGAAGTCCAGTTCTGCAAGGCAATACATGTAAGATACACAGTAAATCGTGAAGAAAGGCAAACACAAATCACCATCTGGAATGAAATGGGACAAAGAGTCGCTGGAAATGTCAAAAGTCATACATATAAAGGCCTACAATGTACATGTATTTCTGTCGATGGACGTGTATGAGATGAAGTGTATGAAAGATCCTAGGAATACGTACATATTTTTCAGTGGAATTGAACTGCTTCGCCCTATATTGTTTGATGGGATCGGTGATTGAACGAAACTGGTCTTAATATTTGAATTCTTCTGTCAACTTATAAATTCATTGGCATCATTTCGAACGGTTGACTCTGCAAGTTATAGTGGTCCGTGTATAATCCCGGGTCACAACTGCTCTAACATTCAGCAATACCTAGCGCAATAACACTGACACCATACGACTCTCTACCAACATAAATAAGACATACATATCCACATCTCCTAATTATAGCAGGGATCGGGTTTCGCTGGTAATGGCTCTGGTATGTGACCGGACAGTGGACACTCCCCCATCTATGTCAATATGGGCCCCAGAGGTCCTGTGGCATCTCTCTATTCAATCCGTCTGTAACGAGAATCTCGCGTTTACGGGTATCAAGTGTTCACCGGCCTTTTCCCCATTATGGATTGACTCTGCACTGACTCTGCGCATTGCCAATGACACCACGGGCACGTGTAGGTGAAAACCCCGACGATAAACGTACACACATTATGATATATACTGGTATATTTGGCAATATAATTGAGACCTTCTACAAATGACCAAAGGGTTGTTGTTTTTAGATAAGTGCATGGAAGACTGGTTATAAGTTTCCCAGACACATCAGCTGGCTTCTGCCCGACTGCCTCTTGGACTTGTTATCTCCGCTCTGGTTGTAAGGCCTCGTGTCTATCGGCGTCTCACGCCTCATCTGACACAGAACACCGCCGACATCCCTGCTCTGTCCGCGGTATTTGCCCCGCTTTTGCAGGATTTGCCAGCGAGAGGTCACTTTCTGAGGATTCCCATACCCTAAGCTGCGATAAACAAATGACGTTACGTCAGTCAACATAAGCGTCTCTACCCCCAAAAGACCTTGGGTTGGTAGGGGCATTGGAAGAAAGGATCCGTTCTGGCGTTAAATACGCATGGTATCTTAATGCCTAGTGTAGGGATGTTTGCTCTAAGAAGACTTATACACCAACATGTCTGTATGCAAGAAATTGATATAGAAATTTAACGTATGCTGCTTGCTCCTCTATTTTCAATAAGGATTAATTGAGACGGATGAAATGGTATGTTTCAGTGGACGAGTAGTAGGCCCCCTAGTATAGTACACGTTATTTGGGTCGATAATTCTATACATGTAGTCGCCCTAGCAACAATTATGATTTTAAAAAATTCCAGTGCACTTTCTAAACCAGCTAGAATGCGAGTCATCATACATGAAGTGTTATGCATCTTAGAATAATTGGTACTAATGTTGAATGAACGTCTACAGAGCAGACCAGTAACAGCCAAGCAATGCCAGACAAAATACCTGCACATATCGACCTGAATATGAGCGCTATAAATTACTGAGCGGATGCTGTTCACGTGACTGCTATGATTTAGTGCTGCAACCATAATTTTCCCACCACTTTTGTGACTACGACCAATTTCGCTTTTCAGAACTCTAACGCGACATGACAAGACAAATGCTTTCCAACGAAACAGTCGTAGTTTTTTTCCCAGTCATTAAGCAACATTGTGAGGTAACATATGTTCTAGCGTTGCTGTGTCTAACTTTGTTTTAGTTCGGCCGTTCGGCGAGGGACATTTTGTGCGTCATAACGAGAAGTGCTGCCATCAATCACAGAGGCGGACGGGCCTAAAATGAAGTTGGCATCTCCCGTATTACTCCCCTCGGAGATTGTTCCCGCCATGTTCCTTGTCGCTGGTGACAGGTCTTCCATATTATCAACTGGACTCAGTTATACACGGATCGTGACATATCCCTGGTGCATACCACCCCACCCCGACCGCCCAACAACTCATCGTTCACCATCCACTATCCATCCCGTACTGACTTCCGTCCCATACCTGTCCAGTCCTTTGTCCCGGCCTGCTGAATCTCATTGCCATACCGGCCATACCGGTTTTCTTTTGTTTTTCCTTCGCTGGAATGGACAGTGCAAGTGAAGTAATGCGTCTATGAAAGTTATTGCGAACATTAGGGCGCGGACAGATGCATTAACGGCGTTGGGAGTAGGTCGGGCGAACCCAAAATGTTCTGAATCTAATTTCGGTTTTTTTACAAATTCACAAACAAGGTGAAATATGGAATATACGCCGGAACAGGTGTCCCCTGATCGATCACTGGCGGACCGATCTCCATCCGTTATCTGTGTCAACCTGTCGCTCAACAACATGAGGCACTTGTCGAGCCGTTCATTAAAAATTGAAACATCTTTGTCGCATAATTCAAACCACCAACCACGAGTGCAGCTAGATGGGTCCGAACTATGGTGAAAACTCGTATTCCCCTGGTTTCGATGGATGTGACTCTGTTCATATTAATGCTTAATTATATATTTATAATGATGATCAATGACACTGTGATACAAGTATAACTACAAGCACGGTCCCATACACGTACCTTTCTCGTGTGAGTCCTCAAGTCCTCGACAGTGCCGGAATCGGAAATGGAACTTGGAGGTGCGCGCGCATGGTTTCATGACAGACGAAGGCCTCTCACAGAAGGCCCTGGCGTTCATGTTGTACGTGTTGTTACGGTACTTGAAGCTGTAGGCGTCTGAGAACGGACAGTCCACTGGATGTGCGTTCTCTGCAAATTAAACATGTCAATATTGCATCATATCAAATACAATGCAAAAATTATATAGTTATTCAAGTTACCATTTCTCTAAATCAATAATCCCTAGCACTTCCCAGAATGAGATCAGTAACTAAATGTCAGTAACTAATTTAGCACGTATTAGTCAAAGATTCAGTTTACACTAACGCTCCAAGAATAGATGCTGAAGCATGACCGGGCATTGATCAGCTCGTGCGGCCTACCTTTTACTAGAGTGTGAAGTGGCTGTTCCACAGGTAAATGCCATCTGCAGCTTTTAGCACTGGCCACATTTTTAAGACAATAACCTGTAAATAGGTAAACGTCGATTGATTAGGAGTAAGTGAAAGATGTCAATAGGATAATGTTGTGCTATTTTGGCAAATTTTGGACTCTATTCGTTCTTGCTGTTCATGTGAGCTAATTACTTTGTGCTAAGTCTAGATAATGTTCACGTTTAACTTAGTGGGTTTCATGATCAGGACGTGCATGTGGGCCTACGCTAATTTGTTTCGCACTTGTAAACAAGGTATGAAGAAAAACATTCAGGAAATATGAAACCTGAATGTATTCAATACAAACACATTGCATGAATCATATTGGCTGCAGTAGACCTTGCATGCATGTTGCCTTTCAAAGATGCGCATCAGGTGGTATATAGATCCTTGTGTTTTATTCTGGCTGACTGTTCAATACAGACACCTTCCACCATTCTCGGCTCTGCCAGTTCAGGTACTTTGAAACGCGATTTCCACGCTAAGCGATTATTGATATGGGGCAAAAAAAGACGTAACACAAAACATTGAATGACATGCAGCCTAGTTTAGTGAAGAAGCACTCAAACACAGCGTGAAACAGAATGCAATTATCCCCACAGCAATATCCTCGCTTTCTATCGCCACACTCAAGGACGCATATTTACGCAATTTGCTCTGTAAATGTCTTTGCGGTGGGTCGCTACTCTCCTGTGCAATTTTCCCCCAGCGTCCTTCCGGTTGCATTTTTAGCCAGTCGGGAGTAAAAGAGACACTGCGATGTAGCCATGTGACCCGGAGCCATTTCCGGCTAGCTGGACACGGGGTGACGACCAGAAGGTATCCCATCCCCCGGGGACAGCAATCAGGACAAAATATCCCCTGCTTTGTAAACGTCAGACATGCTTATGCGTCCATGATTAATTTTAGTTTCCACTAAATTTGGTTTCAGGATGTTTTCTTTTGCTGACAATGAATGGCGAAACTGCTGTCACAACAAACTGTGTCTCGAAAGGCCCGGGGCGATCGCAGTTTTACAACAAATTAAGAGACTCGGAGATTCCTTAACTATGACGTCATCTCCCGAAGGTACGGTCTGATTGAGTTTTCTTGCAATTACCGTGTCAGAGATTATTCATTAGGCCCGAGCCTTACGCTCTATGATGATTCATCTATCATGGGATCCCACAGTAATAGTCCTCAAGAAATGAATTAAATCCCACCTGAGCACCCCCAAAGAAACGCAAATGCGTCAGATTGCGTGTCTCGTGAGACGTAACGTGTATTCCGCAAGTCCCTCTTTGATCGAAGTTCTCCATGTGATTACTGCCACGTATTCACTCGACAAAAATGGAAATCAGCTGGTTTGAGATATTAATGCTACTTCTAAGCCCAATACCATGTGCGTGGAGACGTTTGTGATAATCGTATTCAAGCTTTCTGCGTTTTGCTCGAGATTCATCTTTTACAATAATAAGGTTTGGTGGATTCCAGATTACCATGGACAATATTGCATCCCGACTGGTCGACTGGTTGGTTATATCATGGACGTAATTATTTCGCCCCAATGCATCATTCCACTATCTACTAATATTGACATGGAATGAATTCCAAGTTCGATGTAATGGACGCCTGGGTGGGCTATTTAACCTCGAAGCAACGTCTTCCGTCCAGAGAGAAATCACTCTCACGACGGATAATGAATACCCTTTTTCTGGACGGGATCGAAGGGATGGAGTGCGCCAATTGCTTCTGGTAGCCATATGCTTCCTCTTCCATCAAGTCTCGAGAAATCGATGACCTCTTATTGATCTGCTCGATCTTGCCGTGTGTCCGCACTCCACATTAGCACACTTGGAGCTAGGAGCCGTGGAGTGGCGTGGGTTCTCTGACGGACTCTGACCGTCTTCCGTGCTACTTGGCGTGCTTCTCTGTCACACACGGGGCTTCCTCGGCGAATCGCCCGGAAACTGTTGCGATCTTCTCTCTTATAGCCATACGTCTTCACGCCGTTCTTCGCTGGTCGTGGTCACCGACATTTGTCGGCACGTTTTTCTACTTGACATATGTGTATCTACATGTGAGGATCCTATAGTGAGAGTACTGCTCGACCAACGTAAAAAATACCCGGAAAGAATACATACATGTATACAACGCACCACGCAAGTGTTTTTATTAACGTGTTGTTCTCATACTGTTTTTTTTTCGCTATAAATATATCACATTGCATGACCAGTTGGTGACCGGTACCCGAAGTATGCATATACATGTAGAAGAATATCGGCAAGCACATAATTGTCCCCATTGTCCCGGGAAGTTTTCCAAACAAGACAAAAGAGTATTCAATAGAAAAAAGGAATGGAATGGATGACTGCTGCCCAACAGATAATTGCGTGCTACCCACCCGAATTGGAAATGCACATGCAGACATGTCATCTGTTTTGTTATTACACGGCTGCTCCCGCCGACACCACAACACGCGGCCCGATGAAGCGTGCCCGTAATGTGCTCCGACATGCCATTATCGTCCTAGGCTGTACGCCTTGAACACTCGGAATGTCTTCCCAAGAGGTTAGACAGGCATCACGAGCACAAGATGATGGAGCTGGTGGTTGGACAGCCCACTCGTGAGGCCGGGTTCCCTAATCAGGCGGTAGATGAGCTCGAGATCTCTTGATGAATACGATTGGATCTCACATCAATCAGCAGGGAACCTTGACCCGACCGTCCGACAACAGTGGCAGAATATCGCCGGTAATGGCCGGGTCTTCTTCTAGATTCTTTGTAGTACGGTCACAATGTACTTGATTGTGACTACTGGCGTCCTCTGCTAGGTCTGTCTCACAGAGTAGATTCTTTGGCCTTCAATCACAGACGCAACAGCACAAACACGCGTGATAATACGAGAAAGTAACCCTGCGTCCACACGGGACTATTCTTCCTGGTTTCACACCCAGCTCCCAGACGTGCCCAGCATGTTCCCGAGACATGTGCACGGCGACTGCCTCTAATGACCACGTATATCTGCCTCGTTATCACACTTCGGGAGACCTTTATCGAAGTTCCTGCTGATGTATACCTTTCAATGGCGGATATAAGAGGACCAAGTCTCTTCCGGACCAGACGTTCTCCAATGGCGGACCATTTCCGCCAGATACACAACCGGATGTCACCTTCTATATGCATCAGTCCTCCATCATGATATAAGGCCTGTTGTGCGAGGCTGTTTGCTAAAGCATGACAAGTTTGGTATTCCTGTGATATATGACAGGATGTTGTTGCTCGCTAAATTGTAGGATGCACAACAGTCGCGAAGTCTTGTTGACCTTCAATTTATTTAATGTCCTATTACATACATGGGACAGACACCCGTGTGAAGAAGGGTAATGACATTTCAACGATATTATACACTTAGGCCAATATATCGTCTTCTTTAAAATATTATGTACATGTACACAAATTGTCATGATTATGGCAAATGTGAGTAATTAGCATAATTGACGTGGTTCGGGTGCACTAGAAAGCAACAACAACGAGAATTTTCAAAAAAAGGGCTCCTACGTGTACATTCACAAGAAATATGGCTAGCTAATCCAGGATGAAATTCTAGCCGAACATGTGCAGTATTTGTGTCTCTAGACGTAATATCTCGGGTAATATTAGCTGTGATGTCATTTACGGCGCTACATCGAGGGGCTGATGGGTTTTTTTTATATTCAATCTCTGAAGTGGAGAGCTGTGTTCGGATAGGAAGATGGCAATTCTACAGACGACGTAGAAGGGTGTGGTCGTTGATCAGGCAGTTTATGCATCCACACGTTTTTGTTTTGTGGCCGTGCACTCAAGACAGACAGACAGACATTAGATCGCGCGAGGGACTATGATAAATGCAGCACCACACCTGCTGTCTACGACAGTTTGCGGGCTATAACTGACTGTGACACTGCATCGCCAGCCATAAAACGCCAGAAATTGATATAATCTCCTAATCTGATTTGCGATTCACGTCAGACCTTCAATCCCGTGAGGGCGGTTCCGTTTCTAAGGAGCGGGATGCAGATCTGAAACTGGCCACTTTGTCACCATCAATTTTCTTCCCGGGATTAAACTGCCACCTATAACACTAATTAAATTGACACGCAAAGCCACAGGCGAGGTGTTATGTACCCCCAAGATGTAGACTGTCAAAAATATCATATGACACGTTAATGAAATGTTTTAGACATTCTGACGATTTAGTTCAATGTTATATGCATCCAAGGAACCAAAACAATATATTCGGCATATTCCTCTCCTGGCACAACACCGCGGGCACCATCTACGACTTGATAGAGAATGTATGAGCGGATTCTATATTCTTTCGGCGTTCTCTCAAAACCATATATGGCACCTCTGATGTACAACCACCCGTGATCAACATATAGATGGCTGAGTTAAGTCGCTCAAGGGAAGCAGGTAATCCCTGTGTCAAGTTGTATAGAACAACAGCAGTGCCCAGCTCCGAGAGGACCGCTTCCAGATACTGAATAGCTGGGAAGATGTATTAGATATTTGCTACAAGCTGCCGCCAGACACTTGGGACAGCGTGTGATGTATGGGGAAGGAACATCAAAGGTGTTAGGTCACGCATGCTTGGAATAGGACAGTGATCAACGCAGGAAGTGCTAGCAGTTGCCAGCTTCCAGCTTTACGGCAGTTTGTTGCGAGTAAGTTCTGTGGTGGCGTTTCCAATGGTACTAGTACTACAAGTCTCAACCTCACATCCCATTTAACTCATATACATACTTAAATCAAATTCAGTATTTTTCCATTTCCATTGGCTTGGGTTTTCACGTTGTACTTGAAACACTGGGACAACACACGTCCAAGGCATGATGTATCTGTTTCACACCAATCTATTCCTCTTTTTGTCACCTGTCTATATCCGAAATCCATTCTGGCACGGCTCCATAAAGCTGAAATGATTAATTGCTCAGGGATAATAAAGCGCACCCTGTCGGCTACCTGTATTATCACTCATGCAAGGAGGCTATTGTTGGCTGCCACACATTTTCTCCATTAGTTGATGCCATGGGAAATAGAAGGCCTTTATCGCCGACCAGTACAACGTTCTGCCTTCGACTCTTTGTCAAGGTGCATATGAAATTGAAAAAAGACCGGTTTATCCCGGGATCGATTCAATTCCGGTCCAATGGACAGTTATCGTTTATTGGGGGAAAGCAGTTTGCTGTGCAGTTTCTGTTTTTGTGTGTGAGCATTGCTGCGAGAATCCAAGAAAAAAGCTTCATCGCCGAACAAGAATCCACGGCGCTGGACTCCGCTCCTATACCGTACTCCTTTAGCACAATAAAGTCCAGTAAAATGGTGGAAAGGTTGTGTTTTTTCTTTTTCATACACATCTGACGGGGTTTTTTTGCTGGGAGGAGGGGGGGGGGGGGGAGGTGACCTTGTTTTCTTCTGTCTCTAGAATCAAAGAAGCCACATAATTCCTCTTCGGTGCTCGAAATAAACTATGAAACATGAGTATGGTAGTCTTGAACAATTCTGAAACCATGGCGTGGTTCTTGATTGGAGAATTATCGAACCGCACGTATATTTGTTCACAGACGGTTTGGTTTACGAGGACAGGTTCCCTACAAGAAGCGGTCTCTAATCCGGTTAGAGCCGATGACAAGAAGGACAGCTGTCTCTGTCTCTTTAAACCAGTTAGCTGGAAAACAGACCCGGGAAACAATCAATTCCGTGCGCCAGAACGGCTACCCAATACCTCGTTCGTGGACAGTCAAAATGTAAGCAGCTTCGTGGGAATCCTGTTTGTTGCTTTTTTTCCATTTTGCACAAAATGACAGGTACATTGTGCATTATTGTTCTCATGTTGAAAAATGCGAAAGCTATCGACAAGCAGATCCATTTGCTTCAAATGGCTTTGAAGGCTTGAAATATAGTACATATTCGTTTCTTTAAATACACGCACTGATCGGTTTACCGTAATAGTTCTCTGTAAATGTATAATTCACGTGTTCCAGTAGTAAACTAATTTATGTGTAAACACATTCAACTTCTTACCACATGAAATATTGTACATTTATAACGACTACATGTACGTGAATGTAAACGTTTTGAATTCACACAACAACAACAAAAAACAGCATGTATATTTGTAGACTTCTATGGTGTCAACATTCTGAAATTAACCCATGTCTGGATATGCATGCCAATTTTCGTCCATATATTATGTTTTGGAAATCTAATACCTAACATGATAACCTTAATACCATGACTACTTTTCCAGCACACTCCTTCTATTTCGTCTACGACACTCGCCCAATCAATTACAAGCGTGTCACATATAGCCTATATCGGAGCGGTGTCCGTTTGCTGAGCCGATCTTGGACCTTCAGCACAGGTATAACCATTGGTTTCAATATACGGGTGCGCTTCCCGCCTATGATTGTTTTACATATATTTAGTCGTTTTGGTATTATACCGATCCTCCTATTATCTGGGCCAGTTTAATTAGATAATATATTGATGTACATGTATAACCGGATGCCTGACGTCATGTAGAACTTACTTTCTCGGTATTGGATGATGTTGGGATGTTTCTGGATGATGAGCATACATATGAAGCAGGCTGAGTCTTCTTGACGACTGGAAAGAGAAACACAGAGGGCGAGCGATTACATCATGGAGTCACACACTGACAGTTAGGAAGGATCCCCATACAAGCTAAAGCTTCCTCAAACATGAAAAAGCTTGTTATTGGGTCTTGCTTAGAGATCGTAAGCACTTAACATCTCCGTGTACTTACTTGGGTTTCATCATGTAGTAGTCGTTATACTCTTCCATACAGGAGCCGATTCCACTGATGAAGTTCTCCTGAATGATGACGTCACCGAGAGAGTTTCGGTACCAGATGCCGTGCCATTGCTCCGGGAAGCGGCAATGGGAAGCTGTTAACGAGACATGTGTATTGGGTAAACATACGAACTTTACCACAATGTCTATTCACGGGGTGATTACAAATATGTAGTCACATGCATATACATGCACGTATTTTATATCTATGGAAAACCATACGGGGCGACTACTGCGAGGTTGCAGTATGATACAAGGTGACACGATGGCGTCACTTTAGTTAATGAAAAGGTTCTGATAACGCCGAAACGTAATTATGCCAACTCTGGTGAACAGGGAGAATATATAGATTATTCAAGTTATCTGAAGTGAAAACACAAAACTAAAACTTTGCTGGTCCTCAGGGTAATGAACTTTAGTACAAGAGAACTGACTAAGGTGGATGTCTAAATGTGGTCTGAAAAATGTTTCTGAAAGCTGCCGACGAATAGTTTTCCATGAAATCGCAATAAATCCAGATGTAGATATGTTGCAAATCCGACTCGTTGAATTCATAATTGGTCTCTTCGCCAGCTGAAAGTTTTAGTGCCATCACACCCTGAACTATATATTGCCTCTTTCAATCATTGTCTCTCAACAGGTTCCAATATTGCACTTAACGGGCAAAGGGAAGTAATGAAACGAAGGTAACTCCATGGCGGAATTCTAGGTGAATTCAACAATGACTAGCTCGCCACCTGAATGAAGGAGAGCGTCTGCTGCTAGACGGATGCAAAGTGGATGTGATGTGAATATAGATATATTCTTTCGTCGATACCTTCCGCCAGGAACTCTTCAGCTACCAAAGGATCTCGATGTTCTGTATACATGTACATGTACTTATGGTGTATAATTCTGACTACTCTGCTCTCGAACGGCTTCGTCAGCAGTGACTCACTTGCGGATTCTTGCGAGGTAAAAATAATACACTATCATTTCACGAATTACCTGTTGTGTGAAGATGGGAATTTGCACAATACGGTAATGCACAATTATCTGTCATTAATGTATTATCTATTACTCATTGCCCTTGGCTCTGGTTATTCCAGTTCTGTCTTGAAATGCGCAAATTACCATCTCTGTCAGTACTAGTAATTCCAAGGACGTACCCCGCACCTTATGAATGACTCATGCACATGGCAAACAAACCCTGCAACCCAAACGGTTAGCTTTCCTGGGAAGTCTAGAAATGTCACGCGACAGACCACAATGACGAGTCGTACCTTTTGACCTTAAGAATATCGACATTGAAAAAAAGAGGAATTAGAAACGAAACTGCCGGATCAGTTGCCACAATGAATAGTCCCCGCAAAACATCAGGTAAATGATCTCCGTAATAGGGAACTGTATCTAGGATTTCACTCACAAGAACTCGACCAGAAGTATTACATTGTCCTGGAGAACATGTATTTCAATCTTCTGATCTTGTGTCCGTAATAGTTTGATCAGACATCCATCTTAGGATATTCGAGGATGCCTGTAACGAGGGAAAGCCTGAAAGAGCTTGAAGAATACGAAGTAAAATCCACATGTGAATTCAACACTACTAGTCTTATGTGTACACGTACATGTATGGCGCCTTCGTAGATTCAAACGCTCGTAAAACGGTGCAGAACGATATATTAGTCAAGACTATGTACCTACGTGTATATGATTATATCGGTCTATATCGATGCAAAGAACTAGTCTGAAGCAATGTAGCAAGATTATTTTCACTGCCAGTCCAGCCTCATGCGTTATACGACATGTTGTTCAAGTTGTTTTATTAAAGCAGTTTCGACAAATATGTTGATGTTATTTCATCCATAATTTTATTCAGAACGTAAATGACACGGACATTCATGACGGAATCAGTGTACATTTAAATGTTTCATTAGAATCGATGATAGAAGTCATCAAACGATGAAGTTACTTGCTTCTCAGAACTCAGCCGCTGTCCATTGCTGCCATTTTTTCACCTCCTATTACCGTATTTTACCGCAAAGGAGAACACGGATCGACGGGTCGTACATGTACAAGTAATTTCAACGAGATCAAAAGCAATGCCTGATGAAAGAGTAAGCGCTCTGGAAAATTACGACGTGTCGGTCATTACTGTAAAAATGTGCCGGCATCGCTGAGTTCCTAGATGCCAGTCACAAGATAACGTTGATGTAATCCTGTTTCAAAGAAGTAAACAGCAATGGAAAAAAATACGTCACCTTAGCACAGAGAGAAAGGTACAAGTATTAATTTGGCCTGTTGAATGGAAGGGGTACGGCGAAATGTGTACGGCTTCTTCCGCAGTGTGATCGGGCCAAGCTATTGGCTTTTAGCTTCAGATAGACTTGCACAAATTAGATTAAGTCCAGCACAAAAAGTTCTGGTAATGCTGTTATCGGGGGCCCACAAAGCTTTTGTAAACGGCGCACTGCTGACATGATGTGAAACCCCTTTCTGTATAAATGCGAACGTCGGTCACATGCAAACAGAGTGGAACACTTTTATCCGCAATGAAAACCCACAGTAATGAATTTTACTATTCGTTCCCACATGATTAATTCCTGAACGCTCATGTACACGGGATAAATGATTTGATTATAAAACAAACTGTGTTTGGTAATATCGGACACTGTCATCTATACATAAGAGATATAGACTTCACAAAGCATTTCATTAACAAACTATGTACATGTATAGTTCTTGCACACCATGTCAGCATGGTCATTCCGCGCTTTCGTAAGGTGCGATTGGCGACGTTTCGGTTTCCATAAATTGTTGACTGGCACCATGTGCAGATAAGTTCTTGTCGCACCCAGACCGTTGCCAGTATTGCATATTGCCTCACGTTAGGAAAATGCACTATTTTGGCCCGGAATTGCGCCCCTGAGATTCCGGCCACATCCCGACATCGGCCACAAAGTGTTCCAACAGACCGAGTCATTGTTAAATATTAATCCCGTCGACGTGTTCCATACGGTAGTGTTTCCATTACGGTACAAATCGTCCCTCTGTGAGTCTAATGGCCACCAAATGAATGGACGGGTGTGACGAAAATAAATAGGCTCCCAAACGCCTGATGGCTTCTGGCATGGAACTGAATGGCAACCCTGGCAGCATCGCTTGTTCTGGTGCCATTGCAAGTGCTCAGATCAAACAAAAGTTAACGAGTTCAATGTAACAATTTAGATGTTCACTCCTCTCAATCGAATACCGCTAACATCTCGTAAACGTAATCTGCCGTCATTCCGAGCTAAATGTAGATGTCAGAATGTTTCTAAACTTCACCTTGTGGGCAGGATAGATTGCATTCTAATATAAACTGCATCGAATTATTTCTATTTTTATGTTGTTGTAAGTATTTGTATGCATTTTACTCGAAAGGTACATGTACAGTGGGCCCAAGTACCGTACACTGCTCCTTAATACTACTCGTCCACTGAAAACATACCATTTAATCCGTCCGCACCATTTTAATCCTTATTCCCGGCCCCTCAGGGCCGGGTATATGTGATTGTCGTTGACCTCACCCTATGTATCTCCTGTCTTCCGAGTCTCTCGGACGACTCTCTTAGATTCAGCATACATTGGTGTTGGTTTCGCGAATTTGCAATAAAAGCCGATAAATTCCGCTAAACTGATTTAAAAACACTGCTAATATCACTGTACTAACAATAAGAATTTGAATGACAATGAGAAGTGCTGTTTCAAATTAGTTTTCGGCTGGTATTCGCAAGTGCAATTACCGATTCTCCTGCCGGTTATTTTGGAACTTCTCATATTTGAACCGCCCCAGATATAATCACTGAGTTATATAACTACGCCAACAAGTAATCACTAAGAATATCTGCTATTGCAGCGACAGACAGTGATACATTAGGTGTAAGCATTTCAGAGAATAGTTTAAAATTATCTTTTCGAATTATTACAGTTGCATTAGGCCTGTTAGGCCATTTTTCGTGGGGCGATCAAGCGTGTAGCAAAACAAAACTGAAGCATGAGGAATTTTGTTGCTTCACAAGCGCGATCGCCTTTAATAGCCAAGACCGCCATAACGAAGCCGTGACGAATCCGTGCTTTCGACCACGGGTACTTAAAAGCCCGGCAATAGGTATAACCTTTATTCCAGTTTTATATGAGCCCTGCTATGGAATTTTGTACATATGCCTAGGGCTTGTGCAGGAACGGTTAGACATGTAACAGCTGTACACATACACTTTAGGCCTATATTCATCAAATCCTGCCGCCTCTATGTGAATATTTAAACCTATGGTGATGTTTTGGGGCATATTGGGAATGTGAGATTTTAAACTAGAAGATAGTTTCCAGATTCTTGGGCGACTTATGGAGCAGGAATTTAGTAGGATGTTTTTAACAGAGCTGCCGACGGCTAGGTCCAAAGACTGGCACTGGCGATCTGGCAAGGATACCGTACATCTAAGTGGACTTGGGGGAGATAATTTGGCTGAGGGTGTACACGATTTCCTGTTTCATTTACTTTGATGTGACTGATTGTGTGACTTTTTATATGAACTGTACAACTATTGTTGTGAGTTATTCATATATATGTGTTGATTGTGTATTGAATTCAGTTTTGTGAGTCCATGGGAAACACGTACACATAAAAGGGCCGGGTTTTTTTTCTGCCATGTTTTCTAAAACATGGCGTTATACTTGTTGGATATAGAGGAAGGCGCAGGATATGAAGCTTGGGCCGTACAGTGTACAAATTGGTGGTAGGTTCAGATCGAACGTTTCACTGTGTAACCGATGGCCACCACGGCCGGCATTCACGCTATTGCTTGTGATAACATCACGTCCCCAAGTGTTCGTGATGTGACATAAGCTGCATTAAGTTGATTGGTTTTCCACCATGTTGCTCTTTTTATAGCCTCGGTGCTGAACCTCACTTGCTAGCCCATGATGTATCGTGTAGGTTTTTATATTGGACTCTATCTGCATTTAAGCAATCAGCTTCTGAAATTCTGAAGTAGCCAGGTACATGTAACAGCGGAATATTGCACTCTTTAATCCGATTTCCCCCTAACTTCTTCGTCTTCATACGTGCGGCTGACAGAATCGAGAATTTACAATTATAATACATCGTAAAATTCGAAATTTGTATGCCAAGCCGATACGGACTGTCACCGTTTTTCAGACTTTAGCCTCACAATCTCTGTACTTTGAGTGGCGTCACGAACGAGGACTGTGCCAATCAGTGAGCCGATTGCGCCCATCTGGTTTTGTGCACGGCACTGCCTCCGGGACCGTTCAAGGGATTTCAATGACGATAAGCGGATTATTTTCTTAAAAATATTTCGCCAACAACGGCACGGAAAACCCATCAACCGAGGACACGGAGAACAGTGAGGCGTGCACGATCTAGTGAAATGTCGCGCTTATGCGGCACGTTCGTTTATAGTGTGCGGGAAACATGCACAGTTTATTCTTTAGGAATATATCGATCGGAAGTACCGAAGACGAATGTACGTTTTAATTGTCTTGAACATATTTCATCTGAATAAGAAGGTGTTCCAATGGGAGACACGACCCTAGTGATGGATCGGTGTGTCAAAATAGTTATTTACAAAAAAAAGAAGACTTTTTGACGAAAAAAAATCGCAAAACAACTGGTGATATTCCGAGTCTACATCTGACAACTGGCCCACATATTCAGTTGCTCGCGAAGGCTGAGAACCAAGACGTTCTATGCCGTTGCTGTATGCGGTGCACGCTTCTGCTTCAGGCTTCGGATATTTATGCACTGTTCCTGTCGTTCATTTCACATGCAAGGGATTGGAGATGATCCTTTAAAAGCTCTTCGCCCCTCTAAAACCGTCCCTTTTGTTATTCAAATTTCTACATTTGGGATGAGAAGCTGATAGAGCCTGGAGATGAGAGATCTAACGAACTGTTGATCCGAGCGACGTGGCTCGTTCCTCTGAATGCCCTGTGGCTCGGCTTTCAACCCTGACCCCGAGCAGCGAGAATACCACGTCTGTCATTATTAAGTAACAGTGATGAAAATTTTGGCACTGGACGGTGATCCGTCATAACTAACTCCTATGCCCCCTACCCTTCCTGGAACATACATCATTCTCAGGTTCTGTCTGAATGAAAGAAAAATCGCTCCCTAAAACGATGTCAGTCTCTACTCTCGGTGTCCAAATATAACGGCGTGAGTTCCACAGCTATCCGTCAATTTGGCTGACCGAAATGCAATTTTCATGGCCGAAACATGGCGAGCAACGTGAGACTTTGTAACGTGACTTTGAGCGGTCTCTGGCTCGGTGGTCTGTTGATTGAGGCGGACAGCCAATAGAACTGAGAAGTAAATACCTCGGCGGAGGGATAACACAATTACCGCTGTCGTGATGAGTCTCAGCGACGGTTCCGTGCATGCATTTTGCATAGGAATCGCTCTCAACACGCTCGAGGAATGTCCTGCTAAATCCTCCTGAAAACTGAGTAGACAAACAGGGTATCGTCTAACTTACAAACAGTTATTACCATGGTCCTCAGTACAGCGCCACGTACCGCCATCCCACCTCCAGTACATAAACGCGAGATGCTTTCTAGTACTACCATCAACAGTCTACTGGGGACACAATAAGCCATTTCCCGTCAATTTGTCGATGAAGGTCGCACTTCTGAGCGTAACCAAAGTGACCACGCTCAGGGTCGCGGTACCATTAGACAAAGGACCTGGGGCTCGTATTGCCTCCGTGTGAGATCTGACAAGTTTATGGACAGAGAGGGCTCCAAGCTCTACATCGTCTGTATTATTGTCTCCAGTACGGTTATGCACGCAAAGTGACTCGTATAATATTACAGTCAATTATCATGGCTTACTTTGGCCACTTAGTGGGTGAAAATTGTATGGTTATTGCTCAAGATTTAGTGATAAAATGGATCGTGTGGTTAAACTATATCGTAATACATTGTATATTACAAGTACATTTATATCTAGTTACTGGTAGATATCTTGTGACCGTGTCTATAGTGGACGCCAAAACCACCACAACATCCTGAGTGCTAGTGTGTGGATACATGTACCTGTGCTCTCCGATGAGGAAGTTACAAAATCAACAATCGAAGCTTGTATCGTAGAACGGTGTCTGTGGCCCACTGAATTAACCATATTGGGACACCGGCCCATTAGAATGGAAATGAAATGACGCCTACTGGAAAGGGAATGAAGGAGCAAACAGAGGAAAGCCACTGGAATTAATTCAGGCAGAATCCTTTGGGCAAGGGTTCCAATGGGGGTATTTGACCCGAAAACAGGATAGGCAACCGAAGCGACTAGATGAATATGAAACCGAACGCTGTATCCTGCTACAAAGGGCACATTCAATTTGGCGTTGTGTTTCAACACCCTGAACCCGTATCGCGGTCATTTGGCCCCGGAGGACAGTAAATGGTGACCAACAAAGCCATACTCTGAATATAGTCCACCAGACCGTTTGTCCAGGGGCACCTCATGTTGGTGATGAATGACCGAGTGGACTCCATTGTTCATTGTATACAATGGTCAACCTATACAATGTACACATGGTATGAGGATTTGCAATTTTAGCACCTTATTTTGAACAACCAAAATTTACATATACACTTGAAATACAAATTACTGTACACAAAATCCATTTCGACGGATTATGCAATTCCAAATCTGTGTACAGTTTTATCGTGTGATATGTTCTCCGTGGGCGTCCGAAGACGCATACCTAGTGTCCGGGATTAGCGGTTTATTGCTCTAGCGCCACGTAACCAATTACGTAGATCGTTGTTTGGCTGTTAGCTTTTATAAGCTTTCACCATGATTGGACTGCCAGAATATCCAGCCAACCTATAACTTCGAAATTGAAAAAGAAATCCGTAGATGACATATTGGAAAAGAATCTCAGCGAGGCTTTTACAGCGGTATTTCCCACAACAATCTAATTACAGTAGCCATTTTCATTGCAGACGGAGTATCCATCTCGTGGAGCCGGGAACGACGTCGTATTGACGTCTGGACGCGCTAGGGCTAACACTTTTCAATTATCAGGCATGTCAAGGGTGTAAAGTACGGTAGTTTGTGTGAGGACCAACTACGTTAAAAGCCGAGAACGTCGCACGGCGCTGATCACCTCGGGTCCAACTGTTGGCACCGGGACAGATCAGATCGGGCTGAATGGACGGCCAGCTCATGATCATGGTTATTGTGCCCATCTAGCCGTGAGAGGAATTCTCAATGGCAGCTGTTTTGCCCAACAAAAATTGCCTCATTAGGGAAAGGTTATCTTCTACGTGCAGGAGGGGGCCAGTGGGCACGGCATAGAAAAGACTCAGCACTCCAGTGACACAGGCAGCCTTGCCACGGGATTAAACTCATCTGCATAAACATTGAGTCAGCGACACATGCCGTCAACTGCCCTAATTTGAATGCATTCAGTCAGGATTTCTGCAATCTGCATTAAAGTAATGGGTTTCAATTAACAACATCACACGTGTGCATAAATTTTTCAGAACGTTGCGGTACGAATCCCGACACTCAGATCTCCTCGGCCTGTCTAGATTCATGCAATGAAATCTATTGTTCGGTGTCATTTCGTAAGAGCATGTAATGCATATACATATAGATCTGGGTATGACATTGTGGCATGTTTGTGACCAAGAACACGAGATGTTACATCGAAATAATTGACCAACTTTCTATTTTTCAGATTTATGGTAATTTGGCTGTTCGAACCAGGTCGTAAATAATTTATTATGCCATATCCCAGTGCGGTATTTTACGACCACGCTGTGTCAGACTGTTATAACCCTGTTACATTATAATTCTTTTGTCTGCATTGCCACATATAGACGACAATATTGTATCACATCAAAGGTTTACAACCCTTTGTCTCTACCCCGCGTATTCTTGGTTCATTTCAGGCATCGCGTGTGTCAATATGGAGACACGCAACATACTTATTGGCCTGAATAATGAATGGTGACTCCAATGTCTCGACGCTGTCCTGAATGGAGATCTGCACGGGACCTGAGAACGTACCAGGAGCACGGTCGGAACACCCATGAAACGGCTACTGCACTTCACGCATCATAAAAGCTGTTGCATTGTAAAGTATACTTTGTATCGGAAGTGAGTCACTTTAAAGACCCATAAAGATCGTAAAGAAGGAAGAACGGGCCATCAATTCAGCGATCCAAAAATCCCTGAGACACAAAAGAATCCCGTGCCACGGACGGACCCGACTCTGTGACGTGATCATTTCTTGTGCCCCTCCTGACAAAACCACGGAGATATCGACGGGGGAAATTACCTCCGACTTAATAACTCGGGATATCGAGTTTCATCGCTAAAGCCGACAGAACACTTTATTCGCTAAAAAGCTGCAAGATCCATAATTAATAACTTTAGGGAACTGCTCATCATCGCGCGTATTTCATTTCATTGGGGCGAGCGTTTTGAGGACATCTCCAGTTTGATACTTGTCCTGTTGTATGCCGACGATGGCCTTTACTGGAATCTAAAGAAATCAACCGAGATCGACCGTCTCTTTGCGAAAGCGTTCCAGCTTCTTTCCGTGCCGTCTGCGTTATGTTGTGTTGCCCGAGGGAAGTCAACAGCTTAGTCCGCGTGAAGATTGCCGAGTTTCCATATTAACAGTGAATGCGCGGTAAAGACGTGATCGTTTGGCGACACTTACAGATATATGTGAGTAATTAGAGGCACGTGTGCGAGGACGCCCGGCACTGCCTTTATGATATTGGCACTACTCGGAATGAGTTTGGCCTCTATCCATGTGCTAACACACTAGTGCAAGGCACAAAATCTGGCTTGTTAAGAACGTCGTGCAACGCAGACGTGGGGTCGGCCAAGGACCTAGGCTTAATGCAAAGCTTATTTGTTCTGAACTGCGCTAAATTAACGTGGAAGTAAGGCGTCGATCGTAGTTTGCAGCTGGGGCAGAGCTTTCATTAAGAAGGATTCCTGAAATAAATTGGGTGTTCGACAAGACTGCGAGAAACATTGGTCACTCAAGACATGTGCTAAGTGGCCGGCACTCCTAGAAAATTGTATTGCGACCTCTTTCACGACATTAACGCTAAGCCAGCAGTGTCAACAAAGGTAGTTCACGCGGAGTAATGTCCTTCTTGTCAGGAGAAGGATTTCAACACTACACAAGTTCACCTACTTTGAACACGAGTCACATAAACATTCCCAAGGCCTCATCTGGAGCGAAGGTTTTGGGTTTTATTGGTCTTCATGTGTCCTTTATTACACGAAAAACATTACAGTACAATATATTTCAATGCACATATTTTTATTCTTAAGAACAATGCTTAATATACTGAGTAGTATGAATCTAGTCCAGCTTTCTTGAGACAACAATTGTCCTTATTTTGCGTCTAGTTCCTATTTATCAAACGAGATAATTGCACCAATTTCCGGCAGCACGTGCAGCGTATTACGACAGAGATTACAAATGTCCCCTGCAGAGAGACGTCAATGACGTCACGGGTCCGGTGTGCGGAGGACGAGCCGACACTGTCACAGAGCTTCCACTGTCAGCGGCATCTGTCGCATGACGAATACCCTAATTTATACAGCAGCGCCTCGCGATAACACGACAGAAACCAGCGTTATCAAATTATGTCACTCTAATTGCTTTCGGAGGCCGTAGCTTGGCGTGCCTATGGACTGGCGAGAAGGGTGATATTGCGACCGGCCAAATGATGGGGATCTATAAGCGGGAATGCTGTTTATATGAGAGTACTCGCCCTCGGAGAGGTATATTTGTCTTGATAGGAACCGCTGCTACCGGCAGCGCCAGGGACCTGTCCGTGTACTCAGCTGACGTGCCTGCGGCAATTGCTTTTAGGAACATGCCAATCAAGGTGACTTTTTGCGGGAAAACGACAGCACACGTTCTTTATAAAATCTGACAGGTCCTGCGGTGCATGACGGGAAGCTTTTCAAAAAATCCCTGATCGAATTTAAACCCTAAATATCAAGGGGAAATGTTTCGTATGCAGAATCCCGCTAAAGTTATGAACTACTTATAAAACGAAATAATCTTTTGTGTGTAGTCGGTAGTACTACATGTGTGGAAGAAAAAATCCTCCTTGTTGTCATCAGACGTGTTCTATTCAACAACATGAACTACACAACAATATACTCGGACTGTGGTCCATACGTGAATACTGTATTATTCTTGGGGCTCTGAGGATCGATGCGTTGGCCGAGTTCTTATTGCACGAATAGAACATTATAAGCGTTTGAAATTGTCCGCTGCCGAAAGGACGAGGTGCGATATCGATGAACGCCAGTGTATGACAAGAGACGCGCGTCGGAAGAAGTCATCTTGCGGCCACAGAGAAGCCGGTTTGGTGGTCCATTCATCCCAGACCCGTCCGGCGTCAGTGTGTCTGATGTGAAGGACAGAACACAGGAGAGGGTCCGCAACTTGTTCACACCCAATACAACACAGTTGTCAATACATTGGCCTGATATTGCCGAGAGGCCATCCTGTATTCATCCGTTCTCAACACTTGCAGAATATATATTTGGCGGACGCCAGGGTCGAACCGGGATATCCCCCGTCAGTCAGGGACATCAGGGCGGGAAAGGGGTTAGGGAGGGGGCAGCCAATTTCGTTTAAACCTCGTCCAAATAAGCAAAGATGAAATTACGAAGGCCAGCAAGGGGAGTGTGTTCGCTTCTCTGCCTTGATTATGACTGCGGCCTTGTCGACTGGCAGTATCCTGTCAGCAAGCCACCAGGGCAAAATGAAATATCATTGTCCAGTTTCACGAGGATAGCTGCCACGACGCGCTTATGGTCAGCAAGAGAGGACTCTCTCTCTCTCTCTCTCTCTCTCTGTTATGCAAACATTATCATGTCTCATCCCCAGCCAGACATTCTATTACTAGTTCTCGGCCCATCTCAACGAATCTAAAATCTAATCTTCAACGTGAAATGGCGCATCCAGAGTCCTATATTCCCATGCTCTAGTCAACAAAAACCCAACCACGGATGGTAAGATCCTATGAACTGTGCAGAAAAAATATCAAATTGTTACCAAGTCACCATGAGTACCTACTTTCAGAATTTGTACATTGTAGAATAAAATCGTGATATGCCTACGTGTTCAGGTAGTCCTTTCTGTATTGCTAGTAGTGTTTCCTATCATTTGGAAAATATACGAAAATCAACACGAATATCAAACATCTACATGTATTTATGCATAAGTAATTAAGGAGAGACTGATCCTAGGCCATCAGCATGTTATTCATCCGAACATCAATAGTTTTACCCCGCGACCCCTCTAATACGGTGCCATTTGGTGATGGAGATTCGCACTAATTCATTTTGTGGATCTCTTATGCAACTTGGCGCAGACAGTGCCATCTGTCGTGTCACGTGCTCCACAGATATTGCCCCATGGGGTAATGGCATTTGCACCGCGTGGCAAGCCATAACTGACCATGGAGGCCACCGCAACCATTGAAATGTGGAGTCGGGGGAAATCGCTCAGTATAAGGAGAGCTAGGGTGGAATACCTCGATGCCTGGACATCAAAGCACGCCACATCTACCAGCTAATTAATTGGATTCTGTACGTGGGTCATCACCTTAGAGTATTTTTTACCCTGTCAGCAGTGAGCTTTAGGGTTTCTCTGATTCATTCTGCACGCCTATGTCAGATGTGTCACGATGATATCCCGTCAAGTGACGCTTTGATTTTTTTTCGGCGATTTTAGACAGAACGAAAGGAAAATAATTAGCTTTCGATGAAAAATATCGTTACCATAGTGTCAATCACACATACACGCCCACACAAAAAACTCATTATTCCATATATAGTAAAGTGTTCAAGACAACATCTTACAAGCCATAACGGAAATACATTTTCAGTTAACGTCTTCAGCTAGAACTCCACATAAAAAGTCCGCAGTTGGTACATGTACATGTATCTACTGGAAGTCTATCACTTGTGCAACTTACCTGTAGTTATTGGGAAGAACAGCATAACACCAGCCATGATGAGGTATAACATATTCCTTTTCATCGCTACAAAGATGTGACAGCAAAAGTCACAGGACCTCAGCTATCCGTGGTCCCCCTTGACCTGGTCTTCACTGATGACTCAAAGTCTCCTTGCAGAGAATGACGCTTTTCCTGCCTTTCTGTAGATCTGCGCTCGATAGGGGCAAAAGCAATTCTTCGCGAATAAAGGGCGTCAACGCGAATTGCAAGCGAACGACCTCAGGTACCAATCCTTTGTCTTCTTTTCCCACACCAATCTTCAATATTGTGGGAGAGCGAAAACGCGATATATCCTAGGCTTTACAAGACCTCGTCAGCTCCGTCAACCCAACACATGGAAGCAGAGCTGAATTCCTTCCAACGACAAGATTGCGATGAAATCTAGACTCGCGGAAAGGAACAAATCCCTCCGCTTTCTTGTCGTTTAATGAACGGTTTTGTACAGCAGTCGTTTTAATAGTGGTCCGTTCACTAACTCCATTTGCTGGAACCAGTAAAAAACGACGAAAGGTTTGAGGTAAGAGCGGATTCTCCGTGCAAAAATTGCAATTCCCTTTAAGGGTGCGATTAACAGAAATGGGTTACTGAAGAACCCAGCTCGACACCCTCGTTTGTTCTCGCATTACACAGAACTAGTTCATTTAAATCCATCCACTGGGTTTAAATCATGACTGAATGGTGAGAGTTTTCCCGTATTTTCTGTGAAACTATGTGTGATTAATTGGCTTCGTTAGTGTCATCGAGTTGACACGGGAATGTGTGTTTTACTTTGAACACAAGGCCAGACAATGAAATGTGCTCACAAATACACTGTATGATTCTGAGTGCAACACGACAACTTTGAAGATCGTCAATCCTAATTCTTTCCTCATTGTATGTAACTCACAGAGTCACCTTTAATATTTCCAACTTTTTGCAATGCCCTATAATTTTTGCAGGTTTTTCTTTCTTTCACTGGTAATGGCGGCAATATAATTACTTCTATTGAGTGTTTTGCCAACAAGCCCAGGTTCACTCTCAAACTCTAAACCTATGGCGAATCTGAAGTAAGCTTTATCGTGGCGTCTCCTGTAGTTCCGTTTGTTGTAACATCATTTGTCTCCAATTGCTTGTTTACCAAATGCGATGACATTCTCCGATCTAGAGGAAAAGCCTCTCCATGTGGCATTAGTGTGCCACCGTTGTTTGCACGCCGGTCGTCTGGTGATGTCTATCCACCAAAGCGTGATAATCGCCGGCTGCACACTGGCCAAGCTCCTGCCCTGGCGCGAGTCCTTCGGGGCGTGATGCCAAGTGTCTTCCGTCTGGCGGACTCGTGCAGCATCGCTCGGGGCGCCCCGGTCATTCCACAACATACGGAGAGCACTGCCGTCAGCACGGATTGTCTCCCCGCCACTCCGTAACACGGGGTGCGTGGCCTGGGCTTTGGACCGTTAATGGTCACCCATCAAATTCACCTGCGCTAGAGACCGGGTCCTATCCTAGTATGCCATTATACAACAGACGGCCACGCTACGAATTGAATGGGTAGGAACCCTAGTGACCATAAATAGCCATGGAGAACTCGAGAGATACGGCGGGAACACCGGGAAAACGGTTACAAGAAGTTTTCATCCACGGCTGGGGTTGTATCTCGGAGTGCATTAGGCGAGTGTGCTCAGGGTAATTCACATTTCCAATGGCCAAATTGATAGACTGTGCAATTCGGGAAACAAATGAAAGTGGCTAATAAACATGACTTCCAACATCTCAGGTGGCAATCCATCTATCTCCAATTGTGGCACAATACAATCATGTACTTGTACGTATGTTGTACGAGTAGAGTTTTTTTCTTTAACTTTTGGGTTGAATTTGAATTGTATTTTTTTCTTATTGTGCATTGCATTAAATCTCAATGTACATGTATCTAATACAAGTTCGAACCTCTTACCACCAGAAATACATAACGAGCTATTTCTGTTCCCACAAATACACCTTGATTTTGATAAAGAATATATATGCCTGACATAATGCGGATAAGGAACAATAACTTCTGAATGATCGGACCAAGATCCCCACCTCGAGGTAAAATCATGAGCTCGCTGATAATTTGTTCTTCTCGTTGCTAAACAAGTAATTTACGGTGGGAGGAATGATTTATGGGCTGGCGGAAATGTATTGGAATCAAACTTTTCACTTGTGATTATTGTTGCATCACTAAATTCGCAGTTACCAATTCTCAATCAAGGAATACGCAATGTATCAGCAACACGGGCAGTAAGACCAGCTGAATGATAACTAATTGAGTCAGTTATCTTACTTCATCGATGTCAAAGTATTGGACCAATAAAATCAGCATCATGCAGAACAATACCTGCTTCTTTAGGTTCGCGAACCATACCGCAATAATAGAACGCTGAAATGCCAAGGTCATATAGCTACAGCCAAGAAGCTCGGTATGGAGACAGACATTTACTCCGTGATGATTCACAAGGGATCAGACGGAGCTTAGTTCTGTCTCTGTAAGAAATATTATATATAACAGACATCGTTTTGGCATAGCTTCAGATTCCTAATTTATCGGAAGTGGCATGCAAGTAGGAAGTGCAGCAGTATGCTTTAAGACCCACTATGCTACTCGATGCTGCTTTTTATACATGTCATACTCAATGTCAGATATTACATTATAGGGTATTATGGCATCTACCATTGGATGACGTACACATATATCATACACAACACTAGCTGGTTTTGTATTACATGTACTAATCTTCCAGAAAGCACACTTTCTGATGAGAACATTAGTAGACGCATACATATATCTAATAATTCGCATAAGTGATTGCCTAACATCTTGAATAATGCCTCAGTCTCATTTGCACTGCCGTGGAAAACATCGGTGGTTTTCACTGATGTTCTGGCCGCTGGTGCGGTTTTTCTGACATCAGCAATTCTTTCGAGTGGCCATGAAACCACTGAGTATTGGAGGGGACCGGCTGGCACCCGTATGAATTGGAGGAAAATATACGGTACCCTGATACCTTTATGTGCCCATCGTTGATCTGCCAGTGCCAGCGGTAACACGCCAGATACACCTACGATCGTGCATCTCGAAATTTCAGGAATTTCAAGAAAGACCGGCCAACCAACTGTGCCGTTCCGGAGACCTAACGATATATTACTGGTATCTGCTTTATGACTGTCCGATATATACAAATCGGCCGATTTTCTGGAGGGCACCTTCATTCCGGATATCCTTCGCTGACCGCCTGTTGTGCTTCCCACATCAGTTGGCCGAAAACTTAGGTCGATCCTCTCGGCGCCCAGTGGCCACCTGGAAGGGGTCTGACAGGTCGCCGGCAGGCGTGCTAGCGATTCACTACCGATGTCATTTTTTCCACCGGTCGCCGTAAGAAAATAGCTATACATTATTTTCTTCTGATGTTTCCACCGACGTCTGTACGATGTCCGATTGTTGTCCGATGGTCACGAATGACCTTCTGGCGCTCGGTGGGTGACAGGCCGAAATGGCCAAATATCAGCCCTACCGGGTATCGTAACCTCATCGACAGAGGCATCGGGGCAAATGAGACTGAGGTGTTACGAAACGTGCAATATCACGAGATATACAATACTGAGATACTCTTTATTATTTTGGTTGACCTCTGTATAAGCTGAGATATTGTTTGTGGGAGACTCGCGTCCAAACGGTGTCAGAACATGAACGACCGACAAGAGGTTGCAGGTGTTACACGCTGCCAAGCAATTACTGTCATGAATATACATGTATAGTTTCGGTGTTATGGGCACAGTACAATTTAAGCTCTGAAGTGGACTGGGTGTTAACGTGCCCAGGTCAAACCGGTAATCAACGTGCGATATCTTTGCTGTATCAAAATCACAGTACATCTTGTTTTGCATTTTCCCTGTATGACTGGAATAGGATAAACATGACATTAACCAACCTCGTGGTTTCGAATCAATGTTCCGCGTTCGCGCTCATGTATATTGAATGTATATTTAAAAAAAACATTTAAAAACATCCTTATTACGTGCAGTCAGTACACTATGAACAGTCTGCAGTGTATTAAACAGTGTACTGTATGTCGGGCTGTGTACATTTGTGGAATGCATCATACACTTAGGCATTGGAGCAGTGCATTCTGATGAGGAGGCTGAAAAGTACTCTGTCTTGAATGCTTGGTTTGGTATTACCAGAAACCCATCTGGTATAACAAAGTGGCATAATATATTGCACACGTTTCACCATAATTTGATATAATATATGTTCCTTTTAGTACGAATCACGAATCACACACTCCACCTATTGAGGACCACGTAGATAGTCTTACAGTGATATCACATGGCACCCCGGGTGTAAGTGCTTCCCGGCTAGTACCAGTACAATTCCTGTATGACCCCGTGCACCTATTTCCCGGGTATCTACCTCTGTCAAACCTTCACCTTCACATGACTGCCCCTGTCTTCCCCTCCAGGCGCTCGCGACCTGGACAAAGTACCCCGAACCCCCTCATAAAGTATGCATGATCGCAGATCAGAAGTACATCCCCACCGCCAGGATGAAAGCACGGCAAAGATGCCATGACATTGGACACAAAACAGTCCTCCTCAAGATTAATGACGTGAAAAAAACATGCAGTTCGCTG
The DNA here is from genome assembly GCA_949152475.1 of Terebella lapidaria. Lineage (NCBI taxonomy): Eukaryota > Metazoa > Annelida > Polychaeta > Terebellida > Terebellidae > Terebella > Terebella lapidaria. The sequence continues at coordinate 21,068,802 of OX424555.1, forward strand.
GTCTGATTTCAGAGGGAATGTTCATTTTCCCGTCCAATTATTATGCTCTTTCGTTGTTAGTTTGACATGGATATTCATGTACAAGTCAGACTGTGGTGTTGTCTGACAACGGTGATGGAAATCGCTCATGACTCATACTTTTCGTCACAAAACTTAGTGACTTGAAAACCGAAAATAACAACTATTTTATTTATTTCGTCAAAGAGGGATGAATGTTCGGTGTAATTTGTTATAGATCAATTGGCCAGCATTTCCATCCTCAAAAATACGTTTCAGTGACCCTGACGTTTGACAAAAAAACTGAAATTATCCACGATGTAAACGAATTATTCATTTTCACGATATTGTAAACAAAGGCCTGAATTTGTAGAATCATCCCTGCCAATAGTTATGAAGGTTTGTGTATGGTTCACTTTGCAATAGTTTCACTCCATGATCCTTTGTTGTTCTACATGTTGGTAGAATTTTACGGATTGATCTAAATCTCGATTGTACGTCTCTTTTGTCACCATATGGGAATAGGTTTATAAAAAAAATATGGGAAAAGTTTTATACAAAACTGTTGAGATAATACATTGGTATTCGTGCGTATCCAAAAGTTGAGTCAGAAAATTCGGAACCAGCAATTACTTGAGTTTTACAACATCCCATTTGCATATTTTTATGAAACAATTTTTTTTTATGTGGCTGGAATAAAACTTAAATAGGCTAATTGGGTGGTCATTGTTGATCATTGTTACAAGTGTCACATTCACAATTCAAGAGTTCCCGTGTACTATGTATGATTATGCGGCATTCAATCACATAATTGTGTTTGCATCGAGGTGATTTCTTGGTCAAACTCGCATGTAGAATTTTTCTGTCGATTCACATTGTTCAGAATTCAGACCATGCTCGGCCATGATATATTATATAATAGTTATACTTTTTATATAGTGCTTTTCCATGCATGGCATGGTCAAAGTGTTTTGCAATTATTACTCCAATATGATTACCTGGAACCACTTTACAACTCATTAGGATTCAATAGCCAGTCGCTTAATATGACTGCCATCTCGGCGCAAGGTAACTAGGCACACATATAATTGCCAACCCTGCCGATCGGGTACTCGCTTATATGACTAAGTGAACACATTGTGATACACATCATGCCCAAGGGCGTTGGACAGATAACACGACGGCGTCAGCACTGCGACTCGAACCACCAACCTGCTGGTCACGAGGCGAGTTGCTTAACCACTGTCACATTATATTTCTATTGATGGCATCATACAAATATAATGTGAACACCATAGTATTATATAGTTGCAATGTAAACGCGCAGTGTAGCCTGCTGGTTTGTTTGTGAAAAAGAAAATTGTGGATATACAACGGTAATGATTTAGGACTACGAAATTCGCAGCAATCATTGGTGTGGCCATTGGTAATGGAGCAGATGGCACGCTTTGACGCAATGATCATAACGTTCAGAAAACGCGACAATGAGCCACGAAACATGTACACCCAGGATCATCATAGCGTCCAAATAAAATGTTTAACACAGTAGTAATTGTGAATCGCACGCTTTGACACGGTTATCATAGCGTTCAGAAAGAGTGTAGATCTATTATATATAAATCTCCGTATTTTATACGGAAGTATTTGTTGAAAGACACGAAAATATTCATACAAAACTGTATGAACTGTATGAACACACGTACACGTGAAATACGTTATTTGTTGACCATGTCAATATTGTTAATGAAAATGTTTACAATTTCACGTCAGCATATCACACAACATACAACTCCTTAAAAATCAGTTGACGAGTGAGGAATTATTGCTGGACGTTTGTTTCAAAAATTTATAATCTTGCGCAAATATTGTTGAACAGTCATTCTCTATTAAATCATGTTTTCATGATGACCGAATGGTATTGGTGCAATAAGATGAACAGTTGTAATAATATCGAGAACTTCCATATGTGCCACTTTGAGAGTGACGAGTGACGATACGTAAATAAGAATTTGTTTTTTCATGATAATTCAACATAGCAATTATAAAAGTAAGAAATGAGTAGCAAATATTGCTACAATATCCGTTCGAAGTTTAGATTTCAGTAATTTTGCTAAATTAAATACTTAGTCAAATGTTTATGTTCTTTCTGCGATATCTCAGGATTGAATTATGTTCATTCTGCCCGGCCCCGCATACTGGAATCGCGATCTTGAGTCAAATCGGGCTTCATAAGATACAGACATAATTTTGACACGTTATGATCATCTATACCCTGTTGCAAAACGTATCCACTAAATGTTAATATAGACATAAAATAGAAATATCTGCAGACGCATATTGCTGCCAAGCTTGGATTTTTTTTTTATCTCAAATTCTTTTAGATAAAAACTCGAAACTTGTAGATACTATCTCCACATTTTTATTTAACATCTCAAAAATTTGAGTTAGTATCAGGTTTTCGAGACATTAATTCGTATTTCGAGATATAACCTCAATATTTATAATTCGACATTTCAAAATAGTAAGTCAACTGTTTTAGAAATTAAAATTTCGATATACAACTATATATACATTATATCGAAACTTTTAGTTAGTATGCTCGACTCAATATCCCGAAATACTATCTCGAAAAATTGCGATAGTATCTCGAAATGTTCAGATGAAAAGAATTCAAGCCTGACAGCAATACGCTTCTGTGCAAATCTGCCCTGTCCAAGAAATATGTCAGATGGAACGACAGTCCTTTATTCAGTTTGTGCGTCATTGACTGTGACAAGTAACATTTGAAGTTCGACTGTTAGACTGGGTACTGTCAATATTCATGGTACATTGATCGTTTGTAGAAAGAACTCTCAACATGTACAGGTATTGTAGTCCAGAGTTTGACGGAAATCAACAATGCCACCAGTTATTTCACAATTCCGATCGTATTAATATGTTGATGAAAAAAAAAAATTCGATCCATATCGTTTGGGCCAAGTGTTCGTCATTTCTTTTTCGTGTCATGCTTCTACTTTTTCTCGAGTGTTCATTTCGCATGAGACATAGGACAAAACTTTGCCAAAAAAAAAAGCATGCACGCGTTGCTCGACAATGCTTTCAATCGCTTTCACACACAATAAAACTGTACGCAGGTCGAAAACTACGTAGTGCAGCGATTTCCATACGTCTATCAATAACTTACAGTCTTCAGAAATAAAATGCGAACAATCGATGAGCATTAGCGTAAGGAACATTCAGAAACGACATCAATCAGGATGCGCGCTTTTGAAAACGCGAACAATAAAAGCCCGTCCGCGCCTGGCGCACTTAGCGGAATTTTGCATGTGAATATCCCGACCAGAATAGAAACGTCTAGAATGAATTCCGCTGATTAAAAATGAAGTTCTTGACACCATTGGTATCAGTTATCACACGTTTACATCATAAAAAATAACTACGCATTATGATTTACGTAATATTTGTTTGTAGTCAGGTGAAGCTAAAAATAATCAAACGTATTGGATGAAGAAATGATGAAACATTATGACGTTTCAAGTTATAATCATTATTTCAACCGATTTCAAGTTACATCCCTTTTTCTCAATGTATGCCATGACTGAACCCTTAGGTTTGATACGCGAAGAGTACATACTGAAATTGGGACCTCCTGTATTTATGTTATGATGTACCAGTCATAATGCGAACGAATTTTAGTCCGTCAAGGAATTTCTGGGTCCGCACACGATTTTGTGCATTTGGTTGCTGTGCAGTCTTCTGAGAGCAGCATGCATGTGTAGAATACATCTCAGTGTGTCTTTTGGTCCAGAATCACAACGTTATATCTCCAGTATTGATGGAGTAAACACCACAGAATACCGGAATATGCTCAGATTCCTAAGATGACGTTTTGGGCTGAAGTTTAACAATGGGGGTAGATTGCGAACTTAAGTTTGCGAGATCAGTCCAAAATTTGACAGAACATTGCCGTTTGATTCCCATGTGAAGTATACCAAATTATAACAAGATACCAGTCAGTATCACAATGATATGAGCACGAATGGTGTAAACGAGTTAGAAAAATCAGAATTATAACCTTTTTTATTCATCCAAATATCCATTTACCAATGTTGGTAGAGTATTGGGTTATTGCGCATTCAAATTCGGCCAAAATGCAGTGGTCAAATTACATAAACCTCATAGCCGCTTTTATCAGGTAGTATAATGATTTTGAGCATTGGTATTATTCTATCACGTGTTTACAAACAGATTTAGAGAGGAATAAAGCAATTTGAGAGCACTAAATTGTCACCAATATCACATCCCTGTTTTACTCGTTGTTTATATATAAAGTGACATATGTATATACATAAGACATTGAGGAGAGCCTAGATAATCACAGATTCAACTGGGAAGTCATATATGACCGTATTTGGCAGTGATGACATTTAAATTTGACCTGGTAAAATGGGAAATAATAATAAGCGGCTCAACACTACATTTGTGTGATAGGCTAATTTTGTGTGATGATAACACATATACATGTATTAATATAGAGGGAACACGTCATCTATAGCTGGAAGATAAATTTTGAGAGGAAAAGTCCGTCGATTGATCTGAAGCCATTTCTTTGGAAAACACGTATAGTTCCTAAACAATGACGGAATGTGATCAATGATATTCAGCTATTCTCAGGAATAATATCAGATAATGTTTCATCGAAACCAATAAAGAAATACTTATGTTGAGGTCATTTTGGCACCCAAATCAGAGGAAGGAAGGGCCGAGCACTTATGTATAGGATAATGCACAAGGACGAGGGTCTCTCGCCAATAGTGACCGAGTGCCCGAAGGGCACGAGGCCACTATTGGCGAGAGACCCGCGTCCGTGTGCATTATCTGACTTAGTGCAGGGGTTCCTATTTGCAAAAATAGTAACCTGCTGGTAACTCTGTTCAATAGTAACCTGTCAACAACAAAAGAAACAGCCCCAACCATGCACTAATTTTTTGGAGTACATTTTACCCCCGGCGCTCTTACGAGGTATGCGCTCATTCGAGGCATCACAGGCCCAGTTTGGCCCAAGTAGCGCACCTTACTCTACTAATACTATTCACCCCCTGAATATATACCATATTTAATCCATCTGGCACATTTTTAAACTTCATTGAATTTAGAAGCAATAGTAACCTGCGTTACATGGGTCCGAACGGGGCCCCAGACGTGGCTACTATATGATATGATTACATTTTGCACAAAAATACAGACTTTGATGTAATCAGGCAGATGTATGTATTATTATATTACCACCAATACAACAAAATTTTGATGACGATGATGGAAACATGAGATATTCGGCACACTTGAAATAATAAGAAAGCGAAGAAATGTTCAATATAATTTTTATAGCTCAAAATAGATCGCATCACGTACTGAGCAAACCCATGTCAACATTTTACGTAATCCAATTGGTAGACCCTAACCCACGGTGACATACTTATGTTTTCCCAATCATGGCCTGTGTCCGCGAAGCAGCCATCTTGCAATGTTGAAGAGCTTACAAATGGCTGAACATTGTGAGTAAAAAAATAGTTCGGACTATGTACCAAATTGTTAACTAAGAACATTGTGAGTAGATAGAAGAATACCGCATTTCGACTGAGAGACGTATCGTACAGTGGAATATTCTTGTGAGTGACTGGCTCATTGATCCTCGCCCCGTTTTGGAATAAAACTCGTTGAAAAGGACCTTTTCGTGTCAGATATTTGCACGACAATCGAGACATTATGATCCGGGATAGGTTCGGATTAATCCTGAGGAAAAATTCATCACATTATTATTATAAAAAAAACTACAAACGTATGATTAAACTTGAAGATAATTTTGCCTTTTGCAACTAGGAAAAATTGGGCCATGGTCAGTATTGTACATGACTCCTGTTTGAACCTCTGGGGTCCAGCCATAATTGATTTAGGTAGGGTTGTGTTAACATCCCTTCACTGCATGAGCATCTGAGGTCTCTCCGAGGAACCTGTCAAGTTCGACCCCTGTCATTTACATGGACTCTCCCAACTAGTGGTGGAACCTGAAATATGCTTCAGGGCTCATAATATGGTGTTCCTGGATTATTTATTCATTCAAGAATGTGTTAAGGTTTTGACACAACGCGTTCCAAAACTAATAATATTCAGAGCTGATCGAATCAAGCCAGACATTTCGACGCCATGAACCGGGCGCTTGTTTTCATTTTCAAATATTCACTTCCCAATTTTCCGTGTGTGACAAACGAAGGAATTGCTTTGAAACTTATGAATGAGAAATGGGTAAAAGTAATAATACCGGTATGTTAATTCTGATTATTCAAAGGTGCACACAATCAAAGGAAACCTAGATTGCAACAAGAATATCAAATCATATCTTTAGAAAACATTACTTGATACTCTGTCTGGATCACTTGATTAACCTTCTCATGGCAATATGTGGGGGCTGACGAAATTCCTCAAATTTTTGTGGCTTGTGGCTGCTTTATACTTGGTTTTGATCTACGATATCATCTGCGATAACACCCAAACATATTTTATGTGCATCATTTGGGCGGTAAATGAATACATGTCTGTAGCGGATGTTTCGACAGAAGTGTCAAAACCGCGACAGAGTTGGTCTAGCACTAATCTCAACGGTTCTACAACGGTCATAATGGAAAAGGTGTCCTACGGGCAATGTATTTTATAGTTATGCATTCACATACCAGACATAGACCTACCATCTTATTTCACTGCGCATTTATTTCTGTCATGTAGGCCTACATGTAATTTATTTCTCTACATGTAGTTCCAAACTTTCCGAACAAGTGGTCTAGAATTTCAAATGACATTCCATCATCTGCAAATTATACTTTGTCACGTAAATATGATTGTAGAGAGAAGAAATAGTGAATAGACTAAATTCACAACATTTCAGCATGTTATGTATGTGACGAATATCGTTCACTGGCCGATATCAGGCCGGGGCCGAAATGTACCCGTTTCACTCACTATGTCGGATGATTTCTCATGTCGAATCTGTTACGATAATAATCCGAATACTTAAAATGTCTATCACAGATTCTCTTGGAGGCTTCTATTTTCACTATACAAACACGGTCATCTTCTTCAAAAATCTCTGGACAATTGCGCGGGGCCGAGGGACATGTGTGTGGAATTTCCCGTCTTGAGCATACGGGGTTGTGTGATGGGCTGAGTAACTGCTGATGTCATGTATGTGCACGTGTCTGTAATTTTCCACGTGTTGAAGTATAGGTACTTGTGTCAGTGCAGTCAGTGTAATGCGCATGAGCTATATTGATCGGGGCCGCGTGACAGTATGTGGTTTTACGACGACTATCACTGGAAGCATGTTGCTGCTGTACATGCATATTAACTAGATACCGTGCGTATTTCAGTGAGGTTGGATGGGGCAGTTGTATTGTGTCAGAGTGTGATCTGTTTTGTGCTGCTGAAAACACGCGAGTGATTGATAACGCACTAAAAGCGCATTAATCAAGTGCTTTGAGAAGCCGAATTTTGTCTCACTAGATGAGTGACTATATTGCATTAGGAGTAGCACCACTAATATATAGCTACTTCTATCTCTTGACATTACTCAGATTAAAGAGGTGTTTGTCACAAATTGCATTCCATTGAATACATGCAATGAAATGGCATATCGTGAAGCATGTCACAGAATATCAATATGTTTGATGTAATGCACTGCCAGGGAGTAGGTCAAACACACATGCTAGGAAATAGCGATACTTTTGCTCGTGAGTAGCACAGTAGGCAGATCACACAAAGCACTGATCAATCATTGTAAACTTCACAGTGTTAAGATGTGAGAGTGAATGTATATTATATCCTCATGTTACCATGAATAATGACGATAACAGAAATCAAGCTGCAGAGCAAGCAAATACATAACTGTGTTATCTACTTGACTCGGTTCCATTGCCCGAGTAGGAGGAAAAGAAACATCACACGTTCATATTGATCATCCCGCGTCAGCCGATACTGTACAAAACTACATCGACATCCCCCATATGCAACTAATTCCACGTTATACGTCTTCATTTGGAATTGATACTACAAGCATATAAATATATGTTTAGTGTCTACACATCTGAAGAGATCTATCGAGATTCTAGTGAAAACATATTCCAATTGCATATATTTCATGTTAGACTGGGTTGCTGTGAATATGCATTATGTTTCTCCCAGGCACTTCTGATTGCAATATGTGAAGTATGTTGTGATTTTATATTATCAATTGGAGTTTGTGAAATACAAATATATGTATGTATATATAATTTAAGTCATGGTATGTATGCGTAGATGACAAAGCTCATATTGGCTCTGCTGATTCTGTAGAGGAGAGTATAGTATCCAATGTAGAGGTGGGAACCACGTATGTGACAGACAAACCCTGATAGGTCACAGGTCAGAGGCCATGGCCAGCGAGTCCAGCGATGTTCCAGCCTAAAGCCTACCATTGTTAGTTCTATCATTGTTAGTGTCCTCCAGGCTCAGATCGTGTGGTGATTGATGTATGAATCTTCTGTCCCAGTTACGCGACACTCTACATTGAGATCATTCAATTGAATTAGCATTTTCTGTACAATTCCATTGTTTTGGGCTCTTTGTTATGCAAAAGTAATTAACTTAGTCAAAGCCAACATAATCAGATTATGTCGATATCCTTCAAATGGGTACAGGAGGTAACACATTTATTAACAAACTACAAACACTACAAACTTATTGTGTGTGTATTGCCACAAACCATGGATGTGTTTCTGTAAAAGCTATTAAATCATGTCAAAACTCCAAACAAATGCCATAGCCATTTCGCAGGACATGATCATTAAAAATATGACCATTTGTTATGGAATCTTACACATCATGAATACCTACGTCATCAGTAGACATATTGGATAATCGGTTTTTTGTAAAACATAAGTGTTAAATAAATGAATGTTCTATGTATCTGAATGCGTGTGGAATTTTGTTGACTACAACTATATTCCATAACACCTCAACTATACATCCAATATGTGGGTTGTTTGCCAATCGCCAGGCATGTACACCATGTGATATATTTTTGAACACGTTTTTTGACAATGAAGAAGGTCAAGAAAACTGAAACCATGTCCAAAATGGTATTGCCTCTCAGTCATGCTCAGTCAATCGACACACACTAGTGTGAGCCAGAAATTACTTCTTGTAAATCAAAAATTATCTGTGGGTTGTTGAATTAATTCCTGAGAAATTATTGGTCTCTCATGTATTCATAATGCGACCCAAGTGTAATTCAAACGGCCAGATAACGAAGATTCTGACTCCGCAATGATTGGAGAAGGCCACTTGGTAGCAATGATAACAAGCATGATGATTGATAAAATGCTGTATCTTATGTTTGTTATTGGCATCATCAAAATCTACTGTATTTGTGGTAATAGATTGATACCTACATCTGAACTTAGAATGGATCCAAGTCAATCCATTTAAAGAGATGAAAAGTTTTTCTGTCTGTGTTTATACGAAACATTTTTGCTTTGGCTATATTTCCTTGATACTCTATTCAGTTTGTTTGAGCAATGAGTTTTAATATGTGTATTCATTGTAGGTGGAATTCCGAATAATGTAATTGGAACGTTTTTCGTCCGAATGTGAAATGAAGTGAGCAATGCCCAATGTCGCCCTTGTCACCTGACGGACTGATACAATTTGCTGATTCACTCGCAGATGACCCGTCTTCAAGACCGATGGCAGCTTGCCTCATATATTTCCCGAGATCTTTCCACCCCTAAACGTCTTTGTGCAAACCAACTATTTAGATAGGGGAGTTCTTGGCGTGGTAGGGAGCTCTTATTGGCGAAGGGTAAACACTGTTCTGCCTGTCATATTCAATCTTCAGTTCTTTAACCATATCAGACACAAAATCAATGAAAATGTTCCGAATACGTCCGAATTTGGTTGAAATAACAATTTGTCATCTCATATATGAAGTCCACCCGAGGGACAGGATTATGCATGCAACAGTTATCAGTGTTGAGAAAAAGCTGTAAATATTATTCAGGACCAAGCTCTTTGACAATATCTTTTCTAGGCCGTATGGAAAGGAAATATATCAACCTAACAAAACGCGGGGCCCTCTCTGATGTGATTCTCCAAACGAACTTTTGATTCTTTGCCGCCACGACAATTTGATTCAACTGATGTGACCAGACAATTGGCGGAGAATGCACGTTGTTTTATGGTGTATATAACCAACGTCGTAAAAATCTCTTTAGCAAAAAAAAACATGTTCTGTTCGCTTCATTTACGAATAAAAAAGGCAATGCCAAATTTATATGACATACAATGATTGTGTGTTTTATGCAGCAATCCAGTTCTGAGGACAACCTGAGATACGCTTGATATGTCGTTCATCACAATGCTGTCCTATGCCGTTATGTATGTTGGTTGGGATCTAATGCAGTACACGGGGCAATATTGATGGGTCTCCGGGATACAACGGAGATTAACACGAAACAACGGAAGCCGTCTGGAAATAATCATCGTCCATCTACAATGCAGTAACGTCGTTACGGTTTCAAAGTATTCTAATTTACGGGCTTTAATGCGCCATGGGAGTTCCGTCAGGAAACGTGGTGTGAATCTGCCTTGGCGATGGTCCCAGCGTGTGTTGAAATGGGGACCACAAATACCCCCGATGAGTACTTGCATGTCCGAGAGCCCAATCCCAGAGATCACTTCTACTGTGTTCCTGTAGTCATACCAGTATCGCACAGAGATACTTAAACAACCTACACTCCCTTCTACTTGGTTCAGAATAATAAGTTTGACTTCATTTGCATTTATTAGAGTAGGTTCTTTGTTTGCATTTGAAGGGTATTTGTTTATGAATAATGAAGTATATGAGGCCTGAGGTATCGTCTTAGTAAATGCAAAATTGCTGTTCCCAGGTATTACTAAATGCAACAATTGAGTTGTATTTTATGGCAAACTGGTGACAGTCTGTAATCTATCACGCCCACCTCTGATGATTAGAATATTTGTGGATGTAAAGCGTATCAAAAATAAGAACAAAATTTTCATCCCTCGCCTAATTATTAATAATTCCCACAGGAAGTTTTGTAATTAAAAGATAATATCGCTGGATGAATCACTAGGCATTATCTGCTTCTAACAATGTTTACATTTAATTATAATCAGGTCAATCACAAAGGAACACGAAACGATTTTATTGATCGTTTCACGGTGAACTCGATAACTAATTGTGTAGATTTAATATGATCAACGTTTCTTGTGGAATCCTTGTGCACATAAAGTACTGTGGCCATGTGCACAGCCTATATTCGTTATAATAAACTAAAATTTGCATAAGTCAACGTGCAGTTCCTCAGCATATGTGAAAACAAGAGTAATTCTGATATATATTGGAACAGGTACAATGAGCAGTATCTGATTTGAATCATTCGCTGCGTGAAATTAGGCTAATATTACTCTAGAAAGAAATACTCCAAACAAAAACAAGTGATCATCAGAAACCTTCCCAATATTCAGTATATTAATAATGTAGTAGTTTATCATTTTTTTACACAGGTCATCGTATTGTTACGAGTGCAAAGTATTTAGTATCCGTAATATTGCGTGAAATAACCACTAATCATTGCGTGAAATAACCACTAATATTGCGTGTAATAACCACTAAGTATAAGTGCACGATTCATTTCCTGAATATAATACACTTATCCTGCATATTGCAGAAAATTATTCACGAATTACACGAATTATATACAAATTACGGGGCTCACAAAAGTTGCTGATTTCGTATTTCTAAAGCAACTGAAATCTGACTGATATTATCCATAATAGAACCAAATTTGATATAATTACGAACTGTTACATTAAATTTGATATTTGATTAAATTATGTGCAAATATAATCCAGCGACGCGGTCCTACTCATATCGGGTCAAAATTGGATGAGAACGATTGCCGTGGCAATGGAGATGGTTCTGGTTAAGAATAATTTTTCTAACTATTTAAAAAAAATCCATGGTTATTTCGTGAATATATGGTATATTGCTGATGTCTATACGAGACGAGCTTTCGGTTTTTTTTAGGAGCTTGTGGGTCATGATTTTTTTGTCAGGATTTGGAGGCGGTTTTCTTTAGTTTACAAACTTCAAGACCATATCGCAAAGCCGATTTTCGATATATGGAGATGCAGTTCACATTCGATGCACTTTGTCTAAATCTCTGACATTTCCAAGATCGGTTCAAGATCAAAATCTCCATTTGATATAATCATGATAGTTTTGTTCCTAAAATTTCGATTGTTTTGCCGATTCCCCATCGTTTAATGTATTACTGGTGGTTTCAGCACTAAATGTCCCTAGTATCCCCTTGATGGAATAGTTAGGGGCCATCAAATGAAATCACCAATGTGGTGACGATTAATAAGAAAACGTCGAACATATTTTTGATGAAGTGGGTGAAATTTTGAAGGTAGCCATCAAGGATTTGGGTCAAGATCGGAAAAAAGTCAACATCGAACAATCACAAAAACTGAATTATTTTCATGATTGATATTTGGTGCTATACATGTATTTGTATGTTTGAATGGCGAAGTCTTTTCCGTTTGGCATATGACTGATGCTCGTACTCTCAAGATTGTTACTTGTTACTCTCAAAATATCACTAAATATCGAAAAGTTGGAGGTCATGATTCTGAGTTTTTATTTTATTTTACAAATCAAATTTGGGTCGAATTCAATGAAATTTACCAGACGTTGTACCTATTCAGACTTATCAAGCCACTGTCAAAGTCACAAAAACAATAAAATCAAAAATGCAATCAGATAATTACACTAATATATCTATTCATTATCTTTTTTTTTGTAGTTTTTATGGCGAACTCCTCATCAGTTGGTATTAAACTGAGGCTGTACAGCCACAATTTCTTATTATCGTTCAAGGTAGTTTCATCAGCTGGAACTAAAGCTCGAAACATAGTGAATAAATCAAAGGGGCTAGGGTTTGCAATCCCTGATTGTTAACTTATTGTTTTATATCGTTTATAATACATTATCTTCTGGTATGTGGTAGGGTGGGAAAATGAAATCTGACATACATCAATAGATTATTGCAGCTTCTCATCCATTTTGAAATCTATTCTCGTTATAATAACCCATATTAATGTTATTTGATTTTAAACATACACTCCATGACGGGTGACATTATGCTTGTGGGTCAGAGTGCGACACACTCTGTCGTCTCCTTCACATGGATTTCACGATGTATTGTATGCATACTATGTACGCGAAATTAGTCGGCATTGTTCCCATCAACTCAGTAGCCTTTTGGCTTGTGATTATGTACTTATGTACTTGTCATATATCTATTCCATGGCTTTATTTCGGATTTCTAAATTATTTTCATAGGTTGCTGGGCAGTTAATTCCATCAGGTGTACAGTAGAAACAACTACATTTACCACACTGTCTGCCCCTGATGAGCCAGTGTGTCTTTTGATAAAGTAATTGGTCGGGCTTTGTTTCTATCGCAAAATGTTGTATGTTTGTTATTGGAATCATCAAAATTTGACTGTATTGGTGGTAATAGATCGATACTTACATTGTTATAGTAGATTCGACATGGATATGGAAGACGTTCATTTGATATTTGACTCGACATGACTTTTCGTAGAAACAATAGCACAAGGGCTAGGGGAAATTGGTGGATGAGTATAGTGTTCACCCAAAAATGTTTTTGTTCGGAGTTATGCTGTTTTGATCTTTCAAGGGCATTGGATGTCAAATTCAACTTCAACACTGATATCGCTATATATATATATATGACTTTTCATTTGAATGCACCAATATTCAAGGCTCTGTCTTTTTTGTATAAACTTTATTTGAATGATTCCCAAACACGCAAAAGACGTATATAAAATTGTGTAATTGCAGTACACTGCACCCTATTCTGAGTCGTGCTAATATAACATTTGGCTAGCGTGCACCAAGGCAGAATTATAGGTGGTTGGTACACGTGTGGGTCCCTGCGACACATATTGGCTTTAAAATGTTTGAAATGTTTAACATTTCTCATGGCCGAATGTAACAAATTCCAGAGCATCTTCTGACTGATATTGTCTGCAGAGCGTAAATTGTAAAATGCTCTTTCTCGGGCAGGAGCCGGGACAATAATTGTTAAGTATGGTGGGTGTAGGTTATTAATATTTTTTTTATAATAAGCACAATCTATGCCTTCGATGTCATTCAGGGAGAGAAATCCAATCAACGTCATTCAATAACGCCGAGGTACTGCAACGAGCAGTGGCCCCGAGCACTATTCTAATAGCCTCTAACTGCAATTTGTCAAGTTTAACCAAGTCTGATTGTGATGCGCCCGCCCACAAAATATCTGCATATTCCATTGTTGGTAGCATCATTGAAATGTAAAATTGTTCTAAAGATCTTCTGTCCAGCCGAAACTTGAAGGACTTGAGAAAATTTACGATTTTAGTGACTTTGTCGATTATTTAATTTATGTGTGCTGTCCACGACAAGTTGTCCGTGAATTTGTCTATTTAGAGAGAATTGGCGGGTGCTGGCTTAGTGATCGTCTTTGTGACAAGTAAGGATTCCAATTTTGAGGCATTAAAAGAAACAAGCCACTTTTTGGACCATTCATTGATTTAGGAAAAAATCCTCAATAATTTTCAAGGCAGTTTGAACCTCTTCATCGACCTCTATAAATAGTGAGGTGTCATCTGCAAATAATCTGATTTGGCAGTGATTGATCTCATCAATGAATATTAAAAATGAGAAGTGCCCAAGAACTGAGCCCTGTGGAACACCAGCTGTAGATGACTGTTCATTTACAACAACTAATTGCATTCTGTTACAGAGATAGTCGGATAACCAATTCGGTAAATGTCTATTGATCCCATTTTTCCTCAGCTTGAATAAAAGACCATTATGCCAGATTCTATCAGAAGCCTTGGAAATATCAAGGAAGATAGTTCTAACTTCCTTATTATTGTCAAGAGACTCACAATACATTTGGTACATTTTCGTTAGTTGTGTAACTGCGGAATTTCCTGGAGTAATTGTCATACAGAAAACAACATATTATCCGTCATCTATTTATATTTTGATTGAAAAAACAGTCGCTCCATTGTCTTTCCAACTGTACTCAAGGTGATACTGGTCTACAGTTAGATACCATAGCACGATAATCTTATTAGGCTTTTACTCCACACAGCGCCCATTATGAAGGGTGGAGGTGGATGAATTTTTTGTTACAATGCCGAAAAACAAAATTATATACATATAAAAATGGCCGCCATACACAGAACGGCAATTTAAGGGCGACAAAATTTTTATAATTCACAAGGGTTCATATGTCGCGTTCTATGCATAAATTGGGAAATAATTTATGGAACACACTTGGAGAAAATCGCCAGCAAAGTCCGAAAATCCACAAAAAAAATCAACAAAAATGTCTGTTTTGACTTTTCAAGGTCATTGAATACTTCGGGCCCTATGCATACACTGAATTGAGATATTGCCATTAAGAAACCTTAATACTGATACATATTGTTATCATGTAAACAATACTGCACGTATATTCCACCTCGCCTTCGCTTCTTGAATATTAAGATGAGACGGCGAACATATGTTTCCAAGGTATAATCCATCATGTGACAATCTAGAATAGTGGGACTGAAGTGGGAGTTTGTACATCGGTAACTATTACGCCATACATCGATCCCTTGCCAAGACGCAGAGAGACGACAGACTCACCCATCTCACTGATACCGCCCTGTCACCTCCAAATGAGCATCATTCATCTTCTCCTGACGAGTCTGTCGACCGCTTCTAATGTCATATGATGTATAGTAAGAAGAACATTTGAAGGTAAAAAAAATATCGCAATTTGTTAGATCGTTCTGAGATATATTGTACATTCGAAGTTTAATTAATACATGGAATAACATACCCATACATAGAATGGGTATCAAATGGAATCCGACATATTGATTAAAATCTCCCGACACAGAAAACAATAATACCAAATTTCAATCTACTGGAAGTCACCCAGCCCAACATGTGCGTTTGAAGACACGCCTCTGAACATGTTGGTCGAGTCGTTTTGATATTTCACTACTGGTAACAATGGGTGTCGATGAAACCAGCCGTCGTCCATAACACCTGCTACTCGGCAAGTCAGTGTAACTTACATTCGACCATAAATACATCCGCCATAAAGAGCCATGTTGACAGTGAATTATCGCGGTGTTATGCGCGATACCTCGGCATTTTCAACAGTTCCTATTCTAACACTTTTCGGCACGCAGGACGTATAGAATGCATATTTCTGAAATGTTATCAGATTATTTTATAGAGAAAAAAACACCACTTGAACTGTGTTGGCAGTTATTACACCAAAATAATATAACATTGAACACGATTGACTCTATCTGTTTCTACAAATCCTAGGTATTGTTTTAAAACCATTGATTGTTGATGGCAATGAACATCATGTGAATGAACAATGGAAACTAGTTTAATGCAACATAATATATCTGTGACGAATATCGTTCACGGCCGATATCAAGCCGGTTTAACTGGGTCGTCGTGTGATACAATAAGCCGGCAGTTTCAATTTAACTGTTTATTGTGGTGATAAAGACTGATGATCAATCACGCACAATCAGGGTCGCACTCTCACCTACGTCGGGTGATATCCCAGTCTATATTCCTATATTATAGTCCTTTATACAACTTGCACATATATCCGATAGATTATATATATTAATATCGACAGTCTCACAGGAACTTTTGTATACACGTCCTGCCACTGGGATTTACACTACACTTCTGCGCAGTGGACTGGGGCCGAGGGACCATGAGGCTGTGTAATTTCCCGCCAAGTGTAAGCGGTGTTGTGATAGGTTGAATGTGTGGTGCAATGCGCTGATGTCACCGGGAAAGTGGGTTTCCCCGGCTCGTGTCAATACTTGGAATGCCTGTATGTGTGCACGTGATGTATGGAGTATGTGTGTCAAGTTCTATGTTTAGAAGTCAGTGCATGTGAAGGTCAAGGTCGAGTAAACGGGGCCGAGTGTACTGAGCTAGCGGGGCCGCAGGTGCGTGGTTTGACCTGTGTATGTAACCATGACTACATGGAGTTTATGCTTGTGATCGTATAGTGTGTACTTGTCCTGTATGTAAGTCATGTAGAATGAATGTTTGTTGTGGAAATGTGTAGTGCGCGGGAGGGACGGGAGTAACAGTCGCTAAAATTACTACATAACACCCCTTCATTAATCCTACGCCCTCGGGATTACCCTCCCCGGACCCTACCGTCGCCAAAACTAAACAATAAAAAGCTAAAAAGTCCTAAAGGTCAAACCCAAAAGCACTCACACACACACGCCGCGCGAAATGAGAAAGCACTTCATACAAATAAAAATTCCTAACTGTCAAAATAAACGTCAGCAGTCAGTCTGTCAGCAGTCTCTACGATGATACATATACAAATACATGCACAACAATGAATGGAATGTATGATATGGAATGATAAACAAAACTCCTCGACGTTTCAAAGCGAAACGGAACTATAACTTTAAGAGCCTAATGAACAGAAATAAAATGTAGATTAAATTTAACTAAATTACATGTATAAAAACAAAAAGCCATGACTAGGATATTAAATGTATATGTACAACTATTTACAATATATTTGTGCCGTGACCAGAATTGTTTGGTCACTCGGGGCCGCATCAAAGGGGCCGAACAGTTCAGGGACGAGTTTCACTTGTCCTCCCGTTCACGCCTGCTGGCGGGAGGAGGCGGGGCCGCTGGCGATGCCTGCCGCATCAGCTGTAGCTGTTCATCCGGGGGTAACCTTGGCAGAATGGACACAATTGTGGCCAAAAGCTCCCCCGGAATGGTCGGTGTGGACGGGGTCGTCGGGGCTGTTGCCTCCGGAGTAGTTGGGGTCGACGCTGCTTGGAGCCGAGCGTTTTCCTGTTGGAGGTTATCAACTCGATCCTCCAACTGAGTCACGCGAACTCGGAGCCGAAGATTTTCCTCGGACAGGGCGTCCGGGAACGTGGGCTGGTGGCGCTCATGTAGGGCGCCCATCCCAAAGCCGACAGACAGGCCGTTGTACTCTGCCTGTCTGATGTGATGATCCAGGGCCGACAGATACTCCCGACGAATTAGTCGCAAGTACTGGTGCGCTAAATCGTCAGCGCGGGCGAGTGACAGGGTCGGAAGGTGCTCCTCCGGTTCTGACGGCAGGAGCAAGGGGTCGGCGTTGTGGGCGGCCTGTTCGAGACGAGCCGTCCAGAAGTCCTCGTGGAATCCGAGGTAGTTCGGGAGCCGCTGGGCGTCCTCATCCCGTAGAAAATCTGTGAGGTCGGGATTCTGGCCGGGTAGTGCCTGCAGGCCGGGAAGCGAGCGGGTCGCCAAACGTCTGCCGTGTTGCCGCAGGAACTGGAAATCAGCCGCGAACTCGCCGGATCCATGAAGCGGCAGACGCTCGTCGAGGTCTCGGTGGAGTGACTCGAGCTGCTCTGGGTCGTCCACTTGGAGTCGGGGCCGGTCTCTATCGGTGCCGCGTGTCGGAACGGAGCGCAGAGGCTCCACTTCCTCCGTGAGGTACGGTGGGAGCGGGACGGGTTCCACCATCCGTCGTGAAGGCTCCGGTGAAGATTCCGGGGTCGAAAACGGTGTCGGGGTCGCACGTACAGGAGATCCGGGTGCAATCTCCCTGAGTGGAGGTGGCCGATCCTCAACTGGGCTCTTCGGCTCGGGAGTCTCCTTGCCGGTTGATGACGATACCGGTGTGGTATTCAGGGGTCGACTTGGGAGTGGCGGATACTCCTCAGGTGGAGGGACCAATCCCTCACGGACTCGGTAGTCCGTGACGTTAGAGGCCGTGGGTCGTTCCACAACCATCCGCCGGGGTATGTTATCCGACGGCCGAGCTCTAGACGGGGTCGAGGATGTCACTGTGGTGACCGGTCGAGTTGTCGCTGGCGACACCACTGTCGCGAACGAAGCCGTCGTGACGACTGCCGAGGCCGAAACACCGGCGGTCGTTGTCGGGACCTCCTCCGCCGTGCTCACTGATGTCGTCTGGTAGTTTATGGGCCGAACGAAGAAGATCGTACTGGGTCGTCGAATTCGAACCCGCGTATTCATGGTCTCGATGTCACTGACCATGCGGGTAAGCCGAATCTCGTCTGCCGGGGTCGAAGCACGATTGTACTCCAGTCGACGGAGTACCTGTTGCACTTCCGGGGCCGAGTTGGGCGGATACTGCTCAAAGAGCTCTGGCGCCATGTGCCAGATGCCGAACGTCAGGACGGTGTTGACATCCCTCCTGAAGATCGGGATGTTGGCCGGAACTCTTGGGGGTCGATAATTCGGGTTCGGCTGCATGTCGACTCTGCAGCGTAGCGCGAACCTGACGAGCATGGGGCCGGATGCCGATAGTCGTCCTTCCTGGTAGAAGGGGAACGACGTCACGTGTTGCGGGGTCGCTTGAGACAGATGCCGGAACATCTCCTCCTGGGCCAATGTCCGGAAGCCGTCGCGGGCCGGACACACGAAGTAGCGCAGGAACGGAAAATGATACGCTAGCACGTGCGCATCAAGACTCTGGGCCGTCCGAAAAGGTCCGCGTCGTGGCACGGAGGACCACTGTCGTTCTCCTGCTCCCTCCTCTTCGCCGATGCAGAAGGGGCACTCGAATCGACCGTCTCCACGCTGTAGCGGGGCCAATGTGAGGAGGTTTCCCTCCGACAGGGTCGACTGCTCATCGAAGTTATGGATGTGGCCGTATCCAGCGCTCCGATTTCGCTTACTGAGTGGAACCTTGTTCCAGTCTATGGGCCGAGTTCCGTAGGGTGTCACGGGAGGTGGCACCAATTCCATTAATTCCGCCACTTGCCGACGGAAAGTCGAGGTCGGGGCCGTAATAGCAGATCCGCCGCTGGAGCGTGACGAACTGCTGGAGGTCGATCGGGCTCCCGCTCCATGCTTCTTCTTGAAAGAAGTATAAGTTCTCTTGTTTGGAGAACGGGAGGCCGCAGGTCGTGCTACCGCTGAACCGGAAGCGGGTGAAGTCGGGGCCGGAGCGATCGGGGCGATCACCTGATTTGCTGGGTCGGGTTGGCGGCTCGCGGTGGCGACTCGTTGAGCTTCTTGGGCCGCTTGTCGTGCCTCAATCGCACGCTGGACGATACTTCCGCCCTCCTCGAGTCGGCGGAAGCGTTCGGGGTCGATATTGAAGATATCGTCCGGAGTCGGGCTCGGTGTATGGCGCTCTCCTCGTTGCGCCAGCTTGCTCCGGGCCGTTTTGGGTCGCGCTCCCTTTTCCGATCCACTTGCCGTGTCACTGAGCGTGACTGGATCGCGCTGTTCAGGCTGCGAGTCGGGGCCGGACGAACCTTCGTTGTCGGGGACGACTATAGGATGATCCGATTCATCCCCGGTGTCGATCACTTGGACGGTGACGTTATCGCCGTCCAACTTAACTGTGCGGGGCCGATTATCACCTGGGTCGCCATTTTCCCGGTCGTCTCCGGGTTTGTCAGCCATGCTGACGGGCCGAAATCAAGCCGAAGTACTTCCCGAGTACTGACTAGGCTGGTTGTAACAAAGTCTGGATTTCTTCAAAACCAGCCTAGTTCAAATGCCGATAATACAAGCCGAATTAACTCCAAAGTCTTGTGACCAGGATTTCAATGATATCACAGTCTATAGGCCGATAAATATTGTTCGATTAGCACAGTTTCTATAACAATAGTCTGTATCTCAATAGCCGAAACTTCTGACAATAGTCCTTCTCCTCCAAAGTCTCAGGCACAAGTGACCTGATTGCCGCTAATCTTCAATGCCGTACACAAAGATGCTGACAGCATCTCGATTCTTAGAACTGGGCCGGGGGGCGCTCTCTATATGTATAGAAAACGTCTTTACGCTATGTATCATTGTTCCAAGCGTACACACAGCAAGGCGGGGCCGTCGTCAAGGAAACGCGGGGCGATCCTTCTCTGACCTCTTGGGTCAGTCCATTACGACAGTAGGGGTGTCCTCACACTGTCCAGATTTCCGTATGTCCAGCTGCCGTCCCCTGGATAACTCGTGCCGAATCATTGTCTATTTATACTAGTCGACTGTTCAGATTACTGGGCTCTTTTTGCCCGACGACTCACTATTGTAATTATTAGGGGCGACTTCATGTAGGTGCTGTAAACAGCTAAAATGTTTATTAGCGCTCGTGCGTGCCTTGTGAACTCATCAGTCCATCATTCCTTCTCCCACAAGTTAGCGCACAATAAACTACGGGGTCGAGTTGCTGTTTCACAGACGACACACAGTTATTAAAGGCTGAGATATGAATATCAATCGCTCACAGGGGCGGACATCGTTCCATTCATTTTCAGCCAGTTCACAGGACGACGGGGCCGCAAATATGGTAGGGGTCGAAATTGCAATGATCTGGGTCGGTCACACCGCGGCGCTTTGAATATTTTTTTGGGTGATGAATTTGATGACAGGCCGCATCTTGGCATGATAGCTATGTAGTGACTGGTTCACGTACCACTGGGCCGTTCCTCCGAATATTACATGGAGTGAGTAGAGGCTCTGTCGACGCATACTCCAGAACGAATCACACTATCACCTCTTCGACAACTAAGTGGCCTTACTCACGGTGTGACTGGTTATTATCCTCTTCGGCTGACACATGGATTGAAGCTTTACATGATAATCTTAGTCATTGCGTAACATACGCCTTGATCAATGGTACATGTTATACGGGGTCGAAACACATATCATCATGCAACCAATTTTCCACCAGCATCATAATTATAATATCATATCTAGTGTGTATATATCGAGTTTGCCTCACTGACATCTTGTACATGTTAAATGCATATATTGTTATTGTAATATAATATATTATTATTGGGAAAGACATGATATCATAGTCCATTAGACATGCATAATTCATCATCAATGGTATCAATCAGATAACAAGGCCGGGGTTATCTGTAGCGGGCCGGTCTGCGTGCGTGGCGTCTGGGTCGGTTTGGTCGTGCAGGCGGGGGCGTAGCCTCGCTTGTCTCAGGGTCGGAAGATACCACAGGCTTTTGCCTGCGTGTCTTGCGTGCCGGTTTTGGAGTGTCGGAACTTGATCTGTGTGATCTTTTCCGTTGCCGATGTCGACTTGAGCCGGATGAAGTCGGAGATCGCGATTGACGATCCTGGGTCGTGGGCGAATCAGACTCAGCTGTTTGGTCTGAATCGGTATGCCGATCTTGGACTGTTACCTCCCAAGGGTAATAGAACTCCTTGAGAAGTCCCATGGGGTCGGGTGACTGTTCTGGGTCGGACTTGCTTGACGACGACGTGGGTCGTACAGGGTCGGAGTAGATGTGGGCCGCTTGGTTGTCACCTTCGTATGGCTTGAGCACATCCAGATGAACAACACGAGTGTTCCGAGGGTTGGAAACCAGGGCGATTCGGTAATCAACCTCGGTTACACGGTCGATGATCCTCCAGGGACCAGTCCAGGGCCGCGCGAACTTATTATTCTGCGTGAGTGGCAGATAATAATACCGGACCAGTTCGCCTGGTTGAAACTGGGGTCATGGTTTCGCGTGGGCGTCATAACCCAACTTTTGCCGAATTGCCGCTTTCTCGAGATGGTCTTGGGCGAAACCGTGGGCCGTTCTGATGGCTTGCCGCAAATACTCCACATACTCCGGACCACACGGAGGTAGAGGCTCAGGGTCGTAGGTCGGAAACATGAGGTCGACTGGCAAGTTACACTCATGTCCATACACCATCAGATGCGGGGTGCATCCCGTGGACGAGTGTACTGAGGTTCGATAGGCCATTAACACATATGGCAAGTGCAAGTCCCAATCGTTTGCACGATCGCTGACGAACGCACTCAGCATGTTGAGCAATGTCCTGTTGAATCGCTCAACCTGGCCGTCGCTCTGGGGTCGGTATGGGGTCGTACGAATCTTCTTAGCGCCCAGTAGACGCACAACATGCCGGAACAGGGACGACTCGAACTCAGTACCTTGATCGCTATGGACCGCTTTGGGGACACCGTGGTAGACTATCCACCGATTCACCAGGGTGTCGGCAACATTTTTGGCCGTATGTCGCCGTAGCGGAAAAGCGTCAGTGTACTTCGTAAAGTAGTCCGACACGACTAGTACATACCGATAGCCTCTTCCCGTGACCTTGTGGGTGTCGAGGATGTCCATCGCTATTCTGTCGAACGGCGCTCCTGTCGGTAGCTGTGTCAGGGGCGATCTTTTTGGGGCCGGTTTACCCTTGCGGGTCACACATTGCGGGCAGCGGGCACACCAGCGGGCGACGTCCAGCGCCAAGCCGGGCCAGTAGAATCGGCGCCTGACTCTCTCGATGGTACGCTGTATGCCGAGATGTCCGACAATCTTGAGGTCGTGTAGTTGGTGCAGAACTTGTGTCCTGAGTGCTACGGGGAGCACGGTCTGTACCACACGTCGTCCAGCGGGGTCGGGTCTTGTGTTTCGTACCAGTACTCTGTCTTGTAGCACCAGGAGGTTCCAGCGAGAAACAAGTGTCTTTACCTCCTCCCCGTGGCGTGCAACTTCTCTCGAGTCTGGTTTTGTGCCAGCTAGTACCCATTGTCGCACTCTCCCGACACTGGGGTCGGCTTGCTGTGCCGCGACAATGTCCTGGGTCGTATAGTCCGATAACCACTTTTGTCCATCAAGTGTGGTGTCCAAAGCACGGACTCGAACAACTTGGCGTGCCGAAATAAGGCGGGGCAACCGCAAGACCGGAGACATTATTGAATCACTGTCTAGGAGGTCTGCCCTTGTCTTGGCCGGAACAACGGTTATCCGACGAACTAGAGGTTTCCCGGAACTTGTTTCTGGGTCGGTTGGGGGCAACACCCCTTCAGGACGACGGTTTCCATGTGGTGGCCGTTGCGGTCGCGGTGCGGACACCCCTTCAGGAAAAGAGGCCGGTTTCGGGGTCGGAGCTTGACATTTTGTACACACCCCTTCAAGGAGCTGAGGTGTGGGCTGGGCCGGCTGCGGGGTCGTTATTGGTGTCGTTACCGGTACAGTAGTCATGACAACCGCAGATGTGGAGCGGGGAACGTTGTCCTGTTGTCTGGAAGGTCCTTGCTCCTCAGCACCTTCCCCTACTGGTTTGACGACGGGGTCGGAGGTGTTGGTGGGGCCGGTTTAGTTTGGTTACCGGTTTGGTTAGGTACTGACAACACTTGAGCTGTCCTTCTGTCAGTACCGGGACCATTGGGCCGAAATGCTAGCGGTTTCATGCCGTTACGTACTAGCACATCCTTAAGCCGAAAGCATCGCATCCAGCGATGGCCGGGCTTCTTGCAAAAGAAGCACACCATGGGTCGTCCGGGTTGCGGGGGTCGATCACCTTTCATCGGGGCCGTTGTTCGTAGGACAGAGAAGATAGCCGTTTCCTCGCACAGTCCATTCTCGTCACTAAGGACGCACTGGAAGGCTTCGGCCACCCACTCGCGTGAGCTGGTTGGCACTGAGTGTTCGTCGCAACCTTGTAGGCCGGTAGTGTCACTGTCCGCGGGGTCGTAGTAGGCCGCAATTTGCTCTGGGGTTAGTGTTTCCCCCTGAGTGACTTGTCCCATGGCACAGGACAGTTCCTCATTGACAGGGTCGTCTTCCGCGTATCCGCTTGCGGAAATGTCAGCACGTCGTGTGCCTCGATGTCGATCTCTGGCTGTCCTCTGTTGACGACTCTCTACCTTGAGAACGGCCGTAAGTGCCTCACTGTAACTGTTAAAAGTGAGGGCACACAGTTTATCGGCGATGGGGTCGGGTTGGCCGTTCACGAATTGCGCAATCACAGTTCGTTGCCGCGACGTTGGCGTAACGTCGTCGAACACTTGCTCCGCCAGGGCCTGGAGTCGCTCCATGTAGTGTTCCGCGTCCTCTTTTCGTTCCCGCTTGAGGAACGGGAAATCGTCCCGTTTGGACTGTCGACGGGGCTCGGGTTCCCAGCCCTCTAGGAGTTGGCGACGGAACTCTCCCCAGGGAGTTGCGACCGGGATATTGAGAGCTAGCGCTTCAGCGCGGCCGCGTAGCGTGCTCCGGAAGGTCGTCGTCTTGTTGAGGTCGGAGTAAGTAAAGGCCGCAGTGAATTGTTCGAAACTCCGAACGTATTGAGTGAGATTGCCCTCCTTAAAGGTCGCACGCCATTGAGCCATTTTAGCCGTAGCCAACGTTTGGGGCTCAGACGTGAGTCTTTGTGGCGTGGGCGTGTCAACACTCACCGCAACTGGTGTAGTCGCTGTAGTGACCGTCGGAGTCGGAACAGCCGAAGTCGCCGGAGCCGTCGTATCTGGGCCGATCGGGGTCGCGTTAGCGGGGGCGGTCGGTGCTGTCGTCGCGGAGACGGCGAGCGATGCGGCGGGTGGTGCCGTCGTGTGGCTGGGGTCGTGTGGTGCTTGTGCAGCGGGGGCCGGTTGACTGTATGGAGGCGTCACCCATGGTATCCCGACTGAGGGTGGGAATACAGCCGGTGGTGGATATCGGTATACCGATCCATCCGGGCATACACCATGGTACACTAATCCGGGTTGTGCACCATGATAGCCGGTGTCAGCGATCACGCTGGGAACGCCACCATATCCAGGCGGTGGGTTCGCGTAGCCGACATGCGGTGAATAGTATCCGACAGCTACTCCATTTGGAACACCGCTTGTTGCGCCAGGGTATCCGACTGGCGGTACACCATATCCGTTGGTGTTTCCGACTGATTGTGAGATCGGAGGTCCGATCATTTGCACAACACTTTCTGCCGGAGCAGACACAACTTGATCTTGCGACGGATCGAAGCGCGGTTGTTCTCCGGTAGTCGGCGATGGTCGGTGCGTGGTCGGCGCGGGAGCGCGTGTGTCGGAAGTCGGCGTGTCGGGGTCGCAGGGTCGGCGACTTGATGTCGAGGGTGCTTGTCGGGGTCGCGCTTGTCGCATGGTGGCGCGAGGTTCCGCCATTGTGTCGCTGGGTCGTTGTTGTCGTAGCGGCGTCGCGATCCGGGTAGCGGTCGTCATCAGGATGTCTTCGGATGTCGCTCCCGTCTGGCTGGGTCGTGTGTACTCTACCACCGTAGGCTCGGTCGGTATGCGTGAGTACATTTCTGGCGCGGGGCCGTGTTGTCTCGGCGTCATGGACGGCGCCAGGGGTCGATTGGCCGAATAAGCGTTCGGCGGGGTCGATTCCGGAACATTGTCAGACTGACAAACCCACTGTCGTATCCGAGAGTTACTTGGTGGGTGCGTAACCATTGACGTGTCTATGGTTACCGGCCGAACGTCTACTGCTAATTGTTCTGGGTCGATATCACAATCTACGCTCGCTCTTTGACGTGAGCGCGTATAGTTTCTGTCGGCAAAGTCACTTTTCTGGGTCGCTCTAGCGGGCGTGGCCGAGTACGCTCTAGCGTGCGCACGCAGAATGTCACTTACTGTATGTGACGGGTCGAGCGGGTCTTCGTCTAGGAACTCCTGCACCAGGTCGGCAGGCGGCGAAAACGATCTCAGGGACGAATGGTCGCCAATGGAGTCGAAAAGGCCGGACGGTTGTTGCTCCTGCGACAGTGGAACTGTATCGCTCATGGCAACTGAGCGAGGGCCGGAAGGTCGGAAGGCCGGATTCGGATTGATCGTCACTTCATCATCCGTAGGGTCGAGTGGCTCACCGCGGGAGGCTCCCGGGGCCAATGCCATCAATGCCGGTCAGGTCTGGGTCGATAATCCGAGACTAGCTCAGATCCTGGTCGAACGGCGCCAATGTGACGAATATCGTTCACGGCCGATATCAAGCCGGTTTAACTGGGTCGTCGTGTGATACAATAAGCCGGCAGTTTCAATTTAACTGTTTATTGTGGTGATAAAGACTGATGATCAATCACGCACAATCAGGGTCGCACTCTCACCTACGTCGGGTGATATCCCAGTCTATATTCCTATATTATAGTCCTTTATACAACTTGCACATATATCCGATAGATTATATATATTAATATCGACAGTCTCACAGGAACTTTTGTATACACGTCCTGCCACTGGGATTTACACTACACTTCTGCGCAGTGGACTGGGGCCGAGGGACCATGAGGCTGTGTAATTTCCCGCCAAGTGTAAGCGGTGTTGTGATAGGTTGAATGTGTGGTGCAATGCGCTGATGTCACCGGGAAAGTGGGTTTCCCCGGCTCGTGTCAATACTTGGAATGCCTGTATGTGTGCACGTGATGTATGGAGTATGTGTGTCAAGTTCTATGTTTAGAAGTCAGTGCATGTGAAGGTCAAGGTCGAGTAAACGGGGCCGAGTGTACTGAGCTAGCGGGGCCGCAGGTGCGTGGTTTGACCTGTGTATGTAACCATGACTACATGGAGTTTATGCTTGTGATCGTATAGTGTGTACTTGTCCTGTATGTAAGTCATGTAGAATGAATGTTTGTTGTGGAAATGTGTAGTGCGCGGGAGGGACGGGAGTAACAGTCGCTAAAATTACTACATATCGTTTATAATTACCATTTATGATTATACTTGCCTGACAGCTGTGATTCTTGTAAGCAGTTGCAGTTCACAAACTAAGTTTCAAGATGCTCAAGTGGAAAGGAACAAATATTGACTGGCTCCATAAGCGCTCAACCCAGTTGATTGAACGACCATAATATCTAAAACGCTCACAATTTTCGAAATAAATGTGTAATCAGCACACACCTTGACTAACTGCTCTGAAAAGCTATTGTTATCGATCAAACACTAGTTTTTAAATTGCTGACTTGTTCAATATTTTCTGTAGAAAATCGTGAGCAGCACACGTGTGTTGTCTCTCATGCAACAGTGCGGTTGTTATATATGACGGAGAGAATCGTTGACAGTGAAGAATTAGAAAAATGAAAGCGAATATTTGTCACTAACACTTCATCCCCCCCCCCTCCTTCACAGAAAATGAAACCATGCGATTATTTATTCAGTTCTTAAAGTCAAGATTGAACATCTGTGTCTTACTACCATCATTTGAAATGGTGACATGAAATTCATCTCCGCCACAACAAGAGGATGTGTTTTTATTCTAAGTTCCTGGTGGTGCTGCCACACCTTGCAATGCCATTTTTGCTATATTCATATATCATACTAAACAAAAGAATTTTCATCAAAATGGCAATGCGAAGAGTGATGTAGAAATGGACAGAGTACTGCAACCACACTGTAAAAACGCTGCATGGGCTCGAGAAATTACATTGGTTATTAAATATCATTCTAGCATTTATTATGCATTTATTATGCCCAATCTGGTTGAAATTATAATCATCATCGATTTTTTAACGAAACCACTCTGATGTATTGTGTGACCTGATGTGTAGTGCTGAAAACACACGAATGATTGATGAATGCACTGGCAGCGCATTAATCAAGCGCAGTAAGCTCAATTGTATCGATTTGTCGTGTCTTGTCGACCAACACCGCTGAAATGAATTGGGTGGAACTTCATGTACATCGAAACTTTATCCATACGAGAGGTTGTCGTTGGAGCGACCTTGTAGCAACGATGGATTCCATGGGTAAGAGGTGTTATTCAGAATTACTCAATCACTATCAATTCCTGGCCGGAACACTGACGAAAAGAAAAGAAAGTTTGTCAGTCCAAAGTGCTTGGTTCGAATACAGACTGAACCCACAGGATCCATTCAAACACTGCTAACCATGCAATATGCATCGGGTGTCGGAAATAGATTATAGAGCATTCGAGTGTCAAAAAGTGAAGATCTGATATCACGTCACTGCGAGAGGTATCTTGATTATGTATTTATGTATATGTATAATGCAGCTACTGATTAGATGAGTATGACATGTGTTGCTTTAGAAATAGTGCATGATTGTGAACTATACGTATTTTTGCATAACTTCAATGAAAATTTTGTCGCAAATCATATTCTATTACACGAATGCAAGGAGATGACGCAGCATAATTCGTGTTATGAAATACCAATATAATTTTAATGTATTATTTATGAAGCATTGTCAGCGACAAGAAGCACATATGATAGAAACTTCTTCAGTATTGCTTGCGAGTGGCGTATTTACGAGTAAAATATTTTCAGATCACACCAAAGCACTAATCGATCATTGCACACTCCACAACTTTAAAATGTTACTGGCAAATGTTCATTATTCCCAGACATTCTTATGTTTTCCATGAATAATGTTATGCACATATCAAGCTGCATAGCTAAGAATTATGCTATCTATTTAACATAGCCGCAGTGCAAGTGTGAAGGAAAAGATACACGTGACATCTTTATCATCAGTCGTCACTTTACAAAACTACATCAAAACTCTAGGCCTGATATCCTAATAATTGCGTTTTTTATCTTCATTTCGAATTGGTATTTCACAAACATGTAAATAGAATGGTTAGTGTCTACACGTCTGTGGTACTGGAATGTGTATTGCCGT
This sequence comes from Terebella lapidaria, assembly GCA_949152475.1. Lineage (NCBI taxonomy): Eukaryota > Metazoa > Annelida > Polychaeta > Terebellida > Terebellidae > Terebella > Terebella lapidaria. The sequence continues at coordinate 21,098,371 of OX424555.1, forward strand.
CTTGAATATGCGAACCAGGCATGGGTCAATTAACTTGGATTTTTAATTAATTAAATTACAATTAAATCACACATTTAATTCATTAAATTGACAATTACTCTCTGCATTACTGAAAGTTTTGATTAACAGTTTCCTCGTTAAAAAAAATATGGATTAACAACCTTAAAAAGTATGTAATGTATGTATGCAGTATGTGTCCCTGCTTTTTTAGTATGATTATATTTCCAATAAAAGGGCAGTTTTGGATAGAAATACAAATATATATATATATCCATAAGCTGTATCTACCAGTCCCGTAAATCCTATTGTTTTTGTTTAATATCTGCACATAACATTTTGAAAATGCAAAGTTTTTGAAAAATATGTCTGTGTCATATCTTGATTGCATAATATTATGTTATGTGTTTTTGTTTCGTACGTCTGACCACAGTTCCAATGTTTTTCAATAGACTATCTATTGGACAATTTGGATAAAGGCATTTAACAAAAAGTTCCCTCGTATATGGGGAACAAATGGGCTGAAGGCGTGGTAATTTACATATGCACATACTGAACTTCAAATATATGTATTAAACTCATAAGAGATGAACCCAATGTCCCGGCCACTTCTATTATATATACCTTTTTCCATAGGGTTCAAGTGTTTGTGTGATGCTTTATGATAGAATCTCTAGCATCTCTACAGGATCTCTCATGTCAGTTCAATATACTGTCCAGATCTAGAATACACAACCACACCACTGACTGCTAGTACATGCATTTGGCCTTAATGCCAGTACTAGCTGTCAGTGGTGTGGTTGTGTAAATCCGCGTTTGAGTTTCCCAAAGAGATTATATCCGGGTTTGAGATTCCCAAAGATAATATATCCGGGTTTGAGATTCCCAAAGAGATTATATCACCCAGATGAGCTACAGGATCTGCTTTTGTTTTGAGGGGAGGGGGTCCATTTATTAAGGAAGCCCTTATTATGTGTGTGAGGGGGGGGGGGGGGAGATTTTGTCTGGCCACCACTAACAATGTGAACTATCAAATGTATAGTTGATGCTGGGAAACTGCTAGTTATTTGTGATTTAATTGCATTAATTGATCTCAATTAAACTTATTTAGCAATTGAATTAAATTAAATTAACCCAAAAATTTAAATTAATTAATTTAATTAAATTAATTGAGTTAAATAAATTAATCAATTAAAAAATTAAATTAACCCATGCCTGATGCGAACTCTGATTGAAATGCTGATTGGAATTTGCATACTGCTCTGGTCATTTTATGACCCATTTCAATTTGTGAAATACTTACAAGGGTATAACATATATAGCAGTCATCATCATGTATATATATAACAAAGCTCACACTTCGCTGGTTCTTTTGACTAGAATATGTGACAGACTAACCCCCAGGTCAGAGGTCATGGGACACGACTGATCTACTTCGTGTATTGGTATTCTGACGAGCTCCTCCTATTTCAACCCAACGTTGCACCCAGTTTAATGCATCTCATTACCAAGAGTTGTCCTATTCGTCTTCGATGGCCGAATACTGTGTTGAATGAGGAATGAAACTGCTGTAGTAGTGATGTGAGTTGTACATGGGGATAACTTAACTGAATTAGCATTTGCGTACAACGTCATTGCGTTCGTGCATTTGCTTTATCGGAGAGCAGTTAATGAAGGCAAGGAAAGCATTTGTATTTAAGTGACACCCGTTGCGGCTATTACGCCGACAGGATCGCAAAGTCAAAATCGTACCACATCGCATCTAGTTGGTTGCCTATTGTCATGACTTGTGTAGCCTCTTCCTCTCATTTTGGCAACGATCTGATTGTTATGATTCGCCATACCATGACTTGTGTAGCCTCTTCCTCACATTTTGGCAACGATCTGATTGTTATGATTCATCCATACCAATTCATGAATGGTTCTGCTTCCCATACCAGTCAAGACGATATACCCGTCTACTCAATCTTCCCACAGAAGATTAGCCAGCTATTACTTCTTGTAGATCAATGATTATCTTTGGGTTGTTGAATTAATGCTTGAGAAATTATTGTTTTTTTTATGTATTCATTATGCTACCCATGGTTATTTCAAACGGCCAGATAAACAACGAAGTCTTTGTCCCCAGCATGACGGGAGAAGGTCACTGGGTAGCCATTATAATATGCTTGACAACTTAGGGGCGGATCCAGGAATTTGAAAAGAGGGGGTCCAACATTATACGGCGTGGGGTCTGGGGCCCGCTCAAGGGCCCCAGAAACCAGATCATTTTTATGTCCTGTGGTAGCTTCCTGGCATCTCCTGGATATGAATCCCACTTCATGCCCTTGGTATATGAAAAATTATGGAGTGAAGCGAACCTGTCGTGGTGGGGATCTGGGGCCACTCAAGAGACCTCGAAGCAAGAGTCTTTTTTATGTTCAGTGTTAAGTTGATGGCATCTCCTTGGTATGACTTCCACTTGAATACCATGGATCGCCCTACTTTCATATTTAATGCTGGAAATAGAAACGAAGCGAGCTCGTCTCAGCTGGGGGGTCTGGGTCTGCTGAAGGGCCCAGAAGTCAGAGCCTTTTTTATGCTCTGAATTGATTTTGTGGCCTTTCCTGGGAATAAATTGCGCTTGAAAATTCATCGATGAACATGTTCTGAAAAGTTTGTAAAAATGTAGAAGGAAAGCTACATATTCGGGCCAGGGTTCTGGGGCCCGTTGAAGGTCCCCAGAAGTCATAGCCTTTTTATGTTCTGCATTAATTTTGTGGCCTTTCCTGGGAATAACTTGCACTTAATAGTTATTGATTACCATGTACTGAAAAATGTGTTTAAAAAATGTAAAAAAAGGAGCTGCATTTTTGGGCCGAGGGTCTGGGGCCCGCTGACGGGCCCCAGAAGTCAGAGCTTTTTTATGTTCAGAATTCATTTAGTGGCTTTTCCTGAGAATAAATTGCACTGAAAAGTTATTGATTACCATTTTCTGAAAAATTTGTAAAAAAAAAAACAAATGTAGAAGAGAGTTGCACATTTGGGACGGGAGTCGCTGAAGGGCTTATTATGTTCGGAATCAATTTTGTAGCCTTTCCTGGGAAATTGCACTTAATAATTATTGATTACCATGTTCAGAAAAGTTTGTAATAAATTGTAGAAGAGAAGCTGCACATTATGGCCGGGGGTCTGGGGCCTGATGAAGGGCCCCATAAGCCAGAACTCTTTTTATGTTCTGTGGCAGCTGAGCTCTCCTGAGTATACATTTCAAACAAACTCACTATGATTAACCTGATCAACTCAAACGTGATATTTCAACATAATTTTTTTCGGGCAGGAGGCCTGAATCCGCCTATGGAAACTCTGATATATGATTTTTTCGAAAAGGGGGGTTCCTGACCCCAGCAACACCCTCTAAATCCGCTACTGCGACTGAAATGTCACTTAACTCAAGATGAAAGTACAAACGTCTATTATGCTTAATATGTAAATATTAATAATCCCCCAAAACAATAATTTTCTGTTTGATTTGCATATTGCTGTGCTTGATAATATTTGTACAGCAGGTCATCAGAACATAAAGTGTGACTTTTTGACCACCAATTCACAACAGTCCACAACATTTCCTTTCCTAAATACCCATGCATGTAGGTAAATTATCGCTGACACAATGTATATTTAACACCACTAACCAAACGTCAACATATTCCCAGTAATGTTGAAAATTTACTCTTTGTTAGGGTTTCCATTCATTATTTTCAACAGGAGTTCCTCAAAACGCACACCATTTGTTTTCGCTGGGGATTGATGATTGTATCCCAATCCCGAGTAGGGGTCCCACTCGCAGTGTGTGTCTGCCCCGCTGTATACCGCCGCCATATATACCAGTAATTATAATTGCAGACAAAAATGAATAAATATGAACATTTGAATGACGTGCAATAATGAAACTGCCACATAATGCTGTAGATTTATTTTTTTTCGAATTCCCGAGTTAGTAAGTCGATAATATCGAGTTAGTATCTCGATAATATCGACTTAGTATCTCGATAATATCGACTTAAGAGTGGATCAGGCACAGGAAGATTTTTTTTTCAAATTCCCGAGTTAGTAACTCGATAATATCGAGTTAGCATCTCGATAATATCGAGTTGGTAAGTCGATAATATCGAGTTAGTATCTCGATAATATCGAGTTAGTATCTCAATAATATCGACTTAGTAACTCGACTTAAATCACAGCACATGATGTATAGTCTGCTTGTGCATATACATAATGAGAAAACAAATGAACATTACTGATTTTATATGAGGGTCAAATACTGTTAGAACTCTATTATGTAATTAATGTAATTGATATTTACATCAGAAGAAAAAGTTTTCAGTTTAGATATCATTCATTTCAATGTTCACACGTGGACATATACGCCAATTGACACAGTCGTTATTGGTTACCCACGTACATTATACATACATGTACACATGGGCCAGACAACCCTGATATATTAAGTCGATATTATCGAGATACTAAGTCGATATTATCGAGTTACTAACTCGGGAATTTAAAAAAAATAACTCTCCTTCCTGTGCCTGTTCCACGTTTAAGTCGATATTATCGAGATACTAACTCAATATTATCGAGTTATAAGTCGATATTATCGAGACACTAAGTCGATATTATCGAGGAATAATCGGGAATTTAAAAAAAAATAATTTTCCTTGGTGGCCCTTCTACGCTTCCGTAGGTATATGTACCTGGTATATTGACGGTATTACCTTTGAACAACGAAGTCTTTGTCCCCAGCACGACTGGAGAAGGTCACTTGGTAGCCATTATAATATGCTTGATGACTGAAAAGTCACCAAGCTCAAGATGAAAGTACAAGCTTCTATTATGCTTAATATGTCAATATTAATAATCCCCCAAGACAAGACAATCAGTTTCTGTTTGATTTAGATATTGCCGTGCTTGATAATATTTATTTGGAAGGGCATCAAAACATAAAGTGTGATTTTTTTACCACCAATTCACAACAGTTTAAATTTTGTAGGCCTTTCTGAATACCCATGCATGTAGTAACATTATAATGAATAGTCAATCGATACAGATAAATTGACCTCAAATAATAGCAGAAGAATATTCCGGAATATTTTAGGTTAGAATGACCACAGTTTTGCCAGGGGAAGCATGGATGATTCAGAGCGCCATGTGGTGCTTATGGAGACCAAATATGAAGGCACCAAATATGAAGCACCATGCGGAGCGTCATGTAGCGCTTGTTATAAATGGAGTGAGATGATGTAGATGGGTTGGTCAATTATGTAATATTACATCGTGTGATCGACTTAGCACATCGTGCTAACGACTTGATAATTCGTGCGAACGACTTAGTACTTCGTGCAAACGACTTAGTACTTCATGCAAACGACTTAGTACTTCGTGCAAACGAAGTACTACTTCGTGCGAACGACTTAGTACTTTGTGCGAACGACTTAGTACTTCGTGCGAATGAAGTAGTATTTTTTTCATGTCTTTATATCAGGGGCACCGTATATATCAGTAATTGCTGACAAAAATAAGTATGAACATTTGAATGAAGTACAATAATGATATTGCCCTATCGTTATTGCATAAGGCAATGATGTATATTTATACCTGGTATATTGACGGTAAATGTGGCACCATATGTGTCATATACGACGCGTTATACTGTTATGGTAAATGTCACTACAACATGTGCATGCACTGTTTGATACCAGGAAGATATTTGTGGCAGTTTCAAGCACTTTATGCAGTAATTAAACTTCATGCTGTAACTTATTCATTTGATTTTTTATTGAATATTTCACGATTGAATCTTCGAAATGATGTCAGTTTTGTATATGCTTCAGTGATATCATGACATGATACAAAATACTAGAAAGTTTATTTCCGTGTATTCTGTATCATGCGATCGATGTTTTAAAATGTGCTTAAATACATTCTCTGGTGATACACGAAATATTTGGTTCTATTGTTACATTGCAAAGATAAAGAATATCACCATTGATGTGTTTTCATTGTCGGCTAACGTTTGGTCTAAATACTCGCATCCATCACAGACAGAATCCCAGTAACTTGATTGGGACAGTTATCGCCAAAACAGAATGTGAAATGAAGTGTGTAACGCACAAAAGCAACGCCTCCCTTGTGCGTTTGTCACTTGAGGTACTGATCGAATTGGCCAATCATTTCACGCTATGGCCGGTCTCCAAGCCTTACTGTATTTTTCTAGACGGTTCTCCGTCATTCTTTTGTATGCAAATAAGCTATTCAGATAGCGGAGTTCTCGGTGTGGTAGGAAGCTCTGACTGGCGAAGGGTAAACATTGTCCCGCCTGTCATATTTAATCACCAGGCTCGGAACCATATCAGACAAGAAATCAATGAAAAATGTTCAGCAGATGAGATAACTCGGTTGAATAAATAACATTTTATCGTCTGTATATTAAGTCTATACAAGCAACGGTATTATGCAGGCAACAGCTATCAGTACGTCGAGAAGCTGTAAATATCATTGGATACCGATCTGTCTGGCATGCATTTCTCATGCCCGATGGAAAGAACATATATCAACTTACTGTATAACGTCGGGTCCTGTCTGATGCGGTTCTGCAAAGATACGTTTGATTCTCTGCCTTCATGACAATTTGATTGAGGTGGAGTGACCAGACAATTGACCGAAAGTGGATATTTCTTTGCAGTTTATCTAATCTTAAGATCTCCATTTTGCCTTATAAATCTCTTCAACAACCAAACGTGCTCTGTTCGTTTGATTTTCAGATATAATAATTTACAAGACAATGTCACATCCATATGAAATATACTGAGTCCCGAAACTGAGTCCCAATCTCGAGTGTTTGTTCCAGGCAGCAATTTAGCTCTGTGAACAATCTAAGAGTCATTTTGTATGACATTCATCACTATACTGTTGCACGTCGCAATGTCTGATAGCTGAGATCAATTCCGTGATAATGATGACCGACAGGGCTGTTAATGATGGGTGTCTGTACTGGAATACAATGGAGATAAACATGAAACAACGGACGCTGGCGGAAAATTTCGTGGAATAATCACCGTCCATCTACAATACGGTAACATCGTTACGGTTTGAAAGTGCGCCAGGGCAGTTCCGTTAGGAAACGTGGTGTGAATCAGTCTGGGTGATAATCCTTGCATCTGTCGGCTCCGGGGCCACAAATGTCCCGGTGAATACGGCTCCAATCCCAGATATCACTTCATCTCCTCTCCTGTTGTTGTACCAGCATCATACAGCACACTGCCTCTGTGTCTAGTCTAATGTGTTGCTTGAATTTGATTTCAATTGTGCTCGTGAAAGTAAAGTCAAAACTTTTCATCTTGTCAACTTGTTGGCTCCCGGGAATCAACTTCCAATTGAATTTTGCGAGCAAGTACGATAACAATAGAACGACATTTCAATAATATTGCACGCGTGTGTCATAAATGTTTCTATTAAATCACCTTGAACTTGATGATATTGAGGGAGGTAAGGCATATATAATTTTAATTCGATTATTTTTTTCTATAAAAAGAATGTTTCTATTCGGCAAGAAAGAATAGATTATCTTGTAAGATTTATAGGGAATATTATCACTATTTGTGTAAGCCTTCCTGATAAACACCGCTAATTACTGGATCTTTCAAGAGACCAGTTTAAAATGGAACTCTTGTACACAAATTACTGTTACCAGTAATCGCAGTCCTGACACTCCTGCTTGTATCTTATCTCCAGCTTGCTGTTTGAAAAAAGCTGTTAGATCTATGTATTTTTTACATAACTTAAACGAAAAAAATGCAATTCAACATGAGTTTTCACGTCAGCTGTACTAGCTTTCTCCAAAATGAAACAAGTATTCTCCAACTTGAATCATCATCAGAAAATTGATATTTGTCATTGATGTAGAACCTCGATGCATGACACCACCGTAATGCTGAAATCAATATTTATAGTTGGTGATATTTGTGCGAGAAACAATCATTATAAATAATTTATATGCAAAATTTATTTCCAGAACATAAAACTAATGGCTGGAAAGGCACCAAAATATGCACAATGTCAATATGGAACTATTAAAAGCTACCAAATTATGCTTCCAAAAATAACTGGAATCAATACCATAACTTCATTTAATTATGAACTGATACATAATCGTTCATAGGTAAGTGATGCACACATGTGAACCTCGCGAGGATCAAGTTTCAGTTCGAACTGGTCCGTTTCAGTACGAAATTAGTGTTCAATATTGGGTCAGAACCAATTGTTGCTGAGGCATGTTAGCATAATTTATTGTAAATGGATGCTGTAGCATGTATTGTGAATATTCCTGCAATTATTCTCATTTCGTTTTTCTGTAGACCAGTGAAAAGTGATCCATTTAAGTTTTGGGCACACGAATGACATCGTGATTGTTTTTGATTAATACATCTTAATTTGTCTCAATTAAACAACATCAAATTGTCCAATGCATCTTGTCAGAAATAACCATTTTTACGCATGAGTCCTAAACACAATGTACGTCAGCTCAATGATTGTACTCAATAATAAAGTTGTTTTTATATATATATATATTTTTTTTTTAAATATATTTTATAAAATGTGTTACATCTTTGTATATGTTAGATAGATCAAATAAATGAATACATCATGACGTGCACCATGAATTGTTTATTGCAACTTTTTCCATTGCTTCCCTTTATTTTCAGACACGTTACCGTCAGTTTAATCCATGTGATTTTTTTTTTCACATTGGGACTCCATGGCGGGTGCCATATGTGGTACAGGAAATATCGCTAGTCTGGGACATTTGTTTTCAATCCTGTATTTTTTTCCATGGGATTCATGCTGTCGTCTTCTCTCCATTCTGTACTCCATACAGTGTTTGAACAGGCTCGACTGGGATATGGGAGATGCTGAATTGATATGTGGTTTGACATTTGATGACATTCTTGAAAAAAAAATAGACGACCAAGGTATTGCATCGAATTGAAATTCTAAACTAATGAAACATTTCGACCTATTCCATATCTGCATAGGGTAGACAATAGCGTATGTAAGTTACACTTCATCTTGCTTCGACTTTCCAGATAGAAACATGATAAATATACCATGTGACAGTCTAGATATGTAGGAGTCTGGGCTTCTGTAACTATTATGTCCTACATCACTCGCCCACCAGAAAGGAGCCGAGAGTTGAGGTGACATACCCACCCATTCCGCCCTGTCACCTCTAAATGAGCATCATTCATCTTCTCCTGACGAGTCTGTCAACCGCTTTTGTCTCGATATCATGTGAATTCTCAACAGCATTTGCCGTGTAAAATGGTTGCAATTTGTATCATTGTTCACAGGTAGACACATCGTATATTTCAATTTACATACATAACATTTTTCTTTTATATATGGAATGATGTATTACCCGGCGCGTTTCGCAATAAAAGTGACGAACTAATAATCATCTAACCATATTACTGTGAATTGATTCGTCTCCCTACATAAAAACAGCAACTAAAACCTAGACCACATAATTGTTTCGATATCAATAAACCACACAGCATATCATGTAATCATCTGGGTCCAAAGACACGTCTATTCCCGAGGACGAAATTCCATAGTGCAAATTTATTCGTGTCTGAACAGGCTGTCCTCCATAGCATCTGCTACTCAGCATTAAACCTACATCAGCTCATACTGTAAAGCCACAAATTATTCACGACCTTTTATGTTCTTGAATTTCGCGAATCCAATAAATCGCGAAAAAAAATTGACCCGAAACATTTCTGATGGGAACCCACATTGTTATGATACAATTGTTCGAGACGGCCAAACCGCGAAAATAAATGACCGCGAACATAGTCTGATCACAATAGCGCGAAAATTTGTGGCGGCGAACTTTAAGGGCTTGACAGTATATACCTCCAGCATAAAGATAACTGCTCGTGTTGACAGTCAAATTTCCTTGTATCACTCCATTGTTAACTGTTCATATTGTAACATTTTGCTGCACTTGGAACTATAGAATGTTGCTCCAGACACCTAAAGTTATCGCATTTCCTTACAGAACTGGTTTTGGAAGATTATATTCTACTATAGGTGTGGCGATTTTGCCCTAAGCACGCGGCAGGTGATTGTAAACATAAAAGCCATTTATGTGGCCTTTCTGTACTTGGCCTTGTTTTGACATGCTCCGTTCGAGCGTGCGTTGCCACGGCGACGTATTGTAATTTACGTTCCAGTAAACTATAACAATGGATCGATTTAACCTCGCGTGCGCCCTACAGTTTGTGGTGTATTATATATACACTGGAAGCGACTCGTTCGAGGAGATTGTCCAAGATCGAGACTAGGACGCACACGAGGCTCGCCATGAGCTTTGTGTTCCCTGGGTCTGAGTAGTGGGCTCCTAGAGCCCTGGGGACGATTTCCGTGGGGAGGCCCGGGCTGGGAGAGACGAGTTGCTGACTCGGGGGCCTTCGGCCCTGTGGATCGCCAGCTCTCTCCCTTCCCGGGACATGTGACAGAGGCTCTGGCCAGCATGTCGGACTGTACGGGGTTCCGTCCCCGAGGCAGACCGCGGCTCGCCAGGCCCCGCCAGTTAACACCGTGGTGATGAACCAGTTTCTGAACGGTGTCCGTAGGCCTGGGAGTGTCGGGTGGGCTGTTACCTGGTTACCGTTAATGATGAAGTAGTTACCGTGTCCGCCGCGACCTCCGGTGAGCGGCCCTGCCGCGAGGATCCGGAATAGCGGATGCGCGTCCGCAAGGACTCGGATGAGAGAGGACTATCCTCGAGGATCCCGAAGAGCGGACGGTAGTCAATAACTTTACATTGGTGCCGTGACCAGGATCAGTCCGACAGTGTTCCATCGCAGCCTACCGTCACAGTGTTGTAGCCTCCTTAGTCCCTGGGGATCGCCCGCTCCTCAAGGACGTCTCAAAGAATGACAAGAGCGAAAGAGAAGGCCAAAGATAAGGCCGATGAATCCAAGGGGAGGGATAAGGGTGGAAATGTCGCGGACCACACCCGGTCGCGCGACAGCCCCCGTGAGACGTCTCCGGACGACTCCGGCGGCCGGAAGGAACGCGCGGAAACCTCCGTGGACAAGACCCCGTCCGCGGAGACGACTCCGGCGTCCCTGGCTCCGTCTTCGGACGTAGAGTCGGGCCCCGCGGGGCCGCAGCAGGAGTTGCCGTCAAGGCCGGACCTTGACGTGTTAGGCGCGGTGGGTGGAGCTGGTAACGGCTCTACGCCGCGCCCGCCCGTGCCCAGAACCGATCCGTGGCAAATGGCACCCTTCCCTAAGACGCCTTCTAGCGTCCGGAATCGAGCGCCAATGCATGCGGGTCCTTCTGGACGAGCGGACCAGTCATACCAGATGCCGCACCCGGCCGGGTGGGCTCCCTCGCGAGCCTCCGGCATGGGTTCTGGTCGGTCCGCACCGGGCAGTGTGGTGGATCAGCTCACCGACGCACTTGGCGAGCTGGCCCCCCTCGGGCGCTATGATCGCGCCCGGTCGCCCCATCAGGGACGATCAGACCGGCGGAACCGCTCCCCTTCTCCGCTGTCACAAGGCAACTCGGGGCCTTTGACGGAGAGGGAGAGGTGGCTGATATCCGAGGCGCTTGTACTGTTCAAGCGGAATCAGCTGCATTCGAGCGTTGACCCGTCGGTCGCCCTAAGTCCGGGGATGTCTGGGCCAGTAGCCCCTCCCCAAGTCCTGCCGAGTCCGCAGGCGCCAGTGGCCCCCGCAATGGGACCCGCGCCTGCCCCGCGGCTCGGAGGCACCACGTTGGCGACCGCGTCGACCGTTCCGACGGTTGGAGCGCAAGCCGCGTGGTCGACTTACCCTGGCACGTACAGTGTGTCGGACGGGCAGTGGCAACAGGCGGCTTCGGCCCCAAGCTTTGCCGCCCCTTCTGGAGCCTACCCAGTAGGTTCGATGGGAGCCCCGCCCGCACCTAGCCAGAGTGGGTTTTCAGCGGGAATGATCCCGGCGGCAAACGTGAGCTTCCCTGCTCCTATGTCCGCGGCGTCGATGTTTGCTCCGGCAGACTCCGCCGCAGGCGCGGGAAGCGCGCGGAACTTGCCGCAGTACACGGACGACCCCGGAGCCGGGACCGCACGTCGGGCGCGTAGCAAACGCGATGACGGGCCCGACCACTCTTCGTGGCGGAAACGGTTCAACGGGGATAACGCCGACTTGGAGGACTACTTGCTCCAGGTATGGCGTACCGCCGTGTACGAAGGATGGTCCCAGCCTGAGGCTGGACACGTCCTCGCGGGGAGCCTGGAAGGGAAAGCTCTCCGCGTGATGCCGTGTCTGCCGGTAGGAACAGTGACGTTCGGCGAGGTTGCTCGTCAACTTCGCCTGCTGTTCCCGCCGACGACCAATCGGCGGCAGTCTGAACGAGAGTTCAAGGCGCGTATCCGCCAGCCGACTGAGTCCGTGACAGACTATGCGTACAGCTTACGCATACTCGGCCGGAGAGCCTTTCCGGACATTGAGACGATGAGACGATGCTGATCGATCAGTTCATCGATGGCCAGCCTTACCACCTAGCGTACGGGCTGGCCACCCATGAAAAGCGATCGATGGAGGAGGCGATAGACTCCGCGCTTGCGCTTGAGATGGCTGTCCGTCCTAGACAGTTGCCTCCAGCCTCGGCTCCGGCCCCGGCTGTACCCGCGCAGGTGGCGACTCCTCCTCCGGTCAAGGCATCGCAGGTAACCCCGTGGCAGGACCCGGTCGTCCGGGAACCCGCCAGGGAACCTACCCAGCAGTGGGTTAGTGCGCCGGCACCCTCTACAGGGGCGCCCGCACATGCGGCACCGGTCGCCGCGCCGCGCTCGCCTTCGGACGAGTGCGACATAGAGGAATACGACCTCGGCGCCGCGCAGATGATTGCGCACTGCGCCGGGCTCGAAGCTCCGGGAGCCGCAGAATGTTGCGCGTTCACCTCCGGACCAGCTCAGAACCGTCCCTGCTACTTCTGCGGAAAGCAGGGGCACTTTTGGCTGAAGTGTCCGGAGTTGTTGGAACGCCTGCGGTCGCGCGGATACCAGGGAGCTCTCCCTGGCCCGCAACGGAGGAATTCCTTCCGGTCTGGTCCTCCGGGACAGCAGAATCGGAACCCGCGGCAGGGAAACTAGATCCGGACGTGGTGGCGACCAACACTGCGTCCGGGGATAGTTGTTCGGTGGCAAACGATGCCGCCCCACCCGCTGATGAGCAGGACGGACCCCAAGTGGATATGACTTCTCCGGAAGTAGTCCTTGGAGACCAGTCTAGCTCCTCCGCGGCTGAGGCGGATGGCGAGGACTCCGTAGATGAGCCCAGCGCGTGCGAAAGGTATCGCCCGACCTGCGCGCTGGTGAGGGACCCCTGCTGGTACCTGCCCCTGTCCTTCGGACGGGAGCCGGTCTGGTTCCTCATAGACTCAGGCTCGGAGGTGACCCTCGTGGCCGCCGGAACGTTTAGGAAGGAGCCCGCACTCCGCAACCTCGAGTTGCGAGATCCCGGACCGTACAAGCTCTACGGAGCGGGAGACAACCGCATCCGTATCCATGGCATCATCGATCTGCCTATTACCCTTGGGGACAAGGTGTATCTGACAGAGGCGATCGTGGCGGATATCGGAGCGGCCGGGATAATTGGGATGAATTTCCTACGGGTCCACCGGGTGATTGCCAACTTTAGCGCTGGCGAGTTCCGGATGGGAGAGGACACACACTTCCTCTTCCGCTCGGGCCCGATGCATTCATTCCAGATGCGGACATCGCGCACTGTAGTAGTGCTGCCAATGAGTGAGATGATCATCGAGACGAGGCCGCGGCGTCCCCGCATGCCCCTCGATGGTCGTCCGTGTATAGTGCAACCCGTGAGCAGTTTCGCCGCAGGAACTGGGCTCGTGCTGGGTGGGGCCCTGGTCATGTCCAACCCCCGCGCGATGCCCATCCTCGTGGTGAATCCTACGGATGCTCCGATTGTACTGAAGCGCGGATGCATAGCAGCTACTGCTATTCCCGCGGCTTCGAGTCGTGTCATCCCCGACGATCCGGTCTGCCGCGCTGCGTGCGCGACGGCGGCCGCCGGAGATGATCCGTTCACCCTGCCGGACCATTTGGAATCCCGGGTTCCGAAGGACCGGTTGGATGAAGAGCAGCGCCAAGCGCTCCGCAGACTGCTACGGCAGTATGCGGATGTGTTCATGGGTCCTGATGGTGCGGTTGGCAAGACTGACGTCGCCAAGCACCGCATCGACCTCGTGGACGAGCGTCCTCTCAAGCAGCGTCTTCGTCGGGCAGCAATAGTGCACCAAGAGGTCATAGACCAGGAGGTGCAAAAGATGCTCGACTTGGACATCATCGAACCCAGTGACAGCCCTTGGGCCAGTCCGGTGGTTATGGTGAAGAAGAAGGACGGCTCGTGGAGGTTCTGCGTGGACTATCGGAAACTCAACGATGCCACGCGGAAGGACTCATATCCTCTCCCGCACATTGAGGCTACCTTCGATGCCCTGGCTGGGTCGCACTATTTCTGTGCTCTGGATCTGGCCTCCGGGTATTGGCAGGTGGAGATGGAGGAGAGTGATCGGGCGAAAACTGCCTTCGTTACCAAGAACGGGCTCTACCAATTCAAGGTAATGCCGTTCGGGCTCTGTAACGCACCAGCGACGTTCGAGCGCCTCATGGAGATGGTACTCAAAGGGTTCCTCTGGAAGCGATGTATGGTCTACATCGACGATGTCGTCGTGTATGGCCGGTCGTTCGAGGAAACCCTCACCAACCTCCAGATGGTGCTCCATCGCATCCGCGGAGCAGGGCTTAAATTGAAGCCAAGTAAGTGCGAGCTATTCGCGCAGGAAATCCTGTACTTGGGCTTCATGGTAACGGGCACCGGAGTGAGACCAGACCCCGCAAAGGTGGCGGCCGTGCAGAAATGGCCTCCGCCATGTAACGTGACGGACGTGAGGTCCTTCTTGGGCTTCGCGAGCTACCACCGCAGGTTTATTCGCGGCTTTGCGGAGATCGCGCGTCCCCTTACTATCCTCACGGAAAAGGGCGCCGATTTTGTTTGGTCCGCCGAGCAGGCTAACGCCTTCTCGGGACTCCGGCAGGCCTTGGTAGTGGCCCCGGTGCTGCGGCACCCTCGTCCGGACTGCGAGTTCATCCTGGACACTGACGCGAGTAACTTCGCACTCGGCGGTGTCCTCTCGCAGATCGTGGATGGGCAAGAGCGGGTAGTAGCTTATGCGAGTGTGGCCTTGAGCCGCTCTCAAATGAACTACTGTACCACTCATCGCGAGTTGCTCGCGGTGGTTACGATGACCAAGCGCTTCCGGCACTATTTGTTGGGACGCCATTTACGCTTGCGGACTGATCATAGTTCGCTGAGATGGCTCCTCAAGTATAGTGAGGCCGATGGCTTGGTGGCGCGGTGGCTCGTCAAACTCCAAGAGTATGACATGCAGATAGAGCATCGCGCTGGTAAGTTGCACGGCAACGCGGACGGCTTGTCCCGTTGTCATAAGTGCAAGAATCCGGGTTGTGCAGGGATGGCACCATTCCAGCAAGCCGCGGATTCGTCCTCAGACTCGGAATTGGACGTTCCGGGGAGACCGCAGGCCGCCGCCCCCTCTAACAACACGGCGGCCGGAGCGTCTAGGGCTCATCTCCGCGCGCGGACCCGCCGATATCGGCGAGGGCGTCCCGCATATGAAGCGGAGGTGCGGCTCAGCTCCAGCGAGTCTTCCTCGAGTCCGGCGGTGTACTCCTCGTGGGTACCCTCGTCCTCTGGAGAGTCTGAGTATGAGCGGTCCTTGCCCCCTGTGGTGATGGCCGCTGCGGCGCAGCCGGACGCGACGGATGAGGAGCCTAATTACTTGGGTGGCTACTCTCCGGCGCAGATAGCTGCGGCGCAGAGAGCTGACAGAGCTCTGGCACCGGTAATCACAGCCCTTGAGGCCGGCCAGAAGCCCTCGAAGGATGAGCGAAAGACCTACAGGGAGGAGACCTTGTCTCTAGTATCTCAGTGGGAACGACTCTCCTTGAGGGATGGCCTCTTATACCGGCGCTATGAGCCACCGACCCCACTGCCTCCAATATGGCAGTTGGTGCTTCCGGCGGAGCTGCGGAAAGAAGTACTCCACCAGTTGCATGACCTCCGGGTGACCGGTCACTTGGGAATCCGGAGGACCGTCCATAGGCTACAACAGCGCTTTCATTGGCCTGGTAGCGGCTTGGACGTGCAACGGTGGTGCGCAGCCTGCCCTCGGTGTCAAGCTCGCAAAGGAGTCCCGACTCCTGGCCGCCACCCCTTAACCACGGTTAAGGCGGGCGTGCCGTTTGATCGGATAGCTTTGGATATACTGGATACCCACCGGGTCACCCCGCGCGGTTTCCGGTACATCCTGGTGATATCCGACTATTTTACCAAGTATACCGACGCCTACCCACTGCGCCGCCAGACTGCGGACGAGGTAGCTCGGTTATTGGTGAATAGATGGGTGGTGTACCATGGGGTACCTAAACAGGTACATTCGGATCAGGGCACGCAATTTGAGAGCAACCTGTTCCGGAACCTAGCACAGATGCTAGGGAGTACCAAGGTGCGGACCACCCTCTACAGGCCCCAGTCTGATGGCCAGGTCGAACGCTTTAATCGATCGGTCCTCAACATGCTGGCGGCCTTTGTGAATGATCGTGCGAATGATTGGGATGACCACCTCCCGTATGTCTTAATGGCGTACAGGTCGTCGGTCCACTCTTCGACCGGAGTTACTCCGCACGCGATGTTGTACGGCCGGGAGTTAAATTTGCCCGTGGATATTATGTATCCAACTGCGGCAGAGACCGGCGCAGTACCCCAGTGCGGTCCGGAGTACGTGGAGTGGATTCGCCGCGCCCTGGCGAACGCCCATGATTTCGCGCGCGCGCGCCTGGACAAGTCTGCCCTCCGGCAGAAGCGAGGCTATGACGCCCATGCTAAGGGTAGGCCAGCTTTTGCGGAAGGCGACAAGGTGCGCTACTATTATCCGCCGCTTAAGCAAGGCAATAAATTTGCTAAGCCGTGGATAGGCCCGTTTACCGTACTGAAACAGGTGACAGATGTGGACTACCGGATCCGGAGGGATTCCGATCCGGACAGGGTTCTGGTTGTCCATATCGATAATCTGAAGAAGTACGAGGGCCCGCTTGTCATGGATCCGCTAATTCAAGATGCGGAACCGGATGATGCTCCCGTATGGGATCCGTCCGGTCAGCATCCGCGGACTCCGGACGAGCGTGTGCGCCGTATGGTGGGCCTCCCGGACCTCTCTGACCCGTCAGATGATGGACTGGGTGGCTATCAGCCAGATGACGGCCTTCCGCAGGTACCTCCAATCCCTCCAGTACCTGCGGATGACGGGCGGCCACGCCGGAAACCACGTGCGCCAGCCCGGTATGGGTGGGAATAACCTTCCGCCCATGCGGATGCGTCTGCGGTACCCGTCTGTCATACTATGGATGGGTTTTAGGTCGTTCCGTGAGAGTCCGCACGACTTACCTCCGCGGGTGGCTACTGTGTGGCCATCTTCGGAGTTGAGGTCCGCGGAGACTTTCATGTCATAACGCCGCCGCTCCGCATCCGCCCTCCTGTAGTTTCTAGCGCCAGGGACGTGCGGATGGCCTGTCCGCACCTTATGGACGGCTGTCCGGCGTATTCCGCACAACGGTTACGCTGGCCGGACGAATTTACTGATTCGGCCGGACGCCCCTGGTCCCGGGACAACCTCTTATATGGCCAGACTGAGGTTGGGATTTACGTCCGCTACGGGAGAAGCGTCTTCCCACGGATTTGGGGAACTGGCTCTGGACGCGGGGATAGTGTCCGCAGATGAGGACTGATGTCCGCGGTTCGTCCGCGTGACTCATCCGGCGTCCGCGGCGCTTTAAGATGACGCACTTCGGTGTAGTTATCCCCCGTGAGCCACTACTGTAATTGCGGTTATAGTAGTTTAAGGTTTCTTACGGCAGGAAACCGACTATCCATTATGATAATGGAGCGGTTGTTAAGACCGCGTGTGCGGACCAGCCGCGGCAGCGGGTGACGCTCGTTCTCGTCCGGATCG
This sequence comes from Terebella lapidaria, assembly GCA_949152475.1. Lineage (NCBI taxonomy): Eukaryota > Metazoa > Annelida > Polychaeta > Terebellida > Terebellidae > Terebella > Terebella lapidaria. Next base: position 21,116,518 of record OX424555.1, read on the forward strand.
TACCTTACAATACGCGGTCCGGCCGGAATGACCGGAACCCCGGCCTCCTTCTAAGAAGGGGGTCGTATATTACATGCGCAACACTTGTGGTGGCTTCTAATTCCAATTTCATCTTCATTGGATAAGGGCAATACGCCGTACAAGGGTAGACGTCCGGCCTGGACTCCGTCCGCGGGCAGCCCCGGACGTCCGCCGGCTATTGCTTTCACCATCTTTGGGCGCCTCTAGATTGGGCGCCGGTATGAAGGGTTCGCCCCCTAACCAGTGCGGTTATGGACCATGCCGGCTCCGCGTCTAAATCTATTGGCTCCGCGCTCCGGTAGTCGTTTGAGGAGGCTCTGGGCTGGACCGGGCACCGCTCCGCGGCCGGGCAGTACGTCGGGGATGCTAGTGGGCGCTTTGCAAACGCCCATAGGGCGCCCGATTGTCTGTCCGGACGTCATGGGTATGTCCGATCGCCCTGTAAGCGTGCCAGCGGCTATGGGGAGTGATTTTGTTTATTTTCCATCTCATTTATTATTTATGGGAGGATTATAAGCCACAAGTGTGTGCGTGTTTCCCGTGGAAATGCTATTCTTACTCATTTATCCCATATATGAGAAAGTTTAGAGATATATCTTTTCCCTGGTGCAATAGAGAGTAAGAAATCGGGAGATTTCTGCTTTCGCAAGAGGGGTGTAGGAGATTGTGTACATTGTATCGAAGGCTGTATGCCGTGATCTATGAAAAGCATGCAAGCGGTGGTGGATTTATTTTCATTGCTGCTTGAGCGGTGTTAAATTTTTATTTATCGCTGCTGATAGGGTGACATAATCGTAACACCCACAAGTAGTTTGGCTTTTTGATACATTGTATACAATCTTTAACCTGCGAGGGTGATTAACTTCACGTCATTGATCGCCAGTGCGAAAGCTATTGCTAATGACTGCTGTTAATTACTGTAGTATTTTAGCGGGTTCCCCCGGGATGGCTTGTGTACACAAGCCACCCGTATACATGGCATGAAAGGAGTCACCGGGGGGAGATGCGTGTATGGGAATGCGGGAATGTAAAACGTCCTTTTGTCTGTCGATCGGGTAGATGCAGTGAATAGACGTTTCCACGGGAACGCGTCATACGATGCGTGTGCAGTATAACTGCCAACACTTGATGCCTATAATCGATGTAACTCGACACCTTCTCGTCATTCAAGCGCTCGGCACTGGTGGAGACGGATCTGCGGATCTGACTCCCAGTGTTTAGAGCGATTAGAGCGCTTGACATGTCGGAAAGTAGCGACGGCTGGGGAGGTGATGAAGGGAGGGAAGAGGGGTCTCTTGAGCGCGGTAATTCGTACTCGAGACCCCAGTCTAGGCCCGAGGAGGATGACCGCGAGGACATCCCTCGGGGAGCCTATGTGGGTTCTGAGGAATCCAGCTCCAGCTCCGGTTCTTACTCAGGAACCGAGTCTGAGAGCGAGGTCGCGGAGGACCGCCCCGCAGAGAGTGACTCGGCCACGGCAGGCGCCGAGTTACTCCTAGATCCGTCCACTTTTTCCCGTATGGAAGAGGTGATGGACTGCGGTGGTGCGGGACTTGCTAGTGTGGACATTGAGTTGCACCCGTCCTCGGAGATGCTTGCGTCTCTGGGCCCGGATGAGAGTACTCGTGCGGAAACCCGTCCGGATGGCCGTAGCCGTCCGGACACCGGTTCCGCCGAGAACTCCTCGGTGTCCGCACCTGCGGAGTCTGGTCCGCACGACCAGAAGGCCCCTGGGACTTGGGCGGAGCAGGTTGACGCGGCTGAGGAAGCCGCATCCCAAGCGCCGCCTCAGGAACAGGAGTCTGGCTCGAAGGAGACCGAGAACCGAGATGACGGGTTTACATCGCCCGTCTCTAGGCGTACTCGCCGTCGAGCCCGGGAGATTGCTCAAAAGCAGTGGAGAGCCCAGCAAGAGCTGGAAGCCGCTGAGCATGGGCAATCTGAGGCCGGATCCGACCCGGACCCGGCCTCCTCGCCTCCAAAGAAGAAGAAGAAGAAGCGGCCGCACCGGAAAAAGAAGTCCGGCGGCCCCTCGCCTCAAGCCGGATCGAAGTCCGGAGGACCTAAGCCACTGGCGCCTAAGCCGGGCGGCCAGAAAGGGTCCTCCGCCAAACCCGGAGTCGCCAAGACGCCTAATCCCTCGGGATCTGGTGCGGGCGGCGCCTCCGCGGGATCCGGCCCAGGCGCGGGAGGTTCTTGTAAGCGGGTGTCTATCCAGGCACCGAAAGGAACCTCCTCTTCCTCCGGTACTAAGAAACCTACCGGAGCTGTGGAGGTGGGGTCAAGTCCAGTGGACAGAGGGCGTCCCGTGCCGAAGGAGGGAGATCTCCGTTTAGAACTCCTCCGGAAGCGCGCGGAGCAAGACGGGGTCCACCTGTCTGACGCCGCACTGGAAGCGGGAGCGCGGGCCTTCGTTGCGCAGCAACAGAGGGCCGCGCCCCCACGCGGGAAGAGTGTGCCCCGACAAACCAGGTCGGAGAATCGTTCGGGGGCGGCCAAAAAGAAGAAACGGTCGTCCTCGGAGCAGCCCTCTATCCAGAGGCTGCGGGCCGAAATGGGCCCCGAACTCCCTGGAGTCCGTCAGGGAGACATGTTCCTTCCGCGCTATGGCAGGGATCCGCAGGGACGCCGCACCGCGGCGGCCGGCGCGGCGGCCGACACGCCTTTCACACGGCCTCGTCCACTCACGGACGAGGAGCGTGTCGGGTTGCCGCCCGAGACAGAGGCGGGCGTGATATGCCAACTCTGTCCGGAATCCCTGGACGGGTATGAGGACCCGCACCGTGCGCTCAACCGGGATCGTAGGTACCCAACCTACGACCACTTGAGTCGACACATTGCGGGGTACCACTACCTCTGGATGCAAATGTTCGTTTGCAAGAGGTGCTACTCCGGCACCCCTCAGCAACGATATTTCGCCAGTTTAGAGGCCCTAAATGATCACCGCTCGTGTGCACACCGCGGTGAGGGACTTCATATCGTTGGAAATGAAGTGGGGCCTGTATTCAATTATGGATACATACCACCGAGGGTGGCGTCGTTCATGACTACGTCAGGGACGGCGAATCACCGGTTCTTTCACTGGGGTCCATGGCGCTTTGCACAGCGCATCATGGACGATGCCTGGAAGCAGTCTGGCGTTGTGTCCGCGGGCTCGAGCTACACCGCTCGCCTGACGGCTACAATGGGCCAGACCCCGGCGGAGTTCCAGGCGGCGGAAGCCGCCCGGACAGCAGCAGAGGCTGTCCGTGAACCGCCGGTGATCCAGGCCGGTGAAGAACGGCACCGGGTGACCATGATCGTGTCGGAGATGCCGCAGATCGCGGCCAAGACACGAGTGGCTACTCCTAAGCCGCGCCCCCAGCCAAAGACTCAGGGGAAGAGCTCGTCCGCCGGAAAGACTCCGGCCGGGACGACGCCCCTGCAGTCTCCGGGTGCGCTGACTCAGGAGGACTACCCGGGCTTGCTCGAGGTGACGGTACCCGCGGGTCCGTCTGAGGGACGGGTGGTGGCAGACACCTCCGCCTCCTCGAGTACCGCGTCGGCGGCAAGGACTCCACGCGTGACTCCCTCGGTTGCGAGCAGTAGCGGACGTGCGGTACCTCTCACGAGGTCGGCGTCCGCGTCCTCGTTGGTGGTTGAGGGGACGTCCGCAGGGTGGCAAAGCACCGCCTCCCTGGACTTGGACCCCCTCGACGCCACGGCGGACGTACGCCGGAGGCTCGGTCCCACGACCGCCAGCGTCTACGAGACTTTCCGCGAGTCTGTAGGCCAGGCGGTCGGCCATCGTCGCGATGGTATGGACCGGATCCCCGGTGATCCGGCGTTGGTGAACCTGCCGGTGCCTCGAGCCATTCGTGACTTGGGGTCCGCAGGTGTAGCCGCGTTGGTCCGCGCTCGGGAGGAGCACCCCTGGGATCACCCCCAGCGTGGTCGACTCACCCGAGCGGCGGAGTACCTTGTGGCGGAGATGGACAGCTCTCTGGATCGGTTCAGCCGGTGCCGCGCCGAGGCCTCCCGTGTCGCATGCGATCTCGCATACGACCAGGGCCTCATGGAAGGCACCCGGCGGAGCCTAGAGAGCTACCGGACTTTGTCGGCTGTCATTGAGCGGCGCGCGTTCGACCAGGGTCGGACCGCCGCTCTTGCCGAGCAGTCCGGGGCGTCCGCCCCCGCCCCAGAGGTGGCCGCACGGATGGAGCACCTAGAGGCTGAGAATGAGCAGCTACGGCGTCGTCTTGACGAAGCCGAGGCCACTCGGACTCGCCTAATCCAGGGCGTCGATGACCCCGAGTCGTCCGCCCTGAACCAGGCGGCTCTCCGGCGCGCGGATGCCGCTTTGGAGCTGGCCATCTACCCATACCTAGTCCAGGTGTGGGGAGAACGGACGGCCGGTCCACAGCGCACCCGCGATACGGTGGAGATGTTCCGCGCCATAGCAGATCTCGGCGCGACATCTCTACCGGCCTCCGTTGTGATGGCTCCGTCAGGACCCGGATTGCAGGGCTCACCACAAAAGCCCGTGCAAGCTCCACCGGGCCTGCCTCATCCGCCCGTGCAGCCGGCTTTCGTTATGCCGGCTCCGCTGCGTCCGCGGCGTAGGGACCCGTCACCGCCGCCAGACCCCAAGACAGGCGGCACGGATGAGGAGCCGATGGCAACGGAGGAAGGCTAGGGTGCTAGCCTCGTCGCTGCACGTGTGCGGCGGCGTGCCGGAGTCGCTCCCGCGGCTCCGCCCTGCCTCAGACCCGTTCTGCGGATCTGAGGAGCCGGCCGGCAGGGCGGTCGGCAACATTTTAGAGGTACTATCACTTTTGATCACTCGGTGTGTCGTTTTACAAAATTTCTAAATTTAAAGTCTAACCTTAAAGATATTCCAAAGACTCGACACACCGTCCTTTTATAATGGATGACCTTTCAAGGTCATCACACGGTTTTGGACCACCTCGGTCAAAATTTTAGCTTGTTTATGAGGATTTATTCAAAATTGCAAAGCGCGTTATAGTTTACTCCGTAAGTCCGGGGGTAGTTCCCCATTCTTCCAAAAGGGACTCTTAAAGTCCTAGTGTTTGCGCCGTGACTTCCGGGCGTTGCCATCGTGCCTTCTTCCGGCCCCCGCCATGCGAAGCCTTCGTCGGGTTTCGAGCATTTTGGGCGCGGGCGGAACATGTTGGGGACCAACATTGTAAGAAGGGGGTAATGTGGCGATTTTGCCCTAAGCACGCGGCAGGTGATTGTAAACATAAAAGCCATTTATGTGGCCTTTCTGTACTTGGCCTTGTTTTGACATGCTCCGTTCGAGCGTGCGTTGCCACGGCGACGTATTGTAATTTACGTTCCAGTAAACTATAACAATGGATCGATTTAACCTCGCGTGCGCCCTACAGTTTGTGGTGTATTATATATACACTGGAAGCGACTCGTTCGAGGAGATTGTCCAAGATCGAGACTAGGACGCACACGAGGCTCGCCATGAGCTTTGTGTTCCCTGGGTCTGAGTAGTGGGCTCCTAGAGCCCTGGGGACGATTTCCGTGGGGAGGCCCGGGCTGGGAGAGACGAGTTGCTGACTCGGGGGCCTTCGGCCCTGTGGATCGCCAGCTCTCTCCCTTCCCGGGACATGTGACAGAGGCTCTGGCCAGCATGTCGGACTGTACGGGGTTCCGTCCCCGAGGCAGACCGCGGCTCGCCAGGCCCCGCCAGTTAACACCGTGGTGATGAACCAGTTTCTGAACGGTGTCCGTAGGCCTGGGAGTGTCGGGTGGGCTGTTACCTGGTTACCGTTAATGATGAAGTAGTTACCGTGTCCGCCGCGACCTCCGGTGAGCGGCCCTGCCGCGAAGATCCGGAATAGTGGATGCGCGTCCGCAAGGACTCGGATGAGAGAGGACTATCCTCGAGGATCCCGAAGAGCGGACGGTAGTCAATAACTTTACATAGGTATCATCAAATTACATACACTGGACATAGGAACAACAATATAACATTTAACAAAATTAATATTCAATTAACTATCTTTGCGCCATTACAGCGTGCTTCGGTTCGATATGTATCATAGTGGAATCTCCGGTGTTGCCTACTAGGTATTGCTGTGAAAACATCGAGTGCTGCTGACGATGAAAATGTGTTGAATGCAGCATTTTCATGTGTTGAATGCATCATACTGGTCATTCATGATATCTGTATTTTATGTGATAAACTGCAGTTAACAAAAAAAAAACGTCAAGAACCTCAAATAAAAAATCTTGATTGGCTCAGAATTACGGAGCCTCTTAAGGGCTTCAACTATGAGTGAACAGCTTTTTCTCACGTTCCCTGGTGATATTGTCTTTCGAATGCGATCTTTCTGCATTCAAACACAATCTTTTCGCGTTCCCACGTGATTGTTTTGCATTCCAAATTCATGTTCCCACAAACAAGGCTATCGCGAGTCAACGCCAAAAAAATCGCAGACGAAAGCGAATAAACTATATTGCTAACAACTTTTATAGGAAGTGGTGAGCAGCCACTTTTATTCGTGGTGTTGTATCATACCCAATGCCCTTATTCCTTAGCGTTGGCAGGAATCGCTGACAATGATGGATAGGGAGTATGAAAGGGACTATTGTCACTGACAATCTCTTTTTCCCAAAATGAGATCCAGGGAGTTTTTAATTAGTCGAAACAGTCGAGATTGAATATCTGTGCCCCGCTGCAAATAATATGATACTATGATATTATGCACAGTCACAGTGTCTCATGACATTTTATTTTTCACAAGCAGTCCTAGAATCTTCGTATGGCTGGAAGCTGTATATGTGCCTTGCAGGTAACAACTATTTTTCTACATTCAACTATACTGATGGATGGTCACTGCACTGTATGTAGCAGAGCTGCTGATAACATATGCTTCATTAATGAAGCTAATTATATGCTTTGTGATATACAATATTATTATCATATCGGAGCATCTTGGTGGTAGTTGGTAAAAGGTAGTTGGTGGTGGTGAAATATGAACCTGCTATGATTAAATCATAAAGGCATTATCAAAATAAACAAAATAAAGTATTACTGGCTGAGGTATTACTACATTCTGTAGGAATTGGGTATTATTACACTTTAACGTCACTTTGAGTCAGCGTTTCATATTGCCGTCCACATCACGGAAACAGTGCTTTATAGAGCAAAGCGGGTGTTATTTTCGTACTTTTCACCCTCGACAAACATACCTAAGGGGTATTAGGGATGAGCTTTGACCTTAACCTGAAATGTGTCAGCATTCTTCATTTTCATCGATATCTGGGAAACGGTACACTGTAGAGTGAAAAGGGTGTCATCTTTGGACATTTCGCTCTAGACAAAAATGTCTAAAAGGTATCACAGATGATCTGCTTCATATAATTATGTATATGTGGATAAAAGACAGGCGCATCGTCAAACTACTAGTCAGAGAGTGATAACAAGGATCGTGTATAGTAGAGGATCCTTGGTGATAATATTGCAAAGAAGTAGCAACAATAACAGCTACCTGTATTTCATGACAGAATTTGATACGACGGTAAAGTGTTAATGATGTGATTGTCATAGATCACATTCCAGGAGATACAAATGAGAAGACTCGATATCGTGAAACGTGTCTCCGAATATCAATATTTTTGATGTAGATCTAATTGTGAAATAATGACATGGGACAGAAACATACGGAGCCGCTGAAAGGACATGGAAGAAATATTTTTTGACATATGGTTATTGCGTTCCCTTGCAATATTATCGCGTTCCCTCGCAATCCCGATCGCGTTCCCTCGCGATCTTATTGCGTTCCCTCGCAATCCGGATCGCATTCCCTCGCGATCTTGTTGCATTCCCTCGCAATCCGGATCACGTTCCCTCGCGATCTTATTGCATTCCCTCGCATTCTGGATTGCGTTCCCTCGCATTGTGCTGACGCCAATGACTTCTGAGAAGGTTATTCTACAAGATCGCGAGGGAACGCGATCCGGAATGCGAGGGAACGCGATAATATCGCGAGGGAACGCCATACAATCGCGAGGGAACGTGATAATATCGCGAGGGAACGCGATCCGGATTGCGAGGGAACGCGTTAATATCGCGAGGGAACGCGATCCGGATTGCGAGGGAATGCAATAAGATCGCGAGGGAACGCGATCCGGAATGCGAGGGAACGCGATAATATTGCGAGGGAACGCAATAACAATGAGCTAAAAATATTTCTTCTATGTCCTCTCAGAGGCTCCGTAGAAACACGCTCGTGGTAACTAATGCAGAAGTTTTTGAATGAGTGTTACCTTGACGATATAACATACACAGATCACGCTAAGCACTGATCAATCACTGTACATTCTGCAATGTATAAGATGTGACAAGTAAATGTTCTTTATTTCTCGAAAGTCTGATGTTAGCCATGCATAATGAGGACAGCACATGTCAAGCTGCAGAACGAGGAAATGTATATGTTATCTACTTGACACACGACTTGACATTCACCTTGAAGTTGATCATCCCGTTTCAGCCTTCACTCTAGAAATGCTTTTCAACTTCATTTGTTGTTGATACTTCACAAGCATTGAATTTATATTCATGGTCTACACATTTTTAGAGATTTTAGAGATCTTTGATATTCTGAAGAATGCATCTTCCAACTGCATAGTCCAGGTTCGGCTGTGCTGCTAGGCTGAATATGCATGTATTACTTCCAGCTGGTATTGCTGATTGGAGTAAGTGAACTACAATTTTTAATCGTTTCATGACCCGTTAATGTCATATATCAGTTCAGCAGAAATACATGAGAGAGAATATCTCTAATATGTGTTTTTGATTTCAGTTATGATATGTATCAATTTAAAAGGAAGGTTGGAGGACATTCTACTGAATAGAAAATATAAGAGCTGGGAGCCACGTACTTGTCAGACGAACCCTTAGAGGTCCCAGGTCATAGGTTATAGGTCACGACTGATCTACTACGTGTATTGGAGCTCTGACAAGAAGCTTCTATTTCAACCCGTGCTTGCACCATTTTAATGCATACCATTACCGGAGGCTGTTCTGTTCCAAGCCCAGCTCACACGATGATTGATGAATGAGTCTGGTGTCGGAATGACGTTATGATCTACATTGAAATAATTTATTTAATTTAGCATTTTCAGTTCAACGTTATTGTACTAACGTCTGTATACATATATTTCGTTGAATTATATATGGACTGCATGGAATTGGTTTGTGGAATTGTGTTCAGTACAATACCATATTCCACCTCAACTATACACCTAATATTGGTGAGTTTGCCAAGTGTCAGTGCCTCCTTCCCCTTTGGTGATATTTTTCAAGGTTTCCAAGTCAATGTGACAGAACCAATTCCCAACGATAATGCCTCCAATACTATAGCCTTTGAAGACAATAATACACATCCTTTCATTCTTTCCACAAGATAAGACAACTGTTGCAAGCCAGGCAACTGTAAATCAATAATTATCTTTTGACTGTTAATTCCTGAGAAAATAGTGGTCTCTTAAGTATTCATTATGCGACCCAAGTGTAATTTATGGCCAGTAGCGGCCAGGGCGAAGTCTCTGCACCGTGACTCGGGAAGGCCACTCGGTACCAATAATATCCCGCTTAAGATTAATAAAATTTGATATAGAATGGAAGATATAAATGCAAACATGCTTCGGGAGATTATTGCTTTTCGATGAAAATTTTTCTGTCAATGTTTTGTGTTTTTGATAACTCCACATAGGTATAAGAATATCCTGGTGCAAAATGTGACTTTTGGTATATTTATTGAATTCATAATTGTATTCATTAATTTATGTAAACCTACATACTTACCCATAAACTTACATACGGTTTTGCCGGCACAACTTAAACTTGTTCATCTTGCAGCTCATCCTCAAAACGTCTCATCTTTACGCTTTTCATGTTTAATTGCATCGTAAGGAAACTATTTGCAAACGTTTGCATTGCTCCAGATACGTTTGCATTGCGTTGTAAACATTTGCCTCATGATGTAAACTTTTTGCGTCTCATCAGAAACGTTTGCATCGCGATGGAAAATTTTTGCATCCTGTTGGGAACAGTTACATTGTGATAGAAACTATTTACATGAAGGAAATGCCTGCGTCGAAATTTGTATGGTGAGAGAATAATTCAATTAACTATGGCAGAAAATACCACCTAGACATCAAACATTTTATGAGAGCAACACATAAACTATTCAGCATCCATTCTGGCAAGTCAGTGTGGAGAGAAGGAACGATCAGAAAATAAGATTTGATCCAAAAGCTTCTCCGCTCACATTTCTGTGGTTCTTCCTTTCCATTTGTGTGAACAATCCAGCTAAGTACGTGTATTCATCATGGGCAGAATTCCTTGTAATGAAATTGGGACGATCATTGCCTAAACGGAATGTGAAATGAAGAGAGTAATACATAGAACAACGTCGCCCTTGTCACGTGATTCACTGATGAAATTTGCTGATCTATCCAATGGCCTGTCTCCAAGACGGAGAGCCGTGGGCTTACTATATTCCCCATGATAGTTTTCCCTTAAACTTTCATGCAAATGAGCCCTTTTGAAATCTCTGTCTGGTGAAGGATGAACAATGTCCAGCCTGTCATATTTACTCTTCAGTTCCGGAACCATGTCAGACACAAAATCAATAAAATGTTTAGAATGCAACAGAATTTGGTTGAAATAACAGTTTGTCTCATTTTTTATTCATGCGATTGTATCATGCTTGCAATAATCAACAGTTATCAAGGAAAAAGCTGTTAATGTTATTTGAAGCCACGCCCTCCGACAATACCTCTGCCATGATTGATATAAAGAAAATAGCATTCAATCCTTATTGGTGTTGTTCTCCAAACGAAGCTGGAGGTCCAAGAAAGTTATATCTAATAGTTGTTTTACAATGTATGTATGGTTCTTTCTGTGCTATCAATCTCTACAATGAGTGTTGGAGTTTTACGTTTAATACTTCGCACATAAAAATGTCACATTATGTGATATACACTGACGCTTGTAAGTTCCAAGGCAACAATATGGATATGATACATTGAGTGCCGTTTTATTCTTCCTTGATCGGAATATTGTTATTGAATGTCTGTTAGTTTGGTAGCTGAAATCTGACTCGAAGCGGCGTACTGGACATGGCCAATGATGTGCGAAGGGGTCGTTATCAGACTTCTTTGCGGTTTCAAAGTATTCTAATTTACGGGCTTTAATGCGCCAGGGGAGTTCTGTCAGGGAACGTTGCGTGGATCAGTCTGGGTGATAATCCCAGTATCTATGGTCACCGGGATCACAAATATCCGAGTGAGTTTGCCTGCATGTCCCAGAGCCCAGTTCCAGATATCACTTCTACTGTCTTCCTGTAGTCGTACCAGCATCATGCACAGCTACTTTTGTACCCCATCTTCCACCTCCTCCTTGTAATTTATGTTCTAGGTAGACATATGACGTTAATATTGCATGTGGATAATATATCTCACATAACACAATTTGTCTGTCATCTTGTATTTCAGAATATTGTAGTAGAGCCTAGCAATAGTATTTATAATAAACTTTTTCCATATTCACCACTTCGTCTTCCTTTTCAAAGAACAAGATGAGACGGCGAACATCTCTTTGCTGTATCCATCATGGGATCGTCTAGATATGTAAGAGTTTGTCACTTCGGTAACTATTACGTCCTACATCACTCGCCTGCCACCATAGAGTTGAGAGCCACCCGTCTTAAAGATACCGGCCTTGTCAACTCCAAATGAGCATCATTCATCTTCTCCTGACGAGTCTGCCGACCGTTTTTAATTCGAATAATGTTTATTAAAACAGATGCACTTTGTTAGACTGTTGTAAGACATGTTGTATGTTTCATGTTGGACACATAAACTGTAAATATATCAAGATGACGTAACAACTGTCAGGTGTTGCAATGCAACAAAGCCAAAATCACATGATTGTGTAAATTCCAATATAAACCACACAGTCCATCATGTCAGTATCTCCAAATCATACCTGAATCTGATGCCAAAGCTTCTCTGCTTACATTTCCCAGGTTCTTTATTTCTGCTTGTGTGAAAAATCAGTCTAAATAGAATATTCATCGTAGGCAGAATTCCCAGAAATTGGTATTCTTTTCACCCAAACAGAATGTGAAATGAAGTAAGTATCGCCCTTGTGCGTTTGTCAAATGACGTACTGATAAAATTTGACCATCCGTTCTTGGATGACCCATCTCCAAGACAGAGGGCAGAGCGATTTCCCAAGACGTCTGTTCCCCTAAACTTCTAAATGCAAATAAGCTATTTAGATAGCGGAGTTCTTGGCTTGGTATGGCGCTCTAACTGGCGTAAAGTAGCCAGCGAGCCAGTCTCGCTTGTCATATTTAATCTTCATGCCTCGAACTGCATCAGAAAGTCAATGAAAAATGCTCAGAAGAGGACATAATTTGGTTGAAACAGCAACATCTCCTGTATATGAAGTCCATCAAAGCGACGGCATTACGAATGCAACAGCTATCAGTGCATTATTCTGGACTATGCTCTCTGATAATATCTCTCCCGGGCCTGATGAAATGAAAATGTTCTGAATTAGTGTAGCAACGGCTCCTCTCTAATGCCAATCTCCACACGAACTTTTGATTGTCTTTTGCCATGACAATTTGATTTACCTGATCTGACCACTCGCCCGTTGGCCAATGGTGTACATTGGCTACTTTTGTATTTAATCTAAACATCTCCCTAATACTGTGTACTAAACCTCGTTGACAACAGAACCTGTTTTCTCCTTTCCTTTTTAGCTTACCGGACCTATGGTCCGATAAGCTATTGTCGTGAGGTTGCGTCCAGCGTCTGTCCATCGGCGCTCGCGTCGGCGTTGTCAAACGCTGGGAAAAATCTGTTCGATGAATATCGCTGTAATTCACAAAATATGTTTCATGGGCCCATATCTCCGGATCATTTTTTTTTGTCGATTGAATCGTTTTTTCCATTTTTGTCAAAAAATGGCCAATTTTGGATTTTGGCGGCCATTTTCTCAAAAACTGTTCCATCAGATTTGGGATTTTTGTTCCAAAAGATACCCCTGATATACCTTTGTGCTGTGTATAAGTTTCGTTGCCTTTGAGTCTTAGATCTGCGTGTGGCAGCCATTTTGAGTTTTTCAACCGGTCCCAGATAGAACTTTCCCATGTTAAATTATCCTATGCTTTATAATGGGGACAAATTTCTCCTAATATCTCACTTAATATTGGGATTAGACATTAGGAATCAATTGTGCACATATAGGAAATTCTATATGCCGATTATTCTCGTGACCTTGAATTTGACCTTCGACCTAATTTTCAACGTCACAGCACAAAATGGCTAATATCACGCTTATTATTGACTTCACAGATTAGGAATCAATTGTCAGCATATAGGAAATGATTTATTCTGAATATTATCGTGACCTTGAATTTGACCTTTGACCTCATTCTCAAGGTCACAGGACAAAATGGCTAATGTGTCGCTTATTATCGACTTTACAGCTTAGGAATCAATTGTGAACATATAGGAAATGATGTATGCTGAATATTTCGATGACCTTGAACTTGACACTTGACCTCGTTTTCAAGGTCAGAGCACACAATCGTTAATATCTTGCTTATTATCAACTTTACAGCTTAGGCATCAATTGAGGACATATAGGAAATTATATATGCCGAATATTCTTGTGAGCTTAAATTTGACCTTTTACCTCAATAAACTGAAACCGATACAAAAGCAAAGAATATCTTTGACAGTACTAGAAAGTTCTATTCTAAATTCATATCATTTTATATTAGGCTCTAACACGATCGACTTACGTAGAGCAAGTTTTAGGCGTGAATGATGTGCAATTATTCTCATGACTTCATGACATTGCTTTCAGCTTACATAAAACTGAGACATATATCTTGGGTCTGGTAAGCGCAGAGCCCTACGGCTCTATTTTTCCGAATTGTTTTCACAAGAAAATGATATATTAGTGTATTTCAGACTGCAAAGAGGACAAATTGATAGCCGTTTGTTTTGTCGTTCATCCAATACTGTTGAATTATGTGTTTTAGCTAAAATCTAATTGTAGGGATGTGCTGTACATGGCCAATGATGACCGATATGACTATATTGATGGGTTTCTGTCCTGGGAGCACAATGGAGATAAACATGAAACAACGGAAGCGGGCAGGAAATTTTGTGGGATAATCAGCGTCCACCCACAATGCGGTAACAATGTTATGGTTTGGAAGCATCCTAATTTATAGCCTTGAATGCGCCAGGGGAATTCCATCGGGAAACGTGGTGTGAATGAGGCTGAGCGATAATCCCAGAATCTGGAAAAAACACCAGGGAATGTGCTTGTATGTCCCAGAGCCTATTCGCACCAGCCGCCTGCTTTTGTATAATTTCATAATCACCTTCATCAACGTCTTCAACTGTCTGGTAACCTGATATAAAAATGCGAATTTGTTTATGAAAATTGGTTGAAATGAGTACAGCCATTAATTCACCTGAATATAATATTCAGTCGCGTGGCATAAAACCATGGGTAGACCTACTATGTTTCTCTGTCCATGCGCCAATGTTTGTGCATGTTTTTCAACTTTGATTTGTAATGAAAAGATAATATTGCAAGATCAATTATCTTAAATTATCTGCTAATAATAAAGTTTACATTTGATTACAATTCGGTAAATCACAAAGCACCACGAAGATATTATATTGATCAATTTATGTTGACCCCTTTCACTATTTTTGCAAAGTTTTCCGGACAACCACGAGTAATTACTGGAGTTTTCCTAGCGACGGAATTAACACAGAATTCATAGAGCAATGCAATCAGAGCCATGATCTATCCGTTTTTTCTAAAAAATAAAACCAATTATGTATGAGAAACAAAATGTAGTTTATCACTCGATCTCACGTCAGTTGTACAAGCTTCTTTCGATACATCCTAAAACTGTCATTCTGAACTTTAATAGAACATTTCATCACTCACTGTGGCGATACGGGATGCACTAGCGATCGTTAGTGCATCCCGCAATGGCGGACAGTAAACACAGTCAATTTGGTTTTTAACCGTATTTTTTTCAAATGACAGGTCCATTTGTGATAAATGGATACTCTGAAGGTAGCTTAGTGTTTTGGTCAAAGACATGCGAAGTTTATCTAAGCAGATCACGCTTTTTTGTTTAGATATGTTGAGGAAAAGAATTAGCGATAAGATTCACCAACGACAAAAGTGAGATTCCTTAACGATGTAGGCCTAATACGTGTACACTGTAATAGGTCCATATCATACACCATTGTGAATTCGTTGATTTATGCAACATAAATTAGCGAATGTCACAATAAAAATAGGAAATATGTACTAGAAGATCATCTGTACACATCAATACATGTCAATTGGTACTTTATTTCACATTTTACATTTAAATAACGTAGATTTGAATTATCAAAGAAAAGATCGTTAGGGAATCTTCACATGTTCGTTAGGGAATCTTCGATTTTACAAAAACAATCGTTTGGGAATCTTTCGGCTTTTTTTCAGACGAGTTTTTCATGCTCAAACCAACATAAATCGTCATGTATTTGCAACGAACGGTTGTTTCGTGCGCATAAGAATCAGCAGATGTATGTGTGCATCGATCACAATCGTAATTATCGGGAAAATGAAGAAAATTCAAACGAACCGTGAGTGGGTTCGCCATTGCGGGATACACTAACGATCGTTAGTGCATCCAGTCTCACCACAGTGATCACTGTGCTGTTGAGATTGATATTTATCATGTTTGTTGTTGGTGACGTTTGTGCGAGAAATGGTGATAGTGATAGTTTATTCACAATTCACCTTATGGTACACATCAATAAGCAAAACATATAGATAGACATCGAGCATCACTGGATCAGATGGCCTTACAGATAAAGAGTAGACAACGAATAAGTACATGTATGTGAATCGTGGGACCAGTGTAGTAATATATCACTGTCTTCCCACTGGCCCCTGGGGAAAAAGGAAAATACACCTTGATACATCTTGCAGTTTGCGTGTGCGCCCGGCGGGATGAGGATGGGAGGAGGCCATTGTCAATGAAATTGTTCGTAAATAAGATTATGCGGTACAGATTGGCCGGACGGACAGGTAGCCGAAACGAGTTCTTTTCAGGAATATTTCCACTCTTGAGTCTTGAGTCAGTGGTATTAGAAAATTCGATACTGATATGTAAGTACTCATATACAGTGTGTAGAAAAGGATAAAAAAAGTTGTATATTCACATTGAAACAGCATATATGGAGGAAAACCAATATCCCGTGCATTATTCAAAAACTGACCAGAGTTGTGAGTTGATAAGCAGTATAAGCAGCTTTCATCATTGAGTGAGCGGTATTAAGTAGATGGATACTCTATATGCCCTGCAGTGGAGTTTGTATGTTCAGCGCCGCGAGCATCCAGGACACCCGGATCTTGAACACGTAACCTGTACCAGATGTGTGTTTATCATTATTGATTTCAATTTTTTCTTCACGGGCGGTTTACGTTCTATAGATCTACTTCTTAAACGGACTGCCTATTTGTTCCAGGTAACGGGGAACTGAAAGATAACTGGAAGATTGTGTGAAAATTGCCTATTTGTTACTGGTATATACATCAATTCGAATTGTCTCGTAGTATAAGTGTACTGGCCTAAGTATCATACAGTTCTGGCCCAAGTATCATACAGTTAATACTACTCTTCCACTAAATGAATGCCATTTAATCCGTCTGTCACCTTTTAAATCCTTATTGAATATAAAGGAAGGCGCATTGTATGATACTTGGGCCAGTGTTTAGAAGGATTGGGCACAGACTGTTTCTCCTTTGCGTGATTTCTTTAGGATACTGCCCGTTCACGTAGATTGGCTCAACTCGACCTGTCAGTTCCTTGCCGGCGTGGAGTACAGCCTTCTTTGAACTGTGCTTAGAGAATCTTGCGATTAGGCAGGTCGGGCTTGTTACCATACAGTCGGTGGCAGCTGACTACATGGATGCCAGAAGTATCCAACTTCATCTCATCAGCAAACAGGGCCATCAGTTTGTCATTGATGTCGTTCTCTGTCTCTTCATCAGTTGATTCGGGGATTCCAGAGAAGATCAGATTCTCAGGCATTGTGTATGATTCTAGTTTGATGACTCTGTCTGACATGGATTTACACATGAATCATAATATATTTACTTGAGCTCGGTGTTCTGCTACCACGGATTTCAGTTCATCATGGTCTTTTTGGTGGATTGGAGATCGGAATTAATATCATCCAGGGCCTTGCCAATATCTTGTTCAATTTGCCGACACATACTTTTCAGCTCTGTTGTGGCTACTTCAATGAGGGATTTCAGTTCACCTATCAGGGATTTGATGATATCCTGTTTCATGGTCGCAGCCCAAGTTGGTACAGATTCTTCCTCTGTGGAGCTTTTGCGTTGCCTTTTTGTCCATCCATGATGGTCGGGGCCTGATTCCGCTCGGTGGTTACAACAGGTGAACACGCCAGCTACTAGGCTTAGTGTTCGGTAGTGTGGAGGTAGGAAATATGGATTTGACACGGTATGTGCACAGCCAGTTATGAATTCTATACGTGGTCACCAAAATGGTCCAAATCATAATATCAATAAACTTGAAAATATCCAACTGGAATCCGGTCAAATGATGAGGTCTGAATCAAGAATTTTTCTCTCATGATGAGCTATATCCCCATATGGATCATATGGTGTATTTGGTTGGTTGGATATCCATTTGTTTCAGTATTTAGGAGAGAAAATCAGGAGCTGTTTCAAAATCTGTATTCACCACATATCTATGGAAAGGCCTGATGAGAATGGTAACGAACTAATGATTGCATATGCACAAAAATATGCTCAATGACAAATATTGATATACTATGCTATCAGAAACATCTGGAATCACCACTGTCTAGCTCGATTTGATAATGAACTGATAGAATATTTCGTATATTCAGTTAAATGATGCACAGATGTAATCCTCGTGAAAATCGAGTTTCAGTTCAAACGAGTCTGTTTTAGCAAGAGTATTTGGATGATGATTATTCCACGAAGTGTCCTAACGACTTCGTTATTTCATGTTTATCAACATTTATCAGCGGAGAACCATAAATAATGGCCCGTCGATCATCATGTCTAGCATGCCGCTCGGAATTAGATTTCAGCTACCAGACATAGCAACATTGAACAGTGTAAGAGATGAACGATACCTAAATCTGCCCTGAAGGTGTACCCAGAGTAAGATTGCTGTCTCTCGAAATTAGATCTCAGCTATCAGACATGGCAACATTTTTAACACTATAAGATATGGATGACACATCAAACTGCCCTCAAGTTATCATCAGAGCTAGACTGTTGTCTGCAACACACAAGCGTCAGTGTACTTCAAATAATGTGATATATTTTTTAGCATTTTCAATGAAAAAAATCTCAGCATAGACAGATCATATGTAGATTAATTACACCGTAAAACAATGTGCACTCCTGGCCAATTGTCTAGCAACACCAGCTAAATCAAATTGCCATGGCGACAGAGAATCCAAAAGTTTGTTTGGAGAACCATATCAGCATGATCAGAGAGGACCCGAGGCTGAGTTAAGCTGATATATTTTCCTTCAATCATGCTTGGGAGAGATATTGTCAGAAAGTGTGGTCTAAATTAATATTTACAGCTTTTACTTGACCCGCTTCTTGGATTGACTCAATACATGTATTCAATACATGAAATGTTATTTTAACCAAAATTTCTCATCTTCTGAACATTTCATTGATTTCGTATCTGATATGGTTCCAACATTGAAGATTAAATATGAAATAGGGACATTGCCCTTCGCCAGTTACAGCTTCCTACCATGCGGAGAAATTCGCTATATGAATAGCTTATTTGCACATAAAAAGATGGGAGAAAGCCTATTTTATCAGTAAGTATCAATCTATTGCCATCAATACAGTCAGATGATGCCAATAACAAACGTAAAATACAACAATTTATCCAAAGAAACACGGACGTCATCATGGGCAGACAGTGTGTTAAATGTAGTTGTTCCGTTTGTACACCTGATGGAATAAGTATACAATTGCCCAACAATCTACAAAAATAATTTATAAATAAGAAACGAAGCCCCATGGAACAACGTGGAATAGATGTATGACAAGTACATAAGTACCTAATAACAAGCCAAAAGGCTACCGAGTTGATGGTACCAGTATGGCACGTGACAAACACACAACTCTTTTCATATTACATTCCATTTGTTCAATAAATGTCTCAATTAGGTTACTTGAAATTCTGCCTGAAATGAACATGGATACGAAGACCTATACGACCAGGGAAATGTAAGCAGATAATAAACCATTGTGTGATCATAGATTCTCCCAGCACAGAGTTAGGATAAATCTATGCTGAATAATACATGTATCGCTCGGCATAGACGTTGTATTGTTGCTTCACAATGTTTGAATACATTGGAATAGTTGTCGGTTCGCCCGGTTATATATGTTGAACAGTTTCCATTTGCGAGGTCTCCGCAGTGACGGACAGCGAGCGATTCCACGGTGGACGTTGTGCCCTATCATTCGTGCCCTATCATGCCCTATCATTCTATCACGTTGTGCCCTATCATTCGTATATTCAGTTAAATGATATACAGACTATTCGGTCGGGCTTTGTTTCGATTGCAAAATATTGTATTTTTCGTTTGTTATTGGCATCATTAAAATATCACTGTATTGGTGGTAATAGATTGATACTTACAGATATAATCCTCGTGAAAATCGAGGTTCAGTTCAAAGTAGT
This sequence comes from Terebella lapidaria, assembly GCA_949152475.1. NCBI lineage: Eukaryota > Metazoa > Annelida > Polychaeta > Terebellida > Terebellidae > Terebella > Terebella lapidaria. The sequence continues at coordinate 21,136,386 of OX424555.1, forward strand.
TTGTTTCATACGTATGGTGGGAACATACAAAGGGGGAAATATCGAAAAATTCAGAGTAGGCCCACTCGAGAATGGAGGCACAGTTATGGATACAAATAGGGCACATAATGGAAGAATCATGTTAAGGTCAGAAAAAAAACATTTATACTCGACCAATAATATTAAATCTCTTTCTGACTCCTTATCTAAGCAATAAGTGAAAATCCAAAATGCAAATAGTCCATGTGCAATATTCCTGGGAAAATGTTGACGTTTGGTCTGCTTTCTGATATTAAGTCGGGGCTAAGTACGTCAGTCAAATCAGCCTCAACATTTCATATTGACAGTTTCAAGGAGGCATCAAGTAGTAAGAAAAAAAAACATTTTGAGGATAAATAGTATGATAGAAAATCAGCAAATGGTGAAGTAATTTTGCAGCTTTGGAGAAGTACAACATGTGCCAAGGACAATGCATCTACGTGCATGGGAATATAAGTGAGCCTACGAAATTTAAAATGTTATAAATTATTGGTCTGAAACCCACATTTTGTAATTTGATGATCTTATGACGAATTATGCGAATCATGGAGCATATATTAAAATCCAGCAAGAAGGGACTGTTGTTGCAAAATATTTAATTTTTCAAAGCGTGATTTGTTCGAAGTCAGAAGTAACAGGATTTGCAGTATGTATTTTCATCATTTTGACTGGAGGGATTCTAAGTCATTGCATGTAAGTATCAATCTATTACCACCAATACATCTAGATTTTGATGATGTTAATAACAAACGTATCAGTCATTATGTCCTACATCACTCGCATACCTGCATGAGGCGGAGAGCCAAGGTGACATATTCCACCCAACATAGGGATACTGCCGAATCACCTGAAAATAAGCATCATTCATCTTCTGACGAGTCTGTCGACCACTTTTGTCTAAATATCATGTGTATTGTCAGCAGCACCCGCCATGTAAAATGGTTGCAATTTGTAACATTGTTCACATATTCAAGTTTATCAGTCATCAAAATGGTTAATACATGTATTGTTACAGAGTGCTTTTCTTCAGTCATGTATCTTTGTTATTTGGTCGTTTGAATTACACTTGGGTCGCATTATGAATACATAAGAGACCAATATTTTCCAGGAATTAATTCAACAACCCAAAGATAATTGTTGATTTACAAGTAGCAATGTCTTTATGACGATAGTTTTCTGTGGGAAGATTGCAAAGATGTGTATAGCATTTTCATTGGCTTGGGAAGCAGTACCATTGGGGAATTGGTGTGGATGTCATGACTTTTTTCACATGAAAAAAAACAGAGCATTACCGAAGATGCAGTATGGGGAAGATGGTTACACAGGTAATGACAATTGGCAACCAACTGTGAATCAACTTAGTTGTACAGGTTAGGTGAACTTGTATGATTTCAACAGGTTCGGGTGGGAAAGCAAAGCCTCGTTTGCCTTTGTTGTTTACCCTTGCATGAGGAAAAAATCAAACACGTCATTGGTGCAGCAGTGTCATACACCAATAACCATATGGCATAGTCCTTTAAGACAATCAAAGGTAATCCTCGGTGATGAGATGCATTTAACTGGAGTACCGTTGGATTGAAATTCCAATATAGAGAGTTACAATACATGAAGTGGATCAGTCGAGATCCATGACGCCTGACTTCTGACTTCAAGGGTTTGTCTGTTCTCCTCAACAGAACCAGCAAAGTATGAGCTTTCTTATGTTACGTGCCGTGAATTATGACCATATAGAAAATTATATATACAGATTATTCTCATGACCTTGAATTTGACATTTGACCTAAATTTCAAGGCCACAGGACAAAATGACTAATATTTCACTTGTTATTGATTTTACAGCTTGGGAATCAATTGTGAAAATGATATATGCTGATTATTGCCATGACCTGGAATTCGACCTTTAACCTCATTTTCAAGGTCGAATGACAAAATGGCTAACATCTTGCTCCTCTATTGACTTTATAGCTTGGGAACCAATTGCGGACATATAGAGAATGATATAATGACCAATATCTAGCTTACTATAGAGTTTACAGCTTAGGAATCCATTGCGAAAATATAGGAAATGATATATTCTGAATATTGTCATGACCTTGAATTCGACCTTTGACCTCATAAACAATTCTGCCTGTTCCATATTTTCATGTTCCAGACGATAGCACATGTACCTTACACTTCGCCTTACTACTTCGCCTTACTTGATTTCAATGGCGCACATCTGTTTGTATGGTAGGATCTATCATGTTACAGTCAGGTGTATGGGATTCTACGGTGTCTTCAACTATAATGTCCTACATCACTCGCATACCTGCATGAGGCGGAGAGCCAAGTTTACATATTCCACCCAACATAGGGATACCGCCCTTTCACCTCAAAATGAGCATCATTCATCTCCTGACGAGTCTGTCGACCGCTTTTGTCTAAATATGTGTATTGTCAACGGCATTTGCCATGTAAAAGGTTGCAATTGGTAACATTGTTCACATGTAGATACATCGTATATTTCACTTCACATATATACTATGTCATAGATATTTTAGATGGCGTATTACCTGACACGAAAGTTACGAACTGATAAGCATCTAACCATATCACTGCCAATTGTTTCCTCTCCCGACATAAACACAGCGGTTGAAACCCACACCACATAATTGTTGTCAATAAACCACGCAGCCCAACATGGCAGCATCTGCGTCCGAAGACACGTCTCTTCCTGAGGATGAAATTCCATAGTGCAAAGTTATTCGTGTCTGAGCCGGCCGTCCCCCATAGCACCTGCTACTCAGCATGTCATTGTAACCTATTTCAACTCATATATAACTCCATCATAAAGATAAACAGCGCGTCTTAACAGTGAAATTTTCTTGTATCACTTCATTGTTAACTGTTCACATCATAACATTTCGCTGCACATGGGACAATATAATGTGTACTTCAGATACTGCTGTAAGTTATCGCATTTCCTTATAGAACTGAATATAGGGAATGGTTTTGGAAGTTTATATTGCACTATAAGTATCAGCAATTTACATACACTGGACATAGGAACAACAATTTATCACATGCAATGCTGTTTTCCAGTGGCATAAACCCATTGCATAAATGTAAGTATCAATTTATTACCACCAATACAATCAGATTTTGATGATGCCAATAAGAAACGTAAAATACAACATTTTGCAATAGAAACAAAGCCCGACCAAATAGTTTATCCAAATGCACACTGGTTTATCACACAATAGTTTATCCAATAGGGCCTGTAAGTCTCGTTTCATATATGTCGTAAAATGACGTATTTAGGTACGTAGTGGTGACAAACAATGCCACGTGGTCATTTTTGCTGATTTTGCTTGAATTTGGAAGCACCATACAAAAATATTATTAAGAATGTTGTTACAATTCATTTTTTTTTTATTACACTTGTTCCGAACTACAACATACCACTGTATATTACCACCGTTTGGGGGACCTAAACCGCAAACGGTTTTGTGGGTGTGGATAAGTCACTCTCATTTCCCTTCACCTAAATTTGTCGGTTCGCAATTCCTCAGTATTGTTTTTGTCAGTCCGCATTTTACTAACCCTATACCTTCTCGGTTTTAATCACGTGATAATCTCAGCCAATCAGATTAGATTAACCAGACAAAGGAAATCAGTCGAATTTGTTCATTCTATCGATGCCTGCTTTCTTTGGTGATAATACTCTGAAATAGGACAGTATATCGAAGAATAATCGCACGTTGTTGTGTATGAGAGTGTGTCGACTTGCTTTGGATTAAATTTCCGGATTTTCAAGACCGCTTCGGCAAGACTGAGGGCCGCGAACACAGTGTAAGTTTTTTGCGCACCCGTTTTTACCATGCCCCGCTTACTAATCGTCGGGCATAGCTTTGTCGGGCGATTGGCCCAGGCGGCTGGACGTAGAGACGATATCCCTCATAATCTGGCTCTCCCTGACGATACCGTCAAATTTATATATCGTCGCGGGGGAAAAGTTGAGGACACAGACATCCGCCGTTTAATGCCCCTGATTATTCGGTTTCAACCAGACACAGTATTTCTGCAGATTGGGGGCAACGATTTGTCAGCGTCCATTGACAATGCTGCCACAGTGGCAGCAAAGATTTTCCACTTAATCACAGATATCAAGCGTTTCACAACATCGTCCAAGATATATGTGGGTCAATTACTCTCACGCTTCCAAGGCAGATAATTAAGCCAGGCTGAAGCTGTGCATTATAACGAAGAAGTGCAGGCTATCAACAAACTGTTAAAACAACGATATATCAATGACGAAACAACCTACTGGTGGGTCGCTAAAGGGCTAAATAACCCTACTACAAATGTAATGGACCGAGACGGGGTACATCTGAACACTCGGGGATTGTTCAAATACTACAGGTGTGTTCGGGGCGCACTCATTCATGCACATCCCAAATAGGTATGCTTGATTTTTCCAGTTACTTGCTTAACACGAGTTATAACACCTTACACAATATAACATGGTTGTATAGCAATTGAAATATTGTAACACTTACTGTACTGTTTTATTCACCCTATTAAAAATATTGATGTGTTATACCAATGTTGTTTATCGATCTGTGTGGGTCGATGTATTTTATTACCTTTGTATTTCTGTCAGTATTTGCTCTCTTTGCGAGATGGTATTTCATTGCCATCTCGGAAGTCCATGCTATCGGCTTCAGAGCATTTTGCTGCCAGTGATTTTGGGCCTATGGCCTACTAGTTTATATTTGTTGGTGTAGGCTTCGTGCCTCCAATTACTTGATACACCGTGTTTTTTGTATGCATGCATACAAACGGTGTGAATCAATTCCTATTATTTAAGTATGAATAGTAATTTTCAGTAAATTTGGATGTACATGTAACTTTGCTAGCTTGGATGTAACTTTAATCATTTTCAGACGACTAATCACAATAATATTCATAATATTTCAACCATATTTCTGTTCCGAGTTAATATCCAAAACCAAAAGTCACTGACTCTCAGTGGCCGTGACCTTGAAGATATGCCCCCGATCTATGTTGTGTATCACAGCAAGTTTTTGGACTCCATATTCCAATATAACAAGATTATTTTTGTGATGTTATAACAAAAATTGCACAGAACATATGCCACATCATATACAGGCCCGGATCTAGAGCATAAGCGTGACAGATGCATAATAACTAGACAAAACCCCAATCGGTCTGGGGTTCGGGGGCGCCGTAAGCCCCCGAGAAAATTTTAGCACTTGTGTGTTCATACAAGCATTCTGCGGCATGATTTGATCATGTTGATGAAGGCATTCGAAAGCAATTTTATCCATATATACTCCAAAAATACTATATTTTTAAATTGAAATAAGGTTTCATACATTCCCATTTGAATTCGCGACACAAATATTGAATTTCTGGGTTAAACTGAAATCTAACTTGAGACAAGGGCATGTAGAAACATTTGGAAACTATCGGAGGGGAACACTTTTATTGCCGCATAATAATGAAGAATTGTTGTCATTGAATATATTATTGCAATCTAAAAAGAATTGCATTCGTCACATTCTAGTAATATGCATTCGTGAAATAATATTTCATTGAATGACATTTATGGGTAATAATATATTTCTGTACAACAAAGTATATATTTATGTCTTAATAAAGATATCAATGACATTAGTACATTTACGTTCTAGAACATACCAAAATGTGATCAACATTGAACTTGCATGCGCATCTACATTGCATGAAACAATGTACGTAGATCAGTAAAACTACAGCTTTGGACACTGACAATCAAGTAGGCCTACTACTCCGTATATACAGCCACTAGGCCCCCTATTCGTAAACATTGCATATCCATCCAGATCGATGCTATATATGTATCACACAAAAACATATAGTAATTGTTTTGTGCAAAAACAATTTATACAGGCAATATATGGTCTCTTATGAAAGGAATAACAATGATACTAGCAACTGCCCACTGTATGGACTCTACGAAGAAAGTTGCATTCTTTGATGGGATGGGATGTTCAGTCACACTGATCAATGCTCTACTAATACATCCCTATATGGGTGAGGGTGGGTGAAGTGGGTAGGGTCAACTGTGGTGGGTTGAAAAGCGTAAATGTTGGTAGAAAAACAAGGTTGGAGGGAGAGGGGGATGGAGGACAAATCACTAGGGAGTCATTATTTTGCCCTGTATCTGAAGGCATGTGTAAACTAGGAGGATCAGAGAAAACTAACAGCAGGGACCTATATTTCTCACCGATGCCTACTGTTGCACTAGAAGATCTGACCGATGCACGTGCATCGGTGTGCACCGGTCTAGATCCGGGCCTGATATATAGTCACAAACACCACCGACGGTTTAGATACTAGTCACGTAGTTTCAAGAGAATGAGCTCTTTTCTCCCGTCAAGGTCATGACCTTGGAACATAAAAACATACGTTTTTCATCCCTTTTAAATGGAATGAAATGCTTATGAAAAATGCATATTTAGATCGTTAGCGATCGTAGGAACGGGTCATGTTCAAAGTACGAACATGCGATAACTTTCCGATAATTTCCGTGTAAGTTGCAGGAGTTCGAATATGTAGAATTTTACGAATTGGCCCCAAAATTTGGCGGGAAAATTAAATGTCACCAAAAAGGTCAAATCACGTAAAATAACGTGACGTTTTAAATCTCACTTACATGCCCTATAGACACAATAGTTTATCCAAAGAAAATTTCATATTCAACACCTGTAATATAGCGTAACGTAACCATGGTAAAATAACGTAAATACATCAGGCCCGGATCTAGACCGGTGCACACCGATGCACGTGCATCGGTCAGATCTTCTAGTGCAACAGTAGGCATCGGTGAGAAATATAGGTCCCTGCTGTTAGTTTTCTCTGATCCTCCTAGTTTACACATGCCTTCAGATACAGGGCAAAATAATGACTCCCTAGTGATTTGTCCTCCATCCCCCTCTCCCTCCAACCTTGTTTTTCTACCAACATTTACGCTTTTCAACCCACCACAGTGGACCCTACCCACTTCACCCACCCTCACCCATATAGGGATGTATTAGTAGAGCATTGATCAGTGTGACTGAACATCCCATCCCATCAAAGAATGCAACTTTCTTCGTAGAGTCCATACAGTGGGCAGTTGCTAGTATCATTGTTATTCCTTTCATAAGAGACCATATATTGCCTGTATAAATTGTTTTTGCACAAAACAATTACTATATGTTTTTGTGTGATACATATATAGCATCGATCTGGATGGATATGCAATGTTTACGAATAGGGGGCCTAGTGGCTGTATATACGGAGTAGTAGGCCTACTTGATTGTCAGTGTCCAAAGCTGTAGTTTTACTGATCTACGTACATTGTTTCATGCAATGTAGATGCGCATGCAAGTTCAATGTTGATCACATTTTGGTATGTTCTAGAACGTAAATGTACTAATGTCATTGATATCTTTATTAAGACATAAATATATACTTTGTTGTACAGAAATATATTATTACCCATAAATGTCATTCAATGAAATATTATTTCACGAATGCATATTACTAGAATGTGACGAATGCAATTCTTTTTAGATTGCAATAATATATTCAATGACAACAATTCTTCATTATTATGCGGCAATAAAAGTGTTCCCCTCCGATAGTTTCCAAATGTTTCTACATGCCCTTGTCTCAAGTTAGATTTCAGTTTAACCCAGAAATTCAATATTTGTGTCGCGAATTCAAATGGGAATGTATGAAACCTTATTTCAATTTAAAAATATAGTATTTTTGGAGTATATATGGATAAAATTGCTTTCGAATGCCTTCATCAACATGATCAAATCATGCCGCAGAATGCTTGTATGAACACACAAGTGCTAAAATTTTCTCGGGGGCTTACGGCGCCCCCGAACCCCAGACCGATTGGGGTTTTGTCTAGTTATTATGCATCTGTCACGCTTATGCTCTAGATCCGGGCCTGTACATGGCCTTGTACGGAGCCAAATCAAGTGCAAAACCACTGTAAATTCGAGATTAAATTGATATTCTATTTATCGCATGAAACGTCCTGTGGCCATTTAACTGCATTTTTACCGAATTTACAGTGGTTTTGCACTTGATTTGGCTCCGTACAAGGCCATGTATTTACGTGATTTTACCATGTTTACCATGGTTACGTTACGCTATATTACACCTGTTGAATATGAAATTTTCTTTGGATCCGATGTGACTCATGTTCCCACAAACGAGGCTATTGCGAGGCAACGCAAAACAGATTGCAGAGGAAAGCGAAAATAAAATATTGCTAAACAACTTCTAGAGGAAGTCGTGAGCTGCCACTTTTATACTTGGTGTTGTCTTATACACAATACCCTTATTCCCTAGCGTTGACAAGAATCGCTGACAATGATGGATAGGGAGTATGAAAGGGACTATTTTCACTGACAATCTGTTTTTCTCACAATGAAATCCGGGGAGTTATTAATTAGTCGAAACAGTGAAGATTCAACATCTGTGCTCCGCTGCAAAAATATGATACTATGATAATACACACAGTCCCAGTGTCTGATGACAGTATATTTTTCACACGGAGTCTTAGAATCTATGTTTGGCTGGAATCTATATATGTGTCTAACAGGTAACAGCCAATAGTTGTTTTTTTCTATATTTCAGATACACTGATGGATGATCACTGTACTGTTTGGGGCAGAGCCTAGGATTATATATGCTTCATCAATGAAACTAATGATATGTTGTGTGATAAGGACCAAGGCAAATCAATCTTATTCTTTCGAGTTATGATCAGAACATCTTGGTGGTGGTAGTTGGCAAAAGATAGTTGGCGGTGGTGAGGTATGAACCTGATTTGATTGAATCACACAAGTATATCAAAATAAACAGAATAACTTACAATCATGAGCACGCAACAGACTGAGACTGCATATGTAAGAAGCGGTGCACCGTAGAGCGAAACAGATATTATTTTCAGACTCGACACTCTAGGCAAACGCTTATTATGCATGGTTTGGATGTATATGATCATGACACATTATTATTGCTGAGTCGTCATTTTTTTTTTCCGGCCATATCTCGGAAAGGGTGGGTAGCAGAGCGAAACTTTTTTACTCTCCGCAAAAGACAAGCATATCTCAGGGGTATTTGGGATGAACTTTGACCTTGACCTGAAATTTTTGGTGAGATGGGTGAGATTTTTGTATTTTTCTTCAAATTTCGGAAACGGTGCTTCGTAGAAACTGGCATTATTTTCGTACTCGTCGCAATAGACAAATACGTTTATAGGGTATTTACACACACTTTGACGCTGACCTGAATATTTTTGGCTGAGTCAGCATTTTATATTTTCATCCATATCACAGAAACAGTGCTTCATAGGGTGAGATGGGAATTATTTTCGGGCTTGTCGCCCTATGCAAACATGCCTAAGGGTTATTGGGGATGAACGTTGAGCTTGACCTGAATTTTTTTGCGAAGTCAGCATTTTTTGTTTCCATCCATATCTCGGAGAAGGTGCCTCGTGGAACAAAACATATACATTATATTCGTCACTATAGACAAACATGCCTTTTGGGTATTGAGAATGAACTTCGACCTTGCTTTAAAAATTTAAAGCAAGTTAACATTTTTCATTTTTAACGTTATCTCGGAAACAGTTTGCATAGAGCGAAACGGATATTATTTTTGGACTCGTCAAACATGCCCTATACAAACATGTCGAAAGGATATGTTTGACCTTGACCTAAATTTTGACCGAAAGGAAGTTTGACCTTGACCTAAATTTTTTCACTGAATTGGCATTTCCCATTTCCATTGATAACTTGGAAACCGTGGGTCGTAGAGTGAAACGGATGCTAATTTTGGACTCATGTTCCTGAACAAACAAATTTCTGGTACATTGGGTGGACTTTTACCTCGGGCTAACGCTTTTCAGGATTCTTCGTTTGGAACCGTGCGTAGTCAGGTGGAGTGGACGTTATTTTCATACTCCTCGCCCTAGAAAGGGAATGTCGGTTGATTTTTGACCTAAGACGATTTAAGAGTCATCATGGTTCTAGACAAGTGTCTCTTATGGATAGGTTATATGGGAATAGAGGTTAAACCTAAATACTAGAAAGGGAATGTTCGTTGATTTTTGACCCAGGACGATTCGAGAGTCATCATGGTTCTAGACAAGTGTCTCTTATGGATAGGTTGTGTGGGGATAGAGGTTAAACCTAAATACTAGAAAGGGAATGTTCGTTGATTTTTGACCCAGGACGATTCGAGAGTCATCATGGTTCTAGACAAGTGTCTCTTATGGATAGGTTGTGTGGGAATAGAGGTTAAAACTAAATGCTCCGAGGCATCTTTATACCTTGAAGTCTTTCATTTCCTAGTTCAATTTGACACGTAGATATGATTGCGGGGTTGCCAAAAAATCAGCATTATATAAATGACAAATGGCTTAATTCAAATTCACAACAATTCAGCATGTTACATTCCATCAGAAGGAGCTGTGAATATTTCGTACTCGACAACGTCCATTTGCCATATCAGCGACAATCTCTGGAGGCGTTTTTGGGTGAGGTATTGTTCGTATTTCAGTGGTGGCGCTGCTGTATTGTGTCAGAGTGTGACTTGTTTTATGGTGCTGAAAACACGCGAATGATTGATAACGCACTGAAAGCGCATTAATCAAGCGCAGCGAGCAGGTCCGTTGTATCAATTTGGCGTTAATTTTCCTGTCGTTCATTACCTTTGAGATGAACTGGATGGAGCTGGCATCACTGATGTAAGGTCTGTCCTTGGATCGACCATGTAACAGAGATAAACTATATGGATAAGAGATGGTATTTAGAGTTACTCCATCACTATCGATTCCATGCCAGGACATCAATAAACAATCCCATTGCAGCCCCAAGAGGCTAGTCGAATAACGATTGAATCAACAGGAATCAGGCAAACACTAGTCCCCATGCAATATGCATCTGGTATATTTGCACCAGCAGATGGATACATTCAAGCACCCGAAGTTTGAAGTGTTTTGTGAGAGATATTTTAAATGTATACTTATGTATATGTGGATAAGAAACATGCGTAAGATCAAGCTACTGATCAGGGAGTGATATAATTGCAAAGAAGTAGCAACAATAACAGCTCCTTATTTCTTGACAGAATTTGAGAAGATGGTGAGGTTAATGAGGACTAGATATCGTGTCTCAGAATATCAATAGTTTGGATGTAGTTGTGGAATAATGACACGCTCGTGCTAACAAATGCAGACGTTTTTGAGTGATTCCCACCTGGACGATATAACATACGCATATCACGCTAAGCACTGATCAATCACTGTACATTCTGCAATGTACATTTATAAGATGTGACAGGTAAATGTTTTTGATTTCCCGAAAGTCTTATACTAGCCATGCATAATGTACATGTATATGTTACCTACTTGACTTGGCCTCAGAGTTGGTGAGGCAAAAGACACATTCATCTTGATCATCCTGTGTCAGCCATTACTGTTTTACAACTTCAGTTGTAGTTGATACTTCACAAGCATTTATTTTATATTCACAGTCCACGCATTTTTAAAGATCTTTAGATATTCTAAAGAATGCATACTCCATTGCACAATCCATTTTCGGCGATGCTGCTGTGCTGATTATGCGTATGTTGCTTTCAAGTGGCACTGCTGATTGGAATGAATGCTCTACAAGTTTTACTCGTTTTATGACCAGTTATTGTCATATGGCATTTCAGTCATGTTATGTGTGCATTTAAAGCAAAGTTTGCAGTACATTCTATTGAATAGAAAATATAACCCACCAGAGACGTGGAGCCACGTATTTTTCAGAAAAATCCTCAGGAACCCAGGTCAGTGGTTATAGGTCACGGCTGATCTACTACGTGTATTGGTGCTCTGAGAAGATGCTTCTATTTCAACCCAGGCTTGCCACATTTTAATGCATACCAATACCGGAGGCTGTTCTGGGTTTTTTTCCAAGCCCAGCTCACACAATGATTGATGAATGAGTCTGGTGTCCCAATGACGTGATGCTCTACATTGAAATAATTAATTTAAATTAGCAAATTCAGTTCTACGTTATTGTACGCACGTCTGTATACATATATTTTGTTAAATTATATATGGGCTGCATGGAATTGGTTTGTGGAATTGTGTTCAGTGTTATACCATAATCCACCTCAACTATACACCTTATATTGCTGAGTTTGCCAAGTGTCAGTGCCTCCTTCCCCTTTGGTGATGTTTTTCAAGGTTTCCAAGTCAATGTGACAGCACCAATTCCCAAAGATAATGCCTCCAATACTATACCCCTTGAAGACAATAATACACATCTTTTCAATCTTTCCACAAGATAAGACAACTGTTGCAAGCCAGTCAACTGTAAATCAATAATTATCTTTGGACTGTTGAATTAATTCCTGAGAAAATAATTGTCTCTTAAGTATTCATTATGCGACCCAAGTGTAATTTATGGCCAGTAGCGAAGTCTCCGCACCGTGACAGGAGAAGGCCAATTGGTAACAATAATATCTCACTTGAGATTGATACAATTTAACATTGCATGGAAGATATAAATAAAAGCTGCATTTTGTAAGTTATGAGTTTTATACTAAACATGCTTCGGGAGTTTTATTGCTTCTCGGTGAGAATTTTCGAGTCAGTGTTTTGTGTTATAACTTCACATAGGTATAAGAATATCCTGGTGCAAAATGTGACTTTTGGAATTATTTATTGTGTTCATAACAGATTTACTTATGTAAACCTACAAACTTATACTCACGGTTTTGCTGCACAACGTACACTTGTTCGTCCTCCATGATCACAACAGTTGCAACAGCATGTTTGACAGTTGCAACTTAATGGAAACTATTTTTGAAACGTTTGCATTGCTGCAGAAACGTTTGCATTGCGTTGTAAACATTTGCCTCATGATGTAAACTTTTTGCGTCTCATCAGAAACGTTTGCATCGCGGTGGAAAATTTTTGCATCGTGCTGGGAACAGTTACATTGTGATAGAAACTATTTACATGACGGAAATACTTGCATCGATGAGAGAATAATTGTATGGAATAATTGTATTGTGAGAGAATAATTCATTTGACTATGGCAGAAAATACCACCTAGACATCAAACATTTTATAAGAACAACACACGAACTATTCAGCATCGATTCTGGCAAGTCAATGTGGAGAGAAGGAACGATCAGAAAATCAGATTTGATCCAAAAGCTTCTCCTCCGCTCACATTTCTGTGGTTCTCCCTTTCCATTTGTGTGAACAATCCGGCTAAGTACGTGTGTTCATCATGGGCAGAATTCCTTGTAATGAAATTGGGACGATTATTGCCTAAACGGAATGTGAAATGGAGAGAGTAATACACGGAACAACGTCGCCCTTGTCACGTGATTCACTGATAAAATTTGCTGATCTATCCAAGTGAAGGCCTGTCTCCAAGACAGAGAGCCGTGGGCTTACTATATTCCCCATGATAGTTTCCCCTTAAACTTTCATGCAAATGAGCTATTTTGAAATCTCTGTCTGGCGAAGGATGAACAATGTCCAGCCTGTCATATTTAATCTTCAGTTCCGGAAACATGTTAGACACAAAATCAATAAAATGTTCAGAAGGCAACAGAGTTTGGTTGAAATAACAGTTTGTCTCATGTGCATTCAAGCGATTCTATCATGCTTGCAACAATCAACAGTTATCAAAGAAAAATCTGTTAATGTTATTTGAAGCCACGCTTTCTGACAATACCTCTGCCGTGATTGATATAAAAAAATAACATTCAATCCTCATTGATGTTGTTCTCCGAGCGAAGGTGGATTGTCCACAGCCAAGTCAGTTATATCTCTACAATGAGTGTTTGAGTTTTACCTTTAATACTCTTCACAAGAAAATGTCACATTATGACATTTTACATACACTGACGCTTCCAGGGAACAATATAGATATGATACATTGAGAGCCGTTGTATACGTCGTTGATCAGAATGCTATTGAATGTCTGGTAGTTTGGTAGCTGAAATCTAATTCATAGCGGTGTGCTGGACATGGCCAGTGATGAATGACAGGGCTGTTATTGATGGATCTCTGTCCTGTAATACAATGGAGATAACTTGAAACGGAAGCCAGCTGGAAATTTCGTGGAATAAGGATCATCGGCCACCTACAATGCACTGAATGCGGTAACGTCATTACGGCTTCAATGCATTCTAATTGACGGGTTTTAATGCACAAGGGGTGTTCCGTAAGGTAACGTGGTGTGAATCAGTCTGGATAAGAATCCCAGTATCTGTGGTCACCGGGATCACAAATATCCGAGTGAGTTTGCCTAAGTTCCACATATCACTTCCACTGTCTTCCTGTACTCATGCCAGCATTATGCACAGCTACATTTCCACTCCATCCTCCACCTCCTCCTCCTTGTGTCACCAGAAACAAAACATACTAGTATTCATTGTCGGTGACAATGCATGCGGAGACCAATAAAGGTTAAGTGTAAATATACCTTTGCGTTATTCATTAATTTTGTGAATATAACAAACTGGCTACACGTTAGAAAAAGACGATGCATGGAGAACTTATGTGACTGGTAAACAAACTAATTTTCAAATAGCAAATGAAATCGATACCATCTATCTTTGCTACATTGATTTTGATATTTGATTGAATGACACATATATTGTGAATCTTGTAATAATTAAGTTAAAGTTGAACTGTTTACTGAGACATTAGGGAAAGCTCCTTGACAATCCTCAATAATTTATTCGGATTCATGATGTAGGATGTTTTGTGGGCCGTCTTGTAATTATTTTACTTTCGTTTCCCCGTAAATCTTGTGGAAATTAGATCCATTTATGTTCTAGGTACACATATGACGTCAATATTGCATGTGGATAATATTTCTCACAAAGCACAACTTCTCTGTCATCTTGCATTTCAGAATATTGTAGTAGAGCTTAGTAATATTATTTGTAATAAACTGTTTCCATATTTACCACCTCGTCTCCCTTTTCAAAGAACAAGATGACACGGCGAACATCTGTTTGCAAGATAGTATCTATCATGTGACAGTCTACATAGGTAAGAGTTTGTGGCTTCGGTAACTATTACGTCCTACATCACTCGCCTGCCACCACCGTAGAGTGGAGAGCCACCCGTCTTAAGGATACCGACCCTGTCAACTCCAAATGAGCATCATTCCTCTTCTCCTGACGAGTCTGTCGACCGTTTTTATTTCAAATAATGTATATTGAAACAGATGCACCTTGTTAGGCATAGTGTTGTACCTTGTTGTAAGGCATATTGTATGTTTCATGTTGCACACATAAACTGTAAAGATACCGGGATGGCGTGACACCTGCCAAGTGTTGCAATGCAACAAAACCAAAATCACATAATTGTGTAAATTTCAATATAAACAGTTCATCAAGTCAGTATCTGCAAATCAGATATGAATCTGATCCAAAAGCTTATCTGCTTATACCCCCGTCACACTGGAGTGGCGGTACCACTGCAGTGCTTGTACAACGTAAACCAGTATGACACTTCCACGACCGCCGTGGTTCCTCAGTGATTCCGCATTTGACCACCATAGCACCGTGGAAAACTGTCAATACGGCGGAACTTCACGGTGGCACGGCCAAAACTACGAACATGTTCAAAACTCACTGTAATCTTGTTGCCGGCGATTAATTTCAATATACTCATCTAAAGTGGAGATATAACAACAGAACAATCTATGTGTGGTTCACACAGTCATATCGGCTGAAAATTTGAAAGGTATAGTGAGTGATCAATGCAGATGAAATTGAAATGATTACCGTTGTTGACACTTTCGGTTCAAAATCTGCGCTCAGCAGTCATTGGTCAGCTGCTTGATCCTTTCAATGCTCGGCAAAATTTGACGGGACTATGAACTAGTCCATTCTGTCTATTAGCTAAAACCTAATTTCAGCGATGTGCTGTACATGACCAATGATGACCGATATGGCTAAATTGATGGGTTTCCGTACAGGGAACACACATTTTGTGGAATAATCAGCGTCCACTCACAATGCGGTAACAATGTTATAGTTTGGAATCATCCTAATTTATGGCCTTCAATGCGCCAAGGGAGTTCCATCGGGAAACGTGGTGTGAATGAGGCTGAGCAATAATCCCAGAATCTTTTTCAAAAATTCCATTCATATTCGTATTCACCTTCATCAACGTTTCAACTGTCTGGTATCCTGATATAAAAACGCGAATTTGTTTATGAAAATCAGTTGAAATGAGTGCAGCCATTAATTTACCGCCTGCCCCTGATGACGCCAGTGTGTCTTTTGATAAAGTATTTGGTCGGGCTTTGTTTCTATTCCAAAACGTGTATTCTACGTTTGTTATTGGAATCATCAAAATTTGGCTGTATCGGTGGTAATAGATTGATACATACATTCAGTCCATAAAACATTGGTAGACCTACTATGTTTCTATGTCCCTGCGCCATTGTTTGTGCATGTTTTCCAACTTTGATTGGTAATGAAAAGATAATATTGCAAGATCAATAATCTCACATTATCTGGTAATATTAAAGTATACATTTGATTACAATTCGGTAAATCACAAAGCACCACGAAGATATTATATCGATCAATTTATGTTGAACCCTCTCACTATTTATGCAAGTTTTCCGGACAAACACCAGTAATTAGTGGAGCTTTCCTAGCGACGGAATTATCACAGAATTATTGTTCATAGAGCACCAGAGCACTGTAACCTGAGTCATCATCTAATCTATCTTTTTCTAAAAATAGAACCAATTATGTATGAATTGCATATAATTGAAATGGACAAAATGTAATTCAACACTCGATCTCACGTCAGCTGTACAAGCTTCTTTCGATACATCTTAAAACATCTAAAAATATTGATATATTATGCTATCAAAAACAACTGGAATCACCATTATCTAACTCGATTTGATAATGCACTGATACAGTATTTCGTATATTCAGTTAAATGATGCACAGATATAATCCTCGTGAAAATCGAGTTGCAGTTTAAACGAGTCTGTTTTAGCAAGACTATTTGGATAATGATTATTCCACGAATTTTCCTAACAACTTCCGTTATTTCATGTTTATCAACATTTTTCAACAGAGAAGCATAAATAACGGCCCCGTCGGTCATCATTGGCCATGTCTAGCATGCCGCTCGGAATTAGATTTCAGCTACCCGTCATAGCAACATTGAACAGTGTAAGAGATAAACAACTGCCCTCAAGTTGTGCCCAGAGTAAGATTGGGGTCTCTCGGAATTAGATCTCAGCTATCAGACATGACAACTTTTTTAACACTATAAGAGATGGATGACACATCAAACTGTCCTCCAGATATCATCAGAGCTAGACTGTGGTCTGAAACACACAAGCGTCAGTGTACTTCAAACAATGTGATATTTTCTTGCATTTTCAATGAAAAAAAAATCATAGCATAGACAGGATATATGTGGATTAAATACACCGTGAAACAATGTGCACTCCTAGCCAATTGTCTAGTCACACCAGTTACATCAAATTGTCTTGGCGGCAAAGAATCAAAAGTTTGTTTGAAGAACCATATCATAGAGGACCCGACGCTAAGTTAAGCTGATATATTTCCTTTCAATCAGGCTTGGTAGAGATTTTGTCATAAGGTGAAGTCTAAATTAATATTTTACTTGATGCGGCATGCACCCACTTCTTGAATGGACTTTATATCCAAGAGATGAAATGTCGTTTTTTCAACCAAACTTTCTCATCTTCTGAACAACTGTCATTGATTTTGTGTCTGATATGGTTCCCATATTGGAGATTAAATATGACAGGCAGACATTGTTTACCCTTCGCCAGTTAGAGCTTCCTACCATGGCGAGAAATTCATGAATAGCTTATTTGCATATAGAAGAATGGGGGAAAGAAAGCCTCTTGGAAAATATAGTGATACTTTGAGACGGTCCACTTCGTGAAAGGATCCGCAAATTTGATCAGTAAGTATCAATCTGTTATCACCAACACGGCCGGATGATGCCAAACTGGCAGTAATTGTGTTAGTATTTTGTACCATGTCATATCATGAAAGATATAAGAAAAAAACTTACGTTATACTAGTACAGAGTCTGAAAAAAACTTGCTAATAAGATACAGCACAAAATATAATTTACTGTATAAACTTTTTGAGACTATCAAAATATTTTCATTGTATCATAACATAGAAAATCCCCATTTAAGTCTCTATTATGAGACCACAGGCACTTGGAGACCGTGAAATGTTAGTCTCCACGGCTTTCACATGATATGCTGCTTTGTATCAATCTGGTAGACAAGTAGCATTTTGGGGGCTTTGAAGTTTCGAGTGTTTGTCCCACCCCCATTTTCCGGACAGGGGCTTGAGTGGCTTGTATATATATTATATTATATTATATTATATATATAGCATATTGTACCGTCAACTGCATGGTCTCCAAGTGCCTGTGGATGGAACAGCACATGCTACTTTTGGACATTCGTTTTCCCAAAGAAAATATTATACGTAACATATACATTATTATCGCTGGTGCACATTTCATACTGTCAATATGCAATATGGTGGGAATATTTTAAAATATGACCACACCATAACTGAATTGTTTTGTACTTTATGTGATTTGACATAATTATTTATTTTTGCCATAATTATTTATACGTATGGTGGCAACATACGAAAGCGAAAATATGGAAAGAAAAACATTCTGAGTATTATTTATAGTAAGATCCACTCGGGAATGGAGGCACAGTTAAATTAGTCCCAAACGATACAAATCGGACAGATGATGGAAGAATTTTGTTAAGGTCAGAAAAAAAAAACATTTATACACGACTAAACATATTAAATCTCTTTGTGAGTCCTTTTCCAAGCAATAAGTGAAAATCCATAAATGAAAATAGTGCATTTGCAATATTCCTCGGAAAAATTGACGTTTGGCTTGCATTTTTATTTTAAGTGGGGGTTATGTACGTCAGTCAAATCAGCTTCAACTTTTAACAGTGACAATTTTGAAGGTGACATCAAGTAGTGAGAAAAATACCATTTTGTGGTTGAATAGTATGATAAAAAAATCCGCAAATGGTGAAGTAATTTTGGTAATGCAGCTGTGAAGAGGTATAACATGTGTCAAGGACAATGCATCTACGCGGGTATTTAAGTTAATGCATCATTGGAAAGGTATACATTGTGTCAAGGACAATGCACCTACGTGCATGGGTATATAAGTAGGCCCACGAAATTTGAACTGTTGTGAATTATTGTTCCAAAAATCACATTTTGTAATTTGCTGATCGTATGACGAAATATGCGAAATATGGAGCATACTAACAAAAGAAAAACAATTCTAACAAGAAGGGACTGTCGTTGCAAAATATTAAATTTTCAAAGCGTGATTTGTTCGAAGTCAGAAGTAGCAAATTTGCAGTCTGTTTTTTCATCATTTTGAAGGGACGGATTAAAAGCCATTGCTATTCAAGTCATCAAACGGGTTAATATTGCTACAGAGTGCATTTCTTCAGTCATGGCGGAGTCAGAATTTTCGTTATCTGGCCGTTTGAATTACACTTGGGTCGCATAATGAATACATAAGAGACCAATATTTTCCAGGAATTAATTCAACAACCCAAAGGTAATTATTGATTCACAGAAGCGATGTCTTTATGACGATAGTTTTTTTGTGGGAAGATTACGAAGATGTGTATATCGTCTTGATTGGCATGGGAGGCAGTACCATTGGGGAATTGGTGTGGATGTCTAGACTTTCTTAATAGGGAAATCATGAAAAACAGAACATTGCCGAAGATACAGTATGGGGAAGACTAAGGTTACACATGTAATGACAGTACGCAACCAAATGCGAATCAACTTAGTTGTACAGGTTAGGTGTGTTGTAATCGTATGATTCCAGTTTCCGGTGGGAATAAGAGAATTCCATGTCGATTTTGTGTGGGATAGAGATTTCCCGACGAGTCGTCAGTACGAATCGAAGGCGAGCCTTCAGGCGAGCCTGGGATGCACTGAGGACGAGTCCGGAAATCTCTATCCCACACAAAAACGACATGGGATTCTTTTTCTCGTCCGTCCAGTCCTGTTTCGACAGTTTTTCATATCATTCGCTTAGTTTTCCCCATGTTTCGTCACTTTTTGTGAACAAAATCAGTGCTTGATCATCCATGAC
This sequence comes from Terebella lapidaria, assembly GCA_949152475.1. Lineage (NCBI taxonomy): Eukaryota > Metazoa > Annelida > Polychaeta > Terebellida > Terebellidae > Terebella > Terebella lapidaria. Next base: position 21,156,667 of record OX424555.1, read on the forward strand.
TATCCATTGTTATAGCCAACCGAGCGCGTCATTTGTATTGTTACGTCATAGCACGTGACACAACAGACCTGGGATAGAGTTTTCCCAGGTCGGGTGCACACCAGACACGTTTTCACTATCCCATATACATGACGTTTTCTGACAGAGGGTGAGAAACAAAGATTCTTATGCCTTTGTTGTTTACTCTTGCATAATGAACACAATTCAAACAGGATTGTGTTGTACGGATTGTGTTTTTATTTTTAACATCACGTCATTGGTGCAGCAGTGTCATACACTACTAACCACATGACATAGTTCTTGAAGACAATCTAACACAATCTCCTCGGCAATGAGATGCATTTAACTGGTGTACCGTTGAAATAAAATTCCAAAACAGAGTTCCAATACATGCAGTGGATCAGTTGTGACCCATGACGTCTGACCTTTGGGTTTGTCTGTTCTCCTCAACAGAACGAGCAAAGTATGAACTTTGTTATGTTTGCGTATCGTGAATGTCATGTGATATACTGCTATATACATGTATTTCACAATCAACAATGGGTCATAAAATAATTGAATTATTATTTACGTACTTGTCACCTAGAATCAGCGTTTGGATATTAAACACTGCAATCCATCCAAACATGGAATACCAATGATCAAGATGAATGTGACATGTGTCTCATCCTGCATCAACTCTTGCCCTGGAGCTAAGTCGAGTAGATAGTATATGCATTTTCTCTGAAGTTTGATATGTGTTGTCTTCATTATTCATGACAAACATAGACGCACAGGAAATAATACACACTGCATCATTGCGAAGCGTACAGTTTTTGATCCGCGCCTAGAGTGATCTGCAGATATTATACTTGCAATTCGCTTCACACAAGCAAGATCAGTATTAGGTTACCGACCCTCTGGTCCGATAACCTATTGGCATGGCGTTGCGTCCGTCGTCCGCCATCCGTCGTCGTCGTCCGTCTACATTTTTATGTTAAGTTTACAGTCGAATCTTTCTGAAATTTTGAACAAAAATACCTAAAAAATATTTTGAGAGGGAGGTATTTTTTAGATTTTTTATTTTCGCAATTTTTACGAAATGGCGGCCATTTTTGATGAAAAAAGGCCAATCTTGGACTTTGACGGCTGTTTCCTCAAAATCTGTTCAGTAACCTTTTTTATTGATGCATGAACACTCAGTATATTTGCCCCTGTGATGTTTATTAGTTTCGTTACCCTTGAATCATTCGAAGTGGGCCATTTTAGCCCAAACTGCCCAGATGCGACTTTCCCATAAATTCTCCTATGCTTTATAATGGGACACAGTATGCTTAATATCTTTCTTAATGTTGAGAATAATATATGCTGAATATTCTTATGATTTCGAACTTGTCATTTGACCTCGTTTTCAAGGTCAGATCACAAAATGGCTAATATCTCACTTATTATTGACTTTACAGCTTACTAATCAATTGTGGACATACCAGAAATGATATATTGTGAACATTTTCGTGACCTTGAATTTACCAGTGACCTTATTTTCATGTCCTCATGAGACAAAGGCTAATATCTAAAATATATATTGTTCGGTAACCTTTCTTAGCCCTTGTGCTAATTTTTGTCTGTGACACTGCTTCAACATTACATATTTCTTTAGCATGCTTCACTCTGTGCCATGTTCTTCGTTTGTCTAACTAAGTGTGCGTTAGTTAGTGGTGCTACTTCTAATGCAATATGCATTTTATCATATAAGCAGCTGGGGTTTACAATTGTTTCTTGTTTGCACGTAAGTGAACGTTTAAAATATCTCGTAAACAGGTGCTTTCAGATATGGTTGGCTTTTCGGAACTTCCGATGTATCCGATGTATATCACTAGTGTTTGAATGGTTATCGAAAGTGTAGTCAGCTTTTGGACTAGCTACTTTAGATTGCAAGGGAGTTCTTTTGTCCGAGTTCCAGCCAGAGTAGTGATGGAGTAATTCTAAATACCATCTCTGATCCACAGAATCTATCTTTGTTACATGGTCACTCCAACCGCAAACCTTACATGGGCACGAAGTTTTGATGCGAGTTCCACTTAGTTCATCAGCGGTGATGAATGACAGGATATTACCGCCAGGTCGATACAATTGGGCTGCTAGCTGCGCTTGATTAATGCACTTCAAGTGCGTTATCATTCATTCATGTGTTTTCAGCACCAAAATATATGTCACCACTTTGATACAACAGCTGAGTGCTTCGCGTCGCTGTCGAATGGGGGATGTGGAACTCATGGCGGAATGTAACGTGCTGAAATGTTGTGATTTTCAATTCAAATATCTGGCATTTCTGTGCTGTTGTCTTGCTATATCCCCGCGTCAATGTGACATATTGTCTCTTTGGTGGCTGCAAGACAGATGACCCTCACTGCATCCTCACATGTGTCAGGATTTTGACTGTAGCCACAAATTTGTCAAATTTGTCATACATTGCAAGTCATAGTTTTCCCAGTTTCGCGTGAAACAGCTGGAGTACATTGATTGGTAGACAGCAGAAATATGCGAAATATAAAGACGATTTGCTCGTAACTGGAATGATCTTGAAGGCTGTATTGTAATGATGGAACCCAGTATATTCGTTCGGATCTTCTGTGCTGCAAACAATGATAATAAAGTGTAGAGTATTTTTCTTCGACTAAAACACTAAATCATCGTCGACGTAGGCATATAATGTATCTGGAAATTTGTACAAAGTCCAACTCGAACGTGACTTCAATCCCAATTCTCGGCAGCACAATATAATTGTGCAATTGACTTTAGTGTCATCAGAAATACATAACGATTTTGCGTTAAATTTCCTGTCATTCATCACCGCTGAGATGAAGTAGGTGATCAAAGCATCAAAACTCACGATAAACAATTGGTTTTATTCAGGTTTTATTATATCTTATAAAACGTGTTATACTTTTCTTTGTGATACATCGTCATGATTATTGCAGAACTTTCCCTTGCTTCCTATATATTCTTAGGTATGTTCTTGTCAGTGTAATTCATGTGAATGTTATCACATAGAGACTTCATGGCGGGTGCCACATGTGAGACAGGGAAAAATCACTAGTTTGGGACACTTTCAATCTTCGTTTTTTCACGCGATCGATGTCGTTTTCACTACTTCACTTTTTTGTGTTTCAGCAGGCTCCACTTAGACATTGAAAACATTGAACTGATATTTGATGTGGCACTTGATGACATTCCCGAAAAAATGCGGACGGCCAACTTAATGCCTGGAATTGAATAACTAATTAATTCCAGAATAATTAAACATTTCTGCATGTTCCATATTTTTATGTTCCAGACAATAACACATATAAGTTACACTTCGCCTTACTACTTCGCCCTTACTTCGATTTCAAGGGCAAACATCTGTTTGTATGGTAGGATCTATCATGTGACAGTCTAGGGATAAGGGAGTCTACAGTGCCTTTGACTATTATGTCCTACATCACTCGCCTGCCTGCATGCAGCAGAGAGCTGAGATGACATACCCACCCATCCTAGGGATACCGCCCTGTCACCTTTAAATGAGCATTATTCATCTTCTCATGACGTACATGGCTGCAATTTGTAAGATTATTCATAGCCAGTGGCATACATAAACTTATGGTGGCTGACCATGGTTTTATTCCTTAGTTGTCATTCAATTGACTTTTTCTCAGCAGGACGCACGTATTATTCATCTGGTTTTTTTTGCAGCACCATGCTGCCTTGTGTCTCGAGATATTAACCATATTCTTAACCATATTCAGGCGCGCTAATGTAATATCAAGTACGCGTATTTAATATTAGGTATGTGTATTTAATATTTTATATGCATATTTAATATTAATATTATGTTTGTCGACCGCTTTTGTCTAAATATAATGTATATTCTCAACAGCCTTTGCAGTGTTAAATGGTTGCAATTTGTAAGATTATTCACAGCCAGTGGCATACATAAATTTATGGTTGTTGAAACCATGGTTTATTCCTTAGTTTTCAATTAATTGACTTTTTCTCAGGATCCGACGCACGTATTATTTATCTGTTTTTTTTGCAGCACCGTGCTGCCTTGTGTCTCGAGATTTTAACCATATTCTTAATATCAAGTACGCGTATTTAATATTAGGTATATGTACTTAATATTTTATGTGCGTATTTAATATGTACGCGAATTTATTATTTTTATGTGTATTTAATATCATTATGTAGACGTATTTACCATTAAGTATGCCTATATATTATTAAGTACGCGAATTCAATTATTTTACATCACTTCACAATGTCGTTCTGGAAAAAAAATAAAACTACGACTTATATCAGCCACAGTATTAACTTCACAGATATTGGAATAATTTAATAACTGTCACATTCTGCATATCATTGACGTATGGACAATATCTAACGAAATCATACACCATGATTTATTTCTGGACATTGCGAAACTATGAGCAAAACTACATAATGCACATATAATTGTGTGGATAACAATGAAAACCACGCAATCTATCATTGCAGCATATACGTCCTAATACATGACCTTTCATGAGAATGAAATCCGATAGTCTATAGTTGGTAATGTTGGTGGAGATATTGTGTTTCATGATTGTCGTATGATTAAATCTGCAACTCTCGTCCTGCTACTCAGCCAGGCCGTGTGACTCACAGCTGATCATCGTTACACCTTGCCATGAACATACACTGTGTGCTGATAGTAAAATATCATAGTATTACTCCAATGGGTGAGGTCAAAATTAACTGTTAGTGGATTGTAACATTAGTGGGGATTTTGAGAGAAACTCCCCAGTCTTCATTCTTTTGGTAAGAACATTCTCTTGGCGTGGGTGTGAGTAGGCGTGATATATGCTTCAAATATTTTATGTTTGATCGGATCCTATGATGTCTTTGAAGTCGAGATATTCTACAATAGGGGCAGCTATTGTGTGAAATATAGTTGTTTTTAGTCTACACCTAATGAAATCAGTATGCAACTGCCCAACAACCTATAAACATGAGAAAATTAGAAATCCGAAACAAACCCCATGGAATAGATGTAAGTACCTAATCACAACCAGAAGGCTATTGAGTTTATGGTTTCCTGGGGGACATATTCAACGTCAAATAGCAGTCATCAACAACGCATTCACCTCAATCAGCTGCTCAGCAGATGTATCAATTAAATTTGGATGCTAGTAGTTTGTTAAGTCAGGATAGTTGTAAATTGTTAATCGTACCAGAATTGTTTAATATTTTCTCGGGGATCTCGTAAGCAGCACCTGTTACTCTCGGTGTTGTCTCTCATACCTAATACCCTTATTATGACGTTGGAGGAAAGCGTTGACAAAGATGAATTTGGGATATGAAAACAAACATTTGTCATTGACAATATTGTTCCCTCAAAACGAGAACTGGGGATTATTTCATCAGCCGTAATAGCCAAGATTGAACATCTGTGTACCGCTGCAATTATCTAAAACAATGACAACAGATTCATCAAAAGCCGTAGTTCCTAGTTACCCCAGGTCTACCTCGAAGATACTTTCATCGCAACTATTGCATTCACGGGCATAAGAAGAAACGGGAAGTAATAAAAAATATTGAAAATTACAATTGCACGGTTCATCGCTTTTATTTATTTTTCAATTATCGGATCTTTTGTCATTGAAGGTTTTCAGTCTAACTGTTTATTGTTCATTTTGCTGACAACAAAACGTACTGATAGTTGTTGGATGATGGTTTTGTGATCATGTCGTATCCTGCAAATGTGTGACATGGTACGCTGTACAATACATGGTACAATCAGCCACCAAGAGCGGGTGGTCCTTGAAATTTCTTCAGGAATTGACACGACCGTTAGGGATCAAATACTCATCTGTATATCTTCAGTTGCAATGCCAGTTTGTACTGTATTCATATATAGTTATATGGTAAATGATAATTATACAATAAACTATACAATAAATGGTCATTATATTTTCAATCGTCAATTAAGAAGTCAGATGTGGAAACCTTACTGTAATAGCACTGCTTTGTAACTCGAACACGTGTATATATATTACTGTGTATAGCGCTGTATTGAGTGTATACATCGCTGTGCCAAGCAAATGGCTCACGCCTGGCCGGGAAAATTTAAAATCTTGATCAAAGTATTTGAGGCAAAATAAAGGGCAGTGCATTCCTTAGTTGGGCGATTGCTATGAAAAAATATAATGCAACTGTCCATTTATTTCAGCACACATTTATCGAGTTTCCGTTGATATCTCAGGTCGCCATATGCCATTGTGCGCATGCGCAGGTCAGAGGTCAGCTGAATATTTGCATACTAGATCGAGGTCACATTAGCTGCCCATGCGCACGAACATGCGCAGATAATGTGACCTGACCTAGTATGCAAATATTCAGTTGACCTCTGACTTGCGTATGCAGAACAGCCTAGAATATGGCGGCAGATGTCAACAAAAACTTCCACGAAATACGTGTGGAAATAAATAGTGAGTCTCGACCCAAGACACCCCCTAGATTAGTTTGTCTAGTGCCAGGAGGCCGAAATTAAGGTCCGTTTCGCTCTACGACACACCATTTTCGAGATACGGCCAAACAGGAAGTGCCGCGTCTGCAAAAAAAAATTCGACACCTGGGGTCTTCTCAACCCAAGATACCACCCTAGCCTAGTTTGTCTAGTGCCAGAGGCCAAAAATAAGCTCTGTTTCGCTCTATGACGCACCATTTCCGAGATAGGGCCAAACAGGAAGTGCTGGGTCGGCGAAAAAAAATTCGACACCAGGGTCGTCTCGACCCAAGATACCTCCTAGTTTCCGAGATACAGCCAAACAGGAAGTGCCGGGTCGGCGAAAAAAAATTCGACACCAGGGTCGTCTCGACCCAAGATACCCCCTAGACTAGTTTGTCTTGGGCCAGGAGGCCAAAATGAAGCTCCGTTTCGCTCTACGACGCACCGTTTCCGAGATATGCATGAAAGCTTCAAGGATGAAGCTCTAGGTCAAAGGTCGTTCGACGGACTGTCTCCAAAATCAATAGGGTTCTTCCCTGGTGGTACGTGAACCTCCGTGCACAGCTGTACAAAATATTTTAGGAAGACTTTTTGAATTATCGCTCGGAAACCAAGTCCAAAAATAAACATTGAATCAGGCCTCAGGGACCTCACGGACCCCGGAGCCGGTTCAAAAACAATAGGGGTCTTCCATGTAATTTGTCTGACCAGTGGTGAAAATTTGGACAAGATCCATTCAGGCACTCATAAGTTATCGATCGGAAACCAAAATAGCAAAAGTGAAAGAAAGAAAAAAAAAAAACTCAGACAAAACCATAAGGGCATTTCGTGCCGAAATGCCCTAATTATGCCTCAAATACTTTGATCAAGATTTTCAATTTTCCCGGCTAGGCGCGAGCCATTGGCTCGGCATAGCGATGTGTACACTCAATACAGCGCTGTACACAGTGAGTATATATACAGTGTATGTATTCATCAATTAACATCATATCAATAGGATCTTTATTGGTCAGTCTGGTGGAATCTGACTCTTTGGGTAATAATTATATTTGAATGGAAAATCGTATTCTGAAACATCTATCATATTCACTTTCCCTTATCTTGTCATTGAAATACAATGTTCTGGTGAAATTAATATCATCAAAATATATTAATATATAAAACATTTGTAAACCTAATGCGTATATACATAAAATAAGAACTGTTCCGACTATGCCACGTATACTCGAATGAGAATCAAGATCAAGAGAAAAGTGAAAAAGTATCGCAACATCACCAACAGGATATACATGTAGTGCCAAATAGGGAAATGCATGTTTCAAACGGCACACATCACAAACGGTTCAAATGGTATTTTACAGCTCGCGTATAGTTAATATTGCGAAGTGATTGTTTGTGTGATAGGAATCCAATGAAGTCATAGTCGCACAGTGAATTGAATTCCTGTATGGTCAGCACACGCTCCTTTGAGACGTTTCTGAGTTGAAATGAAGAAGCAATCATTACGAAATTCATTAAGACTACGTGAATTACACGAATCAGTTGCTCCTTTGTTACAGTTGTCACGTGTGACGAATAAAGACAATGAGGACACTTCAATGAGGATGCAGTCAGCTCGTTTCCCGGCTGCTACACAATATCTTAGCGGCTTCATGCCATCGGTTATCCAACTGGAAGATAGCAACACTCAAGGGAACTAAACAACTTTATATTGCTTTTCGACTATTGTATGCCAGTTGACAATGCAGTATTTTCATTTTCTTCATGGCATGCTAACATTAGTCACGACATGTGCAATGGCATGCTAACACTGGTCATGATATGTACAGATATTATTGCACACATACATCACAAAAACAAGGGATCACTATATTGCTACTGATAAATGGTAAATGTCTACGATGTCTTTTTTTCGGCAACATATTGTATTGGAATGTTAACAGACATGTCTTCATTTGCCAGCGTTGTGTGCTGGTTTTCTGAAATTGCCAGAAACATAACCTGCGAGGGTCACCTGAATTTCGTTCCTTCTTGCAAAGCTGGTATTGTAGTTGCGACTTGTGTATTGCTGAATAGGAGTTGTTAACTGCCAGTTTCGTGCTAATATGATCTGAGAAAATCACAATTTTTTTTTTAATTTTGCCCCAAAATACCTAAAAAAGAGGCAGATATATTTTGATTTTTTTTCTATCTCCCACAATAGTCATAATAAAAAGGTGCCCAACTGTATATATACTTGATGTACTTTGATTTTAGTTGCTTTCTGTCGTTTTTGGAATGGCCATGATCAATATACTTCATAACTACGTATTCACATGAACACATTCATTATTGAACAATTCGTCGTAATGTCACATGCTTTTCCCCAGAAACACAGCAATGAGAATTGTAACGTTAGTGTATGGTCACTACCGCTAGTGAACTTATTACCTACATATTCACTGAAAGCTGATCAATCGGATACGTTTACTGTACAGACCTTTCTGAATGATATCACTCATAGTGTGCTATAATATACTGACACACATTCAGGAGAATGATGTGAAGATGATGTGCAAAAATGCGAAAACTGTATCAGACAGAAAAAGAACGGAATGTATTGTTTTTTTTCTATTCATCTTTTCATTTATTCTATTCATCTATTCATTTGTTCTATTCGTGTCGGTAGTCATGATCTCGCTGACCTGCAGTTGTGTAGATTGTGTTAAGGCTAATATTTCAATTCGTACATCATATATATACATTATATTTAGAGCACATAAGTCTATGGACACAAAACAAAGCCACACAGTCACAACTTTATTTTACCCACACCACACATGCATTGCACACAATTTTGTATGTCAAAAACATGGGTGAGTTTACCTCAAATTACTCAGGCATATTCGATCGTCACGCTCTCCTAAAAACGACCTTTTCCCTAAACCTAGTGTTTTTGTTGGCTAACTGGATGATCCACATGAATGTGTAGAATATTTATGACAGTTATCGACCCGAACCCTTCCTTACACGTTCTCTCACTCAACATACACGTCAAAGAATCAATAACAAATCCATACTTACAGATTTCGTCACAAGTACACATGCACTACACTCACCGCACCTTCCTCGATCACGTGCATAAAACAGTGTCCTACACTACACAGCCAATCAGCATACCCTTAGACATAAACAAGCGCGTGAACTTAGACATTACATCAGATCTGACGAACCATACACAACTTCCGCCCCACGAAGCGGGAAACTTACAGTCTAGAGAAGTCTAGATGCACAGACGTGTTATTGGATTGTCAAGGAAGAGTTGCAAATATCTGTGATAAATCGTTGGCATTGTCAACGTGTTTAGCGGACTATAAATCGGACTATATCAGGGAGTAGCGAATGTGATCGTGTCATCGGACTGTTCATCCCAATAAATTTGGATAAATTCAATTCGGACTGGTTTGTGATATTCAAGCACAACACTATCGAACACCATACGAAGCTATAGGATTGATCAGACCCTGAAGAACGCTGATTCGTCACAAATACTTTACTGTATTCTTAATTCTCAGCATCTTTAGTGGACTATTAACTAAATGGCAGCGGTCTAAGCGCTTTCCTGGAGTGTTTGAGATTACGCATTCATCAGGGAGGAATTCAAATGTATTTCCGTCTCTAGTTTCAAACTTTCCGAAAGGATAGTGCAGAATTTCATTCTTCACTGTGCACTTTGTCACGTAGATATTATTGTGTGGTGTTAATAGCTGAGGAGTGACAAATGGCTTAATCTAAATTCACAACATTTCAGCACGTTACATTCCAACATCATAAATTGTGCAGTTTCTGTATTTGACGTCTTCAATTTGACGTAGCAGCGACCTTCACTGGAAGCACATTGCTGTTGTATTTTAACACCAGGCTTAGGGCACGTAATGAAAACGCCAGGCCAACAAAATAAGCTTTGATATGGATTTTCTGGTCTCAACATATTATTCATTACTTTTTGGCTACCTCATTTTCCAATTATATCAACGAATAATGCAAGAAAACACATGTGATGAACGATAATAACCATATTTGATAACTTTCGACCATAACCTGTCACCGTATTGTCAGTAAGACTGGAGTGAGCAGTAAGAACATAATACGGATTCAGAGATGCATGTTTGATCTTGAAATGTAGCAAATCATCAGTTCATCATCACATGGTATGCACTTTATTCGATATTACATTGATTTCTACAATTAATTGCTATCGCTCCATCATAAAGTCACGATGGGACCAGAAGTTTTTCACAGCGAATATTTTCATGCATTGCGAACGAACTTTACGCTCCCTGTTGTACCTGTTTCAGTGGTGGCCCAGTTTCATTGTGTCAGATTGCGACCTGTCATCTGGTGCTGAAAACACGTGGATGAAAGATAACGCACGAAAAGTACAGTGAACAGGCCATTTGTACGGTGGCTCGTATAGGACATTGCTTTTTTTGTTTGAAATATTCGTGGGCCATATTTAATTATTTTATACGTGTATTCAACATTTTGTATGCGTATTTAATCATTTATCACGCATATTCAATATTGTATATGCATATTTATTAATTTATTACTGTACCAGGGCCAATTCGGGGTTCGCCCAACTTGGTAGTCAGCATTCCTACTAGCTCGGCTAGTGGGATATCCCTTTAGCTCACTTGGTGTTGGACTACTGTTCGTCGGGTCCTGGGTTCGAATCCCCTCTCGGGCAAGTGGATTATTCCGAACCCTATGAAATTGGCGCCCAATGTGGGGACTTGCCCAAATCTCGGGGACGAGGTTTCCGAAGAGGAGGGAGTATGTACCAGGGCCCATTCGGGGTTCGCCCAACTTGGTAGTCAGCATTCCTACTATCTCGGCTAGTGGGATATCCCTTCAGCGCACTTGGTAGAGTGTTGGACTACTGTTCGTCGGGTCCTGGGTTCGAATCCCCTCTCGGGCAAGTGGATTATTCCGAACCCTATAACATTACACATATCTGATATTTTGTATGCATATTTTTTACGCATATTTATTACGTGTATTCAATATTGTATACGCGTATTTAATATTTTCATACACCTGACAACTGCATGAGGTTGGGTGTGACAGTCCAATACACACATTTATTAAAACTTCATTGAAACAATAATAAAGAAAGTAGTCCAGCATCCAAATTGGTTGTGTGGGCAGGGTAATTTGATTCGATCGTGCTTTGGCAGGAAACTTGATGGGAGCTCCCTACAAGTGTAGTGTAGCTCTATACTCCTTGACAGATGAACCAATACCCGTACCCTATAATATACATGTATACATAAAATATCTACGAGCGTAATATAAAGTTGTAGTTCAAACTCATCGACGAGATCCACATCGATCCGGCCGTCATACATCTGGGTGAATCCAGCAGTTCAGATTCGGACTGAAGAAATCCCGTGGATATTGTGTGATTATGATGTCTTGGATGTCAACTGTATTCAGGCACGGGTAATAAAATAAATAATCATTTGTGTTCATTGTATGTTCTTTGAGAAGGCCCATATTAAAATCGGCTATTCCATTGATTTGTCTCAATCCCATACAGCATCAAAATAGCAAGCTAGAATTCCCATATTGAAACCCCACAAGGATATAATATTTTCTAGATATACAGACGAGAAACGCACACAACAGAAAAACAGCCATTGTTTCAAATTTTTCATAGTTCTGTTGTCACTTTATATAAATTTCAATTAATATAAATGAACAATTTCTTATATATGACAAGATAGGTTCGAGCCAATAAATTATGCGCCGACTTTAATACTGATCTTATAGTTATGTTATTTTCTTTCGACCTGAACTTGAGTTTTTCTTTCATTTGTTCCAAATTTGTTATTGTTGAGGACTATTTTATTTGTGCTTTCATTCCCAAGCGGATAGTCTACTCTGGGAGATTCGTTTCGTGACATTCCCCTTATAATATTGATGCCATACTCAGTGCTCAAGACATAATGTTCAGCACCAAGTAAAATGAGGTAAAATGAAAATCAGGTTTAAAGGAATTACAAGACAAAACTTAATGATATCTGTGATATCTGACAGTAATATATCTTGGCAGAATATGTAATATAAAATACTCCTTCTCGAGAAGCATCAGTCTGAAAATGCCGCAAAATCTATTTTAGGCAATGAAATACCAACAAGCTTGCAGCCGAACGAGATCGGCGCCAAGAGACAGAATGATAAGGAAATCAGATATAATCAAAAAGCTTCTTCTAATCTCTGATTACATTTGTCTGGTACATATTCTCAATTTGTGTGAACGATCGATCGAACGTATTTATTCCCTTTTAGACAGACTCATTGTAAATAATTGGGAATATTATGTCCGAACGAGGTGTGAAATGAAGCGAGTAATTCACGGAAGCAACGTCACTCTTTGTGTGCTTGTCAAGAGATGTACTAATAAAATTTGACGATTCATTCTCGCTTTTCCCCAATTTCCTATATGCAAAAAAAAAGACTATTTAGACAGATGAGTTCTTGGAGCGGTAGGAGACTCTTACTTGCAAAATTTAAACACTGGTCCGCTTGTCATATTCAATCTTCAATCCGGGAACCATATCAGACACAAAGTCAATAAAAATTGTTCAAATGCCGACTGAAGCCGGTCGAAATGACCACATTTCACCTCTTGTATATGATGTCCATCCTAGCAATTATGCATGCAACGATAACCAATGCACCAAGGAAGATGTAAGTGTTATTCGAGACATACGCTCTGGCAACATCCTTCTCAGGCCTGATGGAAAGAAAATATAGCGATTAAAAATAGTGATGGGTCATCTTTCATGTGTTAAGAGTGTATATATATTGTTTGACGGTATATAGTGGTCTTTCCTACTTATCTTTCGCCTGTAAGTATCAATCTATTACCACCGATATAGCTAGATTTTGATGATGCCAATAGCAAACGTAAAATACAACATTTAGCAACAGAAACAAAGCCCAACCAAATAATTTATCCAAAGACACACTGGCGTCATCAGGGGCAGACAGTTTGTTGAATGTAGTTGTTTCTACGGCACACCCGATGGAATTAGTATGCAACTGCCCATCAACCTATGCAAACAATTTGGGAAGCTGAAACAAACCCCATGGAATAGATATATGACAAGTACATAAGTACCTAATCACAAGCCAAAAGGCTACTGAGTTGATGGTCTGTGTTTCACAAGAAATGTCACATTGGTTTGAGCTACAATGATACCTTGTCCAACTCTGATAATAATTTGAAAGTCGTTTGAAGAGATGTTGTTCATCACAATCGCTCTATATTTCGCTCTAATGTCTGATAGCTGAAATGTACTTCCCAGCGGCGTGCTGTACATGGCCAATAGTGACCGATGGGCCGTTCTTGATGGGGCCCACTCCTGGAATACAGTGGAGATAAACATGAAATCACGGAAGCTGGCAGGAGATTCTCGGAATATTCATTGTCCACCCACAATGTAGTAACATCGTAATGGTTTCTAAGCATCCTAATTTACTGGCTTTAATGCGCCAGGGGAGTTCCGTCAGGAAACGTGGTGTGAATCTGTCTGGGCGAATATCTTGGCGAATGCGAGCGCATGCCCAGACTTCAGTCCCAGCGATCACTTCCACTGCCTTCCTGTTGTCGCATCTTACAACCCACGCTTCCTCCTTCCGGGTGCAGTTTAGTCCTTAGTTTGTCTTCATTTACATTAGCGTCAAAACTTGTCATATACTTGACGTATTTGTACTATGAATAAATTAGTATAGATGGAACAAAAGAAGAACAAAATTTCAGTTATATATTGTACGGGTGCATTATGAATGTTTGTATTCAATAAGAACGAACTTTGATGATCATATTATTGGTAGAGGTAATGCACATATAAAGGTGCAGCTGTGCATCCTGTTGATGAAAATGGTTGAAATAGGTACAATCGTTAATATTGTACCAATATCAGATATTGTTTTATCAACACCAACATCGAAATACGTATTTTAGGTTATTTTTGTCCCAAATCACACGATTGAAAAAATCACTGGGCCTTGTCTCATATTGCTGGACGTGACAATTCCCAGTGTGTACTAATACTACTCGCCCACTGAATGAATGCCATTTAATCCGTCTGGCACATTTTAAATCACCATCAAATTTAACAAAAGGAGTAAGCCTAACATGCGATACATCGACCAATTTGTCACTATTCTCATAAGCCTCTAGTCGGACGTCATCAGTTACCGAACTTATGAGTAACGTTTGTTGGTAAATTGAAAAATGGGTCATGCATAAATTAGAAATATTAAAATACATGCATCATCTTCAATGTACAATTTCTCGACAGATGTATGACTTTTTTTATACATGTCAAAACAGGTATTGTGAGGAATTTCTGATTCAAAACATCAATTCTGTAAACAGTAATATTTTTCGAGACATGATGCAAGCAATATAAATGACCATTAGGAAACATTTAAATTTCAGTAATCATAATATGGTAGAGTTGTTAACATTTTAGAATAACCAGTATATTGTTTTGGGAACAAAAGCTTTCATAGTTGGTAATATTGCGTGTATCTATAAATAATATATGTACACGGCTGAATACATGTATAATCAAGTTATGACTACATAATGGAGAAATATTCACAATTAAATTATGAGTACAAAATAGATAGTTCCGCCTTTACAAAGCGGAGAATCAAAGCAAAGAATCACTACTATCTGACTTGATTTGAATTGATCGGACTTGATTAATTATGAACACATAATGCTACATTAATTTCTGATATTTAATTGAAAGCCTTGCTGATGAATATTATAACACTCCAAATTATAGTTGAATCTATCATACAGTCTGGTTTTACGAGATATTAGTTTCGAATACAAAGGAGAATGAGTTGTCACTCTGTGACGTTTCCCCATAATTGATTGTGAATCATGATGTAGGATGCTTTGTGTGTATTCCTGCAATTATTTTCCTTTCGTTCTTTGGAAATGTGATCCATTCATGTTCCTTGCACACGTATGACATTCAGATTGCTTGTGATTAATACATTCAAATAAATCTTACATAACCACAGATGCACATGTATATATTATTTTTCTTTTAAAGAACAGTCATTTAAGAAGAACTTCTAAAGAACTCATGAATTAAACACATAATACTCTGCGTGTGAGAAAAGTAATTCACATTATATGCCAGCCATTTCAACCCTAGAACCCAAAAACAATCATAACAGGGGATAGGAGTTCACGTTCAGAATAATTGCTCTCAGATTTTGTGGTTAATTCCTGATTATATGGTAATGGTAAAAAACGCCCCATCATCACCGAAGTCACCGAAATTTGGGTGACATGATTTTAGAGGTTTACATTTTACCAAATTCAAGACCTATCATGGAGCCAATTTCAATATATGCTGACGAATTTCACACTTGATGTACGTTATCCATATACATGTACATGAATGATGGCACATTTCGACCTGTAAACATATTTTCATTACGTGGACAATAATGAATATAAATTCCACTTCGTATTGCTTTTCGAAGAACGAAAAGAAAGTGAACACCTTGTTCACATAGTAGAATCTGTTATGTGACAGTCTTGATATGTCGGGGTCTGTCGCGACGGTAACCATTACGTTCAAAATCAATTGCCTGCCAGCTTGGGGTGGATAGTGAAGGTGTTATCCCCACCAAACTCTTCTCTTGACGAGTCTGTCCACTATTTTGATCACATTAAATGTATAATCTCAGTGGCATTTGCAATATGAAATGGTTTTAATCTGTTAGATCGTTCTCTGGCATATGATATATTTCGAGCTGCATATAAATATATAGAATGACATATCACCGGAAACGTATATATTTTTGCAATATTGTGTACTGACGCCCGAGTAATGAAATCCCAAAATTTCCTGACATGGACAAAAAAGATTGAAACCACATAATTGTGCCAATTCCAATGTGAATCATGTAGACCAACAAGCGAACATCTATGTGTCAAGCATGCCTCTTTCATAGGAGGAAATTCTATGTGTACAGTAATTCATGTTGGAGTATTCTGTACCAAGAGTGTCTTATGATTGAACAAGCCGTCGTCCGTAACACCTGCTACTCCGCAAGTCGATTTATCTTGTATCGGATCAAAAATACCATAATTACATGCATAAAGGTTATAGACCGGGGGCCAAATCCGGCTTTTGGGAATTTGGTTTGCACGGAGACACCCATTGGCGAATGTGGTATCGTTGGAAAGCTTAAGACCTAAGGGTCACATTTTGACATATCCCGTCTTTTGGGACAGGGGCGGTCACCATGGAAACGGGCTCGGAAGGTCAATGACCTCAAATTCAATCAAGCGTCCTGCTAGGCACCCGGAATGGCGTAACATATCACTGAAAGTGCTCCTTCGAAAGAATGGTTCAACCGATTGGGTTTAATTTTGGAACTTAGACAGATGCTGGTACCAGGTATGTGTTGGAGGAGTGAACCCAATGAGGTGTCAAGAATGGAGGCCCCTGGGGTCGGGATCACCACCCCCTGGAGTTCGCCCCTTCTCCAAATAATGACAAAAGTGTGATTTGGGGTTCAAAAGTTTGTTTGTTCAAGAGACCGAGCAATATGAAAGTTATTAAATAGCACCATTCAAGGGCAAGACCAGTTAGGATTGCAATGATACCAGCATCACTTGTGGGTGGGGCCGGTTGCCATGGCAACAGACGTTACAAATGGTAGGCGTCGGGACCATTTTTCACCCCAAAATGGCAAGAATATCGGGGTTTAGGCTGTATAAAAGTGTTAACGATTGAAGACATGGCTATATGAGGCTACCATCATTGTCATAGATGAACATAATATGGGACACGGACATGCTGATAGCACCGTGGCCTCAGGGTGAGGCTCGTTTCCATGGCAACAGGTCTATTTTTCCATGAAATTTGGCAAAAATAATGAAGATTTGGTTGCTTTAAAGTGTTGATATTTGAAGACAGATCAACGATCTTGTCTCAGATAAAACACACGTGGGACAGATACGGAATGCTACCTCTGTGGCCCCTGGATGAGGTTCGTTGCCATGACAACAAACGTTTCTAATGGTAGGCGTCGGGTCTAGTTTTCACCCGAAAATGGCAAGAATTACGGGGTTCAGGCTGTTCAGAAGTGTTAATGCTCGAAGACATGGCTATATGAGGTTACCATCTTTGTCATAGATGAACGAATTATGGGACACGGACGTGCTGATAGCACTGTGGCCTCAGGTGGGGCTTGTTTCCATGGCAACAGGTCTATTTTTCCCACATAAAAATGTCAAAAATATTGAAGATTGGGCTACTTCAAAGTGTAAATGATTGAAGACAGCTCAACGAACGTGTCTCAAATACAACACACGTGAAACAGGGACGAGATGCTACCACTGTTGCACCTGAGTGAAGCTCGTTGCCATGGCAACAGAGGTTTCTATTGGTGGGTGTCGGGTCTTTTTTCACCCAAAAATGGCAAGAATTACGGGGTTCAGGCTGATTAAATTTATTGATGGTCGAAGACATGGCTATTTAGGGCTACTAACTTTGTCATAGATGAACATAATATGGGACACGGACGTGCTGATAGCACCGTGGCCTAAGGGTGGGGCTACATGGCAATATGTCTATTTTCTAATAAAACTTGAGAAATATTGAAGAGGGGGGTGTTCAAAGTGCCAATGGTCAAAGACAGATCAACGACATGATTCAGATAAAACACACGTGGGACAGGGACGGGATGCTACCACTGTGGCCCTTGGGTTGGCCTCGTTGCCAAGGCAACAGGGAGTATTAACCATCCGTGCCATATCTTTTTTTGGCACAAAATGGCTAAATGGCCAGTATAATCAGTTGGAATAAAATTTATTACTTACAGTTGTAAACGATAAATTCACAAAGAACAATATTGTACATTCAGCGCAATTTCACTGCAATAAGTTTTAAATATTTGTTTCTATTGTGAACCAGTTGTGTAAACCTGATAGTCAGATTCAATTCATATGACTAAATCGATTATTGAGTACAGGACCTATTTTACAATTGTAAACGATAAAATTTATTGACCAAATAATCATACTCCGGTGCCCCTGATAGGACATGACGAAAAAAAACTACTTCGTTCGCACGACCTATTTCCATGGCAATAGGTCTAGTTGTCCACACACTGTTGCACATCAATGCTGCAACCCTACTCTACGGACTTTGTAAATTTGCGATATAGGTCTGTGATGGAAGTGTGGACTGGATGGTCTATATTATTGATACTCTTTTCCTTTATATCCATGCATGTTCGTTAATCTATATGGCCATGGCTTGAACGGGAAAGGGGTATGGGTATAATCAGCTCATGTATTATTCAATATATATCTTGATGTAAATGAAATGTTTAAAAATGTAAATGTGTATAATGATAATGTGGGTTATTGGTCAGACTATTGGTCAGTGTTTTGCACCTTTGGCAAAAGGTTCAAGTGACCCTTGCCAATACCGTAATAAAGAGAGTTGTTGATATCAAGCCTGCAGGTAACTAGTGAAAAAGCCAAGCTGCTTGCAGATTCCTGATATAATTTAGGTCTGATTTTGCCCAGATGACGCAGATGGATCATGGTCGATCGGCAAGTGGATTTGACCTGTGGAACCATAGTCATCTCACTGTCCATTAGCACACCAAGGTTCATAACTTCGGGGGATTGCTGTATGATAGAGTCACCAACACGAATTTCAAAGAGTTTGTGCATCAGGCACACGTGCGATGGTTTACCTGGAGGCCAGTAGAACGATGTCCGTTTTAGACTGGTTCAGTTTAAACGGATTTGAGGACATCCAAGAAGATATCAGACTGACGCAGTAATCCAAGGGATATCATCATGATGACACGTGGTGTATAATTGCTAGTCATCCTTATATAGATGATAGAATATTCCGCCGTTTCTGATCAACGCACCGAGTGAAGCTCTGTACAATGTAAACAGACGAGGGCCTAACACTTATCCCTGTGGTGATCACCAAGTCGCTGCTGGTTCCGATCGTGCCGCTCATACATACTGTTTGTGTACGGTTGGAAAGATAGGGTTCAAACCAGGTAAGGGTAGCTCCTCTGATGTTGTAGTCGGAAGAAGCCTTGACAGGAGCTGGATGTGATAAACAGTATCAAAGGCTGCTGATAAGTCAATAAATATTAGCAGCCCCACCTGACGCTGGTCATCTGCCTGTAACAAATCGGTGTGTGCATTGGCCAATGCAGTCTCCGTGCTGTTGTGCCACTGGTATGCTGAATAGAGTGCTTCCTCGAGACCAGACACTGTGTACTGTCGTAACTGTTGGTCGGTTGCCTTTCAATGATTTTAGATGGCAATGGAAGGTTCGATTCCGGTCTATAGTTTGACAGTTCTTCGGTGTCAGACCCATGTTTTTTTTCTCAAAATGGGTGCGATCAAGGCTCGCTTGAGTGGAGACGAAAATACACCACCGCAGAGCGAGGAGTTCACAATTGCAGTTATCAAGGACAGC
The DNA here is from genome assembly GCA_949152475.1 of Terebella lapidaria. Lineage (NCBI taxonomy): Eukaryota > Metazoa > Annelida > Polychaeta > Terebellida > Terebellidae > Terebella > Terebella lapidaria. Next base: position 21,176,725 of record OX424555.1, read on the forward strand.
AAAACCTCCTGACATTTTTTTCACCGGCCAAGTTGGGATAGATCACTTCGCGATGATCTCGATAGTGAAGATTTGATGATGTTACTGACTTCGTCTGATGTTAGCCTTTTGAAGTTCTCGAGTTTGCATGTGATCAGATTGTCACTATTCTGCAGTCTGGGAGATCATCAGAAAACGTTGATGTATTGTTAGCAATTTTGTTGCTGAAGAAGTTACCAAAATGATAACACAACTTAGGCTCCGAATCTGTGTCAGGAATTGTGCAAACGTGCGAATAACTTGGTAATTTGTGCAAACGAAGTATTACTTCGTGCAAAGGACTTACTACATCTTGCAAACGGAGTAGTACTTCGTACAAACGACGTAGTCATGTCGTCATGTCCTATCAGGGGCACCGAAGTATGATTACTTGTTCGATAAACTTTATCGCTCAGAAATGTAAAATCGGTCCTGTACTCGAAAATCCATTAACGTAGTCCGCTACAAACAGTGAGGTAACGGAGAGTCAAAATTTAAAAGTCATTTCTTGAATATTATCCCTTCAAAAGGACATTATTTTATAGAGTAAATGATCAGCATCCTAATACTGAAAAGAAAATAGGGGGTCACCGTGCTCGTTTCTTCTACATATTCGATCAAAATCACACATATTTACCTAAAATGACATAAATTCTGGCATTTTTGCACATTTTTTTGTCCATATTCACATCCTACATCATATTTTCCATGCGAACGGATACGGTGACCCCCTATTTTCTTTTCAGTATTAGGATGCTGTACAGTTACTCCATAAAATATATCATTTTGAAGCTCTAGATTATGTTGATACAGGTAGTTATTTCAAAAAAACCTTTGACCCCCTTCCCTCACTGTTTGGAGCGGACTACCATATGAATTGAATCTGACTATCAGCTGTAGAAAACTGGTTCACAATAGAAACAAATAATTAACAGGAATTGCAGTGAAATTACTTGAACGTAAAATATTGTTCTTTGTAAACTTATCATTTACAACTGTATGTAATAAACTTCATTCTTACCGAATTCTAGCTATTTATCTATTGACAATTCCAAGGCCAATGATGACCTTTGGGGCTAAATATTTGCTTCCATAGATATTTTCCAAATTTGAGTTTGTTGCTATCGACCTTAGTGACCAAAATGTGAAATTTGAAGAAAATTGACCATTTGGTTCATGGAATATTATATTTTGAAATGACATGGTGAATTTTTAACCAGATTGTTGGACATTTACTAAAATCCTTTTCAACGACATGTTCAACCGACTGCTGGGTATTGAAAATCAATGTGGATATGTTGTTGAGTCTTGTATGCCTTGTATTTCTTTCCTATTTGAATAATAAAATATGTTATTAGCTTTCATCAAATATATTATGAAGATATCAGTTCCGCCTGTCATCGCAATGCATCCCACAGGATTCGAGTAATATGTACTCATCATTGTAAAAATGATTTATTTTTTTGCATAAAAAAATGATCGATTCCAAGGAACTTCCCAGAACTTTGATAATTACTAAAACATCTGTTTATTCGTAGTAGCCTCGAAAACAACCTGACTTTCAGTCTTTTAGGCGTTAGTTATTGTATTTGACACCACATATTCCGTATAAAAACTGTTTCCAGTCGAATATTTTGTGATGAATTCCCTCAAAAATTGGCAAATTACATGGAATATCGCATATATATGGAAACAATGTGTATATGGTGTTTACCGGATAGTTTCTGACAGAATGCCGTTTGAACAAACCAACCCCTATAGTTTGTGCGCTCGCCAACCATTGGTTTCAACACCACGCTGCACAATGTTTTGATTGTTTTTTTTTTCAAAACGGCTTCTGTTATTTGCTTATACAACTCCAATGCACTAATAAACGGCATGACAAGTGATGACATGCTATATGATGAAGAAATATTCAATACATAGACCACATAACAAACGGTTATTTGCACAATTTACTCACTAGGGGCGCCACCCATTCGTCCACCATGGCCATTCTTCCACCTTGGCCATTTTTGTGCAAAAAATAGAACTGAGACGGATGGTTAAGACTGTTGTCATGGCAACGGGCCCCACCCAGGGGCCATAGTGGTAGCATATCGTTCCTGTCCCATGGGTGTTTTATCTGAGACAAGGTCGTTGATCTGTCTATAACCATTGGCACTTTAAACACCCAATCTTCAATATTTTCCAATTTTTATGGGAAAATAGACCTGTTGCCATAGAAACAAGCCCCACAATAAGGCCACGGTGCTACCAGCATGTCTGTATCCCATATTGTGTATATATATATATGACAAAGATGATGGCTTCATATAGCCGTGTCTTCGACCCTTAATAAATTTAATCAGCTTGAACCCCGTAATTCTTGCCATTTTTGGGTGAAAAAAAAGACTCGGCGCCTACCAATAGCAACGAGCTTCACTCAGGTGCAACAGCGGTAACATCCCGTCCCTGTCCCACGTGTGTTGTATCTAAGACAAGATCGTTGATCTGTCTTTAACCACTAAAAGCAGCACAATCTTCAATATTTTTGACATTTTTATGGGGAAAATAAACCTGTTGCCATGGAAACAAGCCCCACCTGAGCCCACGCTGCTATGTCCGTGTTCCATAATTTGTTCATCTATGACAAAGATGGTAACCTCATATAGCCATGTCTTAGACCATTAACACTTTTAAACAGCCTGAACCCCGTAATTCTTGCCATTTTCGGGTGAAAAATAGACCCGACGCCTACCATCAGAAACGTCTGTTGTCATGGCAACGAGCCTCACCCAGGCGCCACAGAGGTAGCATTCCGTATCTGTACCACGTGTGTACCATATGAGAAAAGATCGTTGATCTGTCTTTAAATATCAACACTTTCAAGCAACCAAATCTTCATTATTTTTGCCATTTTTTTATGGGAAAGTAGACCTGTTGTCATGGAAACGAACCCCACCCTGAGGCCACGGTGCTATCAGCATATCCGTGTCCCATATTATGTTCATCTATGACAATAATGGTAGCCTCATATAGCCATGTCTTCGATCGTTAACACATTTATACAGCCTAAACCCCGATATTCTTGCCATTTTTGGGTGAAAAATGGTCCCGACGCCTACCATTTGTAACGTCTGTTGCCATGGCAACCGGTCCCACCCACAAGTTATGCTGGTATCATTGCAATCCTAACTGGTCTTGCCCTTGAATGGGGCCATTTAATAACTTTTATATTGCTTGGTCTCTTCAACAAACAAACTTTTGAACCCCAAATCACACTTTTGTCATTATTTGGAGAAGGGGCGAACTCCAGGGGGTGGTGATCCCGACCCCCGGGACCTCCATTCTTGACACCTCATTGGGTTCACTCCGCCAACACATACCTAGTACCAGCATCTGTCTATGTTCCAAAATTAAACCCAATCGGTTGAACCATTCTTTTGAAGGAGCACTTTCAGTGATATGTTACACCATTCCGGGTGCCGAGCAGGACACTTGATTAAATTTGAGGTCATTGACCTTCCGAGCCCGTTTCCATGGTGACCGCCCCTGTCCCAAAAGGCGGGATATGTCAAAATGTGACCCTTAGGTCTTAAGCTTTTCAACGATACCACATTCGCCAATGGGTGTCTCCGTGCATACTAACTCTCAAAATAACGACTTTTTGCAGGTTTGGCCTCCAGTCTATTACAGCCCATGTTGACAGTGAATTATCCACGTTTTATTCCATTGTCAATAGTTAATCATTGTGAAGTTTCACCGCACCTGAGACGTAAATACAACACGATTTATCTCATCATTCTGATTTATCCCATGTCATTTTCGTTTTCAACGGTATAAGATTTGTTTGTCACACTGTTTGTCATTTCTTTCCAAAAAAATTACAGGAGTGGTTTCGGCAGTCAATATTAAAATTATCGAAAGTGCGTATAGCATTAATATTTGTTCTGGACAAAACTTATCCAACTGCAGTTATTATTGTAACTGTAACAACGCACCTACATTGATATGTATGAGAATAGAATCTGTGGTGTGTAACAGTTGCCCAATGCTCGAAAAATCCTAATGGGCTTTATCGTAAAATGATTGCTTGTTACTGACAATGAAAATGAGTTATATTATATCAACATATTATTATGTATTTATCATACTTGTCTTCCTAATAGCTGTGATTAATGTCATATTGTAAGTTGTAGTTGAGGACAAAAGTTTCAAAATGCTCAAATGACAAGTATCTTGATTAGCTTGATAAACAAGTACGTAATTGGAACGAACACGGATTCTAAAACTTTAGCCATTTTGAAGAAAAAAAACCGTTAAAAAATGAATGTTTGGCTTTACACCCTTAGACCAAATGCTCCGGTAAGCAAATTCATCGATCAAAAATTAGTTGTTAATTGATTAAAATAATGTTTGAAATTTCCTAGGATATGTCGTGGGCAGCACCCGTTAATGTTGGTGTTGCCTCTAATATCAGAAATACATAAGGTCTTATGTATTTCCGCTAATATATAATACCCATGTTTAACGTGACGTTGTAACTGTAACAAAGAAAAACGCGTTGAAAGCAGCATTGGCATTTAATGGATATGAAATAAAAATGTTTTCACTGACAATCTATTTATCCAAAGCGAGAACTTAATGGATCTTATCAGCCAACATTCAGCTTCTATGCTCCGCTGCAATTATTTAAGACAATGATCCGATATTGGTCTCCGTAATATGGAGAAATGTGTGTTCATCTTCACCTTCCTCGTGATGCCACGTCATTGTCTTTGCCCATAAAAACCGAGCTACGTGTATTGAAATATTTAAGTATATATTAACTTCCTATGTGAATAATATGAATAATACGTAGAATTGCACAACCACTTTAAGATAGTATGTGTTGTGATAATAAGCTAGTTCAGCATTACAAGAGCGCATGCGTAAAAACGTAAATTTGGTGGATAAGCATGTGACATTGCTGTCTAAAGAAAAAACGTCAAACTTTGCAGAGATAATCCCATTGTCTCAGATTTTAATGTGATTAAAATCAACCATGTGTTTTTGTTTATCCACCAATTTCTGGAATGCTGATATCGCTTATTACCTGAGGATTTGACCAAAAATATTGTTTGTCTTATTATTTGAGTGAGAACGTATCTACGACCTCATCTGCTTAGCTGGGAACAACATAATTATAGTGACTAATACTTATAGGGGTATGCATGTTTCAAAAGGCACACGTCGCAAAGTTTCAAGTGATACTTCACGGTTCGCCTGCACATAGTATTACAATATGGAAGTATTGTAACTATTGATATGGTCAGCATGAATCGCTTTGAGAAATTAACCATCACGAAATTCATTAAGACTACGTGAATTACACGAATCATTTGTTACTTTGTTACACTTGCCATGTGTGATGAATAAAACAATGAGGACACTTAAGTGTGAATGAAGTCAGATTCGTTGTGCAGTTGCTCGGCAATAACCTAACTGCTTTGTTCCAGTGCAGTCTGGGTAGTTTGCAACATTCGAGGGAACAAAACAACTATATATTGTTATGTGACTATTGTTGTATGGCTGTTGACAATGCAATATTAAAACTATCGATGGATGAATTTATTATTCGCTTCATGCTAACATTGGTCACGCCATGTATATCCAAGAAAACTGGACTGTGAAATCAAGTACATCAAGATTATACACTTCTAATGAGTGACACCACATTTATATTGTGCCCTCTTTTTAGAAACCTATTGCATCGAATACCAACAGAAAGGCACATCTTGCCAGCTCTTTTTTTTCAACAAATAGATGTGAAGTCGCCGAAACAAAACATGTAGGTTCACGTGAATTCGGTCTCCGTTAGACTATGGAGACTATGGTTGCGTATTCTGAGTGACTTGGAGTTGTTATCTGTGAAATTCGTGTTTGCTTTGGTCTTAAACATCACACTCAATGCTGTATCAAAACATTATATTCCTCCCCAACATACAGCTCCAACAAACAACGTTCGTGTGTGACCTGGGCTTCATGATAGTGACCTGACAAATATTATCCAAAAAGATTCGGTTCTCTTTTTCGACTCGATTCTCGATTTGATTTCTGAATAATGAAAAAGCTGGTATCATAATGCTGCGGGAAAAAAATATATTACCGTCAGATTGAATTTATGTACGCTGTTTCCATGGTTCAGTCACTATACATTATATCTGCCCTTTATCGATGGTTTGTCATATCGGTGTGCCTGAATCCCGATTCATTCAGAAGTCCGCGTGTGCAAGATGACTTGGAATTGGATTATTTGTGATCATTAAATTGATTTCATATCACACTACTGCGACAGATGTCAATGTTGTCAATATGATTACATTTGTACATGGGCGGATTTCTGGCATCATTAATTACGATAAAGGTATAACTGTACAACAATCGATTGCTGCTTTTGTTGCTGTATGCCACTTTCAAAATGGTGATAATCCTCTTACATATGTTTCAAATCATAATCATATTGTCAAATATACACCCTTTGTAGAAGTATTATATCTGTAGTATACATATCATCCGAAATCCTTTCTAACCGGCATTATACATATCCAACTCCAAAGGACTCCAAAGTACTGAATACTTCAAATATGATTATTCATCAGAATGATTCAGATCTTGTGGATGCATTTGACCATTAATTGGTAGTCCTGTTAAATGTACACTAGTGAATAGTCAGTGGTGCAACCAATTGCAGGGATTCACAGTAAAGACACATTTCTCGCACGATTATTTCATATCATTGCATCATATACAGATATAAGATACGTATTTCCCCAGACGCTTCGGGCTGGCTGCTTAGCACTTTAACTGCCCGGGGCTCTTTGTCATTAAGAAATTGTACAATGAATCTACAATTGGATGTAGAGGGATTTTTTTCTACAGACTTTAGATTTTTCGAATTCGCTGAAACATAGAGCTAGATGGTGGATAGATGATGAGTCTAACATGCATAACCCAAATACCATGTTTGGCACAAATTATCTGTGATGCTGATGTTCTCCAAAAGATGTCAAACAAATGGAACATTTTTTTTATTATTATCTATCAGTTTGTTGGGACTTGACGTGGAATTGAAAAGGGCGTCTTTACTCGAGTGTCATTCTAAATACAGGTTTTTGAACAATAATAGTAATAATGCATTCCAATTAAACAAAAAGCCATTGTATTTGAAGGAAAAATAGTATTATATAGATACATTCCACCCATTCTGTTTATATTCATAACTTTACAAGGAATCGATTGAATTTCTTGCTTGCAAACATGAACAGTATGAAAAGCATTAAAATATCTATCGAATAAATAGCAAGTATAAAATATTCTGATCGATCAAAATCATCTTATCCGGATGTACATGTCTGTGCATGGAAAAAAATTCACTTGAGTTAATTAATTGTTTACTATTGACTTATGACAAAAACTATGGAAATCGATCCAGAGCTCTGTATCACACTGCCCAGTTTTGACGAATGCATGGCTTGTGATCAGCAAGCATAATTGCCTTCATCTAATCATCCTATTCTCGTGGAAACGAGTGCTCCAGTACCGATCGTTCAGTAATTTTCTAGGAACAGAATCATGCCCACCATAACCTGTTTGCATCTCACCAAGCTGTATGTCCTATACTATCGTCGCATCATAGCTGTGCGTCTACTCTTCACTATGCATAACGAAATTATTAAAGAAAACGATTTTATAGAATGGAATCATGCTGCCATAGGTTTAGTGCATTTACCCCCCCCCCCCCCCTGATATCTCTGAAAATCAGCCTGTGTTGTGCACAGTAATGTCGTACGCATTGCAATTAGATTATTGCGATACATGTTCAACATATATTCCACTCCGATAACATCAACAAAATATTCATTGAAGTTAGCATTTCATCATAATAATGAGATGAACAGGCACACGAAGCAATCAATAGTTTGGTAGAACCATAACCGACCAGTACAAGTAGACAGATATAAAATAGACAGAACAAAATATACAATGCAGAATGAATATACATCAAGCAAACTACCAATATATATAAATATATTGCACTGTTGTGCCTACACAATACCGGCTTTCATTCTGCACTTGAGGGTGGGATTCCATAAAGTTACAGTTCTTATTTGATTGGTATGTAGCATACTTATGTGTATCGTTATATCAGGTCTATGCTATATTTCTGCAAGTGGTCTGCCCTTGAGAATTGCACATACGCTCGATTTTGTTTTAATTCTTCCATAACCAATAAGAATGGGGGTCAATTTGCCCCTTTGAAGCTGGATAAATGTGCGCAATGATCAGTATTTTCATGCTGACATGCTCTTGTTTGGTACCTCTAGGGTCCAGTGTACATAATTGATTCAACTAGCGTAGTTTTAGTGCCTTTTCACTCTATGGTCATCTGCGGACTCTCTAGAGAACCAGCGATGTTCGACCCCTGCCATTAACGTGACACGAAACTGCCTTTGGTGATCCTCCCAACTGGTTTACATACAGGGTTCAACCTCAAATAGTGAACTTCAGGACTCATAGTATGGCTTCCTGAATTATTTATTAAACCGTGAAAATATTCGGCATTAATCACTCGGAAATGTGCTTACGTTTTGACTCATTTGACTAATTCGTCCCAAAACTAAAAATATTCAGCGCTGATCGAATTAAGCCAGACATTTCGACACCATGAAAATTGGCACTTGTTTTCATTTTCAAATATGTATTTCTCAGTTTTCAGTGTGCGATAAACGCCTGTCTCGAATGTTATGAGGGAAAATGGGTGAAAGTTAATTCTTTAAAGAAAAATGAAGGTGCGCCTACTGGAAGAAATCTGATATAACAACAAACATCTCAGCTCATACATGTATTACTTGATGACGATATTAGACACGTTCACCAGCTAATGACCATGTGTAGGTGCCGATGGATTTGTTTCGCCTGGCATCAGACAATGGACTCAGTTTGATCGCTCGGTATACTTGGTAATGGTATCATAATCTATTCCAGCACTCTGTCATATTTTATGTACATTATTTCGTATGACGGAGACATGAATTTGCATGTTTGTAGCAGATCTTTCAAATGTTGTTTCAATATCGACGTAAACTGGTGATAATATGACTGCACACCTAACATTTGTCTTAATATCAGAATTTGTTTCCCGATACCCCTCCAATGAAAATAACTACATATAGAATTGTTCACTAAGTGTTAATATTTTCTATGTTTGGAAGAATACAGAAGTTATAATCAAAGTAATCTAATATCAATGTGCATTTACCAATGTGCATTTAAATGTGCATTTAATTCATGCGCAAAATCCTTTTGATAATTCATTGGCATAATCCGTTTGAAAGTGAATGTTTTAGCATAGTTCCAGGCAAAACAGTTCCAATACAGTGATGCCAAAACAACAGAAATTCGGAAAAAAAAGTGTTTAATTGAAACTCCCATATTAGCGATGGAACCAACACTATTCAATTTAAAAACGACAATAATGTAAACAATTCCTTCCCATCGAGCTTTTTTTCGATAGTCTCTAGTTCATTGCCATCAGAGCGTACTTTGGAAGATCTGTCGGTGCTATTTCATCGAAGATAAGCTAGCCAGTTGTTCTATAACAAATTCCAAACATGGACAATGCCACTCTAATTGAAATTAACCACATTTCAGCATATTACATTCCAACAGAAGTTGTGCAGGTTCAATACTCGACAACCTCCATTTACGGCAACTGTCACTCATATCGCTCTGATGTTGTACATTTAACACCAATCGTTGTGCGTATTTCAGTGGTGGCGCTGTTGTATCGTCTCAGAGTGTGACCCTGCTTTGTGGTGCTGAGAACACGCGAATGATTGATACCGCACTAAAAGCGCATTAATCAAGCGTAGCGAACAGCCCAATTGTATTGAGTTGGCGTCAAATTTCCTGTCATTCATCACCGCTGAGATGAATTGGGTGGAACTCACATCAGAGCTCCATGCGGATGTAAGGTTTGTCGTTGGAGAGACCATGTAACAAAGATAAATTCTATGGATCAGAGATGGTATTCAGAATTACTTCATCACTGTTCCTGCTTGACACATTGACGAAAAAACAAAATTAGCCCAATGGGCTAGAAAGGTTACCGGAGAAATATACAGAGTTAAGCCGAAAAAGTTGAAGGTCAAACTCAAGGTGACCACTGAAATCGCCATATCTCTAACCTTGAAAATGGGATCAAAGGTTAAATTTTAGATCACCAAACTATTCAGAATATATTATTTCCTATATGTTTACAATTGATTCCTAAGCTGTAAAGTCGATAATAAGCAAGATATTAGCCATTTTGTCCTGTTGACCTTGAAAATGAGGTTAAAAGTCAAATTCAAGGTCACTAGAATATTCAGCATATATCATTTCCACAATTGATTCCTAAGCTGTAAAGTCCATAATAAGCGAGATATTAGCCATTTTATCATATGACCTTGGAAATGAGGTCAAAGGTCAAATTCAAGGTCACGAGAATATTCAGCATATATCATTTCCTATATGTTCACAATTGATTCCTAAGCTGTAAAGTCGATGATAAGCGAGATATTAGCCATTTTGTCCTGTGACCTTGAAAATTAGGTCAAAGGTCAAATTCAAGGTCATCAGAATATTTGGCGTATATCATTTCCTATATGTCCACAATTGATTCATAAGCTGTAAAGTCGATAATAAACGAGATATTGGCCATTTTGTCATGTGACCTTGAAAATGAGGTCAAAGGTCAAAATCAAGGTCATGAGAATTTTCAGCATATATCATTTCCTATATGTTCACAATTGATTCCTAAGCTGTAAAGTCGCTAATAAGCAAGATATTGGCCATGTTGTCCTGTGACCTTGAAAATGAGGTCAAAGGTCAAATTCAAGGTCATGAGAATTTTCAGCATATATCATTTCCTATATGTTCACAATTGATTCCTAAGCTGTAAAGTCGCTAATAAGCAAGATATTGGCCATTTTGTCATGTGACCTTGAAAATGAGGTCAAAGGTCAAATTCAAGGTCACGAGAATATTCAGCATATATCATTTCCTATATGTTCAGAATTGATTCCTAAGCTGTAAAGTCGCTAATAAGCAAGATATTGGCCATTTTGTCCTGTGACCTTGAAAATGAGGTCAAAGGTCAAATTCAAGGTCACGAGAATATTCAGCATATATCATTTCCTATATGTTCACAATTGATTCCTAAGCTGTGAAGTCGATAATAAGCGAGATATTAGCAATTTTGTCCTGTGACCTTGGAAATGAGGTCAAAGGTCAAATTCAAGGTCACGAAAATATTCAGCATATATCATTTCCTATATATTCACAATTGATTCCTAAACTGTAAAGTTGATAATAAGCGAGATATGAGCCATTTTGTCATGTGACCTTGAAAATGAGGTCAAAGGTCAAATTCAAGGTCACGAGAATATTCAGCATACATCATTTCCTATATGTCCACAATTCATTCCTAGTCTCTAATGTCAATATTAAGTGAGATATTAGGCTTATTTAGGCTTAAAGCATAGGAAAATTTAACATGGGAAAATGTCACATTTGGGCCGAGTTTGGGCCCAAAATGGCCCACTTCAAGCGATTCAAGGGCAACAAAATTTATACATGTCACAGGGGTACATATGAGGAGTGTTTTTCATCAATAAGAAAAAAAGTTACTGAACAGATTTTGAGAAAACGACCGTCAAAGTCCAAAATTGGCCATTTTTCGACGAAAACGGCCGCTCTGACCTTGAAACCAAGGTCAGAGGTCAAATTCAAGGTCACGACAATATTCAGCATATATCATTTCCTATATGTCCACAATTGATTCCTAGTCTCTAATCTCAATATTAAGTGAGATATTAGGCTTTAATGTGTCCCATTATAAAACATAGGAGAATTTAACATGGGAAAGTCCCATTTGGGCCGAGTTTGGGCCAAAATGGCCCACTTCGAGCGATTCAAGCGCAACGAAATTCATAGACATCATAGGAGTACATATGAGGAGTGTTATGTATCAAAAAGAAAAAAAGTTACTGAACAGATTTTGAGAAAATGGCCGCCAAAGTCCAAAATCAGGCATTTTTCATCGAAACCGGCCGCCATTTTGAAAAAAATGTGAAAATCAAAAAACTAAAAAATACCTCCTTCTTGAATTATTTTTAAGTATTTTTGTGTAAAATTTCAGAAAAATTCGCCCGTAAACAAAAAAGATAAAAATGTGGACGACGACGACGACGGACGACGGACGCCGGACGACGGACGCAACGCCATGCCAATAGGTTATCGGACCATAGGTCCGGTAACCTAAAAACACTCCAAAGTTGCTGGCTCAAATACAGACCAAACTACCAGGAACACTAATGGTCATGCGAAATGCATCGGGTGTGACTAGTATGTAAATTTTCATGCATTTGAAAAGCAAAAAATATCTTATCATGCATGTTCACAAGAAAGATTTTAAATATCCACTTATGGCCAATGTGTATTTGAATATGAGACCTTTTGTGATCCAGGCACTGAATAGGTGATTGCGTACTGCATTGGATGTTGTTCCACTAACAGCTACCTGTATTTCTTGACAGAACTTAGATTAATGAGGTGTTTGTCATAAATCACATTCCGTTAGGAAAATGCGAGAAGACGGTGCACGGTGAAATATGTCCCGGAATATCAATATTTCTGATGTTTTGCTGAAGTAATGTTAGGGAGCAGAAATACACGAGAACTAAAAATGAAAAGCTTTTGAGTGAACGTTACCTCGACAATAGAATATAAGCAAATCACGCCAAGTACTGATCAATCACTGTACATTTCGCAATGTATGATATATGTGACAGGTAAATGTCCAATATTTCCTGAATATCGCAAGCTTGCCATGAATAATGAAGACAACACGAGTCAAGCTGTACAGTGAGGAAATGTATCTACTTGATTTAGCTCCAGTGAATGAAGAAATACAGGACACGTTCATCTTCCCGTGTCATCCATTACTCTACAAAACATAGCGTGAACGTGGATATGTTACTTCCAGGTGACGCTGCTGTTTGTAGTATGTGGAGTACATATTTTTATCGTTATGACCAGTTATTATCATAGATTGTAATGATATATGTGCAATATCGAGAAAAGTTTGCAATCAATTCTACTGAGTAGAAAATAGGTACCTTCAGAAGCAACAAAAACGCGTACGGCTACGGGTAGAAAATTCTTACATCTATACGTAAAGCTTGTCATGCAAATTTACGTCAGATTAACGTGACGTGTACGGGTATACATGGGGATATGCAGGTGCTCGTATGTGTAGCGGTTGATGCTTTCCTCACGAGTTAATTAAATAATTGATTATTGCATATCAAATACGCATTAAGTTATGTAATATATATAATATAATAATATGTTTTAACATGCATAATTATTGATGTATTTTGCATTTGCATGCACATGCAGGGAATTTCCCGAGATATTAATTTATTGAAACAACTACTTGTCCTGTTTCAACAGGTTTTTGTTTGTAATGTTTATATGGGTGTAAGTCAAATATAACTGCCAGATATACAGATATTTAAGCATGCATTTATCATTGATAAAAGTTGAAAACAGTTTAGCTTTCGTCCATCAGCTCCAGAATTAATGGAGATCAGGGCACTATTCTTATTCCAACTTCATTATGAATAATATATGAATTAACGTTAATTACGTAATATTCATAATAGTTAAAGACGCAGGAAAATGTTAAAAACAGATCATCAGCATTTCCGAACCACATGTACGCCTGGTTTCACATAGAGTACAGGCTACATGACTACTTCCAATGGATGAGTTAAATGCTTTACTTGCGGATGAGCTCACAGATGAGGAGATGCTGCTTTGGCATCTCGGAAAGAGAAACAATGACAGGACACTTTGTCGGGATCGACTGTGTGTCGATGAACTAGACAACGAAAAATGCCTGTCGCTCTTCCGCTTTGCGAAAGAGGATTTACGTCCTCTATGCGATGCTTTGCGCCTCCCAGGAAAAATGAAGGGTGCTAACGGGACGGTGTGGACGGGACTTGAGGGACTGCTCGTCACTCTCAGACGCCTCAGCTACCCTAGCAGATACGATGACCTGAATGATATATTCGGACGCATTCCATCAGAATTATCATATATCTTCAACACAACAGTTGATGTTTTGTTCAACGAACATTCACATCTCTTGACAAATGTCAACCATGGATTTCTACAACCTCAGAACCTGTTGCGCTATGCACAAGCAGTTCATGCCACGGGGGCGCCAATGACGAATTGTTGGGGGTTCATCGACGGGACCAATCGCCCGATATGCCGCCCAAAGATGTACCAGAGACATGTATTCAATGGCCACAAACGCGTTCACGCCCTGAAGTTCCAGAGTATTGTGATTCCAGATGGACTCGTGGTGAATTTGTTCGGACCCGTGGAAGGAACAAGGTGATATAAATTATTAATGGTATATCATGCCGTCATTTACATGAAACCTACATTAGATGAGACTCTAGCACTGATATTATACTGTGCAAAAGGTTAATATTCCGATGGATTGTTGAATTGGAATTTTGATGCTCAAAATTTATAGCTGAACCTGTTTACAGACACGATGCAGCATTACTTCAAGAGAGTGGTATTCTGGAGACCGCATCTCGCTTGACAGCCCCGGATGGGAGTGCCATGTGTTTGTTTGGTGATGGAGGCTATCCACTGAGAGCTAATCTGGCCACTCCCTTCCAGGGCGCTAGACTGACGGATGAACAAACCGCGTTCAACGCTGCGATGAGTAAAGCCCGGGTGTCGGTGGAATGGGGATTTTCGGGAATTACGAAACAATTTGCTTTCTTAGATTTTAAGAAAAATCTGAAGTTGTACTTGCAACCAATCGGGAAACTCTATGTTGTCGGCACGATATTGTATAATTGCCAAACCTGCCTCTATGGTAACCAAATAGCATCCTATTTTGATGTAACACCACCTGCGCTATTGGAATATCTGGCTCTGTAGTTCGATTTTACATGTGTGTGAAGTGTTGGTGTGTTAACTGTGGTACATGCACATATATGCAATAAACACAATTTTATACGTTACTGGTTTTATTGAACATTTAAGTTTAATTTTTTGCTAAGTTGTGCAATCAGGGCAAACATTGCAGATCTTTCTTCTTTATCAAGCCTCATCCTTTCCTCTCGCTCCTTCTTCTCCATATCAAGCTTTCTCTCCTCCAGTTCCAGTCGCCGTCTTTCGATCTCCATTTGTTCACGCTTCAATTTCATTTCTTCTGTTTTCAACGCCGTTTCGTTTTCGTTCTTTTCCTTCAAGTATTGGTAAAGGCTCTCTGAGTCCACTGCCGATTTCCTGCGTTTTTTCAGCGTATGCTCAGTACTATCTGCTCATTGAACGTCCATAATCACAACCCATTAAATTTTTAATGTTACATCTATGCCTGGTTCTGAAAACCGGTAAATTCAATTGCAATAAATTGTAGAATATAAAGCACCAAACACCTTTCAGCGTAGACACTGCTGTCTGGCGAATGGATTCCCCAGCTGCTCTATCTAGGGCAGGATTCTTTTTGACCTGGACCGATGCCATGGACTTGGCCCTGGTAGACTGCTGTAATTCATTAACGCTCTCCAGCAGCCGCTCTTTCTCTGTGTACTCCTCGTTAGTACCACTCCTTGGTGAAACAAATTCTAATTGTTTATAGATGACACACAAACATAACAAGACATGAAACAATGCACTGTC
This sequence comes from Terebella lapidaria, assembly GCA_949152475.1. Classification (NCBI taxonomy): domain Eukaryota; kingdom Metazoa; phylum Annelida; class Polychaeta; order Terebellida; family Terebellidae; genus Terebella; species Terebella lapidaria. Next base: position 21,192,523 of record OX424555.1, read on the forward strand.
ATAAAGACCAACGAGATTTCCATATAGTGAATTAGGCTCAGGGTGTTGTGCGCAACTCAAAATAAAAAGTCAGTAAACTAGACAGTGATATTGGTTTTTGTTGTCGTTTATTAGAGCTATTACATATCGATTTTAACACATAACTGACACTTGGTCTGAATGAGAAAATGAATGAAAGTGATACGTGTTTGCACTTTTAGTATACCTTCGCAGCTTTGCCTGATCATCCTGTCTGAACTGGACAAGCAGCAGGCTGCAGTGCTCCCGACACCGTCGACCATCTACGTCAAAAGAAAGCAACTCCGCAACCTGCGTCCAGCCAAGAGCGCCGGACTCAAACGGGTTGACGGACAGGACTTCTTTGAGAAGTTCTATATCATGTTTGGCATGAAAGCGAAACATTTTTTGTTTCTCTTTCGGTACAGATATAGCAGGCCGAGCTACACTGGTTGCCTTGTCCATGCTGTTAAAACACAAACAAATACTGTACATTCGCCATTCAATTTCTACAATTAGGCATATGTCCCGACTTCATTACTTCATAATGATTGTTGACCAGATTATGAAATCATGATAAAGTATTATTAGTCTAGATCTATATGTACCAGCGAAAATAGTTTGAAAGGTTTTCTTGTTAATAGTTGTACTATATATTAATAGAACCAATGTAGGCCTACTATACTGTATGTGTCAAAATATACCGTGAATAGACCCATGTATATACTGTACAGTGTATTCTAAACCTTGTTTTTTTTAAAAAAAAAAGACGTCGAAATGCATGCTGATAATATTAAGTTGAACACAAACTTTCATATCAGCACGGCTGTTAGCAATATGGGCTGATCAAAATAATTTACTTTACCCGTTTTCCACTTACGTGTAGGCTGTTCTTTACCCGTTCATGGAATGACGATTGAACGGGAAGACCGCTGCAACAATTTGACGTAAGCAAAACGTTATGACGTAGTACACACAAGCTACCCGTATGCGTTTGCGGTTCATTGCATCTGAAGGTACCTAATATAGCCCTCCAGAGAGCTGGGAACCACGTATGTTACAAACAAGAGGCCACATGTCAGTGGCCATGGGTTAGGACTGATCTACTCCATGTATTGGTGCTCTGACAGGATCCTCCTATTTCAACCCAGAGTTGCTTCATTTTAATGCATACCATTACTGAAGGTTGTTCTTTAAGTCTCCCAGATTCAGATCGTGTGGTGATTGATGTATGAATCTGCTGTCCCAGTGACGTGATGCTTTACAATGAGATCATTTAATTAAATTAGCATTTTTCGTACATTCTCTGTTCTTTGTTTCGATCTTTGTGCTAACATGTAAGTGTAATTAACGAAGGCAATGACAAGGTAATATTAAAATCATTCCGGCGAGTAGAAGAGATAACAAGTTTATACACCACATTTGTATTGTGTGCGTTATGCCACAAAAGCTTTAATTACATGCCTAAATTTCACTGATGATAATATCACTGATAAAGAAATCATACACAAAAATCCACGTTATAATAGGCCTATCTGATGAGTGTAACTGATAGAATAAAAAATAGATTTCATGTGTGTGCTAACAATTTGGCAAGTATACTTTAAATATGTAAAATATTTCATAAAACTTACCCAGAATGCAAGTTAACTAAGTGGTTTATATATTCAAAGATATATGGAATTGTGCGTAGTACAATAATATTATATCACACATCAATTACACACCCAATTTGTGCTGGTTCGCCAACTTTCATATGTAGTCTTCTCCCTGTACTGTATATTTGGTAGTGCTAGTTTTTTCATGATTTTGCTGTGATGAAAATCAATGAAGATAACCGAACCTCTTATGCCAACGATATATATACAGCCAGATAGCGAAATTTTCGTCCCTGCGATGACTGGAAAAGGCCACTTGGTAGAAGTAATACTCTGCATGATGATTGATAATGTTGAACTTGAAAGGGAAGAAAGTGACTCACTTTTTAAAAGATGAAAAACACAAGCTGCCTTTTTTTTTACTTTAGAGTCTACATCAAACATGCTTCGTTTGTTTCAATTCTCCATTCATAATTTGTCAGTGTTCTGTGTTAGATATGGATATTCTCGTGTGGGTGTTTTAGTTGATAATTTCATATAAATATACTATCTGGTGCAAAGCTATATTTAGTTTTGTTACTTTTTGTTAACTTAAAGCTGGTTTGTTTATCATAGATCATTGACCATTTAACTCGGACCTATAAAGTCAATATTATTCCAGGATTTTTGCAAATGGACACGTTGTTTAAATTTCCATTTATTATTTTTACACAGGAGTCGGCAAATGTATTGTTAATTCTGATCGAGTATTTGTGTTCTTTTCCGTTGACCTGAACTCAATTCTTCCATATGCACCTTATTTGTTATTGTTGGAGACGATGATAATGATCCTGACCCCATTCTCGAGTAGTTGCCCACTCAGGGATGTTCTCCTTTATGAATATTACTCTTTGTATATCGCCGCCATACTAATGCCACCATGTATCCCAGTAAGTGTGGTAGGAAAATAAATATACTCGCTTATCGGAATAGAGGACCATTCAATTAATGTGGAGTCATATCTGTAAAATCGTCCCATCACGTTTTATATTGACTACTAAATCCTGGTGTCGTATAATGTTATAGATTGTCTTGCCAATATTTAGTAGTTGCCTCGTTCATGACGAATTGTAGTGTCTTGAGTCGGAGGTATGTTCAGAGTGTGCAGCTTCTTTGATCGGTAGATTCGACGAGGATCCAGTCCAGCATGATTTAAATGATTAACTTTGTGGTATCAGGAATCTGTGTCATCAGTGGCTTCTTAAAACCTAGGTAGATGACTTTCGACACAGTCTTCCACTTCCTGTAGTCAGCCATGGTTCTGGAGAAGCAGTGAACATATAGATAGGATGCCGTCCATCTTTAATGTCACGTAGCTCCAGCGAAGCTCGACGGGAAACGTAGCCACTTCCCAGAGGTATTGGCATTGACGATGCCTCCGAGGGTCTGTGTGCTTGGAGTAGTCCAGACCTACTTCTCCGTCACAGACACAGATGAAGTAACTCAGGAGGGTGTTGGAGCTATGCTGCATAGTGGCTGATGACTTCTCGCCTTCTTACCACACTTAGTCGATTGATCCGGAGGAGGGCATTGTGGAAGTTGATCGACGCCACCACACAACTGACGTCCGTCCTCACATCGGATGGCGATTGGTTGTCCCTGGGGGAAGATTCAATCCACATAGGCATGGGCATTGCTGGAACGAACCTCACATATACCTGGCATGGAGATGGGGTTTTCGGGTCGATAACATTTTCACGGGCATCAACGCTTGATCTTTCCATGATGTGGATCAGAAAAAACAGTCTAGTGAAGGAGAGCGGCAAGCAGTTGGATGTATCGAGCCAAAAACTGTCCCTGGGGCGTCAGTCAGGTCGTTGGTGTACTGAAACACACAATGTGGTCACGCATCATATATGCGTGTCCTGCAGGCGTGCAAGAAGAGCTCAAGTAGTGAGAAGATGATCTGCTTGAGCATTACCATGTTATGTTAGGCCATTGATGATTTATTTGTGGTGGTTTAGTTAAATGCAACAACAAATATGGACAATTGCTTCAGAGCTCTGTATCACTCTACCCGAACATACAACACACTCGAGTAGCCACTCATTGGAAGTATTGTCAAAGTGTATTGCTTGTGATGAGAAAACATGCTTGCCTTCACCTACTCATCCTAAACTTGGGGAAGCGAGTCCTACACAAGTACTTTTCTTTAGTTATTACCAAGGAACACTTTCATGCCTGCAATAACCTGTTTGCATTAGGTATGTAAATAGGTATTTAATTTTTGAAAAAATATACATCATAATTAACAATTTTTAAATAATACACATTAATTATATCAGAGTAATATTTTTTAGTAAATTAAAATGTATACTTTCTCATGGTGACAACAAAAGACAAAAGTCTGTAACCTTCGAGGAATGTTGTCATCGAAATTTGCTCAAAGTGCCACCTCGGGAACACAGCCACAACGCAGGCACTGTATATACAATTAAAGTTATTTATATAATCCAACTATCACCAACAAATTTCATCCGCTTGATTATTAGTAATTTGATATAAATTTATGCATCATTTTTCGTTGAAAAATAAATTTGGTTTTCGAGCTTCTGATGTCTACATCCAACTTCAACCATTCAGAAGGTGCATTGTATAAAAAAACTTTTTCGCAAAATGTCTGTGTTCACTTTGGGCAGTTTGGGATCGGTGCTGATCCTTGTATGATGCTCATATATATCATCATGGTAAACGAATGTACCAGATAATGAATTGGGCAAATGCCCATTCACAAAATCATACGTTAGTAACATAATTTGCAGGTTATACAAGTCCCTAAATTTTATAATATTTACTTTTTTGAATAGAGGGGATGAAGTATCGTTATATCTGGCCCCCGTAACTGCTCTGATCGCCTTTTTCTGAATAATTTCCAATTTATGTGTATATTCCTTGCAAGCATTACCCCATATCCTCACCCCATAGTGCAGGTGTGGATGTATCAAACTGTAGTATAATATCCTACGATGAGTCCCTGTTAAAATGTGTTTCGAGATATTGATGGCATAGAGCCCGCTAGAAATACGTTTCTTGCAATATTCAATGTGATGTTCCCATGTCAAATGTTGATCAATTATTATACCAAGGAATTTAGTAAACTGGACATTCTCCAATAAAACATTGTCCATAATTAAGTGTTGATTAGGTGTAACCCCCTGTTGTTTTTAGAACAAGATATATTTGGTTTTGGAAGGGTTAGCGGGTAGTTGATTGGCCCGTAACCAGTCACTAAGAACACAGAGATCCGGATTTACTTTATTAAATAGCGCCTGTATATCGAGGCCGCTGATATAATTATACAGTGGTATCATCAGCGAAAAGCAGAGATTTGCAATATTTCAATGAGTTCGGAATGTCATTAGAATATATAATGAACAACAAAGGCCCCAGCACCCTGTGGGACCCCATACGTACAACTCTTAGTTCTTGAGTTAGTACCACTATAACTTACATACTGCCTCCTCTGGTTGAGATAGCTGCTGAACCACTCCAAGGCCTTCCCACGTATTCCATAGTAATTTAGCTTTGACAACAATATGTCATGATTTATAGTGTCGAAGGCCTTAGAGAGGTCAAGGTAAACAGCTAAATAGTTTTCTTTAGCATCCAAAGAAGGCAGCACGTCAGACATAAATTCGGTGATGGCATCTATGGTTGACCGTTTCGGTCGAAAGCCATATTGTCTCTCATATAATATTTCATTTTTAGTCAAGAAGGAATACAACCTCGAATGAACGACTTTCTCTATTATTTTGGATATGTTCGACAAAAGCGAAATTGGTCTATAATTAGTGAATGATTCGTGGGATTTAGATTTGTAAATAGGTACAATTTTCGCTAGTTTCATTGCGTCGGGTACCTTACCTTGCTCGAGAGATTTATTAATGAGAATAGCAACAGGTAGACTTATGGCTTCGTTTAGATATTTTATTAATTCCATGCTAATGCCATCATCACCAGTGCTCTTTTGCTTTACATGATTTAATAAGTTTGCATATTTCGACAGGCCCTGTTGGTGAAAGAAATATTGATGATTTGCATGGAGAATTGCCGAGGTACGAAGCCGGGCTATTATTTGCCCAGGGTATAGAATCCGCGAAAGTTTTCCCAATATCAGTGAAATATGAGCAAAACTCATTCGCAATAACTAGTTTGTCACTTATTTTTACCCCATCTACCATAAAAGTTTCTGAAATAGCCCCTTTATTACATTTCTTCCTCCCAGTTATGTTATTCAGTACCTTCCAGGTTTTTCGTATATCGTCCTGATATTCTTTCAATAGATTCTCAAAGTAAATTTCCCTTGCACGCCTTTTCGTAATATTATAAGATTTCTATATTTCACGAACTTAGCGTACTTTGGGCTGTCCTTATGCGCGCCCAGAGCCTTTTTGTACAGTCGATTTCGTTTTCGAGAGGACTTGATGAGACCGGGTGTTATCCACGGTTCTCTGAATACTGATTTGTGTGGAATAACAGTTGTTTTTTCAGGGATAATTGTATCCCCCGAACAAAGTTCGGCGGATACTATGGATTTGGCTTCGTCGTCCGCGTCCGCGTCCGCAGAGATTTTCTTGTGAACGCGCTACAGGCCGCAATTCTCACCCGATCACCATTATTTTTTACAGGCACATATATTATGGTAAGATCCCGACACCAATCGATTTTGGTTGGGGACACATTTTGCGTTGAAAACAGCCTGTTTGAGACACATGGCTTGTGAACGCTCTACTGATGGCAATTTTTGACGCATCTCGATAATATTTGGAAGTTTTGTTGGGAAGGTCTGTCACACGAAACCAATCGTTTTTAGAATGATCATATAAATATTATTATGTTAACAGCCTAACTTATTACAGAATTTTGAAATATCCGTTTTGACATGTGAGATCATTCCAATAGCCTGTACAATGGAAAGTAATGACACTGGTTTCTTGTTCAGAATGGAGAACTGATGTTTTCAGTGAAAACAGGACAATCTTACTGAATAAGTTAACATTAGTTTTACTAGTTAAGTCTATTATTGTCCACAATAAAAATAGTTAAGACGAGAAGCGTTTATTATTAAGCTCAACAAGGTAAAGGTTTTGTCCAGTACAGATTTCATGGGTGTAACTGAATAAGTTAATATTATTTTTAATAGTTAAGTCTATTATTGACCACAACAAAAATAGTTAAGACATGAAATATTTATTATTAACCTCAACAAGGTAAATGTTTTGTCCAGTACAAATTTCATTGGTGTAACCGAATAAGTTAACATTATTTTCACTAGTTAAGTCTATTATTGACCACAATAAAAATAGTTAAGAGGAGAAATATTTATTATTAAGCTCAACAAGGTGAAAGTATGTCCAGTACAGATTTCATGGGTGTACTGAATAAGTTAACATTATTTTTACTAGTTAAGTCTATTATTGACCACAATAAAAAATAGTTAAGACAAGAAATATTTATTATTGGGCTCAACAAGGTAAAGATTCTGTCCAGTAGACATTTTATGTCTGTAACCAAATAAGTTAACATTTTTTTTTGCTAGTTAAGTCTATTATTGACCTCAATAAAAATAGTTAAGATGAGAAACAATTATTATTGAGCTCAACAAGGTTAAGGTTTTGTCCGGTAGTAATTTCTGGGTGTAACCGAATATGTTAACATTATTTTTACATGTTAAGTTTATTATTGACCACAATGAAAATAGTTAAGACAAGAAATATTTATTATTGGGCTCAACAAGGTGAAGGCTTTGTCCAGTAGAGATTTTATGGCTGTGACCAAATAAGTTAACGTTATTTCTTGCTAGTTAAGTCTATTATTGATCACAATAGCTTTTCATGAAAACATTGATCAACTTTTACTTTGAATTTCAACTTGAGACCAGGTTTGGCACAAATTATGAGTTAAAATATAACTTATGGTGAAAAATTCGATCTGGCTTCAATTTCTTCATCTTGAAATGCAGTTTTGGTCAACTTTTACTTCGAATTTCAACTTGAAAGCATGTTTGGCACATATTAAAGGTCGAAATATAACTTATGGTGAAAAGTTCGATCTGGCTCCATTTTCGTCATCTTGAAATGCAGTTTTGGTCAATTTTTAGTTTGAATTTCAACTTGAAACCATGTTTGGCACATATTATGAGTTAAAATATAACTTATGATGAAAAGTTCGATCTGGCTCCAATTTCGTCATCTTGAAATGCAGTTTTGGTCAACTTTTACATTGAATTTCAACTTAATACCAAGTTTGGCACATATTATGAGTTGAAATATAACTCATGGCGAAAAGTTTGATTTGGCTCCAATTTCGTCATCTTGAAATGCAGTTTTGATCAAATTTTAGTTTGAATTTCAACTCGAAACCAAGTTGGGCAGGTATTAAGAGTTAAAATATAACTTATGACGAAAAGTTTGATCTGGCTCCAATTTTGTCATCTTGAAATGCAGTTTTGATTAACTTTTACTTTGAATTTCAACTTGAAACCATGTTTGGCACATACATGTATTATGAGTCGAAATATAACTTATGGTGAGAAGTTCGATCTGGCTCCAATTTCGTCATCTTGAAATGCATTTTTGGTCAAATTTTACTTTGAATTTCAACTTGGAACCAAGTTTGTAAGAACTCTGAGTTGAAATATAAATAGGTGAAAAGATTGATCTATCTGTATTTTCAGTTATTTTATCAAACATTTCGAAACGGAAATTCATATCAAGAGATTTCAGTGGTGATTTTGAATTCGACCTTCAATAAACTCGGAAAATCAGTGCAGCAATTTTGGTGGGGAAAAGAAAACAGTTGTGACTTGAGATTTAACATTTCTCTGGTAATCTTTTTAGGTTACCGGACCTATGGTCCGATAACCTATTGGCATGGCGTTGCGTCCGTCGTCCGTCGTCGTCCGTTGTCGTCCGTCGTCGTCGTCCACATTTTTATCTTTTTTGTTTACAGGCGAATTCTTCTGAAATTTTGCACAAAAATACTTAAAATTCAAAAAGGAGGTATTTTTTAGTTTTTTGATTTTCGCATTTTTTTCAAAATGGCGGCCGTTTTCGACGAAAAATGGCTGATTTTGGTGGCCATTTTCTCAAAATCTGTTCAGTAACTTTTTTTCTTTTTGATACATAACACTCCTGATATGTACTCCTATGATGTCTATAAATTTCGTTGCGCTTGAATCGCTCGAAGTGGACCATTTTGGCCCAAACTCGGCCCAAATGGGACTTTCCCATGTTAAATTCTCCTATGCTTTATAATGGGACACATTATGCCTAATATCTCACTTAATATTGAGATTAGAGACTAGGAATCAATTGTGGACATATAGGAAATGATATATGCTGAATATTCTCGTGACCTTGAATTTGACCTCTGACCTCAATTTCAAGGTCAGAGCACAAAATGGCTGATATCTCGCTTATTATCGACTCTACAGCTTAGGAATCAATTGTGGACATATAGGAAATGATATATGCTGAATATTCTGATGACCTTGAATTTGACCTTTGACCCCATTTTCAAGGTCATAGGACAAAATGGCTAATATCTCGCTTGTTATCGACTTTACAGCTTAGGAATCAGTTATGAACATATAGGAAATGATATATGCAGATTATTGTCATGACCTTGAATTTGACCTTTGACCTCATTTTCAAGATCACAGGACAAAATGGCTAATATCTCACTTATTATCGACTCTACAGCTTAGGAATCAATTGTGGACATATAGGAAATGATATATGCTGAATATTCTGATGACCTTGAATTTGACCTTTGACGGCATTTTCAAGGTCATAGGACAAAATGGCTAATATCTCGCTTGTTATCGACTTCACAGCTTAGGAATCAGTTATGAACATATAGGAAATGATATATGCAGATTATTGTCATGACCTTGAATTTGACTTTTCACCTCATTTTCAAGGTCACAGGACAAAATGGCTAATATCTCACTTATTATCGATTTTACAGCTGGGGAATCAATTGTGGACATGTAGGAAATGATATATGCTGAATATTCTCGGAACTTGAATTTGACCTCTGACCTCATTCTCAAGGTCCAAGGACAAACTGGCTCATATCTTGCTCCTCTATTGACTGTATGGCTTGGGAATCAACTGTGGACATGATATAGATATATGATATACACTGAATATTTTGATGACCTTGAATTTGACCTTTGCCCCTTCATTTTCAAGGCCACAGCACAAAATTGCTAATATCTCGCTGATTATTGAATTTACAGCTTAGCAACCAACTGTGGACATGATATATGCTTAATATTATATATGCTGAATATTCTCTTGACCTTGAATTTAACCAGTGACCTGGCTAACATCTAAAATATTAAACATTGTCCGGTAACCTATCTTTGGCCCTCGGCCTAATTTTTTAGCCCTTGCTCTAGTTTTTCACACTTGACAGTGATATATTTGGGGCAACAGAGATGATAGGGCTACGGGGGATACACCCAAGCGGTCGTAGGCGACCGGAAGCGTCTAGTTTCATCCAGAAGTGAAGTGAAAATGTCAATATATACGTGATATATACGTGATAACCCTCACACGCATCTTTATTTCTAAATAAATTTGGCCAATTCACGCGTTCAAGCTCGATTTTGAGTCGGTATATTTTCACATAGGTGATGGGCCTATGCGTGAATACCAGTGGGTGTTTGATAGCACACCGTGTCGCATTGCCCATACATGTCATTACTGGCATGTGGTCGGATATATCGACCGATAATATGACAGAATTTACATTTTCATATCCGCAACATTTCAGGTATATATTATCTATCAGAGTAGAAGAAGTATGAGTTATTCGCGTGGGACGTTTGATGGTTGGTAAAATGCCTGTTTGAAAGAAGATATTCAGAAGATCGGATGTATTTCCATGCGAATTCACTTTCATATAATCAAAATTCTGATCTGTTCCGATGATAACATCATATTTTGTGTCGCATATCATTGTTACCATAGCATCATATTTTTCAACAGAGTGTCGTTCATTCGTGTTCGGTATCCTATAAATCTCAGCTAATATAAGTTTCTGATAGCCGCAAATGAGCTCAACTTCTACTGCTATGCTTCAAACTCACCCTCAATGTTCAGACACAAATCATACCTTTCTCTATAATTATAGCCGTTCAGTATATACATAACCCCCTCTCGATAAGGTTGTGCGGCTCTTGTGAACAAAGTTGTACCCGTCTATGGGAAACAGATGTGCGTTATTATCATTTAAAATGTTTCACAAAGCAAAACAAAGTGTACAGTGATTCCGCTCTGTTTAATGTCAAGCAGATTGCAAAGTTCTGTGGGCTTGCTAGGAAGGCTATGTATATTGATATGTAGCGCACAATATTTGGAAGCCCCTAATGCGTCTGATATATGTTTTATATCGTCGATATCACAATACATACTGTCGGTATCGACCACATTCATTCTGCTATCACTCACACAGTCAAACAGTGGTGTAGTTTCATCATCAGAGCTCGAAAAAAGTATATCATGCTCCACGATCGTTTGTGCTACACATGATTAATAATATCAGATCGTCGATGCAAAGCGTGTATACAATTCCTAATATATTAATCATTAAGATAGAACAAGCCGGAAATCGAGGTTTAGAGTATTTTTTTCCATAAATCACGTGGAAATACAGTTCCCGCGAAAGCAGTGATCCCGAGGCAGCAAACATTTAAAGAACAAAACTTTACTCCGGTTTTAACTCGGCAATGCATGCTTACGAACATGTGTGAGCGTACATTCAATATCTCAGTAGATGTATGATAAAGACTGGTTAATTAGGGGCCGGTCATTATTTATCGGGTGGGGGGGGGGGGGGTTGGATGGATTTTCCGAGAAATGAGTTTTCAAAGTTTGACCCCCCCCCCCACCGATATCGAAAATCGAAAAACAATGTCTGATCCCCCCACCAAGATCAAAAATAAAAGTGTGACCCCCCCCCCCCCCCCAATACCCATGTACATATACAAGGCCATAATACACAATGGTAACAATTATAAGGAGCCAGTATGATACTTAAATGCTGTTTTTACACTTCATTCACATTCTATTCAAACAATTGTGACTTTTGTCGCAATTTTTTTTAATCTATTAAGTCAGTGGATATTATGAATTTGTGCCATTACAACTGATTCAATTACTATTTGTGGGTATATTATATCGGTATGGTATTGACGGCCTCTGATTGGATGTTGGGGGCAAGAAACAAAACACCCCCCAAGACATCTATGTCTAGGATCAAGTTCCCCAGAATACTGAAATCTTTTTCTCACTCCAGAACCCACGTTTCCAAACCCCCCTGAAACACTCGAGACCCGGGTTAAAGGTCATTCAGTTCATTCACTGACTGGAAATTTGTTGGAGGAATGAAAAAAAAACATGAATCCTATTTCTTCCTTTAAATATACGGACTAACTGGACCCCAGAGTGAACTCGGAAAAATTATATAACTCTTCCACATATCATTGATGAATCAGGCCATCCTGGACTGGTACTATCCCGGCCTTGAATCAATTCTGTGTTGCCTCGCTGATGGGTTCGTAATGTTCCGTGATGATCCGCGATTGTCTAGCAATGTCCTGGCCACCAAGAAAGTCAGGTAAATCCGATTCACTATGGCATCATCCGGGACGATCCAGACTATTTTGCAATCCTTGATGGAAAGGCCCATATTTTGTTCATGGCGGTCCAGGACAGTCCTGAGCTCATCGAGGATTATCCTCAGTGGCCAAGATTCCTGTGTTGGCAACGTGTTAAGTGGAAAATCGGTCTGTAATTTTGACATGCTGGTTCGGGGTCATTGGATGTTATGAGATGTTGGTCAGCATGGTATGGGCCGGGTAATCCATTGTTAGTCTGTGACAGTGCCCTGCATGTTGATCATCCTAGCTCGCACCGTATTCAGCTGCAGTGCTGCTGTGTTTTACTAAAGGTCCATAGTTCATTCTTGGTGACAGTGTTTCAGTCTGGGGTGATGAGCGGTTGTCGATCACAACATCTCCTTATTTGGGTTTTCCTGGATGGTCCTTTCTAGGATCAAATTTCAGTGAAACTATAGTTTCACTGATAATGTGACAACAGGATGGATTCCACATGCTGTATACTCCAGTGAACCATCAGTCCAGGTTGTGTGGATTGTTTTCACCTAATTCACTAATTCAATATAAGAATTTTCTCAAATTAACTAAAACTCGAACTCCGACCCCCCCAGTTCCATTGAAAATAAAAGTATGACCCCCCCAATAACGTTGAAAATGAAAGTGTAACCTCCCCCCAGTTTTTACCCAACCCCCCACCTGATAAATAATGACCGGCCCCTTACAAAGTTCAAAACATACAATATAATACGCTTATAGTAATGTACATGAACATTTATCAGGACTATTCGTCATAATAAACAAATCTTTCACATGTGGATTGTTTTTGCATGCACCTATTTCTACAACACATATAGGGGTAGAAACATCAGAATAACTATTAAATAATTTCACCATATGTTCCACCATGTACACACACACCGAAGATATGATAGTTTTCATGCTTGATACAGAGCAGTTATTAGACATAACATCATATGAAAGAGATACAAATCTATGATTACTTAATAATGTCACCATATATTCAACCATGTAAACATACAGCAAAAATACATGTACAATACTTTTCATACATGATACAGAGCAGTGATTCGACATATTGTTATACGATGGAGTTACAAATAAAAAATAATATTGGCAATAACATCAAAATACTTGATGTAACCATAATTCCACCTTTTATACACACAGCAAAGATGCATTGGTTGTCATATTATATACTGAGCAGTATTTCGACATAACGTCGTCATGCGATGGAAATACAAATATGAAGTATGTACAGAGTATAAGAGTGGTAACAAATAGTTAATATTGATTACTACTATTGATGATGACCATATAACCAAATGTATGCTCATGACCAAGAGTTTACGAATGACTCGCGAATGAATATATATACATGTACACAGCGATGATACAATCAATATGATATAAATACAGCGCCTGCAGGCAGTTCAGAACAGGGCTGCCCGTGCAATAACTCTTACGCCCATACACGACCACATCACGCCGGTCCTCGCTGGTCTTCATTGGTTGCCAGTCAAGTACAGAATACAATTCCGAATCCTAGTCTATGCGTACAAATGCGCCCATGACCAAGCGCCGCTGTACCTCTCCAATGAACTCACCCCATACAGACCAGTGCGACGACTTCGTTCGTCCAACGGATCCCTATTGGTCCAGCCGGCTGTTAAAAAGACCGTGGGAACCCTGAACTTTGGTTACTCTGCCTCACATCTGTGGAACTCTATACCTGCCAATATCAGAGACTGCGCCACTGTCAGCACTTTTAAAAGACAATTGAAATCTTTTTATTTTGTTCAGTGTTTTGGTCAGTAATTTGTCCTCTTAAAGTTTCTCCTGTTCTTATTCAAATCCAATCTTGTTTTACATCTATACTCGTTATACTGTCACTTTTATCCATTGTACAGCGCTTTGATGCATGACGATATTGCGCTTTACAAAACCTGGTGAAATAAATAAATAAATATGTGATATAGAGAGTAGAAATGAAGTCATACGATGAACATTCAAATATATACAGGGTGGTAACATCAAAGTAATTATAACTGAAATTTAGTAATCAGTTGTATGTTCATGTCAAAAGCTACGAGTGAATATACTCACAGTACATATACGAGTGAACATACACTTATACACAGTTGTCATGGGTAATACAAAGCAACAACTCGGCTTTGAGTCATATGATGGAGATTCAAGTATGATATATCTATATACAGGTAGTAACATCATAACAATTATTACTAATGTCTAATTAACCAACTGTATGTTTATGACCAGTTACGAGTGAATACTGTCTCCTTGTAGTTCTCGGCGGACCTCCATCAGCATGTTACCGTGTAGGTTCATGCCACACCACTTGTCGACTTCTAGGACTTTGGGGTTGTGCAGAGAGAGTGCCTCTTTCAAGATGGCAGGAGCTTGGTTTTTCCACTTTTCCTCATTATAGTGAGGTAGGCCCTACAATAAGTTGTAGGTCCTATAATATCGTCGCATTATATCTACCTGTATATTCCTCACACTCCACATACAGAAATTACTCAAGAGTGGTTTAAATACATGGTACCGAAAATTTAGTGTCTCAATCATCTGAAATCCCCTCAATGAAAATCAACTGTGTGGTGTGTACAGCAATGTCATATTCATTGCAATTAGAATATTGTCATTCATGGTCAATATATATTTCACTCTGATAACATATCAAAATAATCATTGAAATCTGCATTTCATTATCAAAATGAGATGAACAGACACAAGATAATGATGATTTGGTAGCAATAAGAGTTTGCAAATGATAAATGTGTGCATACCTTCAAAGCATTACAAGTAGATAGATATTTGTTCCTCAGGATATACTTCTATAATATTTACTACATTGTATTACTACAAAGTAAAAATATCAAAAATATAAAAATATTGCAATACAATTTTTTGAGGTGCCCACACAATGCACGTAATGCAACTAATTGATAAGGCTTCCATTCTGCATTACTTCTTGAGGAAGAATCCATAACGTTACCTTTCTTATCTGGTTGGTGTGTAGTATACATACATGTAATCAATACGTGTTTAGAACCTTAAACCATCCCACAGTTATTTTTGTGCAAATCTACTGCCCTGGACAATGGAACCTAAGCTCGATTTTCCGGTGATTCTGCCATAATGGATGAGAATGCAGTCAATATGCCCTTTTCAAGTGGCTAAATGTGAGCATTGGTCAATACTTTCACGCTGACATTCTCTTGTTTGGTATATGTAGGGCCAGTGTACATAATTGATTCCGCTAGCCTAGAATTAGTGTCTTTTCACTCTATGAACATCTGCAGCCTCTCCAGAGAACTAGCGATGTTCGACCCCTGCCATTAACGTGACACAAAACTGCCTGTGTTGCTTTTCTGAACTAGTTTATATAGAGGATAGAATTTCAAATAGTGAACTACGGTGGTCATACGATGTTTCTTGAATTATTTATTCAATCATGAAAATATGTGTCATGAATCACTTGGGAATGTGCTTAGGTTATGATTCATTTCGTCCCAAAACTAATAATATTCAGAGCTGATCGAATCAAGCCAGACATTACGACGCCATGGAAACGGGCGCGTGTCTTCATTTTCAAAAATTCAATTCCAAATTTTCTGGGTGCGATAAAAGACTGGCATTATTGTCTTTAATATTATCAGAGGGAATGAGTAAATGTGATATTATCGTAATTCTTCAAAAGTGCGCCAATTTAGTTGAAGAAACAACAAAATTCTCAGATCACCAGATAACAATATTAGATACTCGTTCTGGAACACTTTCACCAGCTTATAACCAGGTGCCGATGAACCTGTTTTGTTTTTTAGTTCGCCTGGCATCATACAACGGACTCAGCTTTGATCGCTCGGAATGTCGTATACTTCGTTTTGGTGTCATCATCTATTCCAGCACCCTGTCATAACTTATGTACTTTATTTCATATAACGGTGCAGGAATTCGCATGTTTTTCGCAGATATACAAAATGCTAGCAATGCATGAATTTTCAGTTTGACTATTAAAAAAAACATCAAATAGCTGCAATAGCACACAATCTAACACGAACTTCATGATGAAAAAGGTGCCCGCTGAATGCTTACGATGAGTACATCGATATTGTGTTCCTTTTTGTGATTGTCTAGATTGATCATGATCCATACAATACATTATGCAGTGCAGTCACAAACTTCTCATACATGTAGAATAGTCTACTAGTCTACTAGTCTACTACGTGTTCATATGCATCATTGATATATTATCTATGTTTGGAAGAATATAGAAGTTGTAATCAAAGTAATCCCATTTTAACCATCATCAGGACCACTTGGTCAGATTATGCCATTTTACGGATTATGCCACTCTGATTGAAACTACAACATTTCAGCACGTTGCATTCCAACACGAGAAGTTGTGCAGGTTCCACACTCGACATCCTGAAATTACTGCGACTGTCTCTATAGTTCTGCTGTTGAACGTTAAAACCAGCTATTGTGCGTATTTCAGTGGTGGCACACTTCTATCATGTGACCTGTTTTGTGGTGCTGAAAACACGTCAATGATTGTTATCGTGTGACATGTTTTGTGGTGCTGAAAACACGTCAATGATTGATAACGCACTAAAAGCGCAAGCGCAGCGAGCTGCTCAATTGTACTGATTGAGCATCAAATTTCTTGTCGTTCATCACCGTTCAGAAATTCAGGCCCATGTACGGTTTGTCGTTCGGGCGACCATTATGGATCCTATGGATCAGAGATGATATTCAGATTAACTTCATTTTCATTCCTGGCTGGCATATTGAGAAGAAGAACTCTAAAGTGGCTGACTCTAGTACATACCAAACTATCAGGAACCATTCAAACGCTAGTAGTCATGCAACATACATCGGGTGTGACTATTATGTAAATTTTTATGCATTCGAATTTCGAAAAACAAATAATATATGATCACATGTTTTTTTAAATAAAATATTTTAAATATCTGCTTATATCGAATGTATGTGTGAATATGAGACGACCGTATATTCCTGGTACTTGTTAGATGAGTGCGTTTTGCATTTGACGTAGTATCATTAGTAGCTACCTGTATTTCTTGACAGATCTTAGACTGCTGAGGTGTTTGTCATAAATCACATTCCATTGGATGAAACATGTTCCAGAACATCAATAGTTCTGAGGTATCGCTGAAGTAATGTTAGGGAGCAGAAACACGTGAGTACCAAAAATGCTTTTGAGTGAATGCTGCCTTGACAGTAGAACTTGGCAGATCGCGCGAAATACTGATCAATCACTATACATTTCGCAATGTATGACATATTTGACAGGTAAATGTCCATCATTTCCTGAAAATCTTAAGCTTGCCATGAATAATGAAGACAGCACTAGCCAAGCTGCAGAGTGAGGAAATGTATATGCGATCTACTTGATTTAGCTCCAGTGAGGGAAGAAATACAATACATGTTCATATTCCCGTGTCATCCATTACCCCACAAAACGTAATATGGACATGAGATGTTACTTCCAAGTGGCACTCCTGATTGGAGTATGAGAGGTACATGGTTTGATATTTATGACCCGTTATTGTCATAGAGGATTTCAGACATAGTATGTGTGCATTAATGAGAAAAAAACTTCAATAAAGCATTCTGAGTGAAAATATAGCCCTCCAGAGAGCTGGGAACCACGTATGTGACAAAAAAGAGGTCACATGTCAGTGGCCATGAGTTAGGACTGATCTACTCCATGTATTGGTGCGCTGACAGGACTCTCCGATTTTAACCCAGAGTTGCTTCAATTTAATGCATACCATTACCAGGGGTTGGTCTTTAGGTCTTCCAGGCTCAGATCGTGTGGTGACTGATGTATGAATCTGCTGTCCCAGTGACGTGATGCTTCACATTGAAATCATTTATTAAATTAGCATTTGCCGTATATTCACTGTTCTTTGTTTTGATCTTTTTGTAATACAAGTGTAACTAGACGTAAGGGCGTAGAGGCCTTGGGGCATTTCGATACACAATCACAGGTGAACTGTTAATTACTGACAACTCTGCAACCAATATGATTACGTAGATACATCCAATTCACTCTAAGACGACAGTTTCTGAGATATAAATGAAAATAAATGAGATATGGCCGAAAATGAAAAATGTCGACTCAGCAGAAAAAACATTTTGCCCAGGGCCAAGTTCACCCAAGATACACCTAAGACATGTTTGTCTAGTGTCACGAGTCCGAAAATAACGTCCATATCGCTCTACGACACACCGTTTCCGAGATATGGCCGAAAATGAAAAATGCTGACTCAGCAGAAAAAACATTTGGCCCAGGGCCAAGTTCTCCCAAGATACACCTAAGATATGTTTGTCTAGTGTCAAGAGTCCGAGATATGGCCGAAAATGAAAAACGCTGACTCAGCAAAAAAACATTTGGCCCAGGGCCAAGTTCACCCAACATACCTCTAAGACATGTTTGCCTAGTGTCACGAGTCCGAAAATAACGTCCGTTTCGCTCTACGACGCACCGTTTCCGAGATATGGCCGAAAATTAAAAATGCCAACTCAGCAAAAAAAAAAATTGGCCCAGGGCCAAGTTCACCCAACATACCCCTAAGACATGTTTGCCTAGTGTCACGATTCCGAAAATAACGTCCATTTCGCTCTACGACGCACCGTTTCCGAGATATGGCCGAAAATGAAAAACACCGACTCAGCAAAAAAAAATTTGGCCCAGGGCCAAGTTCACCCAACATACTCTTAAGACATGTTTGTCTAGTGTCACGAGTCCGAAAATAACGTCCGTTTCGCTCTACGACGCACCGTTTCCGAGATATGGCCGAAAATGAAAAATGCTGACTCAGCACAAAAAAAATTTGGCCCAGGGCCAAGTTCACCCAAGATACATTTAAGACATGTTTGCCTAGTGTCACGAGTCCGAAAATAACGTCCGTTTCGCTCTACGACGCACCGTTTCCGAGATATGGCCGAAAATGAAAAACGCTGACTCAGCAAAGAAAAAATTTGGCCCAGGGCCAAGTTCACCCAACATACCTCTAAGACATGTTTGTGTAGTGTCACGAGTCCGAAAATAACGTCCGTTTTGCTCTACGATGCACCGTTCCTGAGATATGCAATCAGCCTCAAGGATGGCCAACCAAAATTGTTTTTGGCCCCTGGGTCAAAGGTCGTTTGGGGGATTGACTCCATATTCGACAGGGTTCCTCTGAGACACTATATCAACGTATATGTCAAGTTTCAGAATGGTAGCACAAGTATTTTTTGAGTTATCATCCGCAAACCATTTGACACAAAATTCATCCTCACAGACTAACCGGACCTCGGAGCCGGCTCTAAAACAATAGGGTTCATCTAATATATGTGATAACTGGTGAAAAATTCTCGAAGATTCGTCAAGGCGTTCTCACGTTATCGTCCGGAAACCGAAAAGTGAAACAAAAAAGAAGAAAAAAAATCTACAAAACCACAAGGACATTTCATGCCGAAATGCCCTAATTAACGAAGCCAACGTCAATGCAATGTTAAAATCATGCGACCGAGTGAGAGAGGTAACAAGTTTATAAAATACAAAGATCACATTTGTATTGTGTGTGTTATGCCACAATACATGCATACGTTTCTGCATAACTTAAATTACATCCCAAAATCTCTGCCCAATCGTGGAATTTAAGAAACATGATCATTGATCATGAAACCGTACACACATATCTACGTTGTAATAGCCTATTTGAGAACTGTAATTTGTAGAAATATTGGATTTCATGTTTGTGCTTACAATTTGGCATATATACTTTAAATATGTAAACTATTTTATGAAACATAACCAGAATGCATGAATTCAAAAGGTAAAAACTTAACTACATGTCAGTGGTTTATATATTTAAAGGCATATGAAATTGTGTTTAGTACAATAATATTGTGTTTAGTACAATAAATTGTGTTTGGTGTTGTTTAAAAATGTGTTTAGTACAATAAATTGTGTTTAGTGTTGTGCTTTAACTTGTGTTTAGTATTGCGTTTAGTACAATAATATTACATCACAACTAAAATTAAAAATTAGTTAAAATTGTGTTTAGTACAATGATATTACATGACAACTCAACTACACACCCAATTTGGGTTGGGTCGCCAACTGTCGTACATAGTCTTTTCCCCATACTGCCCTTTTGGTAATGCTCAGATTTTCGTGATTTTGCTGTGGTGAAAACCAATGAAGATAACCGAACCTTCCGTGACAACGATATATGTACGCATCATTTCAATCTCCAAACATACAAAAACTGTAAGCCAGATATTGTTACATATTAGATATTATGTGTGGGTTGTTGAATTAATTCCTGAGAAATTATTGGTATTCGTGTAATTCAAACGGCCAGGTAACGAACTTTTCGTCCCTGCATCGACTGGATAAAGCCACTTTGTAAAAGTAAAACTCTGCGTGATGATTGATAATCTTGAACATGAAATGGAAGTAAGTCACTCCCTTTAAGCAGATCAAAAACACAAGCTGCCTTTTCTCACTTTTAAGTCTACATCAAACATGCTTCGTCTGTTTCAGTGTTCCAATGAGAATTTTTCGTGTGGGTGTTGTGATTGATAATTCCATATAAATACACTATCTGGTGCAAAGCTATACTTATTTTTACTACTTTTGTTAACTTAAAGCTGGTTTGTTTGCAATGTCATAGATCATTGATCATAATATTCAACGCCGACCTATTATATCTGACTGCAGACCAAAAGTCAATATTATTCCAGGATTTTTTGCAAATGGACATGTCGTTTGAATTTCCATGTATTATTTTCACACATGAGTCGGCAAGTATTTTGTTAATTCTGATCGAGTATTTGTGTTCTTTTCCGTCAACCCGAACTCAATTCTTCCATATGCACCTTATTTATTATTGTTGGAGACGATAATAATGATCCTGACCCCATTCTCGAATAGTCGCCCACTCAGGGGTGTTTTCCTTCTGGGATATTACTCTTTGTATATCGCCGCCATACTAATGCCACCATGCATATCAGTAAATGTGGTAAGAAAATAAATATACATGCTTCACGGGTAGAGGAACATTCAATTAACGTGGAGTCATATCTGTGAAATCGTCCCATTACGTTTTATATTGACTAAATTCTGGTGTTGTATAATGGTATATACTGTATTTTCATGCCAATATTGAGTATTTTCCTCGTTTATGACGGATTGTAGTGTCTCGAGCCGGAGGTATTTTGAGTGTGTGCAGTTCCTTTGATGGGCAGATTCAACGAGGATGTAGGCCAGCATGATTTCCTTGATGAACTTGGTGGTCAGGGTTCGGGTGCCATCAGTGGCTTGTGAAAAGCTAGAGAGACGACGTTCGACAGTCTTCCACTTATTGTAGTCCGTCATGGTTCCGGAGAATCAGTGACTATATAGATAAGATGCTGTCAATCTTTAATGTCACACAGCTCCAGAGAATCTCGACACAGTCGTCCGTGGCGTCCTGACAGTGCATGACGAGCGGCTTGGTCAACAGGACGGGCAACCGAGCCAATACCCAGAGGCATTGGCATTGACGATGCCTCCGAGGGTCTGTGTGGTTCAAGTAGTCCAGGCCTACTTCTCCGTCACAGACACACATAAGGTCAATCATGAGAGCGTTGTAGCTATGCAGCGTAGCAGCTGATGATTTCTTGCCTGCTTCGTGAGGGTGGCAACCGACAGAAAACGACCCCCTCCACACTAATCTTGGTTGATTGTTCTAGAGGAGGGCGTCGTGGATGTAGATCGACTCCACTCCACAACTAATGTCCACTCGGCGTCCATGGGGGTAATATTGATTTTTACATGGGAATGGCGATTGGTTGTCCCCGTGGGAAAGAGGGACTTCACATAGGCATGGGCATCGATGCAACGAACCTCACATATGCCTGGTATGGAGATGGAGTTTTCGGGTCGATGAAAGTTTTTACGGGCATCAATGCTCAAGCTTTCCATGATGTGGATCAGCAAAACAGTCCAGTGAAGGAGAGCGGCCATGCAGGTGGATGGATTGACTTGAAACTGTCCCTGGGGCGTCACCCAGGTTGTTGGTGTACTGAGAGAAGTGCCTCATACACACACACACACACACACACACACACTGGTCATGCATCATATCTGCGTGTCCTGCAGGCGTGCAGGAAGAGATCGAGTGCTGGGAAGATGATCTGCTTGGCAGGATGTAGCTCAAACTTGATGACGGCATCCAGTAGCTCTTGTTCGTTGTTGAATCCAGATTGCTGGGGTAAGAACTGGAAGTAGCCCATGCATAAAAACAGCCCATATCTTGATTTGACTGTTGGAAAGAAGTCCCTGGCCATCTTCGTGTCCTGGTGCAACTGGGCCGTAGATGGCAAACACGAAAGCCAGAGTAGACTCTGACTTGCCACAGGCGAAGCATACACAGTGTGGACGCAGATACCAGTAATGATGCTTGTCTTCAAGATGACGGCGCAATCGCAGTTCCATTTATTCTCCACAGAACTGGCACTGGCGGTACCATTGGCTTCTTAGGATGTGGACCAGGTTGCGTGTTTTCGGTTGGACGATTCTTAGGGTTGACAATGGCGCCTTCAGTATCACCTTCGGCTGAGGTGGTGGATGGCGTGTAAAGGTGGGACATTTGGCAGGGCTGTGCCATGGGGCGGACACTGGTGTGACAGGTGTCTGCTATCGACTCTTCTCCTGCTCCTTCTCCACCGCACACGAAAGACTGAATCCTTCATGCGCATATCGCGACTCCAAAGAAAACACTGGGTGCATGCTGTTGGCTTTCTCGCCTCATGCTGACTTGGTTCTATGGCAAGCTGGAAAGGAGTTCGGAAGATCTGCGCTGGATTCCAGCTTGCGATGTTGTTTTCTGTCATCTTTCGACGTTCACTCTGCCCTAAAATACAACAAGCTCAAGTAGCCAGCCATTGGAAGTCTTGTCAAGTGTATTGCTTGTGGTGAGCAAACATACTTGTCTTCATCTTTTCGTCCTTGGGGTCCTACTGCAGTACTTTTCTTCAAGTAATTTTCTAGGAACACGATCATGCCCACAATAAACTGTGTGCATTACACTATCATACCTGCGTGTATAATCCCCACATTCCACATAAAGAAACTACTAAAGAATGGTTTAAATACATGGTACTGAAAATCTGATGTATTTATTCACCTCAAATCCTCTCAATGAAAATTAGCCGTGTGATGTGCACAGTGATGTCATATTCATTGCAATTAGAATATTGAGATGAACGGACACAGTAAGTAAAATGTGTAGAAATATCAGTTTGAAAATGATATATGTGTATGTACCATCAAAGCATTACAAGTAGATATATATGTGTTCCTTCGGATAGACATCTAGAATAATTACTACAATGCAGAGTTACAATTCATCAAGCAAAATATAAAAAATATAAATATATTGCAATATAGTTCATTGTGGTGCACACACAATGCATGCAATACAAATTTTGATAAGGCTTTCATTTTGCATTATTTTTTGCGGATTAATCTGTAACTTCACGTTTCTTATCTGGTTGGGCAATCTGACATAAGCTCGATTTTCTGGTAATTCTGCCATATTGGAAGAGAATGCGGTCAATTTGCCCTTTTGAAACTGGATAAATGTGAGTAACGGTCAATATTTTCACGCTGATATGCTCTTGTTTGGTATCTGTATGGCCAATGTATATAATTGATTCAGGTAGCCTAGAATTTGTGCCTTTTCACTGTATGAGCATCTGCGGTCTCTGGAGAGAACCAGCGATGTTCGACCACTGCCATTACCGTGACAGAAAATTGAGTGTGGTTACTCTCTCAACTAGTTTGCATACATGATCTCAAATAGTGAACTACGGGGCTCATACGATGTTTCCTGAATTATTTATTCAATCGTGAAAATATTTGTCACTGATCACTTAGAAATATGCTTAGGTTTTTACTTATTTCATCCAAAACTAATAATATTCAGAGCTGATCAAATCAATCCAGACATTTCGACGCCATGGGAACGAGCGCTTGTTTTCATTCTGCAAAATTCATTTCCCAGTTTTCTGGGTGTGCTGAACGACTGGGTTGTATGGCTGGACACTTGTGAGGGTAAAAGGGTAGAAATAATAAAACCTTAATTCTGAAAAACTGGAGGTACGCTTAGTTGAGGGAAACTGAGAGGTTTAAAAACACATTCCAGATCATATTACTAGATAGCACTATTAGATTCCGGAACACTTTCATTTAACTTCCTTATTACCATATGCTGGGGTCGATAAATAATGTAAAATGCTAGCAGTGCATCAATTACCAGAAATCACGTTGTTGCACTGGCACACAATCTCCCGCAACGTCATGGTGAAAAAGGTTCTCATTGATTGTCTACTGTGTGTACATCGATATTGAGTTCCTTTCTGTACTTGTCTAGATTGACCGTGATCCATATGATACATTTTGTAGTGCATTCACATACTTGTAATACTATTATATATAAGTTTCCATAATGATGTAAAGCTGGTGCTAATATGACTACACATCCAACATGTGTCCGAATTTTACAATTTGTTTCCAGATACATCTCCAATACTTGTCTAGATTGACCATGATCCATATCATACATTTTGCAGTGTATTCACATAATTATAATACTATTATATATCAGTTTCCATAATGATTTAAAGCTGGTGCTAATATGACTACACATCCAACATGTGTCCGAATTGTACAATTTGTTTCCAGATGCATCTCCAATGAAGATATCTACATACTAGTATAATTCAACATAGTGCACCAAATGCACTTTGCTACGTATATTATATTGACATAATCCGTTTTTGGAATTTCTTATAAATCAATTGGCTAGCATATTTTCAATGATTTCAACGATGGATTGATCTTCTGAAATACACCTTGATGACCCTGCATTAAAGAACATAACGATAAAATGCACGAAGTGAACTAATTGTTTACATTTGCGCAGATATAAACACGTGAAATATCCAAATGGAATAATTCGTTTTTTTTAGTACAGCCTTCATAAACCAGTTACAAGTATTTATCCTATATACAGTATTTTCATATATTCCGATTGCAGGGGAACTGTTTCGCTAGCAACTATGTGGAAAAGATGGCTCCCAATATCAAATCCTGAATTTGTGGTTGCACTAAAAATTTTGTAATATTCATCTGTGGTGTAGGTAGCTAATGATTAGTTTTGCACAGAACAAAAAACATTCTATGTGGTATTGTACCGAGTCAAAACAGAGTAATGCCAGTATGACAACATTTCAGCATGCTACATTCCAACACAAGAAGTTGTGCAGGTTCCACACTCAACATCCTCGATTTACGGGTACTGTCACTCATATCGCTCTGCCGATCTACGTCAGCACCAGGCATTGTGCCTATTTCTGTGGTGGCGCAATTCTATTGTGTAACCGTGTGACCTGTTTTGTGGTGCTGAAAACACGCGAATGATTGATAACGCACTAAAAGCGCATTAATCAAGCGTAGCGAACAGCGCAATTGTATTGATTTGGCGTTGAATTTCCTGTCATTCATCACCGCTGAGATGAATTGGGTGGAACTCGCATCAGAGCTCCATGCCGATGTAAGGTTTGTCGTTGGGGAGACCATGTAACAAAGATAGATTCTATGGATAAGAGATGGTATTCAAAATTGCCTCAACAATATTACTGGCTGGAAATCGTTTTTAAAATTTTCAACAGTAACTCCACTGCAGGCCAAAGTGGCTTGTCAAAAGGCAGACTAAACTATCAAGTACTATTCAAACACTAGTAGCCATGCAATATACACCGGGTGTGGCCAGTATGTAAATTTGCATGCATTCTAATTTCGAAAAGCAAATAATGTCTGATCACACGTCTTCACGAGAAAAACTGCAAATATCCACATATGTATTTGGGTATAGGAGATAGTTGTATTTTTCTGCTAATCTGATAAGTGAATGTATTGTTTTAGAAGTAGCACCACTAAAAGCTACCTGTGTGTTTTGACAACACTTGGATTAATGAGGTGTATGTCATCAATCATATTCCACTAGGTAAGACGCCACATCCTGAAACATGTCCCAGAATATCAATATGTTTCGTGTTGTGCTGAAGTAATGCTAGGGAGCAGAAACACACATATGCTAAAAATCGCAATGCTGTTGAGTGAGTGTACCTTGACGGTATAACATACCCAGATCACGCCATGCACTGATCAATCACTGCTCGTTTTGCAATGTGACAGGTAAATGTTCATTACTTCCTGAAAATCTTAAGATCGCCATGAATAATGAAGACAGTGTAAGTCAAGCTGCAGAGCAAGGAGATGTATATGTTATCTACTTGACTGAGCTCCAGGGCAAGCGTTAGTGAGGGAAGAGACACACGACGCGTTCATCTTGATCATTTCGTGTCAGCCATTTCTCTGCAAAAAACATCATCTCCACATCGACACCCCCATATTCATCGAATTACATATTACAAGTTAATTTGTAGAGATTTTAGAGATATGTATATATTCTAGAGAATGCATATTCCAAATACATGGTTAATGTTCCATTGTGCTGCCGTGCCGAATATGCATATGTTACTTCCAGGTGGCACTGCTGATTGGAATATGTGTGAAATACATGTTTTTGTCGCATTGCAGTCATGATATATGTGTATTTATAACAAAACCTGCCGCGAATTCTACTCAGTAGAAATCATAGCCCAACAGACACGATTGTGGCAGATAAAGCCTGAGAGGTCACGGTTCAGTGGCCATTGGTTAGGACTGATCTACGTGTATTGGTAAAGATCCTCCTATTTTAACCCAGGGTTGCTTCAATTTAATGCATACCATTACAGAAGGTTGTTCGTTAAGTATTCCAGATTCAGATCGTGTGGTGATTGATGTATGAATCTGCTGTCCCAGTGACGTGGTGCTTTACATCGAGATCATTTAATTAAATTAGCATTTGCCGTACAATGTCATTGTTTTGGGATTTTGTTATGCGATAATGATTAACGAAGGCAAAATCAACATAATGAGATTTTGCCCATTATGTTGAAAGCTTACAAGGGAGTTGAGGAGACAACAATTTTATTCAACAAAATACAAACACCACACATGTATTGTGTGGGTGTTTTAACACAATACATACATGTTTTTTTTCCGTAAAAGCTATATCAAAAACATCTCTCCAGCTAATCGTAGAAAAATCTCTTTTCTTGATCGGAGAAATTAATAAGCCTGATCATTGATCATGAAATCACACTTTACAAATATCTAGGTAATTATATGCATATCTGACAATTCTAACCCTTTCTAAAGAAAACAACAACAACAAAAAAACAATAAATTTCATATAGTTTGCTCACAATTTGGTATATACTTCATATATTTATAATATTTTGTAAAACATAACTGGAACGCATGGAATCAAACAATAACAACTCAACTCAGTGTATTATACATTTAAAGGAGTGAGGAATTGTGTTTACATCACACATCAACTATCCACCCAATTTGGGTTGGTTCGTCAATTGCCATATATGTACATGTAGTCCATTCCCCACACGGTAATGCTCAGTTGTTAATGATTGCCATCTGATGCAAGCCAAAATAACCAAACCAATTCACAAATGGTACTGCCTCCCTACATACCATTTGATGACGATACACACATCATTTCAATATTTCTACAAACAAATATTGTAAGCCAGATATTGTTGTGAATCCTTGCGTTGTTGATTTCCAGATAAATTATTGCTTTCTTCATTATGCGATCAAAGATTCATTCAGATGGCCAAATACTTATGACCCTCTCCCCGCCATGACTGGAGGAGTCCACTTGGTAGCAATAATAATCCGCAGGATGATTAAAAAACTTGAACATGTAATGGATTAAAGTCACTCCATTAAAAGAAATAAAAATGTAAGCTGGAATCTTGCTTTCATGTTTGAGTTTACAGAAAACATGTTTCCTGAGTTTCAGTGATTCCGAGGGAACTTCTTCCGTGAGTGTTTGTGTTGGATATGAATTTACTCGCGCTGTTGTTGTGGTGGGTAATGTCGCATAACGATAGGAATATTCTGGTGCAAAGTGTGACTTTTAGACTATTTATTCACAACCGTTTCAATTATGTATGCCTACTTATACATCCCATGAACTGACATACACTTTTATTGGCATCGCTTATACTTGTTCGACGCTGCATGAACAATACCTGAGCATCATTTACCAGAGTTTTATTAAGGTCCAACTCATCCTCAAAATTTCTCATAAAAATATCACTTCGCTTTTATCCCTCTTGTTATCTTTAAGCTGTTCTGTTTGTAATGTCATATATCATTGACCGACATACTTAACCCGACCTGATATTTCACTGCAGACAGAAAGTCAACATTACGCCAGGAACGAAAGGACACTTTGTTTGGATTTTCATTTATTATTTTCACACAGGAGTCAGCAAGTGTTTTGTTAATACTGATCGAGTAATTGTGTTCGTTTCCCTCGAACTGAACACAATCCTTTCATATGCACCATATGTGTTATTGTTGGGGATGATGATAGTTGTGACCCCATTCTCGAGTAGTTGCCCACTCAGGGGTGTTTTCCTTTGGGGGATTTTACCCTCTGTATATCACCGCAATTCGTATCGGTAAATGTGGTAAGTGAATAAATATACAGTGAAAAAACCCTTTGCTTAAAACCCTTTACCATTGTCATTTTTCAGGATCCTATCCAGGACCTAACCATGGATACCCCTATTTACATTTATTAAAGAACCTATATATAATGATATATAGTCTAATGTATCAAATCAATTTAACTGAAAAAAAGGTTGCGGTAGCCGTGTTACACTGTATGAGACTGAAAGGTAATAGGTGACAGGTTCGAGACTAACACCGTTTGTTTCAAACACTAACTTTTGTACTAGGCCTAGTATATATAGAATTTCTGCAGGTGCACAAAATGACCATTACACCAAGTACGTGCATAGGTCAGATCTTAAAATGTGATTCTGTGGGTGAGGGGGGTGGGGGCGTAATAATTATTTAGGTTACTGAAATGATTAGCCTGAACCCCTTCAGCTAACGCAAATTCATTTTCATTCACTTTTGTTTTAGTGTGCAAGAAATCAAGTGTCCCTGTTCAATCACAGCTTGATCTAGTAAAACTTGGTGATCAGTTTCTGTTCAAAATCGAGGGTAAGGTGTTCCTAAAATGGAACTAAACAAAATATACAATAAGCGGGTGAAATAGTGGATAATAGTGGAATAGTGGACTGTATTGGTGGCAATAGATTGATTATAAACTTTACGAAACTGAATATCCCAGTGAAACCTCCGATAAAACCAGGTTTCATTGGAATATTCAGTTTCGTAGTGAAATATCATTCGATAAATCGCAATTTCATAACACATGTCACGTGATCAGTGTTACCATGGTAACGTGCGACTTATCTTGAGGGAGACATCTACTTTGGGAAACCTAAGTGTCCTCACTTTCATATGACACCAAATTCGGCATGCCACCCATGGGGTTTCTGAGAATTATCCCACGGACTATTATTTGCAGGCTGGAAAGGTATAAATTTACAACATCACAAAAGTTTGAGCATCATAAGGACTCATAGGAGTATGCATGTTTCAAAAGGCACATGTTTCAAACGTTTCAAGTAGTATTTTACAGTTCACCTGCAATTAATATTGCAAAATGAACTATTGTGATATAGAGTTATAGCCGCACAACATACTCCTGACATAGCACGGATTGCTTTGAGATTTTTTGGAGTTGCAATGAAAAATTAATCTTCACAAAATCATAATTAGGACTACCTGATTTACACGAATCGGTTCTTCTTTTGTTACACTTGTCATGTGTGATGAATAAACCAATGATGATTCTGGATGAAGTCAGTTGTGATTTCCCTGCTTGTTGAGCAGTTGCTCGGCAGTAACTTAACTGCCGTGTTTCAGTGCTTAATCGCCTGGAAGATTGCAACACTCGAGGGAACAAGACAGCTCTATATCGCTCTGCAAACATTGTATTGCTGTCGACGATGCAGTATTAAAACAAAGTAAGTCAATGGTCAAATAGATTTATTATTTGCTTCATGCTAACAGTAGTCACGTCATGTGCATACATCACTTACATTACTTACATCAATCACATACAAAACACTGGACGGTGGAATCAATAACTCCCACAATAATCAAGAGCGACACTAGTTTTTAGAAACATATTGCATCAAATGCCAATAGACAAATTCCCGGATGATAACCCTGGATTTGGTTACAGCTAGACTATGCAAATTTATCATTGTGAGTTGCGTATTCTGAGCGATTGGGAATTATTATTCAAGAATATGCGGTTTGCAAAAAATCGCACTTATTATTCTGCTAACGCATTTTCATTCCTTATTCTATTCGAACAAATAATCTGGTCACACAGCTTATTATAGCCATTTACGGAAAAATGTATGTACAGATATGCTAACATTCTAAAAAATATATATTTATTTTTGTAATAGATGGCACATCTGGTATCACCCTGGTGAAAACATCATTTACCGTTGCATAAGATTCAATTACGACATTTCAATATGAATCAGTAACTACATATTGCCCGGTATCGACTGTTTGTCATATTAGTGAGCCTGGGTCACAATTCATGGGTACACCCATGTGTGCAAGATGGCATGGAAGTAAATGATTCGTGATCATTAAATTGATTTCAAGTTACACCGCAACGAATTATTCGTTATGAATGAAATAGTTTCATCGATATTTTAGGATTGTGTTATTGGGTGGATTTTATTCTTCACCGATATAATTATTGTCATCATAACGTATGATACAGACGTAATTGTGGAACACGAGAATGCTGATTTTATTGCGGCATACCCCTTGCGGATGAAATGAAAAGTGCATGAAAGTGCTTCCATCTGCATTTGTGCATAATTGTGCATTTGCCTAGATTCCCAAAATTACCTGCAAAATAGTAGATTCAGATATTACACAAGTGAATAGACAAATGTGTAGCCAATTATAGGATCCATGGCATAGGTGCATTTCTCTAATAATAATAATAATAATAATAATAATAATAATAATAATAATAATAATAATAGGTGCATTTCTCTAATAATAATAATAACAATAATAATGATAAATCGAATTTATTTTTACAACGTGGGCAATCACCACTTACTTGTATTGTGGGAGGCCACAATTTTGAATTTCGAATGCTTGAATTTTATTGATTGATATCTTTGTTGATATCGTTGCATTTTTCTGGATATAGAACCTACTTTTCGGCCATACGCTTCTGATTGGGTGCTTGGCAAGGTTAGGTCTGCAGGGCTCTTGTCATTAACGAATGGTGCATTAAATATGCCACTGGAAGTCGAGTAAAATATTTTATAGAGAAAGGATTTTTTTGGAATGCGCTGAAGCGTCAAATTAGTTGATGGATATGACGGGTCTTCCGTGCATAACAACAGAACGCATTCTGCACGGCGTAATGCTCAAGTCCTCCAAATCAGAACCAGCTCAGAAAACGTTTCTCATTTATCAGTTCGATGGGATATGTAGATGCAGAGATGCAAAACGCATCATTTGTGAGCACAAATGTGTCTTTCATCTACTTTAATTTTCTGATTTGCTTTATTTACAGACAATGTATTGAATTAGTTTATACATTATAAACTGACAAACATATATTAACATGAGGACTTTGTTCACCGAAGTTGCTAGCTAGTCTCTGAACAACTGCAACAAGAATATCTTTTACCAAACCCAATGGCTGCTTTCAAAAACAGTATATGGACGTAATCTCGATCTGACTCTTTTTCGTCACGTATCGGGAATCCATGGTGCCACATCTGTGGCAGGTAATGCCAACTTTTTCGTAACACTTGATTTCAACTCCTTCTATACAATTTTCCCCGAAACTGAACTTTGAGACTGGTTAAGTTTTGTTCGTTCGGGATATTTTGTACTTCTGTATTGGTCCCATGTTTATGTAATCGATTTACATGATGTGTCCATTTATATTCGTGACACAAAATCAATTATTTCTCTGGTCAATAAAATCGGAAACACTATGGTTTGCAATTAAAAGATAATATTTACAATATCAGTCACCAGACATTTCCTCGATCTAAAAATGATTATATTTATTGATAATTAGGCAACTCATCCAAAGCAATGTGAAGAGATTATATTTATCGATTTATTGTGAACCATGTCATTTTTGTGTCAACCTACTGCCAGATACTATCAATTACTGAAAATTTCTGCGCCCATGTGCAGAGTCTTGACATTTCGCCTTTTTATTTCATTCCACTATACACATTTCAATTATAGTGTCAACCAATGTACAATTCCATGATATATATGTATACAAGCTTACTTGGACTTAATGTGTTGAAACCGCTTTATTACAGTTAATATTTCTCAAGTCATAAGTAATGCTTTGCAATTTAAATGACAATGACACGATATTCATGGTCATTTAATTCAGTTTTCATCTTCAATTCTTTCTGATATCACTGCATGAATCGTCATCATATCATATAAATGGGTATCGTGAAACATGGATACTGTTCTGCAATAATACTGTTATCTGTACAAACATAATAATGGCTAATGAACGTTCATCCAGATATCTTGGTATGTGATATATCTGATATTTATATATAGTCAATCTCATGGAAATACTAATGAATGTTGAGTATTTTGTTGTGATTGGAAAATTGCTATTGAGACTGTTTTCGTCATCTATGCATACAAAGACACACGTGGTATAGGCATTGAAATGCATCGAAAGAATTTATCGATTTGTGATATCTTCAGTATGCATAATGTGTAGAAATGAACAACTGTGCCACTTTCATTTGATGCTTTGATGCTCTTAACTTGCAGACTGAAAGCGTATTTGTGACATCATCAAGTTTGGAACAAAGTAGAATGGATACCGACAAACAGACAAATTCATATTCCAAGACCGAATCCATTGCCGAATTTTACAAAATCAGTGTTAGTTGTCAAATCCGAATGACACTGAATTATCAAAGTCAAAGCCTTGTGAACACCCGGACACCCAGCCAGCTGAGTGTGAGATCAGGCGCTCTGGAAGAGTGAGCATCTCCTGCCCCGCTTGCGACACCCGATGTGAAATCCACACTCAGTCTGGCATATCGAGACGGAAATACATGTACAAAACTTTAATGATGGGGTGAAATTTTCATTCATATGTGTGACAGGCTTGGTGTAACTTTCGACCAGATCATAGTGACGACCATAAAACGTCTTAAGTGTCGGCCTCAGCCTAGGCATTACGTATTCTTGTTTGAGCAGTGTGGAAGTCAGAACCTGTGCTCTGGCTCCGAATTCCTAATAAGATGAACATGTCCTAACAACATAGTTATATTGACTAATAGAGGTATGCATGTTTCAAAAGGCACACGTCACAAACGTTTCAAGTTGTGCTTTATGATTGCAGTTAATTTTGCGAAATGGAAGTATGTGTGAAATCCAATGAAGTCATGTGGAATAGAAATCTTGATATTGTCAGCACGAGTTCCTTGGCACGAGTTGTCAAGATTTTTCTGAGTTGGAATGAAAAAAAAAATCAATCATTACGAAATTCATTAGTACTTTGTGAATTAATCGGTTGTTCCTTTGCTACATTTGTCTAAGAAAATGATAACACTTCAATGTGAATGAAATCAGTTGCGATTTTCTCTGCTCCTTGGGCGGTTGCTCAGCAAAAGCTTAGCGGCTTTGTGCAAGCTGTTATCCATCTGGAAGATTGCAACACGCAAGGGAACAAAACATCTTTATATTGTTTGAAGAACCGGCAAAGCAATATCAAAAGAAAGTAAGTCGATATTCAAATGAATGTATTATTTACGTCATGCTACCATTTTTCACACCATGAGCATACATTACTGGCCAAATGACAAATGCATCCGAGAAAACTGGACTGCAAAATCTATTACATTTCAGAAATCAATATTATACATTAGTCATGAGGACATTATATTGTGTCTTCTTTTTAGATATATGTCTGGGATTACGTTCGTCTGTGACTCGAATTTTATAACGGTGACCTGACAAGTATTCTGAAAAAAAAACGGCTCAGTTTTGTATCTGAATAGACTGGAATTATGGTATCACACTGGACGAAAAAAAAACAGTTACCATTAGATCAGATTTATTACGCCGATTTCATATGCTTCACTAACTGTATATTGCCATGTATCGATTGTATGTCATAAGGGTGTGTCTGAGTCACGATTCATGGGGAAGCCCATGCGTGCAAGATGGCATAGAAGTAAATGATTCGTAATCATTAATTGGATTTCAAATCACACTGCAATGGATAGTTCATTATGAATCAAGTAGTATTATCTTCTCAATAAAATAGCATTTGTAGGTTTCTTTGCCGATGTAACTATTGACATCATAACGTTTGATACAGACATAATTGTACAGCACGTGAATGTTGCTCTTGTTGCTGCATACATTTTGCAAAGCGATGATATATACCTGGATAAATGTGCGTCAAATCCTGGTCAACAGATAGTGAAATATGCACCGACATAACATATTGTGACTAATCGGGGTATGCATGTTTCAAAAGGCACACGTCGCAAACCTTTCAAATCGTATTCTATGGTTCGTCTGCAGTTAATTTTGCAAAATGGAAGTATGTGAGAAAACCAATAAAATCATAGTGAATTGAACTCTTGATATTGTCCAAACCAATTCTTCAAGATTTTTTTCTGAGTTGGAATGAAAAAGAATCAATCATTACTAAATTCATTAGTTCTACTTGAATTACACGAATCAGTTGTTCTTTTGCTACATTTGTCTCGTGCAATTAATAAGACAATGAAAACACTTCATTGTGAATGAAATCAGTTGCGATTTTCTGGGCTCTTTGGGCGGTTGCTCGGCAATAACTTAACGGCTTTGTTCAAGCGGTTACTCATCTGGAAGATTGCGACACTACAGGGAACAAAACATCTTTATATTGCTTTGAGGATCGTCAATGCAATATCAAACGAAAGTACGTCGATGGTCAAATGAATTTATTATTTGTCTCATGCTACCATTTGTCACTGCAAAATCAATTGCAGGTGAGAAATCAATATTATACATTGCTGATGAGCAAAAATATACTGTGCCTTCTTTTTAGAAACTTGTCTAGAGAATACGTTCGTCTGTGACTCGAACTTTATGACGCTGACCTGACAAGCATTCTAAAAAAACGGCTAGTTTTTTTATCTGAATGGATGGGGATTATGGTATCATACGGATCTGAAAAACAGTTACCATTAGATCAGATTTATGTACGCCAATTGCATATGCTTCACTAACTATATATTTGCCATGTATCGATTGTATGTCATATGGGTGTGCCTGAGTCACGATTCATGGGGAAGCCCATGGGTGCAAGATGGCAAACGATTTGTAATCATTAATTCGGTTTCAAGTGACACTGCAACGGATAGTTCATTGTTAAACAGCTAAACTTATCATCGATATTTTAGCATTTGTAATTGGGCGGATTTCAATCCTTTGCCGATAAAAGTGTACAGCGCGTGAATGCTGCTTTTGTTGCTACCTCCATTGGCAAATGTTGATATAAACCTGGATAAATAAACCTGGTCAAATCCTGATCAAAACACAGTGACATATGTACTGTGATATCATACTGAAATATGGACCGAAATATTAACACTTTATATCTGTAGTTCACGTATCATTTCTTTTCGGCAATATATATATATATATACCTCTCATGTTGATCATATATTCGTATACCAATCAGTCATATCACACTGAATATTTCTAATAACTTTATTCATCAGAATGGTTCAGTTTTCATGGATGCATTTGCCTAGATTCCCAGAAATTGGCTTGCAGATTTTATCTTTAGATATTGCACCAGTAAATAGCCAGAGGTGCAACCAATTATAGGGATTCATATCAAAAGGATATTTCTCGCAAGAGCTGTTTGATATCGATGCATTTTTTATGCAGATAGTAGTTACGTATTTTGCCATGTAAGCTTCTGGTTGGCTGCCTGTCAAGGATGGTCGTGCAGAGCTCCTTGTGCTTAACGAGTGGTGCATTAAATACGCCACTGGAAGTCGAGAATTTTGTGCAGAGGCGTCAAATCAGTTGAGGTTCTAGGCCCAAACCCCAGAAAATATTCCGCATTAACAATCTATATGGTGGTAAATTCCTCCAAATAAATTCCTCCGTTCAGCTTTTTCTGTGAATTGGGATATGAAGATGTGGAAATGTGAAACACATCTTTTGTTGGCACGAATGTGCTTTCTTCGACTTTCATTATCTTTGCATACAAATTTTGAATTTATTTTTAAAAATTCAGTTGCTTATTTCACCACAAAATATTGAATCAGCTTGCTACAACAAATATGGACTATTGATCCGAATCCCGGCCAGGCCACAAGCGTGTCAGAGGAGAATTCTGGTCAAGTGTATTGCTTGTGATGAACAAACATAATTGCATTCATTTAATCATCCTATTCTCGTGGAAACGAGTCGTTCTCCAGTATTGATCTTTCAGTAATTTTCGAAAAACATAATTGTGCCCACAATAAATAAATATCTATGGGCATTACACCAAACTGTAGTTGTGATATATGTTCACAGCGACATTGTGCAAAATTCTTCCATGGAATCGATTCATTACAATATATCATAAGCTTAGTGTATTTATTTCTCTGACTGTCTCTGATTAACAAATAAGCAATGTTGTGTTTGTTGTAATAGGCCTAATCGGCATATTCCCATACATAATGAATATATTTTCTAAGCTATTAGGCTCGTAGATAATTATATTCAATTCCTACAGATCTCGAGAACAAACAGCTTACAAGGCAAAAAATATGATGTGATATATTAAAAAATATAATAAGTGTGATATAATTATAATCACACGTACCCAATATATGCAATACAATTGTTTGATAAAGATTTGGCGTTTTATAGGGCTTTGTATACAAAATCTGGACAGTTTTCTTGTTCAAAGTTATATTGGGAGAAAGTTATGGATTTTGTCATACATTTCTGAGCGAACGAAAAAAAACACATAATAGGTCTGCACTTGTATGCCCAAAAAGATGCCCATTTCTGATTGATTTCGTTGCGAGTGTCTGGTGGAGATAGTTCGAGTTTGTTGACATTACGATAATGCACGGTGTTTTGTTT
The DNA here is from genome assembly GCA_949152475.1 of Terebella lapidaria. NCBI lineage: Eukaryota > Metazoa > Annelida > Polychaeta > Terebellida > Terebellidae > Terebella > Terebella lapidaria. The sequence goes on from OX424555.1 coordinate 21,230,093, forward strand.
TGTATCCCTTGATGCAATGCGATTCCAGCTTACTCGTATATGTTCAAGCCAATCGAGCGTCAAATAGGTCAGGTCAGAGGTCAGGAAAGGCAGCTGCTAGTACTGTCATATACTTGATATATCCGCCTGATCAAACATAGTTCGTTTTGTAACCTATTTTTCTGAGACCACAGTTATATTTGTAATTGATTACTTGATACATCCGCCTGATCAAGCATAGATAGTTTTGTAACCTATTTTTATGAGACCACAGTTATATTTGTAGTTGATTTGGAACGAACAGTATTTATCCCAAAATCACTTCAAGGACAATATATTGAACTCATTATTTCTTACCAAGACTTTCCAGTAAATCTTGTCACAAGAATGGCATATGAAAACTTGCTCAATCGCCGACATTATGGGTGATTTCAATATTCACATTTGCTGATTAACTGTAATGTAAACATGCTGAGAAGTTTATTATAACCATGATAACTGTTGTAATAGGTTAGCAATATTAATTAATCAATATTATTACTACAGTCATAAAATCCATACCGTACAAAAACTGTGTCTCACTTAGTAAAATAAATGTTTCTCATCTTAACTAATTTTATTGTGAGCAATAATAGACATGTTAATAATAGACATGTAACTACTAAAAGTCATTTCACCTTATTCAGTTAAAGTTTTTTGTTTAGCCCGAAAACGTCAGCTGTATACGTTCTACAAACAATCAATGCAATTTGTTTTCAAATTATAACCAAATGGAATGATCAGAGACCTCAAACTGGATATTTCATATTGTTGTGATAAGTTAAGTCATTAACTTATTAATATTCATTGAATCTTTCCAAAAACACAATAAGCGCGCTCACATGCCATGTTTGTTGAATGGGCTGGTTTCATCACAAAATGTATCGCCAAAAGGACATATCGGTTGCTATGGCAACCAAAATATATAAGTGTCGCGGTCTTACCATTATGCGTTTCTACAAAAAAAAATTTAAAATCGGATTGGAAATATGAGCTGTAGAGTGCATGCTAGTAGGTGCGGCAGACGCGGCGTGACGATCGCAAATCGATAGTATCCATCGACCTTCGTTCGGGGGAATACAATTAACTTCTATCTATACATTATGAACTTACAGACAATGTGCATAAATAAGTACGAATTATACTAAGGTTAGAAATTGATCATAAAGATCCTGACCTGTTATGATGATTTCATGATGGACAATCATGATGGTTCCACTATTCCCATAATCAATTTCCCTTTTCTAAATAGCAGCATACCTACGTGATTCCTATACCAGCATAATATATAACGTATGTCTAACAACTCATACGCTATTCCCAAGCTAGTCGCAAATATGATGACTTTGTTCACCGAAGTGCCCAGCTAGTCTCCTAACTGCTGCGACAAGGATATGTTTTACCAAGACTAATAGCTGCTTTAATTGGCATAGAAACTGTACGGACGATATCACAATCTTGTTCATTCAGTCCACGAATTATGTCGCTAGTATGCAGCAAGACATGTTGAATGTCATGACGGGTGAGAAGAATTCATGAAGAATTCATGACAGGAAACACTAACAATTGTCATAACACCTGATTTCAACTCGTTTTGGCTGTTTACATGATATATGGAGCTTCGTAGATTTCAATATTTCAACCTAATTTTCTCGATTTTGCCTGACATTGAACTTTGAGATGGGATAACTTACTCGGTTTGTTCGCTCAGAATACTCCGTACTTAGGTATTGGTACATTCATGAGTTTTAAGGATAATACTACAAGATCCATCACCAAAAATTTCCTTCATCTGATAATGTTTACATTCAATTATAATTAGGCAACTCCTCCTAAGGATTATGAAGATATTTGTGTTTATCGATTTATGATGAACCCTGTCGTTATTTGTGTAGAACAACTGTCAAAACAGTCTTGAGTCTTGATATTTCATTGAATACTATCAATTATACAATCGCAATGAAATATGCACAGTATGATTCAACCTATAATTCCATGGCAAATATACAAGCCTAACTTGTTACGTGTTGAAACAGGTATCGGGAACTACGTGATACAAAACTTCAACTTTGTAAATGTTAATATTGCCCGAAACATAAATAATTCTAGGAATATAAACGATCACCAGTAACCTCAGCATTTCTCAATAAATTAGAAGCATCAATAATCGGTAATATTTTAGACACGACAATTGCATTGTAAAAAGAGGAGCAGAGCCTTTATTTACGGTGGCTGATATATGACATGTAAAACAAATTACAACAGCTCATTTGCATATCAGAAATGGAATACAACAAAACATTTTATTCAGGGATAATACTATTTTATTCGCCAACAAAACATTTTATCCACGAATAAAACCATTCTATTCGTGAATAATACATTATATATGCGAATAAGATGTTCTATTTGTAAATAAAACACTTTATCTGCGAACAAAACCATTCTATTCATGGATAAAACATTCTATTCACATTTTATTTCATTTTTCTGAGTTGCAACGAATCTTTACGAAATTCATAAGGACATCATGAATTACACGTTTCAATTGTTTCTTTGTTATATTTGTCATGTGTGATGAATAGAACAATGAAGACACTTCAATGTGAATAAACTCAATTTTATCTGCTCGTTGGGTGGTTGTTCGGCAATAACGTAAGGTAGTCCGCTCCAAACAGTGAGGGGAGGGGGTCAAAGAGTTTTTCAAAATAAATAACTGTATCAACATATTCTAGAGCCTCAAAATGACATATTTTATAGAGTAACTGATCAGCATCCCAAAACTGAAAAGAAAATTGGGGGTCACCGCATCCGTTCGCATAGAAAACACGATGCAAGATGTGCATATGGACAAAAAATGTGCAAAATGCCATAATTTATGTCATTTTAGGTAAATGTTTGTGATTTTGATCGAATATGTCGACGAAACCAGCACGGTGACCCCCTATTTTCTTTTCAGTATCAGGATGCTCATCAGTTACTCTATATAATGTGTCATTTTGAAGAGATAATATTCAAGAAATGACTTTTAAATTTTGAGCCTTTGTTACCTCACTATTTGTAGCGGACTACGGTAACTGATTTGTGCCAGTGTTTATACGTCTGGAAGATTGCAACACCCCAGGGAACAAAACAACGCTATATTGCTTAGTGACCATTGTATTGAGGTTGGGCAATGCAGTATTAAAACAAAGTAAGTCGATGGTCAATATGCATTTATTATTTGCGTCGTGCTAATATATCAGTCACGTCGAGTGCATCAGTTAGTGCCCACCTATAACTAGACTGTGAAATCAACCAAACCTACATACATTGACTTATACTTAATGTTTTATTTTACGTTTGGTATTGGAATCATCACAATTTGGCTGTATTGGTGGTGATAGATTGATACTTACATACTATAATGTACCTTATTTTCCAGCAATAGTTATTATATTCAACTGACAACAAACAAACACATCTCCCTGTGCTGCGCACTGAAAGTGTCAACATATAAACCTTTGAAAAGTCGCATGATAAACGTTTTCGCTAGACTATGGAAAGTCGGTATTGTTATTTTGAGTTGCGTATTTGGAGTGAATGGGAGTTGGGACTGATTGGGAGTTGTGAGCGGCGATTTTCATTTTTTTCTTAGGTCTGAAGAATTATTTTTATATTCTATTCCAACAAATAGCCGCTGGTACACAGCCTATTTTATCCACTGTAGTTTGTCTAGAGTTGATGTTCGTCTCTAACCAGGACTTCATGACAATGAGCTGACAATCGTTCTCAAACATTCTCTGATTTGGTTTCGGAAAAGAAGAGAAATCTGGTATCATCCTAACAAAAAATCAGTTACCGTTATATTAGATTTATGTATGTCATTCCCATATGGTTCAGTAACTATATATCTGCCTTGTATTGATTGTGTGTCATATCGATGTGTCTGAGTCACGATTCATGGGCACATCCATGTGTGCAATTATATGGCATGGGAGTAAATAATTTGTAATCAATATATAGATTTCAAATTACACTGCAAAAGATATTTCATTATGAGTTAAATAGTCTTATCCGTAGCAACTGCTAATTTCTTTGCCGATATAATTATTGCCATCATAACGTACGATACAAACGTAACTGTACAACACCCGATGCTGCTATTCTGCTGCATACCATTGGCAAAGTGGTATAAATCGGGACAAATGTGCTTCAAATGCTGATGAACAAATTGTGAAATATGCACCTTTTCTTGCATAAATAGTAGTAATTCATTTTTCTTTTCAGCAGTATACCTACCTCCCAGGTATTGATCATATTCGTTATACAAATCTGTCATATCATACTGAATATTCATAGTAACATTATTCATCAGAACGATTCATAGCATGCTTTGCTTAGATTCCCAGAAATTGGCTTGGAGATTTTATATTTAGATATTACACCAGTAAATAGCCAGAGGTGCAACCAATTATAGCGATTCATAGCAAAGGGATATGTTTGATATTGTAGCATTCTTAGCCAGATAGAAGTTACGTATTTCGCCATGTACGCTTCTGACTGGATGGATGGCTGTCAAGGTTGGTTGTGCAGGGCTCGTTGTGCTTAACGAATGAGGCATTAAATACGCCACTGGAAGTCGAGGAAAATATTTTGTGGAGAATCGAAATATTCGGAATGTGCTGGAGCGTCAAATTAGTTGATGGATATGGCGAATCCTATAGGCACAACCCCAGAACAAATTCCGCCTTGATGATCTCTGTGTTGCTAAATTCCTCCAAATAACGTTCAGTTTTTTTTTAATTCATCAGTGCAAGTATTAGGACATGAAGATGCGGAATGTGAAACCCATCATTTGTTGGCACGAATATGGTTTCCTCGACTTTCATTATCTGTGCATATAAATTCTAAACTTATATTTAAAATTTTAGTTTCTTATTTGACGATAGAATAATGAATCAGCTTGCTTCTATGCATTAAAATCGTGCAAACATATGTTAACATGAAGTATGTGGTTTATCTAAATGGTGTGTCTATTTATATTCGTGACAAGAAATCGATTACGTACGGTCATTGAAAATGAACACACGAACATACAATAAAGTACACGAAGCATGTTATCCGCAGGTACAAGTACACGTGTGTGATAAAAATTGTCACTTGAGTTTATTGATTGTTTACGGTTAACTTGCGACAACAAATATGGACTATTGATCAAGACCCCGGCCAGGCCACACACCTGAGTAGCAAGCCATTGGAGCATTCTGGTCAAGTGTATTGCTTGTGATGAGCAAACATAATTGCATTCATCTAATCATCATATTCTCGTGGAAACGAGTCGTTCTCCAGTATTGATCTTGCAGTAATTTTCAAGGAACATAATTATGCCCACAATAAATAAATATCTGCGGGCATTACGCCAAGCTGCAGTTGTGATATATGTTCACACGTTATATCGATCGTCACATCGCATTTCCGTGTATTATCTTCGTGCTACACTTGATACTAAAAACGGAACTATACAAAAATATTTCATGGATTTCATTCATTGCAAGATATCATAAGTTTAGTCTATTAATTCTTAGACTTTCTCTGATTACCAAATACAGCAATGATATGTTTGTAGTAATCGACAAAAGATGATGAGGTTTTCGGGTTTTATTGAGCTTCACTACTGTAGGGGGTCTGCAAACTACCTTGAGGATTTGATTGGTGTGATGAATACATACGTTTTGCAGCATCACCTATTGATTTATCACTCTGAAGCATAGCACGTAGATTTTTTTCGAGCCTACTCTGGAGATTGGGGCATGATTTGTGATTCATCTGTGTTTTATCTCTCGTAAGATGCTTTTCGTACATAATTCACCAGTTAGATCATGTCGCACCCCGTCCATTGTTCACTCTATATGCATTAACTACGAGCAACAACAAGGCATCAATTGTCTTGATGAAATCTCTGCCCACTCGCCGTCTGAATGTTTTTTATCGGACGAAGGAGGCAGCGAGGTACCGGGTGTTTGATACGATCCGAGCCTAGACTAATGAACTAAGTTTGGCTCGCGTGTAGAGTTTTATGTGTCGAGTTATTGCCCGCGATCACCCGGAGAATAATCAATCAATATGCAATGACACCCACGTCGGCGGAGCTGACTTGTCATTCGTCACCTCCAGTACAACACTAAACGCCAATATCTGGCCACATTGACGTGGCCACTGGAGCATGACATGATGCGGATTATGTTTATGATTCATGATCTCTTGACGCTCCGTGATGATGGTGCCTTTCCGTGCATTTTCGCCGAAACACTCCTGAATCGATCAGAAATCATGCATGTTTTTGTTGTTCTTGTTAATAACGCAATCATATTCAACGAATAATGAGTAGTGTGCCCCTCCCCCCTAATATTATATGCATTTTTTTTACAAAAACATAATCATGATGACAACAGACATGATGGATAAGTGTTATAAGAGATAACAGGAAAAGCATCAGTTTTGACCTGCAACGTTCAATAATACAGTTCAAGGCATATTCGAGGAAAAAAGCAATGTAAAATGGTGTTAGTTGTTCTTATTAAGGCTCTGCTACTTCTGTTCTGCTTTGAATATTTTCTGCACCACACAAGGTAGCGGGTACGAATGCACTACCAGACCCCGCAGATACCGTACAACACAGTCTCTCCACGCCCTTGTACTCTTGCGTGAGGTACAAATCGGTCAAGGCTACGTAAGGGAATATGTTTTCCTATTGCAATAAAGATATAAACAATTACGTTCATTACGAATAGCAATATGTATTGTCTCGCATCAGTTGCCCTTAGATTCAATGTACAATGTACGATGGTAGGTCACAGACTTCTGTACAGACACATACACTGGTGCAACACATACACTGATGTATGTTTTCTGTCATATTTGATATTGCAATGGGTAGAAGCAATGATAATTTCTTGAAACAAAACCACTCACCGTTAGAAAGCGAAGTTCAATGTGCCCATTTGCAAAATGGAAAATTTCGTAAAGGTTGTTGTTTGGTGCAGAGCTTTTTCCTACTCAGAAATGTTATAGAAACGCCCGAACTGTCCAGTTTGGAAGTATGTACAAGGTTAAAAAATCATAAAGCCGTGCAGTTTGCAGATGTGCAAGGTTTAGCCGAGGACAGCGAAGTTCAGTATTGGCAAGTTACTGCAGGTGCTGGCCAGTGAAAGGTTACAACAACATGTTATATTCTGCCACATTGCCCGCGATTTACAGATACTTCTCCGCCTCATTAAACAGTTTTCTGACACCTGTATAATCATTGTGCATGGCAAAGTAAATGACATGTACTCCACCATATTGTTGCAGAGCTCATATGATATTTCCCTGTGTTTGTATGTTGCAGTTTTAATCTGGACAATTTGTTTGTCAGTGTGTTTGCACTAGAATCTGTTAAAGGTTCAGTAAATCCGTAGAAGATACACTTGAACAAACATGACTGTATTTGTTGCTTTTGTGTCATATAGATTTTCACAGTGTACGTATGTTTTACACGTGTTATTTCTCCACACCACCAAACGAAATACAACATATTTCCACATCGGCCTAGTAGATGAGGTGTACACATATATATGCAGTATTTGAACTGTATTTGAAAACACAAATATGAATAAAACATGAGAAGGATTATATAAAACCCAATTTGCGAACATTTGACAAACATGTGGACAACCATGCCACAGTAACGAAATGCATCAGTTTATGATAAACATTGAACAGAAAACAGAACAAAGAAGTAATTATGGTAAAATATGAAAATAATCGCATAATGACATTGACCAGACCAACGAGAGGAACGATAATTGTCCGAGGTCGCTCCAGGACACGGGCTATTGTGTTCTGTGCATGTGGCGCCGAGATACGGCGGGTCGGGTCGATGAGATCGGCACGCCGGAGATTGCCGCAGATTGCCGAGGGCTGTCCGACTGCATGCGACCGTCGCCACCTGTCGCTAGTAGCTCGCACACCATGCACAGTCACCGGTCTAAGGGCCGCTTGTGAGGTCCAGCTAATGGGTGACCGGCGACATTTGGTTCTATCTCGTTTGCGTTGCGGTTTTTGTGTTTTTTAGATTAAAGGGATTAATGCAGCCCGGTGGCCGTTCTTCTCTTGGACAGGAGCCCAGCTCGTGGGACGGCGCGTGATGAGTAAGCCGGGATCAGCTGCGACCTGGCCCATCTGTGATAACGGAATTAGCTTGATGGAATGGTCAATGGCGGTAGAAAACCAATAGCTAAGCTCTAAATGGTCCCATGTGTTGATCACACATGATATACAGCTGTACGGCTTCAAATATTAAAAGAGAGCAAACAGTGTCCGTTTGGAATTGCTACACTTTCACGCTGTGTCACGCTGTGCTCGCCTTGCGTTGCGTCACACGCCGCAGGTCAGCGTGCCATCAGATTGCGACGCGCAGGTCGCACGCAGACTCCTCCCTGTCCATTTGCTACCCATTTATTCATAGCCAGAATCCCGGCAATGAGCCACGCTGAGGCCAGTTTAATGAGTGAATCATTGAAACTAGGCATGGCCACCCAAGATTTATGTGAACATTTGACATAGGTCGAATTATTTCCGATCGGACGCAACGCTGAATCCCTTAGTCTTTGTTCATTCGCATTTGTCATACATGCATAATCGCGGAACGGAGATCGCGTTTCCATTCGCGTGTGATGAATAACAAAATTGCGGATTCTACAGGCGAGCAGCGCTCTATTTACGCAATCCGCGTCAAATCGATACATTTTATCGGAGTGGTATCTGACCCGATAACCCCCGGATCCATTTCCGCGAGCGCCCGTCCCGCGTGTCGCGGTAAACCCCCCTGTCGCTTCCACGTAAATACCCCCAGTCCATTACCCTGCGGCTCGCTGACTGAGGCAAGTCTATCTTCACATACACTCTACCTCACGAGGGCCACTTTGTTTTGCCCTCTTTAGGATTAAGTACCACTTTCAACCACACCCGTGTCATTTATTTAAGGTACCAGGAATAAAAGCATCGAGAACGATCACGCAAAATACGGCACAATGTCATTGACCATGAGCAGCAAATTAGCAATGCACAGGAATTACAACCCGTGTAGTTCGTTCAATAAACACATCAGGCGTTTTACAATTAGTCAGCTCTCGAAAGTGCATACCAAATACTATGCAACATTCATCCAATAAAATAAAGGTTCATTTGTTCACATCATGTATTGCTTATTAGTGACATCATCAAGATATTTCGATTCCTAGTGGTTTATGTATTCATGAGAGAATAGTCGAGAATAGTGTGTACAAGAATAGTTCGGTGTCCATACACATCGCGGACTAACGCAGTTCCTATATTTGCAGTACACAATGCTAAACCCAGTAAATCAATATACTAATAAAGACCGGCAGATGATCAGCTGGAACTCCCGCCTTTTCCTCCAAGATTAATAAAAGTATTTGACTGACGTGTGACGTCGAGAGGAGTCGATCTACTGGCTGGGGACGTGGCACGGGACAATGTCTCCAGCTAGGCTCCCGCACCACCTAATGTGACGAGGTGTGATTGCCTAAATAAAACCCGACTAATTCCAGTCGTCACCCGGAGACGGCAATCCGTCCACAGGGCGTGGTCAATTGTGACAAGTTATTGTCAAGAGTTCCAGGGACAAACGTCTGAGAAGAAATCGTGGGACACCCAACATCTGAGGCCAGATTGGAGGCCTGATAGTCTGCACGTGCCCAGACTGCCGATCATCAGACATACTCGGCTTTCAAAACTGAAATACGATTCCGATACATTATAATAAGACACAAGGATCGTCCAGTATGGAATAAGGCTATATAATTAATAAAGTCATTTACAGACAATTAATAATCTAAAATGAGGGGTCTGATTCCGACATTTCTCCAGCAGACGTATAGAATTCGTCTCCCACACATTTTATTTTTTAGTTTTCAATATGAAGTTGTCGGGGATCAACAACTTTTTGAATTAGAAACACATCACTAATTTCGCAAAGTTCCCTGGATATATAAATCGATTCCGGTTTCACTGCACACAAGTCATAATTAAATAGTACGCAGCAGATGCCATCTGATTAAAAAAAGTTCTGGACCGTTAATGCTTAACTATATACATTCACACATAAACCTACTGCTATTGTAATTACACTTTGTTGTGTCGCCAAACAGGCGGAAATTAATGAAATAGCTCGATACTATTCCCAAAGCAACATATGCATTTATATGATTGAGTCTCCTGTTTATTGGATGGAAATATGCTGATCACCCTCGCCTCCATAAATGATCAAGACAATTACTTCTGATGGCCAGTGGTCCATGCACGCTAGTTAATTGTGTCATTCCCGGAATATTATTGATGTTCCGCGGGTATGACTCATGTGTGCCAAAAGTTCATTCGAACAGCGCGACACAACAATCTGGTGTATCTGTCATCCTCGCGTCTGTACCAGAAACAACCCCGGCCAAACCGAGTCAGACTGCCCCTGCCCACGACACGGGGTGTGGTCTGCCGTCAGGGTGTGAGGGAGTCTCCCGGGAGTCCGGGCGGGCGGACAGGAGGGTGGACAAGGCACTGTCGAGGACTTGCCGTCTTATAACTCAAGAACCCCCGACAGGAAGGTACTAGAGCGGAGTCCCTGCCGCTAACATCGATCCCGGCCCTGGTCGCCACCCATCCACTTCCCTCCACTGGGCCGCCTTCCTAGGGACTTACCATCGGCAACAGTAAATTGTACGTAATTGGCTTTTGTCGAGAGAAACTTTATTCAATAATCTTTGTCAATATCGGTGGGGGATATCAGATTTCAATAACCCCAGAAGTGATACTTGTGGGGTTTAAAGTATCTACATCTATAGATCACGCCCAGGCCTGTGATGAAAAAAAACGCCACGAAGAACGCTCCTCCGAATGCAATGTGTCACTGGTTATCTCACTTTCGCCTTTAGTTTTCTCCACATATATCTTGGTTATTATCCTTCTTTCCAAGCGTCATTCACACCTAGATGTATGTCAGACGGTGAGGGTGAATGATATCTCCATGTCAGCGATATGCACATCAGGTATCAACACATTCAAAACTTGCCTTCAGAAAACATAACAACTCAAAATTCTTCCACGAAACCAACAAAATAATTGGTAAATACAGGTCGCATACTACAAATTACATTTGCTACAAAAGTAGCACATAGTAACACACAAAAAGTCCGTCCGAACAGACAAAAGTAAAAAGAAATTAAATAAAAAACTGAACTCCCAACAGCTCCTGATTTGTCAATTTGATATCGGCGGGTGAAGCTATATGCGAGTCATACGTTAGTAACCTGGTAACATATTACACTGTGGTATCACTCACTAAAATGTTTTGAGCCTTTCACACTTTACACCAACTGTCAGTGCAATGATCAGATAATTCGATAGATGGTGTTATGCAAAATGAATGATATATCATTGAATAAAAATTATGTGGAACAATTCATGTGATTGGTTGATATGCACGGTACTGCTACATACTTCCACATATAGGGCTACATGTATACCAATATATTTTCAGATGACGTTAAGAACGACCGGTGTTCATTCCATTTTGAAAGAAGGCAATACTCATATTAGCGAATACTCCTTCCTCTAGTTTTGGCAAATGTTTTGAATGACGCCCGATACGTCAACTGTCATCAAACTCAAGATGACATTCAATGCAATGGACATTTAATTACATGCTATTTGTATGCATTGCTCGAGAGAAAAACCCCGACGATTATAAAAGTAAACACGTGTCAATGTACCGGATGACCTCCTGACATTCGGCCATAAATGACCAGGGTTTGGTCGAGGGCGCATCTTCACTGTTAATGGCAGGCTATCCACGCTTGACCTGAGCTATCTATGGTGGAGACAGCATTGTGTTGCCAGCAACAATTAATTTCACGAGCTTTGCGATAACAATCTCAGGGGTGAAAGTCTGCGAACTACTTGACTAATCGTGAGACTCAAACGCGAAATGACAAAATACCATCCATTTGATGGCGTCGATTTGTTAGAATAAAATGTATTCTTAAATACGATATGGGAAGAAATTCCTTTGATGACAAATCCAAGCAAAGAGGCAAACAGCTATCGGGTGTTTAACGTGATTTGAAGTGCAAGTTGTTGGTACGACGCCGATAGTATAAAGACAGCCAGTCGGCCATTAACAGTGAATATATCAACAATGAAATTACAAAGCATCTCCAGTCGAAATTTTATCACCCTTCTTGGAGTAATGGACTTCAATTCAATAATAACAAAATGTTTCAACGGAAACGTTCATTTGACATTCCAGGCATATGACTCTGTATTGTACCCGAAAAAAAATTGCGATGCCTTCGTGTAAATAGAATGGACACAGGGTGGCCGCTAGCTGCACAGAAATTACAGAACCAAGGTCATCCAAATGGACCCAGAGCTGTAAAAACAGCCATTGAGTCACTTGAATTCCCATAATGAAATTCCAATAAAAAGGCTGACCGAATGTGACCATGAGTTCAAAAGTAGGAGGCTAGCACTTGCGAGAAACAACGCAGAAGCCATTAAATTTTCGACCTCGCTGGTTTCTCCATGGTCACGTCATAAATATTACAGGACAAAATCGACCTGTTGGTTTCGGGTCTTGCTTCTCTGCCAGTCCCAGCTAATGGTACCACAGAAGCTTCGATCTTGGGGCAGAGTTCGCTGCCGTTACGACTTTGTGTTATCAGAATCGGAATCCAAGGAGCAGCGAGTGATGCACGGTGGGGAACGAACCACAATATCAGAATTGCCAAAATGTTGGATTGGGTGTCCCATAAGAAACAAAGGCGAGATAGGAAAGTTGGTAGTACTTCAGTAAAAGATGGCAGCCAGGGGACCTCCTCTGGGATCGGAAGAGGCCGAGTTCTGAGAACGTGGTGGCGCCAGACAAGTCGTCCTGTGTCCCGTACATCATCGCCAGCGCGTCTGCTCCCCCCAACCCCGCCCGTCCGCGACCATTGTCTCGACATCGTGCCGGCCAAAAATATAAGTTTCATGTGGGTGACAGCACAATGACGTCAAATTGGATTGTTGACAATGATTAAATGCATCAAAGCAGAAGAAAGTTGAAGACAGTCTACACGAAAATAATAATATAAAAAAAATATCATAACTTGATCTCATAGAAATCAACACTTAACGAACGAATTGTGATTAAAGGAAATGAAGCTTATGAATAGCTAGCTATAGAAACCATCCAGTTGTGGAATTAACGATTACTCAGTACATTCGTATCGAACGTTCTCATGAATCACTTCTCCAAGAAAACACACTGCATCCAAAGTCATGACATTTCATTGACATGAATTATTTGTATAAAATAATACTTTTCAGTCACAGACAAAGCATCTGAGTGATATATACATGTAATTGCACGTGTATTATTAAAATAACAATAGATCAACATGATGCTATAAATCTACGTGCCATTTAGTACTTTCATAAAAACAATTCTATAAATAAGCCCTTGCGCTTTCTCGTCCGTACAGGACATTTACACGTAAAAACGAGGCAAACAATATCTTAAGCCAGTGCATTCTGGCGGAATAAATGTCACCATTGTAGTGATAAAATTATAAGATCAATATTGAGATAACAATATGTAAACAGACTGTTGAGACAGAGTGAAACAATAGGGTTATTATTATTTCTATGTTTTATACATCCCTTAAAATTGCATGTACCCACATTGTTTCAGATGGTCAGATTCACAAGGTAAAGTTAACAAGTCATGCATTATTGACATAATAAAGGAAGGATATCCCACTGATTTACACATAGAACGGCCTGTCCTATTTGGTTAATAAAGGACGCCCTATGTCTCCCCAGGCACATCGTAGCTGTGTGGTTTAACGCCTCAGAAACTCTGCTATGTGTAAGGTGACTTAATGGCAGTCGTTATGTACTTTATATGATTTCCTTCACGACTGGCTGAGGTCGGCCAAGAGCAGATGGAAAACGCTCTCTGCCATTACCATTCAGCAACGGTCTCGTCTGCTTTCAACTTTTTCTCTCACACGAGATACCCCTCCGCCCTCTCGCCATTGTTGTTAGGTAACATAAATTAGTGAACGCATCAAAGGTTAATAAATAGCTTTCTTTATCACCCCGTGTTTCGGGGCTGAACATCGTTTTCACACCCGGCTGGCCGCTCTCGGATGGCACCTCGGAGTCCCACTGAGTCCGTCCTCGGCTCCCATAATTGGCGGTGTCAGCTCTGAACTGACTTGAACCCCGATCTTGCGGCGGCCGGGAGATTGTCTCACCTTGGGGGTACTATAGCCGGGGATGTGACGGCCAGTGGACGGCCACTCTACCGCCGACAGCTCCGTGCTCAACCACCCAGCGAGCAATAATTGGATCAAATTTGGACGACTCCACCTCGTATATTCATACGTTTTGCCCTGCCATCTCCCTACACCCCACGTAGTTCGACATTAATACGTCCCTGATCCTTTGTATGATTTGTTTCTGTCGTTCTAACCCGCCCCCTGACACTTTTACAGTGTCGCGCGACAACAAATCGCCGGTGTGCTAACCAGATGTCTCCCTGCGAGTGTTGACCTTTCTTAGCTACAGCGTCCAAGCTTACAACAATAGGCGCCATCGCGCCAAGAAATAAACGAGGCGCAGTTTGTCATTCTCCAGTTAACTTGGTGTAGCTTTTGGTCAAGTGACACCACACGTACGGAATGTCTAGCAATAATTCTAAACTGCAATAAATCTTCAGTTTTGAGACTACTAATGCTCTATTCATACAAAGAACTTCATGTCACCAAACTTTAGGTTCACCCCCTAAACATACCACTGTTTTCCGTTGACGGGCCGTACAACAATTGTCGTTTTTGGTTTCCTTCCTGTATTAGAAAACATGCGATATGTTTTAGATGATTTACTGCGTTAGGTCTGAAAGGACGGATATGGCCTCGCACACAATCATAATGAAACGGAATGTAGCGTAGCTTGATTTGTTTTACTTATGTGAATGCTTTATGAATTAATGTTAAATATGCGATGTTTATTATTTTTGGAGTTTTATTTGGGTGGAGTAAGCCTCCAGGGTAGAATCGAAATGTAAGACTTCAGCAACACACGCTGCTAACGGACGGAAAAGTTTCCCAGGATATGTGACAGGATGTTTCAGGGCGAGTTTTAAGTTATTAATCAAATGACTACGCGACAACACACCCTGCATTCATTCACGAGATGTGTCCCATGTTTGGATAATGACTAATTTATAGCATATCCCTGTACCATGTCATTACCAGGCTTCGTCCTGGGGCCATCAATCAATCGATCAGACTCCATATGCTCACAAACTCGATTCTGAATAATTTCATACATACTCATCTCTGGCAAATAAATCGTCCCGCGGCAAATATCACACCGTTTTCAAAAGTTTTTACCGTGGATGAACGTGAATTTCATTCGTATATATTATACATTTATTTTCAAGCATCCTTTCTGAGCCATTCAGTTAGAAAATTCTTTGCGTGTTTCTTTTAACCCCCGATTCAGTGATGTATGTCAAAAGTTACGAGGACCGGTGTGGGTATTTGTTGATCTTGTTTTTGTGCCGATGGGGGCAATTACAAGTGGGTATTATCTCTCACAAAATACACCACGATATGTGACATTATCGGGTGGGGATTTCGGGAGACGTTCCAAATCTGTCTAGTATCGTTCATACTGTCAAGATACCCCCAAGGACTATTATCGTTGTCAGGGATTTCAACCGCTTTCAATACCTAGACACAGCACGGGGTCTTCACTCAACAACGAGAAACAACATTTCCACTTTTCAGAAATGTGACACGCCATGTGTAATGCCTGACAGCAACGGATAAAACATTTCAAAATCGGGTGGAGGGTTGTCAAAACCGTTTTTGATGGGGAGTTTTTACCACCTGTCGCAGGGTGGTCTCCTTGGCCTGGGCAATGGTGAAACCGTTCTCCATATCTCGCCAATATTGCCAGACAATGGCGATATCTGCCCGTGATCCTATAGTTTTATTCTCTTGGCCTTTCACTGCGAGTTGACGTCGAAGCTGTCACACCTTGGAAAACTCAAGAGGAAATCGGCTTTTAAATACAAACGCTGATATGACAGTTTGAGTTGGACACATTACGGCCCCTGTCATAGTCAAACGACGAAAGTCGTAAAATATTCAAGTCATGTGCAGAAACTGGTTTAATTGTCCGGGGAAATTGGCTTTAAGCAAGCCGGTTAACGCATGAGTTGGCGCCGCCAGAATCAATTATAACAAATTTATCCATACAACCATCTACCTATAGATATAATTTCGGACGTTCAATACTGAGATAGTGCTTCTCGTTTTGTTGTATATATATAGTATGTCACAAAGTTACAAATCTTGTCTGACTCAATGACTCATTCAAAGATGCGTATGTACCGTGTTGTTTCCCATTTACAATACAATAACAGTGAAGTACCAGAAATGACGTATAATTTTTAGTTGACATTAAACTCGAGGTGGGAGACATCTCGGTAGACAGCTGGGCAACAAACACGTGCCAGACAAAAAAGTAAGTATTTGTTGCCAGACTTTTGCTGTATTTCAGATACAATGTTAACTGCTAAAAGTTTCCAAATGAGAACAAACTGATAGCAACCTGTTTCCTTTCTTCATAAAACATGGAATCTCAAAACACAGTGCCAGAGGAAAGTATAGCCGGGAGGCAGGGACATCAGCCCAGGCGTGTTCTCGTACTGCATCCGGGGCATGAAGACGATACAGACTCCGGGAGGTATAGATACGCTTGTCTCTGCCCCCGGGCTACACTTGATCTGACTCCGGGCCTCTTGACATGCTACCAGTCTGCAGCAGCCACGTAACGGGCTATTAGGATAAGACATCAAGCTACAAGCATCGCCAGATATTGGCACACTGATCTATGTTGTACGTAATAGGCGACTAATCAGTAACCAGTAAAATATATTTATAGAGATTACCACAAGGTCACGTGTATGAATAAATCTCACACCGATGGTTCGTATATCCTATATTCCATATAGTGGTACATGTATGCAGCTTGACCGCAATATCGACAAGTTACACAAATCTGATTTGTCGGTTAACCGAGTGCAGTAAATGATATTTGGACAGTTTAGTGAGAACGGCTAATACCCGGGATGAACGTTCCGTCCCGCCAACTTCTCATACATATTCATTGCATGTCTCTCCATAACGAACGTGTTGCGACTGGACCTAGTTCATATTCCATCGGCTACGTTCTAGAAATAAATGCCGAATTCTGGTAATAGGTCCATAACTCAGAGCGGAAGCAGGCCCATTGCCGACTGCTTACCGTATTCCCCGCGCGTTGTGTAAATAGATTGTGTTCATTCTGGTTGGCTGCGGACTATGTTGTCACTCCAGGACCTAGGTTCCCACTCCCCGCTCATGAAATGCTGGCCACGACTAACTCCTAACAATCCAATTGTATCATTGAAGCCCATTTCCCTGTCAAAAATCGTGGCCACTTCTGATCAGTCAACCCCGGGATAAAATAGTTCTCATAAGCTCCTGCGGAATACAGAGTGATATAATGATACCGAGGCAGCGAATTCTGAATCGTGTGCTTGTAAGGCGAGTGAATTATGGTTATGACAATGGATGGTGATTTGGCTCAGGTGGCGTTTTAATTATCTTGATAGACAATTGCCATAATTCTTATTGGATTCTTTATTTTGCTCCGGCACTATCCTTTGTCCTGTAACTGATGTCTTTTGTTCTGAGTGGACGGATCACCACACGTGTAAATTAGGGGAGCGCGCTCGAAATGGATGGCTACGATTAAAACTCTATATGTGTCTACAGATCATTGTAGGAGGATATATTATCATCGTCTCGACAACTCTTAGTGTAATTGTCTCGTCTACACCTACCGGATACCCGACATCGGGTGTCGTGGGTCGTCTTACGGCGGGTGTATCGTCAACTGGTGTCCTGCCAGAAGAACTAGCCAGCACATGAAAACCACAATTCAACAGAAGCATTCATGATGATAAAAAAACAGGCAGTAGCAATGGTTCATTTATTAATATGAGATTGCAATCCGAATGTAATTGTGTCAGCTTCAAGTTCGCCCGAGATTTGTACCGGATGACACCCGTTGTTCAACTGCAGCAGAGTCGTTCTGGGGATCAGTGGGGCGGGGGGTCATTTATTTTGATGGCTTTTATTCAAACCTATGAACTTTCCTGCCAAATATGTCAACACTTGAGGGGTTCCCCGGCGTCAACAGTGCTTGTGTTCTTCCCGCCAGTTCTTAAAGTAGCACCGCATTCACGTGAAAACAATGGCCCTGTATGTGAGCGGAATTCCTGATTTGGGATCCCATTATCATCGACGATCGCCTCAATGCACTGCTTCTGGTCGCAGCAGCGAAATGTCATTTGGAAAACTGGCGCCGTCAAGTTGAAACCACAGCGTCGGTCTTCAGCATCCAAAATCTGCCAAATTTTCGCTTCAGGTATAATGAAAATACAAGTCGGTCAAAAACATGAATATGTATTTTGGATGCTGATCTAACCGGTCTGATTTAACCGGTCACCCCGGGTCTAGATCACAAGCGTGATTCCCTCGGGCTGCTTTTGGGTCGTTATGATCTAGTTGGAAAACGATCCATGTCCAATGTGGATGATTAGTTGATCCACCTGTCGGTGTTCTGTGCTGGACAAGTACCGCTAACAATCAACAGACAATAGACAAGTGTGTAATTTTTCCACCAAGGGGAGAACGTTAGGGTGGCTTATGGTCAACAGTTGACGCCTGGGGCCTAGTGTCCAGAGCGACAGTAACACACTGGTGTTTATATTCCTTGCCCCAGCACAGACCTTCCCCAGCCTAATGTGCGCTTTAACGGAGCAAATAAATCCCCCGAGGAATTTCCTAAATTCAGCGACCATTACAGCGTCTCGTGTTTCCTAAACACGATCAAACATCTGCAAAGTACAGGGACAATCTCCTCTGTGGGTGTCCCACCGCAAACAGATAAAGTACTCGGGATATTGTTCATACGGAGTGGCACGTAATCTGCACTTGGTCAGCAATAAGGACAATTGTTACATGATGTAGAGCTCATCAACAAAGAAATATTCTGGTCGAGATGTGTATATCTCAAAGACGTCTCACCAAAAAACCCACTCCTATCATCTACTGGAATATGTCAACTCGTCTCATCGTACTCGTGTTTCTTAAGCCACATAAACTTACTATAATTATGGGTCGCATTGTAAAAAGACAACTCCACGCGCTATAAAACTGCATATCCGATTACATTACACACTTGTATAGGACATTTGAGTGACAGTGGAGTTTTAATCTTATGCTTCAACATCACTGGATATAATAGCTTAAATCTCTTCTATCGTAAATTAAAAGAGTTCAACTGTCTGTATTATGAAACAAAGTGAAATTTCTAACCATTAAACGATAGATATCAAGCCTCTTAAAGTATGAGATGTTTCAGAAAAGCCCGTGCATGACACTTTTTGTCACGTTTCACAATTCAACATTTTGTAACATAAAAAAAAGTAATAAGCATGCTTGATGAAATACAGAGCTGTCAAGCCGCCGGAGGGCTGTACCCTCGAGGCAGACTCGGCCTCGCCCCGGCCAGGCCACGGGCTTGTGTCCCTCCCCTCCCTCTCTGACACACCCGTGCTGGTGGGGGCCCTGTGCCGCCTGATTCAGGCCCCCGCCGGGCCCACTCATTCAGATCCACCGATGTGTGCAGTCAGAGCTCAGGGGCCCAGCCCTGCGGAACATTCGCCGCCACTCTCCGCCAAAGAGAAAACGTCATTTTCAATTTGGCCTAATATCGCAGGCAAGCGCTGAAGCATTCGATCAATCGCAGCAGTTATGTTTTTGCCCCGCTGAGGACCGGGTCGTGAATTTTTGTGTCCGAGCGAAGAAGCTGAAGCATCCTACTCAAGCGGAGTAAATAAACCGAGAAGACGAGGGGCAGATGATGAGCAAGATTCTCCAAGTACAAGAGTATCGTCCTGCACACGAGACAGAGGCGTACGAGTGCTTGTGCTGCTAGTTAGTTTGCAAACACACGTCACTTCGTCAGCACCTCGGCACATCCTAAACAGAACAAGGAGGCTGGCGAGGACAAGCCCCTCGGGTCCCTGAGACTCTTGTGTCTTTAGGAAGCCTCAAGCATCACCACAAGGAGCCCGTACACAGCTCCAAGCTGCTGTATCTTACCGTGCAAACTGAACATCGTCATTCGGCCTCCCCCACTCGACCAGAGAGGGACCCACTATATGGCCCAGGTTCCCACTGATTGCTGTTGATTCAAGTCTTCAAGCAAAGCGTGGTTTATGGACCCTTGGGACCAGCACGTTTCTTTAAAACGATGATGGACAAACACAATGGCAGTCTGACCTCGACCAGAGCCCGCGGTGTGCTGTACTGTTTATGATTGGGCCCGACTGACCGGAGCACGAGGCACTCCTGCACGGCGACCACCAAAGGTCCCGACCGCCCCCCGCACTCCTTCCTTCCACACATCACTAATATCATATTCATGAACCGTTCATACACCGCTCCGTTATCCCGTCCCGGACTATATAATGTAGATCGATCGCAGCAGTGTTTTGGTGGAGTACTGCTTTGTTTTGGATATAGCCGCGAGGTCAAACCTCACCTGACAACAAATACACGAGGGTCGACCCATTGATGTCTGCTACCCTAATGCCAAACTGTTCCTAGATCCGTCCTCCGCTGCATCATTGCCCACATAAGCCGCAATTTTGGGCAAGTTTGTTGTGGCGAGCCCGACCGCCTCCAACACTAGTCGTGCTGGAGCGCTGGAGGCTGCCAGATGCCACTAGCTGGCTTACGGATTACAGCAGCATTCACCACTGGAACCGTCGATCTTAACACGAATTCATCTGCAAATCCAGCAAAATACATAGGAATTGAGCAGTTCTACACACAACAGGAAATCAAGAAAGGCTTCAATATAAGCTGGCGGCGTGGTGATTCAGCTCCTGCCGAGAAACTGTTGGCATAATCCCTCGCAGCATTTGACAGGGATAGTGGAGCCATTGGTGCCGGTGACAATTGTCCGTTAGCATTACACCTAATGCGGCGGGGATCAAGCTCTAGCAATCGTCTGTAGCAGAGCCCGTCCGTCCGGGCGAGAGACAGAGAGCACCGCGAGCCCACGACTGCATCAAACATTGTGACCAGCCAGGCACACACCTAGAGACTTATTGGATTACGGGCATAAATATTGGGGACGCTACAAAGGAGCAAATTATTAAATAAGGACTTTCATCGTCACCCGGCCCAAATCCCCGAAAAAAATATTATGACGTGTGGCTAGAGGGCTGGCGACTGGAGGTCTCGTGGGCGCTCTGTTGAATATATGCATGAGCAAGTCTGTATTTGTTACGTAATGTAACGAAATTCGATCATGGACAGAGAGATGACGGTCCCATGTCGTCCCATGCCAAGTGTATATAATAGTGGCGTATTAGCCATTCAGCTTGAATGCCTTAACACAATACCGCGGCGGCATGACCACTGAAATTGTACATGCTCGCCTTTGAATAACGTATGGAGGAATATAATAAATGCGGGTGGTATTTATTCGGTTTGGGACATAACCCGGCTGGCTGCCTTTGAGAGAGCACACACACACAGCGGCTGCGGTATTTCTGAGGACAGGAGCTATTAGTGCAGATGTAGCGAAGACGAGCCTCTTTGTGGTGCGTTAAACACTTTAAAAAGAATACGACTGCCATTGACCGACTGCATAATACATACGAGATCACAGGCTGTTTGAGAACTAACAAATTGCCGTTCTATCGACCGTCAACAAGACCTTGGCAGCTGTAGGATATACGAGGATATAACCACATCTGATGACGATATAATCGCGGGCACCTACTCTGGGCTAGCACTGCTTCAATCTACATATTTATTGGTTTCGCTAGGAATGTGTCTTCGACTTCGGGAAGTAAACAATTCGGATGTGAGTTGATCTGCCTCTAAATGAAGAGCTCTTCCGGTCGATCGTAATTAGTCTGAACACCGTAGCGAGAGAAGACCATTGGTAGCGCTATTATTGCGGCGATCGAAATACCGGACTAGATCTGTCCATCATGCATGAATTGTTTATGGGCCGGTGTGGTACGTCAGGATGAGACAGGCCCCTGTACCAGGCCTGACTAGATCGGTCGCTGTCTGTACGGACATCACTCGCTCCTCACAGGAGACAGTCCGTCCCGAGAGACTTCGCTCTGCATATAGACCTCGGACAAAAATGACATATTAAGCCATTTCTACTCGAGGCGAGTCGGCGAGCGAACCCACATGTGTAGGAGGAGTTCCACAAACGGACCAAGCGATTAGTTCGCTCTACCGACAATAAAAACCCTGTGAAATTGTGCTGCGAGTCAATCTGCTGTTTGAAGTTTTAGTGGTCGTGACCTGCGGGAGTTGTGCTTGAGGATATTACACACTAGGACATGGATATAGCCGACCAGTCATGATGAATCTACTGCATACACTCCCCATCTTGACGGGACTTATAACCTTTGTGTCCACAACAGTTGGAGGTGAGTGTTCCGTGTCGTGTGAAAGGTTGTGTCCGGGATGTGTGGGGACCCAGTGGAATGGACGACCTTTCATGTAGAACTCGATATTTGATCGATGGTTCGGATCTTCCACTGTTGCTGTTATTGTAT
Source organism: Terebella lapidaria (assembly GCA_949152475.1). NCBI lineage: Eukaryota > Metazoa > Annelida > Polychaeta > Terebellida > Terebellidae > Terebella > Terebella lapidaria. The sequence continues at coordinate 21,252,912 of OX424555.1, forward strand.
ACCAACGATTAATCATCAGCAACCATCTGAATAATATGTGATGACAACTGTGGCAATTAAACTGCACAAATCAGGAATACGAAACCTGTGCATTCCCCGCAGTTTCATGACCCCTGGCTTCCATCTCTGATTTGATGTATCTCTGATCCCCTTAAACCATACAGATACTAGGTATTCGCTCCGTAAACACGAGCTGTTTTTCTTGGGTGGTCAAAAGATTCTAGTCGAAGCACGGAGTACCGGCTTGAGGAGTATAGCTAATCTATTATCTTCACATTTTTGCTTTATTCGAAGCAATTGAAGATGCTTTAGCCTTGAGATGCTTCAGGTCGGCGCTATATTATATCCATTGACTTCTAGAACGAAGGTAGAAGGATAGGGTGACAGTTACTTAGTGTGAATCCAGCCAACAACTACTTCAGTTTCGTGTTTGTGCCAGTTAGAAGAAAAATAGTTTTAACTGCTTCAGTTCCTTGGAAAGTTTGTTGTGGTTGGAGAGAGCGCAAGTTTAGAAATATATCTTTCCTGTTCGTCATCTCCATTTCACATCGACCGCTCGGTTGGTATCAATCAAAGGAAGAACTTCTAATGATGCTATCGTGCTGACTATCTGGGACCCCCGCTGACAAGACATCTCGCTGGAGATTGCCCCGAGACCCTTTGGCCTTTCCTCCCGTACTCCCCGGACCCCGGGGAAGTCGATCGATGTATCCCTCCCAACTGATCCCTCCGCATAGAGACAGGTGTACAGATCTGGATTTCTCATCATCTTCCTCTCCTTCTATTACTGGTCTCCCGCCCTGCTCCACTACTCTGTTCCCTAGAAGTAGTGGCTAGGGAGGCAGGCCGTCTCGCCATCCCACCATGGCGCATTCCTCAAGGAATATTGCACTGTAAATTTGCATTATAATTTTCTCCAGGTTTTTCTCGCTTTGTTTACGTCTAGGCACTTGTCGTGGCACTGCTAGATGGCTCGACTCCTATTTCTCCCTGACATCCCACAGTTTCTCCCTCGCCCCGGGCACTAACAACAACACTGGTGGGGAAACACAGCGAGGGGAAAACCTGAAAATGATTCCAAAGTGCACGTGGAGAGGATATGTGCGGATGCTGTGAGAAGAAACGCGCGAACTGGCGTCTGCAGTTAATTTCTGAATGACCCAGCGGCAAAATGTTCTTACTACTGAGTTATTTATCTTTTTGATAATTTCTTTCTAAATTATTTACATTACATTCATCGATATTTCTTTCACGCGTGCATATATATTTTCTCGTTGCTTCAGTGCCTGATTATTGTTGTTCTTTGGTGTTTGGTTGTTGTTGTTAGTTCTAAGCAACAGAGACCCTAATCAGCATTCTCACGTGTATGCGTAAAGTAATTATCTACTTTGTAGATGGATTAACGATTGGTAATTATCCGTTTCACATTTGCACACACATACCTGTACTAGGAATATTGCGACATATGTAAGGTATTATATGCTTGGTTATGGTATGACTGAATTAAACATGTTTCATACATTTGTGCACTACATGTGAAATGTACGCGTAGGCCATTTTGCCTATGAGGTGTAGACTAACATTAAGCTGATAGCCTAGTACTAGTCTAGTAGCTGATAGAGAGAGAACTGCTTTATTTAACTCCTAGTTTATTGGCTCGGTACGGGAGGGATACACGTACATGTATATCTATATCGAGATCAATCATGACACACGTGTTGCCGTCCATCACTGGACAAGCTGTTTGATAACCTCTTGTTCTATCGCGGGTATACGGGCTTAGCCATTGGAAAAACATTCACACGGGTCACAGAATTACAGGAGGGACCTTGGGCTATTTTTTCAGGGTGTTCGCATTGTGCAACACACCTCCCGTCGTTCCAACTAGTGGGTATCAGTTGTCGTTATCACGGATGCACTTTTCTATAGGGGTTTTGACGAGAGACCCATGGTGCCGTAAGACTCTGTAATGTATCCCGCAGTTGTTATTCTTCTGGGGATTTGGACATCCTCCCCGGTGGTCAGTGTTCAATGTTGAGCTGGGTAATTTTCTTGACCATCTGCTTGGCGGTGTCTCGCATTCACTGACCGAATACAAGCCCTGATTAAGCTGCCGTTCACACAAAAGCGCCTGCATGTCCCCGTTCACATAGTTTGGACAGCTCGCTTCGTTTGTTCTCTCACAGTGATCTCCGTTCGAAAGAAAAGGCTTTGGCTTTATTTACAAAAGAACATGCCAATTGATGTGTATTGAATATGTCACATATGAATGGGACTGCTATTCGTTTAGCTATTCATAAAATATTTATGTATAAGCCTAATTTGTTGTCGTTTTATGCATGACAGATTCCCATTGGAGAAGCGCAATCAAAATTAGCTTTAGAGATTTCGTTTCATAGAAAGCACGGACGACAAATAGCTTTGCTTGTATTGTTATACACCAGTGCACCAATAAATAGATGTACAAAAATATCACAACAAAGAAAGAAACTACTTGGAAAAAACCTAACCCCCAACTTGAATCAGGCGTGTAAATTGTAGGGAATTGTGTTGTCTTTTGAAGAAATGATCTCGTTTCCGACAATGAGCTCGTTTACTCGGTATCAAAGCAGAACCATCGACTTGTCTGTGATTCCAAATCCTATAGTGTGGTCTGTGTGATTCATTGTCCTCCGGGCCTCTGGTAGTTTGATTATGTATTTGGCTATACTCGAGACATCGGGCAATAATGCATGTAATCAGGGGTTCCAGTGTGGTCATTACCTGTCTGCGAATAATTAAATAGTACATGGGCTGAATTTAGATTTACCCTCCTCGGAAGCAGCACAAATTGCAGAGCGAAAATGAGAGAGAAAAAAGCAACTTCAGAAATACAAGCTTGTTTATTGCTAAATAGTCGGGAAAATCACGGCATTTTAGCGATCGATTTTCCCGGTCCGTTTTGTGTAAATTTAATTATGACTTCACGGAGAATACAATGTATGTTCGACTAGTTGGGTTCTATTGCGTGATATTAGTGGCCAATCACCAACCAGTTATACTTTAGCGAACAACTATTTGCCGTCCAAATGGATAGGAGACTAATGTCGCCACGAGCTTTTGGCACTAATCTTCCCCTTAGCATATATAATTCAGGGGAAGTGTTTTAGCAAAATTCCCACTGGTTATTCCGCTTGTGTTTCCATGGGACATCAGCCTGAAAGCTTTGGACTCACCAGTGGCATGAGAGATGAGTGTGTGTGTGTCCTGTGTTGTCCGTACGTATCAACAACAGTGTTTTCTGTAGTGTATATGTGCTGGGTGGAGAGGAAGGAGCTGGTTTACCCTAACCAACCCTTCTCGTATTTCGGGACCAAACTCGCACTTCTGAGGTAGAGATAAGACCTCTGTCGGAAGTCTGGGGAGCTCGTGTCCGCCTGACTAGTCTAGCCTATGATGTGTGTGGCTAACCACGGGCTCTAGGTGCCATCCGACTGGAAGAAAGGCATCGACGTCTATTCTTTACGCTTCTTGGACTCCTCGTGTCTTTGGTGGACAGTGTTTGGCCTCGCGGTTTTTGCTTCCACTATACGAGACTCATGTGCCTGTTGCGATCATTGAGTCGAAGCAATCATTCCCAAGCTTTCTGGCACAGGAAAGATTACGTCGGAATCCTGTGGCGAACCGACGGGACACTATGTCAAGATCCTCCAGCTCAGCCCACTCTGCATGAATGGCTCGTCTAACTTGGCGTCTCACTTTCAGAATCTAAGTGTCTTTTTTATTCGCGAGCTCAGTTTGGGAATGCTGTTCTTTATTGAATAGCTAGATGTCGGATAGAGATTCGCGGTCCTCACCCTTCCTGCAGTGTATAATCCATGCCAGTCACTGGGGAGGCGGCGTAGTGGGGAGTGGCTTTTAGGCCGTGTCAAAGGGAATAAAATACCACCTTGGAATTAATCAAAAAGGATGATCCGGCCCTCAAGTTGAGTCCCCATCCGTACAGTCAGTACAAATTAACCCCTCGACACCACGGCTACATAACCGAGACGACACATTGGAAAATCTATCTTCTAATGCCCTATAGAATACGATCAATCACTCCGTCTCCTTGCATTTTTGAAAACGATATGCGTGTACGTGTAGAGTTCTCCATATATATATTTTTTCTAGTATGTACTTATTATACATGAACCCGCATGGTATAAATACGACTCCTGTATGTTGTTTAGTAACTCTGAGAATAGTCCTCATGCGGTGATTCTGTTCTTCTCCGTATACACACATACATGTACACATACACTGTACATGTACCTCGTGCGATATGATGTAATGTCATCTCATATTGCTCACAGAATGAGATATATTGACCACTGGGCATACCAGGCCATCATAGCTCCGCGTCCACTACAGATCCCGAGCAAGTGTACAGCCACATACCAGCTTTGGAAATTAAATTCCCACAAAAGACTTCCCAAAGCGGTTCCCTCTGTCAATTAGAACAGATGAAGTCAATTCTCCGACATCTGTTTTCGACCCTTAACGTCAGTTTTGCACGGCAAGATACTAAATCTCCACGGTGGAAGTAAAGAAAAATCGGGAAATAAAATGGACGAGCTTTACTGCCTTTTGCAGGTGTACGGATTCATCGGTTCCCTTTTCTCTCCGCACCTTTTCACCGGGGAAAACAAAAACCAATGCTTTATTGAAGTTCTGCTCGGGTGAAATGTGGATGAGGAGTGCATGTGGAATTGTGAATGGCAACAAAACTTCTTAATATAATTGCAATAATGGAAAGTCCTGTGGGCAGAAGGAAGATTACTGATGAATGTTAGGGTTGTTGGTTATGGATAATTGGAATACTGGCGTCGCCAACCGACTGTATTGATATGAATAATGTATCATAACAAAGCTTTGTTGTTTGGTTGATTTTGTAGACCCCTATACATCTACACAGCTACAGTTACTAACGCCCTACGTGTACACTTCCGTGGCATCCATATACATGTATGTACAACGTACGTACAATGTACATCTACATGTACATGTAGATATTTTCTTCCTGTAATGAGTATATTTGTATATGTTCATACACATTTATTAGGGACTCCGGGGAAGCTGAGTGTGGCTTTTCTTTCTACCATATTTTCCAAACTGACTTTTTGAGACATCCTAGGACAGATCAAAGCAGAGAGCGCACCATTAATTGGGATTTTCGGGGAAAACCACATGCGAGAGATGCTCGACGACAGTTGTATTTCCTAGGCCTAGACTTGGTAGAGCGGGCTAATGGCCACACGATATCTGACTTTGTACACGTGCATGCGCGGTTCTCAGTAGGATCTTCCACATGAGCAACTCCCTCTCATCAAAAGATCCCTGAAGTCGGTCAGTATAAAAACTGCGAAACTAACGGTAGCTGACAGGCAGGAACGGGAATGATAGGCGTGAAGTTTCCAGGATAAGTTTACTAAACGATTCAATATGGCCAAGTGCCGAATTATTGGGATGTATTCGCGCAATAAAGCACTCGAGGGGGAAGCATATGGCACCACTTGGGGTCGCGCGGAATGATACGTCCAGAACATCCCGAGTACACTGTAAAAATGGTTGTATAAATATATCTGCAAGTGGCTCCAAGATCTAGCTTTTTGCAGATCTTTATTCGTCTTCTCCTCGGAAAGAGAGGTTTTTGCAAAGCTCCAGAATTCCGAAAACCTCTGGGATTTCCGATCCGAAAATAGATTTGCAGTCATCCGTGGCTGGGATATGGCCGGCTCGCTGGGCAGCAGCTGGCATTGCTTCGATGTAGCTGTGCGATATGTCCAAGCATCAGTGCTGTCAGTCCCTGACCGGCAGCTATATGGTTACCTGAGTTCCCCGGGGGATAAAATGGGATGATTTGGCAGTGAGATATGGCTTTCCTTCCCTCCCGAGATGGATATACGGTGGCCCGGTTATATACACAGGCACTCGCGCCGGGAGGGCAGATATGCAAAACCATGTCTGTTGCTATCTGACTAAGCCTAAGAAGAAATGCTCGTCTACGGAATTTCAAGAAAAACAGCTAGATATACGTCTGCATCAATATTTCATTGATTTGTATGGGGATGATTGATGACAATGACGAAGACTGGGATAGAGAAATGGGAGCAGTGTGGAGAAAGAGTGGGTAACCAGTGGAAGCAGCAAGTGTGAGGACGATTCCATTACACTAAGTGCATCTCGCACCACACAACAATAACCCCGTATCAAATTCGTCGCGTTGAAAAATTGCCAAACGATCAAGTGACGTTGCAAAGTAAATTTCAACATGAAACAAAATTTTCTGGGCACGTCTCCCAGCGTCTACACGTTGTAAGTTAGGGGATGGGAGGAAAATATGAGATCTTTTATCCCGAACAGTGGCCAGCCTTTGTTTCTTTGAGTGGATTTGACGTGTTCATTAATAACGTAATCCTTCTTCCCCGAGTCCCCCAGGCGATTAATTAGAAAGCTCTAAAAACGCGTTTGAATGTCGCTATATTGCAGGTGCATCTGAGGTGAAATCCAGCGATTATGATTCAGAAAGTGGAGTTGATTTTTTGGCCGATGATTCATCGATGTACTATTGTTTGCGATGTTTGTTTATCGCACGAGGTGACAGGAATCCACTCGTTTTCAAAACCGTCTACATTATGAAAATGATATTTTATGACACATCTCGCAGCTGCAGTGCCTTTGTCTATGGATTTTTCATCACGCAGATAATGATAGCAATCATTCCCTCTCGCTCGCGCATAGAGAAACAACAGCCTACAAATACCTATATCATCTGAAAAAAACTTAAATTATTACAATCCATGTATCACTCTCGGGGAGGGAGCATAATGTGTCTTGTGGGTCGCTTTCCTGCTTCATAAAAGCGCGGGTAAGTCACCTAATCGTGATGCATTGCCTGGACTGCGGTTGCGATATTAAAGTTTTTATTGAGTATAGGTTTTAGGCTGACAGACTGGCTAGTCAATCATCACACAACTGATCTGGCGGACCGAGCTGAAACCATGCCTGAACTCTGGACATAAAACAAGTTAGCACGGCGTTGAGGCGTCCAATGATGACCCGAGCAAACCGATCCATTACTGCGAAAACGTTATTCCGTCCGCGATATCTGACCTGTGATCTCGGGACCGAGCGAGGCGCCCGCGCTGTAAGGTCACCGGGGGCCACAGATGAATACAATGTAGTCTCCGGAGATATTCTTCCGAATATTCATCAAAGATACCATCAATTTTTCAAAGTCAGATAAACAGCTAATATCGGAACTTGTTTTCCGTGCTCTCCTGTTCGCGAGCCGAAGATTTAAATCTGCTGTTCCGAGAGTCGCATCACACGCGGGCAATATGTCTGGGATGTGCCGCTCGGTCGCTAGGGGGCGGAGACGGCTCCTTTTATGACAATGTCTCCACGGTCCCGTAAATGAGATTTCGATGTGATAAGTCGTCGCTGCGACGGACAGAGGAGATCCTGTTAAACGGGGAACCCGTGCGCGGCCATCGGGACAGTGTGTTATCGCCTTATGGGGCTGCAAACAAGCTTATAACCACAGACGACAGCCAGAATGGCATTGTTCCCGCCGTCTACCGTATACTGCATGACTAGATGACCAGCGCGCAAAAATAATTTCGCAAGTAGTGCAGAGATTACGGTCGTTCCGGAGACATCAGTCATGCTGTGGGTTTGTGACGTGTAGGAAGGGAATCGTGAGATTAGGCTCTGGCAGATACATCGCCACTTATCATTGCCACTAATGGACACAGCTTACAGTCACAACTCGTTCCTACAGTTTATCATGCAACTCTCCGCATTTATCATGTGCCACAAGATGTTTTGCAATGTTTTTGCGCGATTGGAAAGAACAACGTGGTAAGAGTTTTGTAACCGATGCAGAGATCCAAACTGCTACCACCAATACATGTATTTCTCCCATTCCAAGAAGAAACCCTGTACACACTCAATTGGGTTTATTGCATGATTGAGTCGGATATTAACTCTCATAACACGTGTGTTTTAGTGCCTATTTACGACCCATCGGTGGGTATAGCAGGTAATGCAGACGTATGTACACTACCCGAACCATTCTCCACAGATCATCGACATGTGATATTTGACAAATGTCCGTTTCCTCACATGCCAGAAACATGCTTTTGCCATATATCAAAATTCAATTAGTTATTGGCATGGGCAATATGGCGAGGGGCAAGGTTAGCGGCTGTTGCCGAGGCCTGTTCAGTTAGTGGCCCGACCATATCGCATGTCACCGTGGCATTTGGTGCCGTCTCCAATAAAGCTGAAATTGCAACAGCCACTTTCTTCTAAAGACCGCAGCAGGCACGGTCCTGGCAGAGCATAAAGCTGATCTGGCAGAAATTCCATATCCCACATCGGACGGCCAATTTGTATATTTCGGACCACCAGAAAACAACAAAGGGAAAACAGGGATTGTTAGTTCATGTCGGTAGAGCAACTCGTGAGGGATTCCCATTTCTCGTTATGTATAATAACCAGCGGAGGGGTATCGCAGTGATTGTCTGTGATGTGTCGTTATCCCGGCCCTGACGTGAACAGTACTCCTTTAATCTGCCCTAGCTAGCAGTGCTGTCCCAGGGGACTCGGCAGTAGACACACAATTAAATCCTGCAGGTCGTGGACGGATTTGAAAATTCATAATGTTCTTACATGTATGTGTACACTGTACCTCAGCGAGGATGGAAATTTGAATGTTTGGATCCATTTATTACTCCCGTCTCTCAGAAGGTTGTACTGTTTGAGATTGAATGCCGCTTACTATATTAATACAGCTGCTTACAGGCGTGTGTATATAATTGGACTTTCTGGCATCTGCAATATTATTTGATTGTAGCACATTACGTGCTCAACAACAAACACTACAAATCTTAACCTGCTGACTCGCAAGTGCCTGTAGACGTGATAACATAATGTCTTGTGTTGTACATTCAGTGTTAGTTATACTAAATCAAATAGTTCCTTTCAGAGATTCATGCAGACGTTCGGGGCCGTGCTATTCCCCTAGTCTTGGATGGTCTTTCCTCATATAAATGGGATTAGCCATAAAACAAAGTCCCAAACTCCCTGGACCTGTTGCTCTTCGCGGCTAAAAGCATAGTTCTGTTTCCATCGCCCGTGCCGAAGTAGATGCAATTAATCAACGAGCCAAGTGTTTTAAAGAAGAACTATATTCCGGCAAAATGTGTAGGTTCTTTCGAGGCTGTGGTGTGACTTTGCGTAGACGCCGTTCAGTATCGCACTCTCAGTAACGAGCCGAGACAGGCCGGAAACGCCATCCCAGCAGCGCCCCCACCGGGCGTACCTCGGCACTACGCGACAAAACGCCAGCGGCCAAACAGATTCCTCGCTCTCACGGCAAACAGAGATAAGATTCCATTTGGTCTTATCCATCGTGCCTCCGTATAGTTTTCAGAGATAGCCAGATCCCATGTCGATGTAATATCGCTCAATTCCTTGGTTTTATCTGGCTGTTCCTTAGAGGGCCGGCGAGCGGGTACTTTACGACTTGCGGTCTCCCGCTGGAGGCAATAAGCAGCCGGTGGTGATGCTGCACGCGACACCGGTCGCCCAGGGCTGCCGTGGCCCAATTGGCAATGACAACCCATTGTTTCCGCTGTAATGAGCTGATATGTCCTGCATTGCTCCGTTTGGTACCGTGGAAATGGTTCGGGTCCGAGGTTCAATAGTTCGCGAAACACAAGTAGGATTTACGCGGGTATTATGTGAGTTGACGTTGTTTGTAAGGCAAAGCTTCAGAGGCCGTTAATGTACATTCTCAAGCCGTCCTGGACACGAGTGGTCATTCTGCTCATGTGGCACCAAGGGTCAATCAGAAACAATGTCAGCTAATTAATGAAAAGTCTGCGGGACGGCGATCGTAGGGGATGCATACAAATTCTCCTCAGCATTGGAAGATCGTCTATGGCAGCCAATCTTATGTTTTTTAGACAATTCTTCCAATCAAGCATCCTTGGATGTTTTGTCTTCTACCAGCACATGATGTAGCGATAAGCATTGTGCATAGCCGTACCACCATCGTGGAATCAGAGTAAATTGCCCCAAATACAAATGAGCAATTATTATTTTTGTTTGCTATTTTTGTTTATAGTGCGCTTTTCATGTGTCTGGGCTTCTTAATCACAAGTCGAACCATCCCTACATTGTAGTTGGTGGGGTTGAGCATGTAGAACGTGTCTACAAATCGAAATGCAATATTTGGTATTAATCATGGCTTTGAATTGATGTTCCATTGCATTGCGAATGAGATACCTGTCATCCAGTGACAGACCAATATACATTTTGTATGTCTTGTGCCAGTTGGTGTCTTGCGTCTTTGGAGAGATTACCTTTGAATCTCCTGGTAAACCTAGAGTCAACACGAGGGTTGGAGGTCCTCTATTGTATCCCAGTTACATGATACATGAAGAACAAATTTGTTTTACACCGTGGATAGGACAGCCGACGACAAAACCAACGGCAAGAACGAAAATCGTCCCAAAAGAATATTGACAGAGTTATCAATTATTGAGACATCTGTAGGACGTGCGCCATTGTTTGTTATGAGTCAATTGACGGTGGGTTTTGAGAGGAGTCTATAAGCTCCGTGAACACACGGGTTGGAGTGGACTTTCTACAGCTGGCTCTCCCTGCTCTCACCTTTACATGTATTCCACTATAGCTCGAATGCGAGGTGGTAAATATTAGTAGCCGTTTGTCTCGGAAGCAACATGTTTTCCTTAGAAGTAACATTTATTTCGGAAATTGAATGCTCTGTGCAATCCTACCCCCGTGGCGCTAACGCAAGAAGTGCCCGTTGTTGCTGTCCCTTTTATGCACGAGGGGAGTATTACGTATAGAATCGAGAGTACAATGGCTTCCTTGGAAAACAGCAGGGGCAAATTGGACCTTCCCTCGAGTGGCAAGTCCAATTCTTAAACCACGTGTTATGTGACAAAGACAACGTGTTTTTACACCTGTGCCAAATGAGGTGTGCAAACGGTCCGGTTTCAGAACTATGAAATAATATCATAATCCAGAGAGGGACACATGGGTGAGTCCCACTCGACGTCACAGCTGGCCTAATTCGGTGTTTGTTGCTTGTTCCCGGCGTAATGGCAGAAGACAAATGGTTTATATTGAGGCAATTTGTTCTCCTTTCGTAAACATACATCGCTTGTAACAAAACACGACAGTCCGTTGTTTTAGATGGGCTCTGTCCGTGGTTGATTCATGACTTCAGTGCTTCTGTTCGCGGGCGATATTGTTTTAAATGGGACGATACTTAGGCATATTTCCCGGGAGGTATATACGGCCAAGGGCCCTGTTTATGATTTCTGCATGGCCCCATGTTGCCCTCCCAACGTGCCCGTGCTCAAAGTGTTTTCAATCGTTCCATGGCTACATGTACGAATGCTACATGCCCCTGAGGTTATTATTAATAATGCTGCTTAGATGATCAGTCACCATATAGCACTTTACAGCTATCGTGCTGGTACGTGTATGTAAAAAAGGGGCCGTGCAAAATGTTGCATATGTGTATTTCACAGAAATCAATGTCAATGTAGTTTTAGTTCATGTTATCGTGCCCATGCTGCAATGAATTACACGCACCAATGTTATGGCGATTCAACAGAGTCATGTCCACTTTGTAACTTAGAACACTCACAAGTAATTGTGTTTCAAGGAATACCTAATATTTATCACGTATATCTACCCTGGTCCTCGCGTCAATTTGCGACAAGAAAATATTTTTATTCCATCGTTCTCGTTGTCTAGTTTTGATTGTTGCAGTCATGTGTGAGCGAAATAATTGACAGGTCTCTCGGCTTGTTTTGTTTGGCTGGCATCCGTCTCAGCATGCTCCTCAGAAAAGTTGGATAACAAACTTGGGCTCTAGGTGCTGTCACGGAGGCAGTCTGAAGAAAAAAAATCCTTGGTTGCATTCTTTCTGGCCCCGTGATAGAAGCTTGAGGAGTGTTGTGTCCATGTCACTTGGGAGGGACTCGCTGTTGAGGGTCGAGAGATCGTGTGCAGGAACCCGAGCTACGGATCAGGGCGCTACACCAGAGGATGGTTGTCACAGTGGAGCCAGCCAGCGCTCCTTGGGACGACATGGTGGATACTCAACACATGAGTAAGCGTGGGTCATCGTCTGTGGTCCAATTTAGCTATGTCACCTAGAGCATTGAGGGCCAGAGGACAAAAAGAGCCAACAAGAAAACCGGGGTTCGGTTCACAATAATGATTTGTGACGGGACCATCCGCATGCTTTTATCGTAGAGAAAATGTCACCAGGGACCGTAGCATTTTATACTGGACGACCTGGAGAGGGCCGCATATGAATAATAAATTACGGGAAAACAGACTAACAATCAGTTTAATCGTGTAGAAAGAGACTCCGGGCAAACCCGAGCCCGGGTGTCTGTATCTGTACTCTGTCAACAGTGACGCATCCCATCAGGTATACACTACAACCCATGTATAAACTCGATAGACGCCACTTTACTTGTACTTCGGTATATTTACACAAAATTTTATCTTCGTGTGTAAAACGAATTGAGATTAAGAACATAAATTGCGGGATGTATAAATAATGAGAATCCACTGTTGTCATGTTCGCTGAAGGGCAGGTTATCGACAGGGAAAATGGGGGAAAAACATGTCCAGGCTGAATTATAAAATATGTATGCATAATGGAGCCGTCTGCTTATTGCATTAAGGACTACCATATGTGTTGGATACGGAAGCGTAGAAGGGCCACAGTACGGAAGCGTAGAAGGGCCACCCAGGAAATTATTTTTTTTTAAATTCCCGACTTAGTAACTCGATAATATCGACTTAGTATCTCGATAATATCGACTTAGTATCTCGATAATATCGACTTAAGAGTGGATCAGGCTCAGGAAGATTTATTTTTTTCAAATTCCCGAGTTAGTAAGTCGATAATATCGAGTTAGTAAGTCGATAATATCGAGTTAGTATCTCGATAATATCGACTTAGTAACTCGATAATATCGAGTTAGTATCTCGATAATATCGACTTAGTAACTCGATAATATCGACTTAGTATCTCGACTTAAATCACAGCACATGATGTATAGTCTGCTTGTGCAAATACATAATGAGAAAACAAATAAACATTACTGATTTTATATGAGGGTCAAATACTGTTAGAACTCTATTATGTAATTAATGTAATTGATATTTACATCAGAGGGGAAAGTTCTCATTTTAGATATCATTTATTTCAATGTTCACACGTGGACATATACGCCAATTGACACAGTCGTTAATGGTTACCCACGTACATTATACATACATGTACACATGGCCGGACAACCCTAAAATATTAAGTCGATATTATCGAGTTACTAAGTCGATATTATCGAGTTACTAACTCGATATTATCGAGATACTAACTCGATATTATCGAGTTACTAACTCGGGAATTTAAAAAAAATAAATCTCCTTCCTGTGCCTGTTCCACACTAAGTCGATATTATCGAGATACTAACTCGATATTATCGAGTTATAAGTCGATATTATCGAGATACTAAGTCGATATTATCGAGTTACTAAGTCGGGAATTCAAAAAAAATTATTTTCCTGGGTGGCCCTTCTACGCTTCCGTAGTTGGAAAACATATTTGCAACAGTGTAGTTGCATCAGGTCCTGTCAGAATATTTGGTTGCCAGAAATCGATTTTCATCTTTGTTCCATTGTGGTTCCGTTGCAGCCTTGAGAGCAAAAATTGATTACCTCGTAATATATACATGGAGGTGTCCGAGAGATTAAATATACCATCACTTAGACATCTGGTGCACATCGGTAAAACTACTGAGTCTTTATTGATATCGTATTTGCGATAATAATCTACAAGTTATAACTCTATGGTAGAATGATAAAACACGGCCTTGCTCGAGCGTCATTCGTCCCGGCGTGCTCAGTCTGCCAGAAAGGTGACATACGGCAGCGCGTTAGACGCATTACGTAATTAAGGGCTGTCAAATCTGACATTTATTACTAAAAGCGCATTATCGACATGGGAATTCATGTCGTCTCCTCTGGCAAAAAACGGGGCTTCTAAGTTGCATGCCTTACTTGAAATTATGCATATAACTCGAGAGAACCGTGTTACGCCTGAGGGCACCACTGTGACATATATGTTGTATCTGTCGTAGAGTGACGATTTGCCAGTCACAAAATTGTGACTATTTCTAGATAGATCTTCTCTCAAGAAGCTATGGTGTGACAGGCATTACGCAACGGACTCTATGCATGTTTGGCCTATCAGCGACCTGTTCACAGAATCGGCGTTAATATCGCCTTATTTGCGCATTAATCATGCATCTATTTTCGCGGATTTCGCCCTTAATGTTTATGCTTTAATGAGATAATGGAAGCATTTGACTAAGTAACGCGCTCGACACCAGCAGCTCCACTACAACACAGAGGCTCTGGCTCCTTGATGAGCTCTGGCTTCTAACGTGACAGGCCTGATTTGTCCATTGTTCCACCCGACCACAAAAGAGGTGAAGTGCTTGCACACCGGCCATGCGACCGTGCCATGCGCTTTATGGGCCAATTTAGGCTTATTTAGCTGGAAATTGCCCCGGCCGATCATTGTCAAGTCTACGACCTGCAATCAACAGCAATTTTCTATTACGTCCGATGACTGGTTTGTTGTTGTTTACTCTCAGTTCTATACAACCTCTCCTCCTCCCTCCCCTTCCAAACACATCACTGCAACAATATTCTGGTGACTCATACAACACGCATGCACATGATCTTCTCTTCAAAGCACGCGTTTTTTTTTTTGGGAAATATTATTCAATTATGATATTGCTCTTTCATTTTCCTCTGCATTCGAGCCGTCAGTGCGATGATCTGTGTACAGTCAGAGTGAGACTGTCGAACGGTATTCAACGGTTTGTTGTCTATTTTGCCCTGCGTAATGCTTTTGGTTGGTTTGGTGTTTAAATTGGGTAGCCCCGTGCCAAACTATATTTGAAAAGAATTTGATTCCTTCACATCAAGAGCTCCCCGCCCGATACACTCAAGGCCCAACGCCCCATGTTTGACCATATTGAACGGGCTATAAATATCGGCACTTGGCAGATCGTTCCGACCGTTAATTGTTTTTGTATCGATGTCTCGTGTCAATCGGCCCAGTTGATTGTGCAGACAGCAATATAGAAATTCCAATGGGTCTTTAAGGAGGGTTTAGTGGAGAAATCGGTCCCGGAGACAGTCAGGGTCAAGGACGTTTGATACCAGACCAAACTGACCTTTCCGGCTAGGGTTAATCTACCCTCATAACAGTCTAAACTTTGAGCAGAATTGAGCATCTACATTTTATAAAGACCAGTACCAACGCTGTGGCACCAACAGCCATTAGAGAACGACGCAAACCGGGAAATCGAATCAAGGACACCGATCCCTCTCAGCATAAATACACTGCCCGGACATGGAATCATTTTGGATATTTGTTCATGTTTTGCTCTTGTTTGTTTTAAGGCTATCGACCGGTCTCAGCAAGGAGTGCAAACACAAAGAGTTGTTGAGTCTCGTCCATGTCGCGTGTCTCCCTCTCGCTCTCTGCCTGTCACCAGTTCACGTATATCGTTTAGCGACCTGTATTGTTCAGCTGCAGTACGGCGTACGTAATACCTTCTCCAGGATTGGTCGTCAAGTTGTCCGGTTAAATTGCTGGATTACATGGCGTCCACTCGTAAAATAATGAGCGGAGCCCTTGACGACGAATGGTCTACTCATAGTTCCGATGACCCTTGAAGGATCAGAAAGCACCCCTCGCTTATGGCGCACTGCAGACCATTAACCGATACCAGTGGTTGGATACACTGGGCGCAGTACGTGTATGTATGGAATGCCCGATAGAAGGTTATTAGGCGAACAGTATGTTACAAATGCTTTGTTTGCAAAATAATGCGACCGAGTCTTTGTACGCTACGTCCTTCAGAGTGCTTGAGTGACTCGCATTCGATTCTTATCTTATCCTTTGAGGGGTATCGTGGTAAGAATTTCTTTTAACCGGGGTGATATCGCACACATGTTATTCTCGGGGGGGGGGGGGGGACGAAAATACTATTTCAAATTCAAGTTGGGATATTCGAATAATGTTCAAGTGGCCTAATCATCTTTCCTCACGTACACATCAAAACACCCCTCGAGCACCTGTGCACCACAGAGGTACACATACCACACCGCATAAGTACCTCTGTGAGTCTTTGTAGTGGCGAGTGGGGAAAGAATTGAAAGTAAAGAGGAAATAATGGCGCGTATTCCAGACAGCGATCAATCAGTAACTGTATTTGTTCCCAGTCGTTTGTTGTCCTGGAGAACAAGTCAGCTTTCATGTTCGTCATCCAAATATATGGAATTCGGTGTTGCTGCATCGTACAAGGGCACGAAATATGCTACTTTGAAATGGATACGGTAATGAAAAAAGCACACTGACAAATTGTTTGTTAAAAAGGTACTTCAAACTCAGGCCATCTCTCCATTTCTGATGTATGGAGCTTTGCCATGCCATTAAGCTCGGGAATATATCAAGCATTTAAGGTCCATTCATTCCTGCTCCGCGGTGTATTCCCTGTGGTGGCTTTCACTCTATGCCCGTATGTTGTACGCAAGGACCCTTAACGTTGTCTGTGGGTGGAAGCTGCCTTTGGTGTGCTCCAAATGTGAACATTCTCGACCGATATACAAGACTGATTCTATGCTGGTCTATTTGTAACATCCGTTATAGCAATAGTGGTCCACTCTGTCTGAGTTTAGGTTATTAGGCAGAGATTGAAATGGATGATTTCGCGATGGGATTCCGTTCTGTGTGATACAGATGTGCAACGTTATAGAAATATATCAGAGGGGCATGTAAGAAAAGATTTTGTAGGCCTATCATTTTTGACACACACAATATCTCCATTTATAATGTACCCGTCTAATGGATCTAAAGTGAGTACCTTGAATGTACGCACGATCAATGGTTGATATTTTTGTTTGAAATATGAACAAAACACTTTTCCTTTGAATGCTTGCATCGCCACCAAATCTGCAAAGACGGCTGACACATGCAGTCTATCGGAGGCGTGTTTTACACTTTCTCGTCACGCAATATCAGCGTATATCTTTGGGTTTTATTTTCGAGCTGTGAAGGCTTTGAAGGGTGGGAACAATGGATGGGAGGGGCTGAGTCAATCGTGCGATCTGTGCTAGGTAGCCTTTGATACGACAGCACGTGGGGAGGACCGTCCCTGTTGTGGCATTTGATACCATTGTCTATAATCCCTGCTCTCAGCACTCACATCAAAACCTGATAAATGTGCAAACCTCTGTCCCGTTGAATCTACAACTCCCTTCGGACAGTAAGTCCAAGCACTGGGATGCATTGGAGTATTTTCTGTTTATCACGGAGAGGGCTCACTCTTGTGTTTTCGCCTGAACCTCGTCACAAGCTCACTCAGGTTATACGATTTCAATTAAATTAATCCAGTTGCCAAGCGTAAATGAACACCAAGCTTACAGAGCTCCCCATTGGAAGAGTTTCCACAATGCCTCGGGTGGCTTTTTTTCCTACTTTCGAGTGGATGAATTAAAAATGGTTCGACCTTCGTGAAAGTGGGAGCGAGTCGAGATCGATATTGTCAGCGGATAAATATGAAACAAGAATTAACCTCATTAAACTAAAATGGACGTTGCGACCTTAGCCGACGCCGTGTACCAGTCACAGTACACAGGGTATTGTGCGGGATGTCGTTAAATAATTGACTTGCTGTCAGCCCCTTGCTGACTTGGGTGACACAAGGTGAGTTGCCAGAATGCGTGGTCACTTTGACTCATGCATCCATTTCCTGACATTGAGAATGTTCCCAAAAGCCGCGTGTCTCTGTCACAACAATCGTTATTGATGGAAAAAAGCCCACCGCGAGGTCACCGGCGCCCAAATATTAATGACTAGGTTTTTTTCGAGAAGACTTTGTTACTTTTGAATAATAAACGTGGGATATTGAAAGGCGATATTCTCAGCATTCTGTGAAACAGTAATGAGCCTTCATTGGTCATTAATAGTGCTTCCTGTCCACAATGCTGGTAACATTACACGATACATCGTCAAATTACTCATGTGAGTTATATTGAAATAGGAAACTTCACGATGGAATTAGACAAAAGTATTTGAACCACAGCCATTAACAAAAATAACTCTTTTTGTTGTACACCGACGAAGTATGCCTGAAAGGCTATCAATATGGCGACAATATGGCGTGTCCTTCATGTGTTATTAAATGCCGATAACAGTACGAGGGGCACATGTGAGCAACAGCGGTTTTTGTTTACTTGGAATTGCTGATTGTATCGAACGATAAACACGTAAACACTTCTGATTACCTACATGGACAGTGTCAGAACTATTGAGGTTCACAAAATCGATGTGTATGTATCTGTTTTACATGTAGGTATACTACATGTATATGACGGTATGGCAGACCAGTCGGTAATGTACACTCACACCGCCTCATCAATGCGGTCATAGAGTGAAAAAATAATATATCATCACGGTAATTGAATGCTGACTTCTCATCCTTGGTTCCTTTGAAACACACAGCATGTCACATAGCACACCACATGGCATATGTCCTGGCGACGTGTGTGGCCTGCATGTATAGATTGTAGCACAAAACAAATGTATATTGGTTGCCCAAGTGATCTTGTAAATTCTCGACCTGGTGAGTAATAACGTGCTGTGTTTTTACAAGTCCAGTCCTTCCCCAATGGATGATTCATATGAAGTTTCTCGTTCACAGGAGAGACTACAAGATGTCACAGATTACTACATGTACCTATTTTATATGATGATCGCACTTCACAACTATAGCAATATATCACTTTATTGCACATATTTGTTTTGTGACATGTGTCAGAACCAGGCCAGGACATTACCGTTCCCAGTGGCTACATCACTACATGCACGTACTTTGATGTCAACACTCGTGTAATCTAACGTGGCAAAAGCATGACAGCAGTGTCATAACAAGGGAGCAAAAATATTCGGTATTTTGCCGAGTGGTATCCTGGCCTTTCACAACATCGAGTACGCCTCATTACTTCCCCGAGCCTGGTGGTGTCGCAACCTTTAAGCCATCCCAGGAAGCTGAGCATGCATGCTCCTCGAATGTCCGCTGGCATGCCTCCATTTTCCACTCGAGAGCAATATTGTTTCACTTGCAGCTTCCCGACTATTCATAATTTCCATCACATTGTTCCAACCTTGATTTTACTCGACGGGAGTGTTTAAGTTTTGTGAATTTGCTTAAAGCCAGTCAGCCAATTGTATTGAATAAATTCACCTGGAAGCTTGATTCTTGTGTCTTGTCGGCATGCTTTTGTTCGAATCTCCGTGTTATTATTAATGTGGAATCTGTTCTTTACCTCTCACATCTATACATGGACATGGACACGGGGGTCATGGCGGCGGGTATTGATGATACCTCATACTTCATCGCACCAGAATAAAATGCATCCAGACGTGCGATGAATTGCAAGGGATGACTTGTATTCTGGCTGTCACACGGCAGCATGAGCGCTTGAAAGGGACACAGCCCGCCTTAAATGTGCCATTATTGTTTGACCTCGGCCGGGGCTGGGAGCATGAAGATCGATCCTTGGACAAAAGTCCCTGCTGGCTGGCCGTATCCACGACAGTCACCTCGGTATGTGCCCTTCCACGCCCTGACCAGGATAGATCCCATTGTGGCAACTTATTTCCAAACGATGAATCTTTTAGCGTGTCTAAGCATATGTCATCTTGGAGGACAATAGCACCGACTTTGAATTATTGATTATGTAATATCGGTCCTCATCATGCCCTTATCTGTATGGACAGGCACGTTGACGGTGTGCCCTGGAATCTTCTCACCAGATGATGGACCTAGCTGATCGTACATGATCATCCATGGAATGGTATATATCCCACAGAAGTACGCGTGTACCAATTGCCTTACCAATACCTCGGCACTTGACGCCGACTACAAAGATTGTCTCCTGTTGTTCCCTCTCCCACTCGAGACAGCTTTCCGCACTGATCTCTCTCTTTCATTGTGCGTCAAAATATGCACCGACATTGTAACTATATCCCACTTGACCCGTAACACGCATGCACGTCACAGACTCGACGTCTAATTAAGGTCCGGGGACCACATGCCGCTAGAGATAAAACTGGCTTTGGCCGCCTCGGAGGAGGAATCAAGGGAAAGGAAGATAGAGGGAGAAAAAAGTGCGAATATCCAACTTCTAGCTAGCTAGCTTCTTATCGAAGACGTGACAAAGAAAGGACTGTGCGCTGATGAGTTGGTTGTCGCGGACGAGTCAATGACATGCCGACTTGGCCACGCATCCGGAGACAGGCTTGATGGCTCGCTCGACTGTCGGCTTGCACGTCCAGTTGTTGCTGGGAGCTGATGATGTCTCCGTGGTTTGTTGCTTTCCGTCGAGAGGAATTGACCGGGTGTCACCGAGACGGTGGTTCTGGGGATTGCAATGAATTGGGTAGTCGTCGTATTATTGGTCGAGCTTAGCTCCGCTACTTAATGGCTCCGGATTTGCATTTCTATACGGGGATTACTTGGTGCTGTGGGCGTCCTGTCTTCCCTTGCTTGTATTCATCAGGATGAAGAACGGTCGTCGCAGTAACCGATATGTCCAAATTGATTGTCTTCTCGTGTCGATCTGAAAGGGCTTTATTAACAGCAGAAACACCCACTTAAGCCCTGAATGGGTATCCCTTGGCAAGAACTACCCCCGGAACGTTTGAATAGCCATGTACTCGCCGCCGAGATATGTGCGATTAATTACTGACGCCGTAAGTTGATAATGAATAGTGATTAGGTGTAAAGATGCTGCCACGATATGTGAGTTCGTATGGGGATATAACTGGCAGGATCTAGAGACGAGAAGACGGGGTTGTCAAAGCCTTTAACACTTGAACATATAACACGCCACTATGGACAGATAATTGATGGCAACAATAAACACAATGAGACAGCAAACGAGTGTGTATTGGTGAGACCTATCTCAGGAGATTTCCTTTATGTATTACACTGACTCTGCCCTCTCTCCAGGAGTTCACGTGATTAAATGTGTCCTGAGATTTAATGTCACTTTATCTTTTGAACTGATTTCGTATTGGATAAACACTATCTTAGAGCAGTTCCCTGTTTGATTGGTGTGTTGGTGGAGTGGACGAGTTGGCCGGGTGATTGGAGTGGAGATTGGCACACTGGTCACAAGGTACATGTACCATTAGCTTGAGGATGCTTGAAACGCATCCTTCTATCTCCTCCAGACTTGACCAAATTTATCCAGCTTGCAAAACGATACCACAAATTGGGAACACTATTAGGGCGATGCCACATCCGCAAACCGCCGCTCAAGTAGGCTTGCCCCGCGGGAAGGCCGGTCCATTTCCTCGCCATGGTCCGGTCTCTTCACGTGTCCAGAACGACGTGTTTAGCTTCAATTTGTCAATCTACATGTATTTGAGGGAGAAGATTAGAGTCTTTTGAAGCTCGTACGTGTATTCGACACGAGTATTTGCTGTTGATGTACGATAAAATTTGACTGTGAACCACAACAAATGTGTAGTATTGCTGAATGTCTCCTCAGGGTACATCAGATATAGCGGGTCAACATACCTGGGATATCGCATCCTTGTGGCATCACACAGTGAATTGCCAGATCGTCGTTGACATCAAGAAATATTCCCCGTTATAGAGTGACGTATATTGTATGTATGTAGCATTCGGGTGTAGCACACGACCCACAAACCCCCATGGTTGTATAGTCACTGTTATCGCCGCCGCGAGCAGGTGTGATACCGCAAATATCATAAAAGTTATGGGTTTAAAAGTGTTTGCAATTAAAACAAAATTTGTTTGCTCTGGCACAAAAACGGACAATTATCGACCGCATATTTTTGTTGGCCTTTTATTGAGAGCCCCGTGAGATTCTCACGCTAGGCCAGTCACTTGACAAACATCGGAAAGGTAGCGCTGCTCACGAGTTACATGTATCTATGTCCTTCGGTAAATACCCTTGGGATTCTCGGGTGTTTGTAGAAGGTATTTTGTTACTCGCACGAACAAACCACCTCTATTTGGTCGACGGACTCCTCATGGAATGTACACTGTATATGGACTGGAGTGGTGACATATTTATAGCCTCCATCGAGTGTTATTTTTGGCATACCAGGTCTTCAATAATAATAATAATAATAATAATAATAATAATAATAATAATAATAATAACGAACACACATTTATTGCACAGAGGTATCATATTTTGAAAGGATGTGATATACATGTAGCTGTTGATGCAGTCCCACACATGTACGTAGGTGAACACGTTTGTTCAGGTACACGTATGGAAACAAGTTACCACGGACAAAAATTGGGTATACAGACAGTTCTCTTTATTCTTCTGCCTCTAGTAGTTCGAGCACATGCGGATGATTTGACGACATTGCTATGTGGCTTCATTCGACAACGAGATATCTGATGTCTCTGGCACAGTCCAATAAAACACGACAGTGTCTCCCGACATGTAATGTGGACGGTCGAGTGTGAGCCGGAAACCGGTACCAAACGCCCCGGCAGTTCTGCTTGTCACATACTTTGATTAACAACTTCATCCAGAACAATTAGGCTTCTCTGTAAGATAACAGCTTCCGATGCTACAAGATTGGGTGAGCAATGACCAGAAATGATGTAATTCCGCGGAGGTTTATGTATCCTGCCCAGCAAGTATTTCTATCGACTTCTTTACGGTCAATAACTACAGTCATTCGGCGACGTATTCAACACTGGGGGTGTGATACGGTTATCCTGCCTTTTAACCATGTCCTTTGTTCAATCTCACGAGAGGCTTTTCTTCGGGAAATCCCATTTTCTGTTCGGTTGTCGCCATGTTGAGCATTATCACCCTGTTTAGTTCGGATGCCTATCTCCATGATTTTCTATTTGTCAATCGCTTCGTATCAATTTTTGCCCCACATCAAGCATTCGTGTTAACTCCCTTTCTGTGTAATCGGTGATTTAGTTGTGGTATACATTGAAACATATATGTATTTACCTGTAGAACTGTCATCTAATACAGAAAACGTTGTTCACATAGTTCCCCTCATTTTCGGTAAATGCATTTAGATATATCTACAATACATGTATTTGTACATGTACATGTATATATTAAGTGCAAAGACACAACACGATTTACAATATACGTCTACTCTGACAATACTCCGTACTATTTGTATACTCACAAGTCACTCACCAGAAAACCCCATCTATATTTACAGACACAGGGCGATGTCGATTTCCCTCTGAGTGGAAGGGTCGCTGGTACCAGAACGGTCTCGGGGAGGTCATCATCCGCAACAAACTCATCACCAAAAAAGGACACTGCTTTGAACATACCAGGGATTACTATTTAGTCAAGAAAAGGTAAGCCTCCATTCGCTTCGAACGAAAATAAAAAATGTCGAAATAATACTCTGAAATGATATTAAAAACCGACGTGCAATAAAACAAACGTAAAAATGAGAAATGTTGACACGTGTGACGGATACAACATGTTTATTACATTAAGGTTTACTAATCTTTCCATTACTGTCGTTTTATTCTAGTGTGGAGATTTGTTGCACACTTAACTACCTAGCTTAAACAAGTATTACATTTCTGAATAATTGATGGAGACAGTATGTCGTGTGATGGTTGTCAGACTGTGTAGGTTTATTACGAGTTGTATCCGTGATTCACGACTGTATAAAACTCACTTGTGATATTTCATGGAAACAGACAGCAGTCCATGGACAAAATTTCTTTGAACTCTCACGGCAACGTACGTGTTGAAGAGGAGTGTTTTCTTAATCTGCAAAAATATTATTACATGAGCAGTGTTGAGTATGGACAATGGTATAGTGTCCACCCTGTGCTATGGGCGGGGCGGATCTCAGGACAAGGGGCGGATCTCAGGAAGACGGAGCGAACGTGATAACCAACCGCATCCAAATGCTGGGCAACTCCATTCTCTCACCTTAACTTACTAGACGATCCGCTCATTTCTTGTTTATGCACAAACAGTGTCGTTGGGAAAGGGAAATCTCAAACTGTTATCCAAATAATTGACTGGCATTACTGGGCAAAGTGTCCGTACATCACTCGTAACAATGTTCGTCACAACACAGGAGATTCCCGCGGGTCCCTCCCTTCCGCGACAACTCCGGCTTGTTTACAGATGCTGCTGTTTGGAAACTAAACACGCACGGAATTAGCTGTCAATAAAACGACTGCATGTAATTGAAACATTTTCAAAAGCCTTTGGTGGACAAACCGTTGTCGCCACACGTTTCCGGAAAGCACAGAACATCATAATGTCTGGAGCACCGAGTTTACATGTACATGTAGTTAGGCTAGTGTTGTGGTCAAACCTTCGATTGGGACAGTGAGCGTCCGGGTTCAGAGTTCCGGAGATGTCAATTTTACGATTCCCCCGTGTCCAATATGTTATTTATGGCTTTCCGTATATGTGATGGGAATAAATGTAAACTTGGACAGCTCCAAAGCCAGCCTGCAGTGGGTTGCGACATCCTAGCCAATAATCTGTCAAATTTTGACGCAATAAAATTACCCAAGATTTATGTTATAATGCACTATAGCGACGTGGGATCAAACCACTCGACCTATCTGTGTCGTCTCCCTGAGCCTGCCGAGTCCCCGTGGACCGGGACCAGTCTGTTCTCTGGTAGCCTCTACCTGATACCTCACGGCTTCCTCGGTCAGGAGTCACCAGATCGTACTGAACCTGGCAATATTGGCGCTGGTCTGACGTCAGCTCCAATGCTGGCAGCCTCCCGACGTGTCGCCATACTCGGGCAGAAGTACACCGGGAGAAATGGCCCGCTACTTTCTCAACACGCAATATTGTCACACGACATTATCCGGGGAGGTTTTATTGCATTATTGCACATTTAGTTAGCTTCCGTACGACGAGCGAAAGGTCAGAGAAATAACTTCTTTTTCCTGTCGTTTACGGCTAGCGTTAAGGGTTTCTCGCTGCTAAGAAAAACGCTGGAGAAGCCATTTGAGGCACACGGAGCAGCTTGGCAAATGACATTGAAGTAGAGTTGGTTTATGTGCCTGTAACTGGCCTCTTTGTGCCATTATTGGCAGGCAGACTGCGAGATTCGGACGTTAACTCTGGCCCTGTACTTGTCGTAATGGGATACAGCGTAGTCCTGTTCAAATACACCTTACAGGTTCCGTGTCGCCTGCATAAATCCACCCATCCCTCGGCATGATTTATATAACAGGCGACTGATCCAATCACTCCACACCTCAGAAATTTCATATTGAGGCAAAAATGGCGAAATATTCGCAATAACGAGCCAGATGGTGATTAAATTCATGCCAATACCCATTGTTACAGCCCGACTGAATTCCTTATTATTATTTCGCAGTTCGATGGGCGGGGATGGAGTGGCAAGGTATTGTTGATATTTTTCGTCGCTCGGGACTGATTGCAAGTCCAACAAAAATAAACGGCGAGGGAAAATATAACTTATATGAACTGCAGCTGTTTGGATTTACGTATTGAAACACTCTTCATTGCTTACCGAGTGTCGAAATTCAAAACACTGAACGGCAAAAATCTTTGTCATCAAAGTTGAGATTGAGCGAGGTATTCGAGATCATTTTGGCGATAGTCTTCAGGGCAAACTGGACTGCTTGCGAAGATTATTTATCACCGGGCCCGGGCTCCTGAAATAGACGGTTGTCCACACCCCTCCCCAAGGATTCCACAGCCGAGACATTTTACAGGCAGCTGGCAAATTGTTATGTCCAGTCTTCAATACCCGACAAATGAATTCGTTAGCCCGCTGTCGTACCCTGAATATTGGCTGTTCTTCTTCAGCCTTGAAGCTTGGTCGATCGTTCTTGGAACTCTTCGCGAACAGGGTAAAAAACAATGTCTTTAATTGGAAGATGTTGCCAGCTTGTATTTCAATTAATGTAGCAGTTCTATTGGTATTGTCTCACTGGATATCCACCAGACTTCCCTTAGAAGGAAGATCCTTCTTGGTCTTGAGCATTCCTATCAGTGTCGGGCTCATCTGGTGCCGAGATATTAGGCAGAAAGGTCAAAGAGACGTCCGGACCTTTGGAGCGGTCCTGACAAAAGAGCCGGTGCCATGCCACTGGGACCCGGAGCATCCCCAGAGATTTCTTAGTGCAGCCGACCCCCACATCCTCGCGGCTAGGTTGGCAACCATTGAAACTAAAACATGCGAAAAATTGCTTAGACATGCACACCGAATGCCAACGTCGACCGTTTTGCAATGCCTCCATTCTACCAGAGAAGCTGGGGACCAGCTCCAAGGAACACGGCCCTGAAGCTTCTTCATGTAGCCTCGGCATTTCTCACATTCATAAAACAATTTGTCGTATTCAAACACCCAAGGCAGATGTGACAGATTCGGGCGAGATTTCTGGCCACAAACTGTGACACGTTCAATGGAGGAAGTCTCCAAAGATGGATGCGATTTAAAGCAGGGAGACGAAGGAGCCCATGTAGATAAATACTGTTCCTTGCACGGTTCTAAATCTTTTGATACCTCCATGCTTACCGGCATCCCAACTTATTACATATATCCAATTTATTACCGCCTACCAGTACAGTATCTGTACTTACACATTTCTTGTTTGTCTCGTCAGTCCTTACGTACATGTACATGTAGAACATGGATCAGCAGCTTGACTTGTCCAACTTTTGCAGTACAAACCAATGTTCTGAGGCCCAATTTGTTTAGTTTGTAATAATATACTGGTCGTAACAGAAGGAGGTGTGTTAAGTTTACTTTGATTGAGAAAAAAAGATTTGGCATTTATAGCTTTTGATCGTCGGCCACTGGATCCATTCGGAGGATCTACACCGGAGTCACGTCGAACGTCTGTCAACACTGGGTGCCGTAATATAAAGGAATTGCCGGGATCGCTTTATGTGAAGTCAGCAGCCCGAATGAAGGCTATCAAGTCCTGCTCTCTGGCAACTACCCTATTGACCTTGTCAGTACCCCGGCCATATCTCGCATCAATATCGCCAAATTCTGGCGGCAAACTGCAGTGGCGGGTCGGTTATTAGGGACAATTCCTGGTGAGCGAGCGAGGCTGGGTCCTGTCTGGGTGACCGTTGTGTGCAAGGACCACGAGACAATGGCAGTGTCACCAGGGGTATGTGACCAGGCTCGTCCGCTGGTATTCCCCCGTCATAATCTAATCCTGGCCAACGATACGACCCTCCCCGGGGCCCAGGCTTGTGGCATGGCCGGGTAATTGGGGCCCTGTGTGGTCCGCGTTCACAGGACATAACCAAAGACCGATGACTGCAAGATTGCGATAGATGTGATACAAGAAGTCGTGGTGATGAATGTAGAAAAGGACAGACTACAAATTCTCGGGAAGCCCCAACTTGCTTTATAAACATCGTAATTGGTAGTTGGCTGTGATTTGGAGCTAGATTGGCGGTCATGTCCTGTCCCACGCCCAAGTTTCGGCAATTTATCATGTGGGCTTATTGCCGAAGGCTTGGATCCGCGCTTACAGGATCGAAGCGTAATGTTTCCAATCATCCCTGAATTAGAGATTGTTCTTCTTCGCTCATTTGACGCTAACACACTAGATAATCCTAGAAACTCAATTATTGACGGCTTGGTGCTGTTGCTTACCCCACTCTCCCCATGGACTGTGTCGTTATGTGTCCAGTGGATGCGCTGAATACAGTGCTGATTGCTGACTTGGCTCCAGCTCCCTGGAGTGTTCTTAATTAGAAATATTATTAAAACGCATGTTTGTCGTCGAATAATTCACACTTTTCAAAGTATCTCATTTCAACAGTGCTTTCGTCTTCTTTTACCACGGGATATCTATGATCCTGAGGCTTTATCATTTAAAATACTGACATAAATGTCCGATAAACTGAAAACGTACTTCGTAGTTATGCAAGGGTTCGTCATAAACTAAATTCCTGCACTAATAAGATACTTTAGCAGAGTAATTTGTTTGATCGTAAATGTCATGGCGTGGTTGATGTGTGGGGTTTTTGTCTGGCTTCTCCAGGTTTGTAATATTGGACACTGCGGGATATAGTCAAGTAGATATTACATCAAGACATGTACCATACATGTATGTACTGGTATACAATCAGTGCATCATCACAGCGCAGTGCCATATTACATGCAATTCTAGTAACACTATAAACACATGTACAAGTGCTGCTATATATCTTTGATACGAAAATAGAATAGCTGTGAGTAAATTGGGTTTGACCGACCATGTATTACCACTCTTTAATTCGATGTGTTCAGACAATAAAGAGCATAAGATGAATAGATTACAGATGTGTTTGTCATTGGAACTTCACTGATAGTGCACAATACCAACCATGTCAGTGCAATGATAAAGAAGACTGAATTTCTCAATAATGAAGTATTAGGAGCTGGATGATTGTGGCACGTCAAACAGCAAGCACCACTCGCGCACGGACAAGATTTATCACGGTGTGCTCCCGTAAAGGCCACCTCGTCATGTGACAAGCAGACGATTTCCTGTGGTGTAGCAGGGAATATTGCCCGCAGAAATGTTACGCTCTTGCCGCCGATCCACTGACCTCCTCCCTCGCCACCAAAATTGCGGATTTGCTCATTTGAGTCTGACTGGTCCATAATGATTTGACCCTGGAGTGCTCAGTGGACTTCAAAGTCGGAGAGAGAGAAGCAGTGGACATTCCCTGACTTTTTGGATGTTTCATTTTTTTGTGCCATTTCAGAATTTTTGCCCAGCTGCTCACTATTACCACACGCACGTATGCCTTTTTGTCATTAGGCTACCTGGTATTTTCTCTCACAGAGGATCTGTATAGTCATCACTTTCAGAAAGTTATTCCACGTCTGTCAGTTTCGACCTCGAATTCTCTGTAATAAGTTATCTGATCAAAAGCTCCTCTATTCGAAACCCCGTCGTTTTCTATGGCTTAGTTTTTGTCGTATTTCTTTATTTCTCTGACATATGCTCTCCCTGCTTCCGAGTCCGTAGTGCAGACACTGATCCAGGTATTTTTGCACATTTCTCACGCTGAGAAGCCCGCATAATTGGTAGAGGGGGGGGGGAACTATGATAAATGTGTTCTGCACATCCCAAGGCTGCATAAATGCGACACACAATGGAGAGCCGTTATGACTTTCGTGGTGTTATTATGTTATAATGTCTTCTGTACGCATACCAGTCAGAGAGTTTTGACGTACATTGTAATAAGGCTTCTGTTTACATGCTTCCATTATCAAAATTTTTATCTCTGGAGCGAATCGACACTACCTGTACTAATATATATTAATCAAAAGCCTAAAAGGTGTGTGATATGAGTGATGTGACATCAATTTTTGCTATCGTTTGAGGGGGTGGGGGTTATAATGGACAGTACGACAGTGGTACAATTAGGGATGACGGCGGGCATTGAACGTTTGCAGCTGTGATAGAAAACTCTTTAAATTCATGAGCCACAATACCAATTACATTTGAGACCCAAGAGGTTACAAGAGTCATCAGGTACGTCCAATTCATTACCTAAGAAAATTGCCTCTTGATCATTTTCCTTGTAGAAAGAAGACCCAAATGGGACAATTCTAGATTCGATACACCCTTGGCTAGGGATGGGTTATCCGTCGGACTGTCGTTATCAGGCGATCGTGGACAGGTTTAAGTCCTGAGCGGCGCAGGCTGGGGAGGAGCTGTTATCGCGCCAAACCACACAGTATGCGTCCCGATATAAGGCGCTTGATCCCGTCTTCCTCGCGTGAACCTCCACACCCCAGCCTGACAGCCCACCTTATCACGGCACCCCGGACCATTCCGTGTCATCTTATATGTCCTCAACTGACGAATATCTGACAGCGAGGTAGACCCTCGGGGAAGGAATCAAATTCCAACTTGTTTCCATTTGGTGGCTGATTTGCCAGCGACATTGCCTGAAATTCAACACGTACAAAAAAGCTGCAGATCATTTATCCCTGGCGATTTTCTTGGGAGATCTCCACTTCTGATAAGAGACTGAAGAGCCTCTAGAAGTGCCACTTATATCGACAGTGGGAGACCCATCCAGAAATAACGAGGCACTGGGAAGGACTTATTACAGACAGCACATCAAATGTCACTGTAATAAGATACGGAGAAACATAACTTTACACTATTGTATATACATATATTTCACTTTGTTTCAGGGATGAAGACTGCTACCAATGTTTACTGGTGATAGACAGACATCCGAATCTGATACAATACAAAGAAAGTGAGTAGCTAAATATTGGAAACCTTACTTGATATTGGGCAGGATTTTTTAAAAACAAAAACATTAATGTGCTAAAATTAGAAGTAATTGATAGAAATCGTTAATACATGTATTATTTTTATCTGATTCTAATATTTCTTACAAAAGAGCTAGCGTTACATGTACCTCGCCATGATCTTGATATATATTCAGCGATCATTTGGTGGTGTTGCAAGCTGTATACATCAGACCAGGAGTCGCACAGATCTATTGCTTGTACCTTGCAGTTTACAACAGAAACTCGCTATATATCGGTCATGTTCCATCATACAGGTTTCTGTCTGCCACGCGATACCCTGAGGAACATATGTGCCCAGATACAAGTCGAGTGGTCTCTGTATACACTTGTTAGAGGTAAGATATACGGCATGTTATCCTGGGTTATGTTCACCTTATCGCCCACGTGCCAGCTACTGCCGTGTCTTCCAATAACATATGATGTGCTGCTATGAGCCTTAAATCAACAAGACAGGTTTGTGTCCATCTGTGCGGTTCATACAACCCACGCTCCCCTTGGAAAAAAATATACCACATGAAACAAACATAACAGCATCAACTGGCATGCTCTTATATTATCTCATGGAAAAATGTAAGCAATGTATCATGTCCGATGTTGCAACTGACGTAATATACATGTATAAACGCTCTTATAATCATGTACGTGCGGGCTGGTCTTTGCTTTGTTCATGTCCACGAACATTGTACAATGTATCTGGACAGCTTAAAACAGCAAAGTATCACATTGGGAGTCGTTTTCAGACCGATTTCATTAATTTATCTAATTAATCAAATGTTAAAATAAATGAAAATGTCACAATTCTATATCGTCTATCTACCATGTTAATGATTACCTTGTGAAACCTTGCCTTATTTTTGTGTCTAAATTAGATCTATGCATTGATCATGTTGCAGATCCAGCGATACCCACACAGTGTCCCTTCAAGGATGCCTACTACTTTGACTACAATGACCAGTCGTCAGGGTTCTGTAACACTGCGATCTCGTACGCCAAGCCGTGTGCCGGCCACACCAAGTACCAGATGCACTTCAAGCACTGCAAGGAGTACGCTATGTTCTCCAACAGTGGTACGTAGTCAGAACCACCAGTACCATCACGTC
Source organism: Terebella lapidaria (assembly GCA_949152475.1). NCBI lineage: Eukaryota > Metazoa > Annelida > Polychaeta > Terebellida > Terebellidae > Terebella > Terebella lapidaria. The sequence goes on from OX424555.1 coordinate 21,284,523, forward strand.
ACACCCCATCCCTCTCCTGTGGAATCTTATTCAAATGCTAGCACGAAGTTTAACGTGTTTCGATGATTTTTTTCGTTCTTGTTGGTGGTGATGAAATACTTGTACATCGCGCATGTGTTCAACGAGGAAACAAGTCCACTTTTGTTCTTGGTTAATTTAGAAAAAATCTTTCATCGTCGCTGGTGCACACAACTTGTACATGTACAAGTACACGTGTAGGCCTAGAGGCAAGCTCCAACTTCTGATCTGCTCTAATTGAAACTGTTAGGCGATTATTAATACTGGTGTTATGACATTCCCATGACACCCATATGACACCCAGTAAATGACACCCAGTAAATTGTGCGTTTTTAGTGTACATGAATAAACCAGACGTATGATTAAAAATCGAAACAAAATATTATACACAGAAAAAAATTATGTAATAGCCTCTTTACCTAGCTATGCTATATTCCTATAAATATACCGTAGTTTTGCCTGCTGATCGGGCGTGGGAGAAGACGGGACTGGCTGTAGCTTGTGTGGAATGTCAATATGACAAGGCTATCACGTTCCATCTGTTCCTGAGCCCGTCCCACCTGTAAAACACTGGATTCTCCACCAGTATGTGGCCTTCTCACAGACTCAGACCGCCAGACTTCCAGTCACGCAATAACCAACAATATTGTTTAATTTCAGTAAAGCAGGCCCTCTCGAAGCAACCTAATAATTATTCAAATGATTGCTTGGATGAATCACCGCAAATTATTATCATTTGTCATAATCTTTTCCCAAAAAGAATTGATTTCTTCGATGCACTCAATTACTGTATTTGCCGTACTTATTGCATGATTTAATTAGTGCGTCTAATATTCCCTTCGTTATTTTGTACTTAACTGAATTACTATTTACATTGCGAGAGCTTTCGCCACTGACGTAGAATCCCAGTGTTGATATTTGGTTTGATCGACTTTCCTCAGGAACGTACGGAAGCGTATTGCTATCGAGGGTGTAAAAAATATTATCTCGTATGTACGACTTATATCTCGTACGTACGACTTAATAACCCGTACGTACGACTTGATAACCCGTACGTACGACTTAATAACTCGTATGTACGACTTGTTAACCCGTACGTACGACTTAGTATCTCGTACGTACGACTTAGTAACTCGTACTCATGACTTATTAACTCCTACGTATGACTTATTAACCCGTACGTACGACTTATTAACTCATACGTACGAGTTAGTAAGTCGTACTTATGAGATACTAAGTCATACGTATGAGTTATTAAGTCGTACATACGAGTTAATAAGTCGTACATACGACTTAATAAGTCGTATGTATGAGATATAACTCATACGTACGAGATAAGAAATTTTACGCACTTGATAACAATACGCTTCCGTAGTGAAACGTATTGTTATCAAGTGTTTAAAAAAATGTATCTCGTACGTATGACTTATATCTCGTATGTACGACTTATTAACTCGTACGTACGAGTTAATAAGTCGTACATACGACTTAATAAGTCGTACGTACGAGTTAATAAGTCGTACGTACGAGTTAATAAGTCGTACGTATGACTTAATAAGTCGTACGTATGACTTAATAAGTCGTACATATGACTTAATAAGTCGTACGTATGACTTAATAAGTCGTACATACGACTTAATAAGTCGTACGTATGACTTAGTAAGTCGTACATACGAGTTAGTAAGTCGTACGTACGAGATACAAATTTTTACACACTTGATAGCAATACGCTTCCGTAGGAACGCAATTTTCTTGTGATCAGTTTATGTTGGGATCGTATCTGTCGTCACGAGATGAGAAATGTAGCCGGGGAGAGAGATTGCAGAAGGAGAAACAAAAGCATCGGTCGGCCACGAGGCAGGGATGGCTCTTGGCAGCATTGAATAACAAACATCAGGCGCAAATGCTGTATTTGGACGCGACATTCCCATTACAGAGAGGAAGTGCCACAATTTGGTCGATTTACGGGGATAAAACGCTTTGTTTTCTCCCCCAAGGCCTCGGACCAGTAGTCTGAGAAAGCGGGGCAGGCCGGACGGAATTTTCTCGCACTTTGTGTGTAAACACTTTGTCCGGCTAATAGACTGCGATTGAATGGTAACTCGCCGCTGTGACAATCATGCAAAGTGGAAAACGTGTCACTGATTAATGATTTTTTATATCATAACACACATTACAATATGCAAAATGCACGAGCTAGAAATATCACGCGTGTTTTGAGGGAAAGAGAATGACCACAAAACCTGGAGTGTTGACCACAGAGGTAACACAGCAGACCTACATACATGTTTACCGGTACATAATATATTTGACATTATCATCTTACGTGTCCATCGGACCTCATAACCTTGTGTTTTCCTACCCTGGAAACCGACCAAATTCAGTCCCATAGCTTCAGGTGGCGCAGGGAATACAGTAAAATGATGCGACATGAAATCGGATAGATTGAGGGAAAGGAGTGTGGCAGGGAGATGACAGCGGTGGGGGTCACGACGTCAGGCAGTCAGCGCTAATGAACGGCGAGGTGCCTGCTTCTCGTGACTCGATACCGTACTCCCGGCTCTGCGCGAATTACAAACCTGTCAGAAAAAATATCAAAGTTATTGAATTCCGTATGAGACATTCCCCGTTCGTTTTCTATCATAGATTCAACTAACTCTATCCTCTTCCACCTCCGCCTGCATATGGGAGGAAAATTTGATAGCGCACGTTACATTGTATAGATGGGACCTGGTGTCAATGCAAGAAAGCTATAGGATAGAGCAGTTGTGTCTACAGCAGGCCCTATACATCTGGTATGATGGCATGTCGTATGACGTTGATAATTGAGCGGATTGTCTCTCTGTCTCCTATGATGAATGGTCCCATGCAGTCGACACACCCTGATCACAGCTAATTATAAATGATGAACGATGCTCGGTGCACAGTTCAGCACTTAGTGGCCACTCTCAGCCCTAATCACGGGAAGGTACATAAAATATAATCCTCACGGATTCCCTCGGTATTTTCGATCGTCGAAAGTATGAGGTACATAGAAGGAATCGATGTGTTTCCGACTCACTTCTTGTAGGTTGTTACTTTTAATGAGATCAATTTACGCCAAATTGTCATAAAATTATGATTAAGCATCAAACTATCCTACACAATACCGATAAATCAAGCGGCTATGCACGTAACCCCATCCTATCATCGTGCATAGTGCACCATTACATGTACTTTTTACATAGCAATATCTTTCAATTTCCATTTTCCAGACACCATCTGCTATCGCAAAATTAGTCTGCAAATTTAGATTCCGATTTAACAGCACAATATGCAATAGAATCATTTTCTAAGAAAATTATCGTTTATCTTTTGTCTGTGTTAATGGTCTGTGAGCAGTCAATATACATCAGGTATACCGTAACGGGACACCGAGCAGTGTCCAATTGTACACGGATATCAATATTAATTTGTCGTCGCTGCTTTGCCTGTTGCAGACCTTAGTTTCGAGTGTCTGGCTACCTGGAAGGATGGGTCGGACACCTACATGTACGGTCAGCTTGCCGGCCACGAGATTGCCAACAAGGACGAGAGCTTCCGCTGCTTTGTACGTATAGATACACCACACAATTGTGTACAGCTGGTGAATTATAAAAAAGTTTAGAAAAAGCAAAAACTCATCCGTCATATCACCGACCTGTCTCGGGCTTCTGACTAGACGACATCTGACACTTGCTGAAATAGGAATTTATATGAACTCGAACACCCCCCCCCCCCCCCTCCCTCTTCTCATCATGTAATGTGATACTGATTGAGAGTCTGGCTAGCCTACTAACATTCGAAAGTTATTTATCTAATCATGAATACGATCACGTGTATGATCTAATTTTGGGTGATGACAAAGTCTTATTTAACTGGCCAGGAAGTGTTTTGAGAAGTGTACGTGCGGCTGTTCTCTGTGAAATTTCGGTTTCTCAGACATCATTGTGTCAATCTTCGCGTTTGATTTTTTTCTTCAGAAATACGAGAATTTCGGAACGGAGATGTACTTGGCTATGAGTGTGGACGCCACGTGCCAGGGCCTGCGGACCCCTCGGGACGGACCTGTTACCATGGAGTTCACAAAAGGTGGGTATGATACCAATTACTGCTAGTTTTCACACGTACAAAGAACAAACACCCGACAGCCTCCTACTGTGTCATCGCTGTAAATCTTAATTATTACCCATAAACATATGATGGAAACATGTGTAATTTTTTGAGTGACGGACTAGATAATTGAACATATGGCGGTACACAGGGATGCGTCTATTCTTCGCCACTCAACATCTTCATCTATCTTGCTCAGACTACTAGACCGTCAGGATAGCTGTTTCCAATCACAGACATTTCAATTTTAACATTTGTCATTTCCAAACGCCTCTTCTCACGCCCCTGCACTTGTTTGGATACATATGCAACTTTTGTCATCATTCTCACGTTCCGTGAACCGTACTGATCTATGTGTTTCCCTCTCTCCCATGCAGACATCTACGGGTGGCCCCGGGCCTCATGCTCCTACCCCCACTGGCTCTCTGGGGTGACATGGCGGGACATCGAGGGCAAGCACACCATCTCATTCGGGGCAGACTCCCGGGTGATGATCGACCACTACCGGCGCCGACTGAACGCAGAGGCTGAGATCCAGAGCGAGTTCCGCTGTGTCAACGTGCTAGGCAACGAGTTCTCAGCCGATGGCGAGACCTTGACTGTCTTCAGCTTCACCACCAGCAACTGGTCCGTGTCTTATGGAACATAATAAAATTCCTAATCAAGTTTTATACTTCAGTTTCATTAGCGATGCTTTAGTTCATGTTTTAAAACGATTGTGAACATAAATTGCACCGTTAATAATCGACTGTTTTTCAAATATATACATGTACATGTATACTTCGACATTTAAAAGCAAACTTTTTCGAACTGAATAAAATGTCAACTAGGAGTTCAGGTCGAATCAATTATTCAGACTGTTGTTCACTGTTGCCTAGCTATATTTAGCCTGGAAAGATTGGGAATGGATATTTGTATGAACCCTGATTACATTTTTCATTTTCGTTTTATGGTGACCTTATTATTTTTCAGTATGTCCAAACATCAGTGTTTGCGATTCAAGAAGAGTAAAACTGGAAGGATGGAAGTATTCAAAGGTGGGTGTCTCTCTCAGCAGTGCCGCTGCTATTTCGTGTGTTGTATGCCACTGCTATAAGCTCACTTCCGGGTGTTCATATGATTGCTTACACTCTCAAACTGCGGTTCCATGTAATATTGTACAAATGGTTCCATTTGAACTGATAATGTCACCTTTTGTTGGACTTAACACCCTTCTCGCCAACAATTGGCACCTTGGCGGGGATCGTGTTAAATTATATTTGCCGAGGGACACAATGTCTACACGGGTAGTCTAGATCCATTTTCCGGAACAAATAACCTCGATGGTGCAAATCCGCCCAAATCCCGCCACACAATCAGTGAGGTAGGTGGCTCGACTTGCACAGTCAAGCCGTGTACCAATATCACAGCGGCAGGTGGTGCTTGGCAACCGACTTGTATATTGTAGGGGGAATAGCTATAGATACGTATTTGAATACCTGTCTAGTTTCCAATTACGGCGTGTGCAACGATTGTTGCCACCCATTCGCAGTTAGAGGACCGTGCAATGTTAATCTTTTGTCTTCGTGACACGCATTGTAGGTGTATTCGCATCTGCACCATTGTCTGCCACTTGAGGCCAGTGAGCCTCATACATTAGCTCCCATATTTGACACCCAACATGTTCCATCCATGATTGATCATTACAGAATCGTGTATTATATGTAAGTGAAGAACATTGCTTCACACATTCCCATAAAGGTGGAACACGCCATGTCAGCATCAATTGCTGCATTAGCAACGGATGAGACAATAGGCGCTCGATTGTGATTGTTTTATACAATAGATGGCTGTCATCGAAGCAGATCATCGAACACAAAACCGGATACGCTAGCTTTTGTTCAGATTCATGCAAGTCCACGATTTACAAAATGATCCTGACTGAGGCATTCTCTGTTGGAGTCTCGACAACGCCCGCTACCTCATCTTCTCTGGGGTTTCTATTCAGGGGTTCGGGGCCATTTGAACCGTGTCGTCATGTGCAGCAGAGTTACATTCCATCGAAAAGAAATCCATCGGTCTAGAAAAATGGATGACATGTACATTGCACTGTATTGATTTCTGCGTTCCTTTCTGTGCTTGCAGGCGTGATGGCAGACTTTGATTCCCACACGGAATGCCTCAAAGAGGAACACTACAGCGAACCAGAGATATGGCTGGGTAAGTGGGCTTTGTGACACCGACAATGATATCATTCAGTTAGTTGAAATATTCAAATGCTTATGTTAAAGTATATATCCAATCTATGGAGATACAATGCCTCTACATCCTGATCATTAATCTAGCAATCATAACGGTTCAATTTCTTGTCCTTGTAGTGCTCATGTTTGGGCATGCGGACATTCTTGAGCATAACCAGGACAGTCTTGAAATCACATGTTTATTTAATGATTAAATTCCATTCATATGGACATATTTTCACTAAAATTTATCAGTCAAATCCACCGTGTTCTCTGATTGTCAATCTTGTGGCATTAGTTAGCACTGTATAGTTACCCTCTTTAAATGTACCAGGAACCCATAAGAGAGTCATGCATATTTATATATGTTGGTGTCCCTTTAGACGAGGAAGCCCCGCCGGTGAGCTGTCCGATGCGTGGGAGTTATCTGATGCAGGATGGAGAGGGCTGTCACAAGAGGATCGCCATCGGTTGTCAGAACAACACTCTCCTCTCCTTCAGCTCAACGTGCGGCACCACGCATGGTACGTTTGTGGCTGTATCAAATAAGGTAGATTGACTTTTATTGCTGTCTATATAGAACCCGATTCTCACGCGGAATGACCCCTGTTATAATGGTAAATTATATGGCAATTTCAGCGTTCTCACTCCAATGTCTGTTGACGTGGCAAGAGTCAGGGAGAACTTACCTGCTGGCCAAGGAACCTGGAGTCACCAGTCGGCTGATCAACTGCTTTGTAAGTATAGCTCTTCAATGTGGAATATTCTAACACCGCTGATGTAACTTATAAAATGCCGGTTGCGAAAGTATGGATGCGATATCGAACACATTTTTCTGTCACAGAGTTTCAAGCAGCGGCAGAACACTGTACACTTCACAACAGATCGGAGGTGTGGTGGCGGAGGCTCGGGGATACTGGACAAATCAGTGAAATACGACCTGCTAGAGCAAGGTACGCGTTATGTGATTATATCAGAACAGAAATATTAGTGACGAGTCTGGTTAAAATTTATTAATTTAAAATGGAATTAATTTCATGTAATGAGCAGTCGTTTTGAGCATCGCCGTGGATGTACTTGACACGATTGTCCAAACATTTTGAATGTCTCACTAAGCCATAATTGTCTCATACTTGCAGACCCACTTGCTAGAATAATGTGACACGAACATGGCCGTGCATTACTGATGTACCTTGACTTTTGCAGAGACCTGTGAGGCGGCGGCGTCTCACGTGACACTTCCGTCACATTCGTTTCCTGTGGGTCACATAGACCCACTGGTGGAGGGGCTAACGACGCCCGCCCCAGAGCCGGAAGAACCAGCGTACGAGGGTGGTCTGCCTGACTACTACGAGGACCCAGACACGCCACGGTACCCAGGGCCACCAAACAGCCGCGATCGACCACCAGACACGGCGCCCGGGGAGCCGGACTGGACACTGAGGCAGCCTGATGAGGCCAGCATAGCTCTGGCTGATGACATCGCCTCCAGAATACCGGACAGCTACCCATCTGACCCACAGTTCCGGCCCAACCCCAAGTATGAGTTACCCCACCGGCCGGCACCTACAGGCCAGGCGGGCCGCGAACAGCTGACGTCATCAGCAGCATTTAGTCACGTGCTTAGCAAAAGAACTGTGGTACTGAACATAGCGCTACTGGTGATATTCCTGCTCGTCAGGTAGCATAATGTGGCTGACCTGGACCTTGAAAGCTGTTGATGTAAACAACAAGTGATGTACATTTTGCATATTTCTCATCTGTTCGCCTACCATTCCAAGTCATTAACATTTGTAATGGGCCGAATTTTTTCACTACGCTCAATTCATGTCATTGCTCTGAAAAATGAGATTTTGTAGATGTTGTTATGATAGGACGTTATCTGTCTTTTGGTTTCTTGTTGAATTTGTTTTCAGTCATGATCATTCATCCTTCCATTTATTCATCACCAATCTGTGTTTATGTTATGGGAATTGGTGCATCATTTCATCAGCCATTGCTACAGTGCATGTATAATTTAGTCACCTAAAGCCGAAGGCTTGCCCAGATATTTTGTTTCAAAGCACGTATTACGCAATTGTGAGGTTCAGTTCAATTATATGTAACTAATGCCATGACCGAACACTTCCGGTCACATTTTGCCATTTTGATGTTATCTCGTACAATGTAGCTAATATAGCGTGTATTATCATAAATACAGAATGCTGCAGATTTCTGTCATTATCTATTGTTTAAAACATAGAATCTATCCTAGTAAATGACACTGTCGTATATGCAAATGACGTCAATGCATGTCATATCTTAATGGGTAAATATATAGAATAAAACATAATGTGTAATATACAAACATAACCATGTATACATTACTAGTCCAATCCAAACTGGACATTTCATACTTGAATTAGTTCTATAGGCATCGTATCAATCTGTAAATACACACTTCCAATACATTTGGATCGGCAATTTTGTTTGCTACTGGAATATAAGCATTCAATATTGATGTGCAATTCAAGTATTTTTATGATGGTATTGTGAATGATACTATTTTTTCTCTTTGAATGCTGTGTGTTGGGCAAATAGATGTATGCTAGTGGATGACTGGATAAATGAATGTTGTGTACGAGTGGTCAACAAATTATCATGATTTATGCAAGTTATGACATCGAGATTGGGAGAGAAACAGAGGCACAAAAGACTGAAGTAACAGGAATGTTATTTCTCAATTGCTACAATTTACTGAACTATGGAAGGGATTTGTGGTTGTTATAAACTTATTTTTCATGGTTGTAATTGCGTGTTGTATGGATGTTAAACAGGACAGTGCTGATGTTGTGGAATGCGTGAGTGCCATGCTATTTAATTTTGGACGTTTGACGTTAAATGTATGTACATACTAGGTATGTGTCCTACAATTCAAGATGTAAAAGTAAAGCAAGGAGGTGAAAATGGTCATTGTTCGGTTTGTGTGTGACACAAACACAATAAAGATGACATTTTGGAATGCACATTTGTTCATTTGCTATACATAATACATATTATGTTCAGTTCGAGCACCACCCTCTACACCATACCCTCTACTCGTACAAATAAATTGAATAATCCATAACCAATGGTTACAAACCAAAAATAACTTTCCAATCAATAAAGGTTTAATAGTAATTCATTCTTTTACAAATCATGTACTCCTACCAATTTTATTGTGCTTGTGAAAACACAAATATTTGCCTGATATCATTCGCAGTTTTAAGGTTGAGAATAATTCACCGAGATCTTTTTTCAATTTGTTTCGCTGAAGTACCACTAGTAGCCCTAGTATCAAAAGTAACCTAAAGATTGTAACGAATTGAGACAAACTCCAACTATGCATGTTTAGTACATACATGCGTTGACATGCAAATTGGTATGCAAGCTATATGCATGTACCAGTCAATGACGACAAATCCAAGCCCAATGCAAATTACATAATATTTACATATATCCATAAAGAAAAAGATACACATATATATATCTGTACAAAAAATGTGTGCAGGCTTTACTTCTTTATGAAGAAACATTAAGGGTGCACATGTAATCGGTAATTTTTATTTGAAAACAATTTCATTTTATAATGTATGACATAGTTATACACAACGAATTGTGACTTATTAAACACAAAAACAATTGCACTTATCACAGAAAATGTATGCATTTTCGTAGCATCTAATTCACAAATATTCCAAATGAATGAAACTGATCTTGGACATGAAAGAGGATGTCCTCTGTAGTTTCCCAGGCGTATGTTGCCACTCATTTTGTGTACACATCATGGCGTGGATGAGATAACAAACCAGTGTAGCACATCCTGGATGCCATGCCAACATGACGTACGTTCCTACAATTCTCAATATCGCCCAATTCTGGCGGCAAACTGCAGTCATGGGTTGATTATTAGGCACAATTCCTGTGGAGCAAGTGAGGTTGGGTCCAGTCCGGGTCACTATAGTGTGCAAGGACCACGAGACATTGGTAGTGTGACCAGAAATATGTGACCAAGCTCGTCCCCCTGTATACTCCCATCATAATCTAATCCTAGTCAGCGACTCGACCCTCCCCGAGGCACACTTGTGGCATGGCTGGATGATTGGGACCCTGTGTGGTTCGTGTTCACAGGACATAACCAAACACCAATGACTGCAAGATTAGGATAGATGTGATACAAGGAGTTGTGGTGATGAATGTAGAAAAGGACATACTACAAATTATTGGGAAGCCTTGCATTATAAACATCGTAATTGGTAGTTGGCTGTGATTTGAAGCTAGATTGGCAGTCATGTCCTGTCCCACGCCTAAGTTTTGGCAATTTATCATGTGGGCTTATTGCCGAAGGCTTGGATCCACGTTTACAAGATCGAAGTGTAATGTTTCCAATCATCCCCGAATTAGAAATTGTTCTTCTTTGCTCTTTTGATGCTAACACACTAAATAATCAGTGAAAGACATTTATTGACGGCTTGATGTTGTTGCTTACCCCGCTGTCCTCATGGACTGTGTCGTTATGTGTCCAGTGGATGCGCTGAATACAAAGCTGATATGCTGACTTTGCTCCAGCTCCCTCGAGTGTTGTTAATTAGAAACATTATCAAAACGCATGTTTGATGTTGAATAATTCACACTTTTCAAAGCATATCATATCATTGCTTTCGTCTTCTTTTACTATGGGATATCTATGATCCTGAGGCTTTATCATTTAAAATACTGACAGAAATGTCTTATAAACTGAAAACGTACTTCGAAGTTATGCAAAGGTTCGTCATAAACTAAATTCCTGCACTAATAAGATACTTTAGCGGAGTAATTTGTTAAATGTCATGGCGCGGTTGATGTGTGGGGTTTTTGTCTGGCTTCTCCAGGTTTGTAATATTGGACACTGCGGGATACAGTCAAGAAGATATTACATCAAGACATGTACCATGCATGTATGTACTGGTATACAATCCGTGCATCATTACAGCGCAGTGCCAAATTACATACAATTCTAGTAACACCATAAATGCATGTACAAGTGCTGCTATGTATCTTTGATATAATAATAGAATAGCTGTGAGTAAATTGGGTTTGACCGACCATGTATTACGACTCCTCAATTCGATGTGTTCACGCAATGTAGAGCATACGATGAATAGATTACAGATGTGTTTGTCATTGGAAATTCATTGATGGTACACATTACCAATCATGTCAGTGCAATAATAAAGAAGACTGAATTTCTCAATAATGAAGTATTAGGAGCTGGATGATTGTGGCACGTCAAACAGCAGGCATCACTCGCGCACAAACAAGATTTATTGCGATTTGCTCCCATAAATGCCACCTCGTCATGTGACAAGCAAACGATTTCCTGTGGTGTAGCAGGGAAAATTGCCCGCAGAAATGTTACGCGCTTGCTGACAATCCACTGACCTCCTCTCTTGCCACCAAAATTGCAGATTTGCTCATTTGAGTCTGACTGGTCCATAATGATTTGACCCTGGAGTGCTCAGTGCGAAAGAAGCAGTGGTCATTCCCTGACTATTTGGATGTCTAATTTTTTGTGCCATTTCAGAATTTCTGTCCAGCTGCTTACTATTACCACACTCACGTTGGAGTTTTTGCCATTACCTGGTATTTTCTCTCACAGGGGATCTGTACAGTCATCACTTTCACAAAGTTATTCCACGTCTGTCAGTTTCGACCTCGAATTCTCTGTAATAAGTTATCTGATCAAAAGCTCTTCCATTCGAAACCCTGTAGTTTTCTATGGCTTAGTTTTTGTCGAATTTCTTTATTTCTCTGACATAATGCTCTGTCTGCTTCGGAGTCCGCAGTGCAGACACTGATCCAGGTATGTTTACATATTTCTCATGCTGGGAAGACAGCATGATTGGTAGATAATGGAAACTATGATAATTGTGTTCTGCACATTGCAAATTTGCATAAATGCGACACACAATGGAGAGCCATGGAAGTTATGATTTTGCGGTGCTATTATGTTATAATGTCTTCTGTTTGCATGACAGTCAGAGAATTTTGATGTAATAAGGCTTCTGTTTACATGCTTCCATTCTCAAAATGTATATTTTTGGAGCGGATCGAAACTACGTGTACTAATTTATATTTAATCAAAACCTAAAAGGTGTGTGACATGAGTAATGCGACACAAATATTTGCAATCGTTTGAGGGAGGGTTCATAATAGACAGTACGACAGTGGTACAATTAGGGATGACGGCGGGCATTCAACGTTTGCAGCTGTGATAGAAAACTCTTTAAATTCATGAGCCACAATACCAATTAAATTTGAGACCCAAGAGATTGCAAGAGTCATCAGGTACGTCCAATTCATTACCTAAGAAAATTGCCTCTTGATCATTTTTCTTGTAGAAAGAAGACCCAAATGGGACAATTCGAGATTCGATATACCCTTGGCTAGGGATGGGTTATCCGTGGACTGTCATTATCAGGTGATCGTGGACAGGTTTAAGTCTTGAGTGGCGCTGGGGAAGGCTGTTATCGCGCCAAACCACACAGTATGTCTCCCGATACAAGGCGCTTGATCCCTTCTTCCTGGCGTGAACCTCCACACCTCAGCCTGACAGCCCACTTTATCACGGCACCCCGGACCATTCCGTGTCATCTTATATGTCCTCAACTGACGAATATCTGACAGCAAGGTAGAACCTCAGGAGAGGAATCAAATTCCAACTTGTTTCCATTTGGTGGCTGATTTGCCAGCGACATTCCCTGAAATTCAACACGTACAAAAAAGCTGGAGATCATTTATCCCTGGTGATTTGCTTGGGAGATCTCCACTTATGATAAGAGACTGAAGAACCTCTACAAGTGCCACTTATATTGACAGCGGGAGACTGATTCAGAAATAACGAGACACTGGGAAGGACCTCTTACAGACAGCACATCAATTGTCACTGTAATAAGTTATGGAGAAACAAAATTCTATACAATGTATAAACATATATTTCACTTTGTTTCAGGGATGAGGACTACTACCAAAGTGAGTAGCTAAATATTGGACACGTTTATTGATATTTGGCAGGAATTTTTTAAAAACAAAAATATTAATGTGCTCAAATTAGAAGTAATTGATAGAGATTGTTAATATTATATTTGTCTGATTCTAACTTTTCTTACAAAAAGGCTAACGTTACATGTACCTCACCATGATCTTGATACATATTCAGCACTCATTTGGTGATGCTGCAAGTTGTATACATCAGACCAGGAGTCGCACAGATCTATTGCTTGTACCTTGCAGTTTACAACAGAAACTCGCTATATATCGTTCATGTTCCATCATACAGGTTTCTGTCTGTCACGCGATACCCTGAGGAACATATGCGCCCAGATACAAGTCGAGTGGTCTCTGTATACACTTGTTAGAGGTAAGATATACGGCATGTTATCCCAGGTTATGTTCACCTTATCGTCCATCTGCCAGCTACTGCTGTGTCTTCCAATAACATCTGATGTGCTGCTATGAGCCTTAAATCAACAAGACAGGTTTGTGTCCATCTGTGCGGTTCATACAACCCACACTCCCCTATGAAAACATATACCACATGAAACAAACAAAACAGCAGCAACTGGCAGTCTCTTGATATTATCCCATGGAAAAATGTAAGCAATGTATCATGTCCGATGGGGAAACTGATTATATAATCGCTCTCAGATATACATGTATGTGAGGGCTGGTCTTTGCCTTGTCCAGGTCCACGAACATTGTATCTGGTCAGCTTAATACAACAAAGTATCACATTGGGAGTCATTTTCAGAACGATTTCATTATTTATGTAATTAATCAAATGTTTAAATAAATGAAAATGTAACACCCTTATATTGTCTATCTACCATGTTAATAATTACCTTGTGAAACCTTGCCTCATTTCTGTGTCTAAATTAGTTTTATGCAATGATCATGTTGCAGATCCAGCGATACCCACACAGTGTCCCTTCAAGGATGCCTACTACTTCGACTACAATGACCAGTCGTCAGGGTTCAGTAACACTGCGATCTCATACGCCAAGCCGTGTGCCGGTTACACCAAGTACCAGATGCACTTCAAGCACTGCAAGGAGTACGCCATGTTCTCCAACAGCGGAACGTAATCAGAGCCACCAGCACCATCACGTCACACCCCATCCCTCTCCCTCTCCTGTGGAATCTTATTTGAATGCAAGTTTAACGTGTTTCGATGAGATTTTTTGTTGCTGTTGGTGATGATGAAATACTTGTACATCGCGCGTGTGTTCAACGAGGAATTAGGTTCACTTTTGTTCTTTGCTAACTGAGAATAAATCTGAATCTTTCATCGTCGCTGGTGCACACACACCTATACATGTACAAGTACACGTGTAGGCCGAGAGACAAGCTCCAACTTCTGATCTGCTCTAATTGAAACTGTTAGGGCAATTAATTATACTAGTGTTATAACAGTCCGACACAAGCAGCTTATTCTTCATCCCTCTTTCATGATAAAAACATCATATTGCACCCAGTGAATTGTGCGTTATTAGTGTACAAGAATAAACCAGACGTATGATTCAAAATCGAAACAAAATATTATACACCGAAAAAAAATTATGTAATAGCCTTTTTACCTAGCTATGCTATACTCCTATAAATATACCGTAGTTTTGCCTGTTGATATGATATCGGGCGTGGGAGAAGACGGGACTGGCTGTAGCTTGTGTGGAATGTCAATATGACAAGGCTATCACGTTCCATCTGTCCCAGAGCCTGTCCTACCTGTAAAACACTGGGTCCTCCACCAATATGTGGCCTTCTCACAGACACAGACCGCCAGACTTCCAGTCACGCAATAACCAACAATATTGTTTAATTTCAGTAAAGCAGGTCCTCTCGAAGCAACCTAATAATTATTCAAATGATTGCTTGAATGAATCACCGCAAATTATTATCATTTGTCATAATCTCTTCCGAAAATGAATTGATTTCTTCGATGCATTCAATTACTGTATTTGCCGTACTTATTGGATGATTTAATTAGTGCGTCTAATATTATTTTGTACTTAACTGAATTACTATTTACATTGCAAGAGCTTTCGGCACTGACGTAGAATCCCAGTGTTGATATTTGGTTTGATCGACTTTCCTCAGGAACGAATATTCTTGTGATTAGTTTATGTTGGGATCGTATCTGTCGTCACGAGATGAGAAATGTAGCCGGGGAGAGATTGCAGAAGGAGAAACAAAAGCCTCAGTCGGCAACAAGGCAGGGATGGCTCTTGGCAGCATTGAAAAACAAACATCAGGCGCAAATGCTGTATTTGGACGTGACATTCCCATTACAGAGAGGAAGTGCCACAATTTGGTCGATTTACGGGTATAAATCGCTTTGTTTTCTCCCCCAACGCCTCGGACCAGTAGTCTGAGAAAGTGAGGCAGGCCGGACGGGATTTTCTCGCACTTTGTGTGCAAACAGTTTGTCCAGCTAATAGACTGCGATTGAATGGTAACTCGCCGCTGTGAGAATCGTGCAAAGTGGAAAACATGCCATTGATTAATGATTTTTCATATTTTATAACGCACATAAAAAATCATTAGAAATATCACGCGTATTTTGAGGGAAAAATAACGACCACAAAACCTGGAATGTTGACCACAGAGGTAACACAGCAGGCCTACATACATGTTTACCGGTACATATATTTGACATTATCATCATACGTGTCGGACCTCATAACCGTGTGTTTTCCTACCCTGGAAACTGATCAAATTCTGTCCCGTAGTTTCAGGTGGCGCAGGAAACACAGTAAAATGATGCAACATGAAATCGGATAGAATGAGGGAAAGGAGGGTGGCAGGGAGATGACAGCGGTGGAGGTCACGACGTCAGGCTGTCAGCGCTAATGAACGGCAAGGTGCCTGCTTCTCGAGACTCGATACTGTGTTCCCGGCTCTGCGCGAATTACAGACCTGTCAGAAAAAATATCAAAGTTATTGGATTCCATATGAGACATTCCCCGTTCATTTTCTGTCTCAACCATAGGTTCAACTAACTCTATCTTCTTCCACCTCCGCCTGCATATGGGAGGAAAATTTGATAGCGCATGTTACATTGTATAAATAGATGGGACCTGGTGTCAATGCAAAAGAGCTATAGTATAGAGCAGTTGTGTCTACAGCAGGCCCTATACATCTGGTATGATGGCATGTCGTATGACGTTGATAATTGAGCGGATTGTCTCTCTGTCTCCTATGATGAATGGTCCCATGCAGTCGACACACCCTGATCACAGCTAATTATAAATGATGAACGATGCTCGGTGCACAGTTCAGCACTTAGTGGCCACTCTCAGCCCTAATCACGGGAAGGTACATAAAATATAATCCTCACGGATTCCCTCGGTATTTTCGATCGTCGAAAGTATGAGGTACATAGAAGGAATCGATGTGTTTCCGACTCACTTCTTGTAGGTTGTTACTTTTAATGAGATCAATTTACGCCAAATCGTCATAAAATTATGATTAAGCATAAAACTATCCTACACAATACTGATAAATCAAGCGGCTCTATGCACGTAACCCCACCCTATCATCATGCATAGTGCACCATTACATGTATTTTTTTGCATAACAATATCTTTCAATTTCCATTTTCCAGACACCATCTGCTATCGCAAAATTAGCCTGCAAATTTAGATTCCGATTTAACAGCACAATATGCAATAGAATCATTTTCCTAAGAACATTATCGTTTATCTTTTGTCTGTGTTAATGGTCTGAGAGCAGTCAATATACATCAGGTATACCGTAACGGGACACCGAGCAGTGTCCAATTGTACACGGATATCAATATTAATTTGTCGTCGCTCCTTTGCCTGTTGCAGACCTGAGTTTCGAGTGTCTGGCTACCTGGAAGGATGGGTCGGACACCTACATGTACGGTCAGCTTGCCGGCCACGAGATTGCCAACAAGGACGAGAGCTTCCGCTGCTTTGTACGTATAGATACACCACACAATTGTGTACAGCTGGTGAATTATAAAAAAGTTTAGAAAAAGCAAAAACTCATCCGTCATATCACCGACCTGTCTCGGGCTTCTGACTAGACGACATCTGACACTTGCTGAAATAGGAATTTCTATGAACTCGAATACCCCCCCCCCCCACCCTCTTCTCATCATGTAATGTGATACTGATTGAGAGTCTGGCTAGCCTACTAACATTCGAAAGTTATTTATCTAATCATGAATACGATCACGTGTATGATCTAATTTTGGGTGATGACAAAGTCTTATTTAACTGGCCAGGAAGTGTGTTGAGAAGTGTACGTGCGGCTGTTCTCTGTGAAATTTCGGTTTCTCAGACATCATTGTGTCAATCTTCGCGTTTGATTTTTTTCTTCAGAAATACGAGAATTTCGGAACGGAGATGTACTTGGCTATGAGTGTGGACGCCACGTGCCAGGGCCTGCGGACCCCTCGGGACGGACCTGTTACCATGGAGTTCACAAAAGGTGGGTATGATACCAATTACTGCTAGTTTTCACACGTACAAAGAACAAACACCCGACAGCCTCCTACTGTGTCATCGCTGTAAATCTTAATTATTACCCATAAACATATGATGGAAACATGTGTAATTTTTTGAGTGACGCACTTGATAATTGAACATATGGCGGTACACAGGGATGCGTCTATTCTTCGCCACTCAACATCTTCATCTATCTTGCTCAGACATCTTCATCTATCTGCTCGCCACTCAACATCTTCATCTATCTTGCTCAGACTACTAGACCTTCAGGATAGCTGTTTCCAATCACAGACATTTCAATTTTAACATTTGTCATTTCCAAACGCCTCTTCTCACGCCCCTGCACTTGTTTGGATCCATATGCAACTTTTGTCATCATTCTCACGTTCCGTGAACCGTACTGATGTATGTGTTTCCCTCTCTCCCATGCAGACATCTACGGGTGGCCCCGGGCCTCATGCTCCTACCCCCACTGGCTCTCTGGGGTGACATGGCGGGACATCGAGGGCAAGCACACCATCTCATTCGGGGCAGACTCCCGGGTGATGATCGACCGCTACCGGCGCCGACTGAACACAGAGGCTGAGATCCAGAGCGAGTTCCGCTGTGTCAACGTGCTAGGCAACGAGTTCTCAGCCGATGGCGAGACCTTGACTGTCTTCAGCTTCACCACCAGCAACTGGTCCGTGTCTTATGGAACATAATAAAATTCCTAATCAAGTTTTATACTTCAGTTTCATTAGCGATGCTTTAGTTCATGTTTTAAAACGATTGTGAACATAAATTGCACCGTTAATAATCGACTGTTTTTCAAATATATACATGTACATGTATACTTCGACATTTAAAAGCAAACTTTTTCGAACTGAATAAAATGTCAACTAGGAGTTCAGGTCGAATCAATTATTCAGACTGTTGTTCACTGTTGCCTAGCTATATTTAGCATGGAAAGATTGGGAATGGATATTTGTATGAACCCTGATTACATTTTTCATTTTCGTTTTATGGTGACCTTATTATTTTTCAGTATGTCCAAACATCAGTGTTTGCGATTCAAGAAGAGTAAAACTGGAAGGATGGAAGTATTCAAAGGTGGGTGTCTCTCTCAGCAGTGCCGCTGCTATTTCGTGTGTTGTATACCACTGCTATAAGCTCACTTCCGGGTGTTCATATGATTGCTTACACTCTCAAACTGCGGTTCCATGTAATATTGTACAAATGGTTCCATTTGAACTGATAATGTCACCTTTTGTTGGACTTAACACCCTTCTCGCCAACAATTGGCACCTTGGCGGGGATCGTGTTAAATTATATTTGCCGAGGGACACAATGTCTACACGGGTAGTCTAGATCCATTTTCCGGAACAAATAACCTCGATGGTGCAAATCCGCCCAAATCCCGCCACACAATCAGTGAGGTAGGTGGCTCGACTTGCACAGTCAAGCCGTGTACCAATATCACAGCGGCAGGTGGTGCTTGGCAACCGACTTGTATATTGTAGGGGGAATAGCTATAGATACGTATATGAATACCTGTCTAGTTTCCAATTACGGCGTGTGCAAGGATTGTTGCCACCCATTCGCAGTTAGAGGACCGTGCAATGTTATTCTTTTGTCTTCGTGACACGCATTGTAGGTGTATTCGCATCTGCACCATTGTCTGCCACTTGAGGCCAGTGAGCCTCATACATTAGCTCCCATATTTGACACCCAACATGTTCCATCCATGATTGATCATTACAGAATCGTGTATTATATGTAAGTGAAGAACATTGCTTCACACATTCCCATAAAGGTGGAACACGCCATGTCAGCATCAATTGCTGCATTAGCAACGGATGAGACAATAGGCGCTCGATTGTGATTGTTTTATACAAGAGATGGCTGTCATCGAAGCAGATCATCGAACACAAAACCGGATACGCTAGCTTTTGTTCAGTTTCATGCAAGTCCACGATTTACAAAATGATCCTGACTGAGGCATTCTCTGTTGGAGTCTCGACAACGCCCGCTACCTCATCTTCTCTGGGGTTTCTATTCAGGGGTTCGGGGCCATTTGAACCGTGTCGTCATGTGCAGCAGAGTTACATTCCATCGAAAAGAAATCCATCGGTCTAGAAAAATGGATGACATGTACATTGCAATGTATTGATTTCTGCGTTCCTTTCTGTGCTTGCAGGCGTGATGGCAGACTTTGATTCCCACACGGAATGCCTCAAAGAGGAGCACTACAGCGAACCAGAGATATGGCTGGGTAAGTGGGCTTTGTGACACCGACAATCATATCATTCAGTTAGTTGAAATATTCAAATGCTTATGTTAAAGTATATATCCAATCTATGGAGATACAATGCCTCTACATCCTGATCATTAATCTAGCAATCATAACGGTTCAATTTCTTGTCCTTGTAGTGCTCATGTTTGGGCATGCGGACATTCTTGAGCATAACCAGGACAGTCTTGAAATCACATGTTTATTTAATGATTAAATTCCATTCATATGGACATATTTTCACTAAAATTTATCAGTCAAATCCACCGTGTTCTCTGATTGTCAATCTTGTGGCATTAGTTAGCACTGTATAGTTAGCATTGGCCGTGCTCCATTTTGAATGACCAAGTTTAACCTTGACCTTATCGAGACTGTCCAATTCCAAGAATGACCACACCATCCTTCAGCCCCATTATACACGAATTCAGTTACTCCTAGTATTAGAAATGCATGTAGTTGTCTCGTGCAGTGACCCTCTTTAAATGTACCAGGAACCCATAAGAGATTCATGCATATTTATATATGTTGGTGTCCCTTTAGACGAGGAAGCCCCGCCGGTGAGCTGTCCGATGCGTGGGAGTTATCTGATGCAGGATGGAGAGGGCTGTCACAAGAGGATCGCCATCGGTTGTCAGAACGACACTCTCCTTGCGTTGACATGCAAACTGTTATGCATGTTATATGCATGTACCAGTCAATGACGACAACTCCAAGCCCAATGCAAATTACAAGATATTTACATATATCCATAAAGAAAAAGATACACATAATATATCTGTAAAAAAAGTGTGTGCAGGCTTTACTTCTTTATGAAGAAACATCAGGGTGCACTTGTAATCGATAATTTTTATTTGAAAACAATTTCATTTTAAAATGTATGACATAGTTATACACAACGAATTGTGACTTAATGAACACAAAAAAATTGCACTTATCGTAGCGTCTAATTCACAAATATTCCAATGAATGAAACTGATCTTGGACAAGATGTCCTCTGTAGTTTCCCAGGCGTATGTTGCCACTTGTTTTGTGTACACATCATGGCGTGGATGAGATAACAAACCAGTGTAGCACATCCTGGATGCCATGCCAACATGACGTATGTTCCTACGATTCTCAATATCGCCCAATTCTGGCTCCAAACTGCAGTCATGGGTTGATTATTAGGCACAATTCCTGTGGAGCAAGTGAGGTTGGGTCCAGTCCGGGTCACTATAGTGTGCAAGGACCAAGAGACATTGGTAGTGTGACCAGAAAAATGTGACCAAGCTCGTCCCCCTGTATACTCCCATCATAATCTAATCCTAGTCAGCGACTCGACCCTCCCCGAGGCACACTTGTGGCATGGCTGGATAATTGGGACCCTGTGTGGTCCGTGTTCACAGAACATAACCAAAGACCAATGACTGCAAGATTAGGATAGATGTGATACAAGGAGTCGTGGTGATGAATGTAGAAAAGGACATACTACAAATTATTGGAAAGCCTTGCATTATAAACATCGTAATTGGTAGTCGGCTGTGATTTGAAGCTAGATTGGCAGTCATGTCCTGTCCCACACCTAAGTTTCCGCAATTAATCATGTGGGCTTATTGCCGAAGGCTTGGATCCACGTTTACAAGATTGAACTGTAACGTTTCCAATCATCCCCGAATTAGAAATTGTTCTTCTTTGCTCTTTTGACGCTAACACACTAAATAATCCGTGAAAGTCATTTATTGACGGCTTGATGTTGTTGCTCACCCCGCTGTCCTCATGGACTGTGTCGTTATATGTCCAGTGGATGCGTTGAATACAGAGCTGATATGTTGACTTTGCTCCAGCTCCCTGGAGTGTTCTTAATTAGAAACATTATTAAAACGCATGTTTGTCGTCGAATAATTCACACTTTTCAAAGTATTTCATTTCAACAGTGCATTCGTCTTCTTTTACCACGGGATATCTATGATCCTGAGGCTTTATCATTTAAAATACTGACATAAATGTCCGATAAACTGAAAATGTACTTCGTAGTTATGCAAGGGTTCGTCATATACTAAATTTCTGCACTAATAAGATACTTTAGCAAAGTAATTTGTTTGATCGTAAATGTCATGGCGCGGTTGATGTGTGGGGTTTCTGTCTGGCTTTTCCATGTTTGTAATATTGGACACTGCGGGATATAGTCAAATAGATATTACATCAAGACATGTACCATACATGTATGTACTGGTATACAATCAGTGCATCATCACAGCGCAGTGCTATATTACATGCAATTCTAGTAACACCATAAACACATGTACAAGTGCTGCTATATATCTTTGATACGATAATAGAATGGCTGTGAGTAAATTGGGTTTGACCGACCATGTATTACCACTCTTTTCGATGTGTTCGGGCAATGAAGAGCATAAGATGAATATATTGCCGATGTGTTTGTCAATGGAAGTTCACTGATAGTACACAATACCAACCATGTCAGTGCAATGATGAAGAAGTCTGAATTTCTCAATAATGAAGTATTAGGAGCTGGATGATTGTGGCACGTCAAACAGCAGGCATAACTCTCGCATGGACAAGAGTTATCACAGTTCCCTCCCGTAAAGGCCACCTCGTCATGTGACAAGCAGACGATTTCCTGTGGTGTAGCAGGGAATATTGCCCGCAGAAATGTTATGCTTTTGCCGCCAATCCACTGACCTCCTCCCTCGCCACCAAAATTGCGGATTTGCTCTTTTGATTCTGACTGGTCCATAATGATTTGACCCTGGAATGCTCAGTGGACTTCAAAGTCGGAGACAGAGAAGCAGTGGACATTCCCTGACTTTTTAGATGTTTCATTTTTTGTGCCATTTCAGAATTTTTGCCCAGCTGCTCACTATTACCACACGCACGTAGGCCTTTTTGTCATTAGGCAACCTGGTATTTTCTCTCACAGAGGATCTGTACAGTCATCACTTTCACAAAGTTATTCCACGTCTGTCAGTTTCGACCTCGAATTCTCTGTAATAACTCATCTGATCAAAAGCTCTTCCATTTGAAACCCCGTCGTTTTCTATGGCTTAGTTTTTGTCGTATTTCTTTATTTCTCTGACATATGCTCTCTCTGTTTCGGAGTCCATAGTGCAGACACTGATCCAGGTATGTTTACACATTTCTCATGCTGAGAAGCCAGCATAATTGGTAGAGGGGGGGGGGGCGAACTATGATAAATGTGTTCTGCACATCGCAAGGCTGCATAAATGCGACACACAATGGAGAGCCGTGGAAGTTATGACTTTTGTGGTGCTATTATGCTATAATGTCTTCTGTACGCATAGCAGTCAGAGAGTTTTGACGTACATTGTAATAAGGCTTCTGTTTACATGCTTCCATTATCAAATTTTTATTTCTGGAGTGAATCGACACTACGTGTACTAATATATATTTAATCAAAAGCCTAAAAGGTGTGTGATATGAGTGATGTGACATCAACTTTTGCAATCGTTTGAGGGGGGGGGGGTGTTGGGGTCATAATAGACAGTACAACAGTGGTACAATTAGGGATGAAAGAAGGCATTCAACGTTTGCAGCTGTGATAGAAAACTCTTTAAATTCATGAGCCACAATACCAATTACATTTGAGACCCAAAAAGTTACAAGAGTCATCAGGTACGTCCAATTCATTACCTAAGAAAATTGCCTCTTGATCATTTTCCTTGTAGAAAGAAGACCCAAATGGGACAATTCTAGATTCGATATACCCTTGGCTAGGGATGGGTTATCCATCGGACTGTCGTTATCAGGCGATCGTGGACAGGATTAAGTCCTGAGCGGCGCAGGCTGGGGAGGAGCTGTTATCGCGCCAAACCACACAGTATGCATCCCGATACAAGGCGCTTGATCCCGTCTTCCTGGCGTGAACCTCCACACCCGAGCCTGACAGCCCACCTTATCACGGCACCCCGGACCATTCCGTGTCATCTTATATGTCCTCAACTGACGAATATCTGACAGCGAGGTAGACCCTCGGGGAAGGAATCAAATTCCAACTTGTTTCCATTTGGTAGCTGATTTGCCAGCGACATTGCCTGAAATTCAACACGTACAAAAAAGTTGAGACCATTTATCCCTGGTGATTTTCTTGGGAGATCCCCACTTTTGATCAGAGACTGAAGAGCCTCTAGAAGTGCCAATTTTATCGACAGCGGGAGACCGATCCAGAAATAACGAGGCACTGGGAAGGACCTATTACAGACAGCACATCAAATGTCACTGTAATAAGATATGGAAAAACATAATTTTACACTATTGTATGTACATATATTTCACTTTGTTTCAGGGATGAGGACTGCTACCAATGTTTACTGGTGATAGACAGACATCCGAATCCGATACGATACAAAGAAAGTGAGTAGCTAAATATTGGAAACCTTACTTGATATTGGGCAGGATTTTTTTAAAAACAAAAACATTAATGTGCTAAAATTAGAAATAATTGATAGAGATCGTTAATACATGTATTATTTTTATCTGATTCTAATATTTCTTACAAAAGAGCTAACGTTGCATGTACCTCGCCATGATCTTGATATATATTCAGCGATCATTTGGTGGTGTTGCAAGCTGTATACATCAGACCAGGAATCGCACAGATCTATTGCTTGTACCTTGCAGTTTACAACAGAAACTTGCTATATATCAGTCATGTTCCATCATACAGGTTTCTGTCTGCCACGCGATACCCTGAGGAACATATGTGCCCAGAAACAAGTCGAGTGGTCTCTGTATACACTAGTTAGAGGTAAGATATACGGCATGTTATCTCGGGTTATGTTCACCTTATCGTCCACGTGCCAGCTACTGCTGTGTCTTCCAATAACATATGATGTGCTGCTATGAGCCTTAAATCAACAAGACAGGTTTGTGTCCATCTGTGCGGTTCATACAACCCACGCTCCCCTTGGAATAAATATACCACATGAAACAAACATAACAGCATCAACTGGCATGCTCCTAATATTATCTCATGGAAAAATGTAAGCAATGTATCATGTCCGATGATGAAACTGACATAACATATAAACGCTCTCAGATATACATGTACGTGCGGACTGGACTTTGCCTTGTTCATGTACACGAACATTGTATCTGGTCAGCTCAAAACAGCAAAGTATCACATTGGGAGTAATTTTCAGAACGATTTCATTAATTTATGTAATTAATCAATGTTAAAATAAATGAAAATAAATGTAACACCCCTATATCGTCTATCTACCATGTTAATAATTACCTTGTGAAACCTTGCTTTATTTTTGTGTCTAAATTAGATCTATACATTGATCATATTGCAGATCCAGCGATACCCACACAGTGTCCCTTCAAGGATGCCTACTACTTTGACTACAATGACCAGTCGTCAGTGTTCTGTAACACCGCGATCTCGTACGCCAAGCCGTGTGCCGGCCACACCAAGTACCAGATGCACTTCAAGCACTGCAATGAGTACGCTATGTTCTCCAACAGTGGTACGTAGTCAGAGCCACCAGTACCATCACGTCACACCCCATCCCTCTTCTGTGGAATCTTATTCAAATGCTAGCACGAAGTTTAACGTGTTTCGATGAGTTTTTTTGTTCTTGTTGGTGGTGATGAAATACTTGTACATCGCGCATGTGTTCAACGAGGAAACAAGTCCACTTTTGTTCTTGGCTAATTTAGAAAAAATCTGAATCTTTCATCGTCGCTGGTGCACACAACTTGTACATGTACAAGTACACGTGTAGGCCTAGAGACAAGCTCCAACTTCTGATCTGCTCTAATTGAAACTGTTAGGCGATTATTAATACTGGTGTTATGACATTCCCATGACACCCCTATGACACCCAGTAAATGACACCCAGTAAATTGTGCGTTATTAGTGTACATGAATAAACCAGACGTATGATTGAAAATCGAAACAATATAATATACACTGAAAAAAATTATGTAATAGCCTCTTTACCTAGCTATGCTATATTCCTATAAATATACCGTAGTTTTGCCTGCTGATGTGATATCGGGCGTGGGAGAAGACAGGACTGGCTGTAGCTTGTGTGGAATGTCAATATGACAAGGCTATCACGTTCCATCTGTCCCAGAGCCCGTCCCACCTGTAAAACACTGGATTCTCCACCAGTATGTGGCCTTCTCACAGACACAGACCGCCAGACTTCCAGTCACGCAATAACCAACAATATTGTTTAATTTCAGTAAAGCAGGCCCTCTCGAAGCAACGTAATAATTATTCAAATTATTGCTTGGATGAATCACCGCAAATTATTATCATTTGTCATAATCTTTTCCGAAAATGAATTGATTTCTTCGATGCACTCAATTACTGTATTTGCCGTACTTATTGCATGATTTAATTAGTGCGTCTAATATTCCCTTCGTTATTTTGTACTTAACTGAATTACTATTTACATTGCGAGAGCTTTCGCCACTGACGTAGAATCCCAGTGTTGATATTTGGTTTGATCGACTTTCCTCAGGAACGCAATTTTCTTGTGATCAGTTTATGTTGGGATCGTATCTGTCGTCACGAGATGAGAAATGTAGCCGGGGAGAGAGATTGCAGAAGGAGAAACAAAAGCATCGGTCGGCAACGAGGCAGGGATGGCTCTTGGCAGCATTGAATAACAAACATCAGGCGCAAATGCTGTATTTGGACGCGACATTCCCATTACAGAGAGGAAGTGCCACAATTTGGTCAATTTACGGGGATAAAATGCTTTGTTTTCTCCCCCAAGGCCTCGGACCAGTAGTCTGAGAAAGCGAGGCAGGCCGGACGGGATTTTCTCGCACGTTGTGTGTAAACACTTTGTCCGGCTAATAGACTGCGATTGAATGGTAACTCGCCGCTGTGACAATCATGCAAAGTGGAAAACGTGCCACTGATTAATGATTTTTCATATCATAACACACATTACAATATGCAAAATGCACGAGCTAGAAATATCACGCGTGTTTTGAGGGAAAGAGAATGACCACAAAACCTGGAGTGTTGACCACAGAGGTAACACAGCAGGCCTACATACATGTTTACTGGTACATATATTTGACATTATCATCATACGTGTCCATCGGAGCTCATAACCTTGTGTTTTCCTACCCTGGAAACCGACCAAATTCAGTCCCATAGCTTCAGGTGGCGCAGGGAATACAGCAAAAAGATGATGCGACATGAAATCGAATAGATTGAGGGAAAGGAATGTGGCAGGGAGATGACAGCGGTGGAGGTCACGACGTCAGGCAGTCAGCGCTAATGAACGGCGAGGTGCCTGCTTCTCGTGACTTGATCCGTGTTCCCGGCTCTGCGCGAATTACAGACCTGTCAGAAAAAATATCAAAGTTATTGAATTCCGTATGAGACATTCCCCGTTCATTTTCTATCATAGATTCAACTAACTCTATCCTCTTCCACCTCCGCCTGCATATGGGAGGAAAATTTGATAGCGCACGTTACATTGTATAGATGGGACCTTGTGTCAATGCAAGAAAGCTATAGTATAGAGCAGTTGTGTCTACAGCAGGCCCTATACATCTGGTATGATGGCATGTCGTATGACGTTGATAATTGAGCGGATTGCCTCTCTGTCTCCTATGATGAATGGTCCCATGCAGTCGACACACCCTGATCACTGCTAATTATAAATGATGAACGATGCTCGGTGCACAGTTCAGCACTTACTGGCCACTCTCAGCCCTAATCACGGGAAGGTACATAAAATATAATCCTCACGGATTCCCTCGGTATTTTCGATCGTCGAAAGTATGAGGTACATAGAAGGAATCGATGTGTTTCCGACTCACTTCTTGTAGGTTGTTACTTTTAATGAGATCAATTTACGCCAAATTGTCATAAAATTATGATTAAGCATCAAACTATCCTACACAATACCGATAAATCAAGCGGCTATGCACGTAACCCCATCCTATCATCGTGCATAGTGCACCATTACATATACTTTTTACATAGCAATATCTTTCAATTTCCATTTTCCAGACACCATCTGCTATCGCAAAATTAGTCTGCAAATTTAGATTATGATTTAACAGCACAATATGCAATATTAATCATTCTCTAAGAACATTATCGTTTATCTTTTGTCTGTGTTAATGGTCTGTGAGCAGTCAATATACATCAGGTATACCGTAACGGGACACCGAGCAGTGTCCAATTGTACACGGATATCAATATTAATTTGTCGTCGCTGCTTTGCCTGTTGCAGACCTTAGTTTCGAGTGTCTGGCTACCTGGAAGGATGGGTCGGACACCTACATGTACGGTCAGCTTGCCGGCCACGAGATTGCCAACAAAGACGAGAGCTTCCGCTGCTTTGAACGTATAGATACACCACACAATTGTGTACAGCTGGTGAATTATAAAAAGTTTAGAAAAAGCAAAAACTCATCCGTCATATCACCGACCTGTCTCGGGCTTATGACTAGACGACATCTGACACTTTCTGAAATAGGAATTTCTATGAACTCGATTACCCCCCCCCCCCCCTCCCTCTCCTCATCATGTAATGTGATACTGATTGAGAGTCTGGCTAGCCTACTAACATTCGAAAGTTATTTATCTAATCATGAATACGATCACGTGTATGATCTAATTTTGGGTGATGACAAAGTCTTATTTAACTGGCCAGGAAGTGTGTTGAGAAGTGTACGTGCAGCTGTTCTCTGTGAAATTTCGGTTTCTCAGACATCATTGTGTCAATCTTCGCGTTTGATTTTTTTCTTCAGAAATACGAGAATTTCCTAACGGAGATGTACTTGGCTATGAGCGTGGACGCCACGTGCCAGGGCCTGCGGACCCCTCGGGACGGACCTGTTACCATGGAGTTCACAAAAGGTGGGTATGATACCAATTACTGCTAGTTTTCACACGTACAAAGAACAAACACCCGACAGCCTCCTACTGTGTCATCGCTGTAAATCTTAATTATTACCCATAAACATATGATGGAAACATGTGTAATTTTTTGAGTGACGTACTTGATAATTGAACATATGCCGGTACACAGGGATGCGTCTATTCTTCGCCACTCAACATCTTCATCTATCTTGCTCAGACTACTAGACCGTCAGGATAGCTGTTTCCAATCACATACATGTACATCTGTCATTTCCAAACGCCTCTTCTCATGCCCCTGCACTTGTTTGGATCCATATGCAACTTTTGTCATCATTCTCACGTTCCGTGAACCGTACTGATGTATGTGTTTCCCTCTCTCCCATGCAGACATCTACGGGTGGCCCCGGGCCTCATGCTCCTACCCTCACTGGCTCTCCGGGGTGACGTGGCGGGACATCGAGGGCAAGCACACCATCTCATTCGGGGCAGACTCCCGGGTGATGATCGACAGCTACCGGCGTCGACTGAACGCAGAGGCTGAGATCCAGAGCGAGTTCCGCTGTGTCAACGTGAGGGAGAGAGGGAGAGACATTGACCGTCTTCAGCTTCACCACCAGCAACTGGTCCGTGTCCTATTGAACATAATATAATCCTAATCGAGTTTTTATACTTCAGTTTCAATAGCATTGTTTGGGTTCATGTTTTAATAATCGACTGCTTTTCAAATATATACATGTACATGTAGACCTTTTCGAACTGAATAAATGTCAATTATGAGTTCAGGTCGAATCAATTATTCAGAACATGTTGTGCATTGTTGTCTAGCTATATTTAGCCTTGAAAGATTGTGAATGGATATTTGTATGAGCCATGATTACATTATTCATTTCTGTTTGATGGTGACTTTATCATTTTTCAGTATGTCCAAACATCAGTGTTTGCGATTCAAGAAGAGTAAAACTGGAAGGATGGAAGTATTCAAAGGTGAGTGTCTCTTTTACCAGTGCTGCTGCTATTTCGTATTAGACGTGGAATCAATACCCAGTATCAAGTATTCCGAGCAAACAAAACAGGGTCCGTTATCCAATCTCATAGTCCGGGGACAGAAAGTCATATCAGGCATACGAAGTGAGAGAAAACAAAAATGACAGGGAAACTCATGAACCCCCGTAAATGGCCATCAGGAGGTGAAATCAGGTGTTCCGGAAAGAGTGAGCATTTCCTGCCCCACTAGTGGCACCCGTCATGAATTCCCCAAAATTAACATGAAAATAGATCTAGTTGCATGGCAGACATGGATTTGCTGTATTTATCAACCAGATCATGATGACGTCCATAGAATTTCTTAAACGCAGCGATAAGTCTTGGTAAAACATATCCTTGTCGTAGCAGTTTAGACACTAGCTGGGCACTTCGATAGACAAAGTCCTCATATTTGCAACTAGCTCTGGAATAGCGTATAAGTTGAGAAACAAACACACCATATGCCGGTGACATAGGAATGTTGCTGCTTAGAAAAGGGAAATTGACTATGGAAAAATTGAAATCATCACGTTTGTCATATAATCTAGTTGACAGGTTAGAATCATTATCAATCTCCAACCTCAGGTCTAGATAGTTGGA
Organism: Terebella lapidaria; assembly: GCA_949152475.1. NCBI lineage: Eukaryota > Metazoa > Annelida > Polychaeta > Terebellida > Terebellidae > Terebella > Terebella lapidaria. Next base: position 21,315,183 of record OX424555.1, read on the forward strand.
AAAATTACCGGATTCTGTAGTATCCTTAATTTCAAGTTCCTTAGGATATATGATATCCAAATAATCACCAAACTTGGGATTATTTAGCGACAATACATCATCTATGTATCGGAAAGTGAAATTAAAATTACATGTTAGTTTCTTAGAACCTCCTCTTTGTAAATGTTGGATAAAATCTGATTCATATGAGTATAAAAACAGGTCTGCCAATAATGGTGCACAGTTTGTACCCATGGGAATACCAATAGTTTGTTGAAATATTCGACCACCAAATTCCACAAAAATATTATCAATCAGAAAATTAACCATATTTACCACATCTATTTCAGTATATTTGTATGGGGCATCAGAGTCGCCTTTAACAAAATAAGCGGTATTATATTTAACTACAATATAGTGGTACCGACGTTGTCCCTTTTTAGAGAAAAATGAATTATTGATTAGTTTTTTAAGCTGAGATTTCAGTTCAGAATGAGGTATAGTTGTGTACAAAGTGGAGAAATCAAATGTTTTGATAGACGTTACTTTTGAAAGTGTGTGCGCATGTAGATATTCCAATAAAGATTTGGAATTTTTTAATATCCACATTTGGTTTATACCACTTCTAGAATAGATGGTTTCAGAGTACTTTTGGAGACCCTGTTTAATTTTAGACAATATAGTAGTTAATATTTTAGAAAGGGCTTTGGTAGAACATGATGCTGAACCTGAAATATATCTTTGTTTGTGTGGATTTTTGTGCAACTTTGGGATCCAATATAAGTTCGGTAGATTAGAATCTTTACATGAGGTAGTAATACCAAACGAATGCAATACAGACAAATGATTTGATAAGATATCCTGTTTGGGCACGGTAATGGCTTGGTATGTACTATTGGGATTAGTATTGTTCGCAATACCCAGTTCGTCAAACAGGCACTGTATATAGTATGCTTTACAAACAAAAACAACATTATTAGAAGCTTTATCTGCAGGGACAATGACGAACCTTTCTTGAAGTTTCAACAAACTATTAGTAACCACGGGATCATTGAAGACAGAGCTATATTTAGTACTAACTGACTTTGACAAAACATTGATGCGTTTGTTTACCAATGACCTAATCTGTTTGACCCATTCTGACAGAGAATCAGTTTCTGCCTTTTCTCGCTTTGTCCATTTTCTGGCATGCTCCTCAACTGCATCCATGATTAACTTAAAATTGTATCTCCATGAAAACGACGTGGGCTCTCTATATTTGGGACCTTTGGACAAAATGTCTTTCAATGATTCATTCTCCACTATATTGAGGTCGCCTGAAATAACATGCCCAACTGGATCGTGTATGAACGGAGAGTTAATGCAAGTGCAGGAGGGTGGGTTATGTAAGAGATCATCAATATCCAAATCATTCAATGTTTGTTTGTAGTTGAAAATCTTGGAAGCAACAGATTTGGTATATGAGTAGGATACAGATGGAGCAGCCGTGTCAGTGAAGTATGATGGTACCTGGGACTGAACAGACTTATGATGTAATATATTACCGATGTTAATATATGTAATTATATATGTATTACCGATGTAATATATTACCGATGTTCGTATGCTGCATACCACTGAAAGCTCACTTCCGAGTGTTCGTATGATTGCTTACACTCTCAAACTGCGGTTCCATGTAATATTGTACAAATGGTTCCATTTGAACTGATAATGTCACCTTTTGTTGGACTTAACACCCTTCTCGCCAACAATTGGCACCTTGGCGGGGATCGTGTTAAATTATATTTGCCGAGGGACACAATGTCTACACGGGTAGTCTAGATCCATTTTCCAGAACAAATAACCTCGATGGTGCAAATCCGCCCAAATCCCGCCACACAATCAGTGAGGTAGGTGGCTCGACTTGCACAGTCAAGCCGTGTACCAATATCACAGCGGCAGGTGGTGCTTGGCAACCGACTTGTATATTGTAGGGGGAATAGCTATAGATACGTATTTGAATACCTGTCTAGTTTCCAATTACAGCGTGTGCAACGATTGTTGCCACCCATTCGCAGTTAGAGGACCGTGCAATGTTAATCTTTTGTCTTCGTGACACGCATTGTAGGTGTATTCGCATCTGCACCATTGTCTGCCACTTGAGGCCAGTGAGCCTCATACATTAGCTCCCATATTTGACACCCAACATGTTCCATCCATGATTGATCATTACAGAATCGTGTATTATATGTAAGTGAAGAACATTGCTTCACACATTCCCATAAAGGTGGAACACGCCATGTCAGCATCAATTGCTGCATTAGCAACGGATGAGACAATAGGCGCTCGATTGTGATTGTTTTATACAAGAGATGGCTGTCATCGAAGCAGATCATCGAACACAAAACCGGATACGCTAGCTTTTGTTCAGTTTCATGCAAGTCCACGATTTACAAAATGATCCTGACTGAGGCATTCTCTGTTGGAGTCTCGACAACGCCCGCTACCGCATCTTCTCTGGGGTTTCTATTCAGGGGTTCGGGGCCATTTGAACCGTGTGTGTCGTCATGTGCAGCAGAGTTACATTCCATCGAAAAGAAATCCATCAGTCTAGAAAAATGGATGACATGTACATTGCAATGTATTGATTTCTGCATTCCTTTCTGTGCTTGCAGGCGTGATGGCAGACTTTGATTCCCACACGGAATGCCTCAAAGAGGAGCACTACAGCGAACCAGAGATATGGCTGGGTAAGTGGGCTTTGTGACACCGACAATCATATCATTCAGTTAGTTGAAATATTCAAATGCTTATGTTAAAGTATATATCCAATCTATGGAGATACAATGCCTCTACATCCTGATCATTAATCTAGCAATCATAACGGTTCAATTTCTTGTCCTTGTAGTGCTCATGTTTGGGCATGCGGACATTCTTGAGCATAACCAGGACAGTCTCTGATTGTCAATCTTGTGGCATTAGTTAGCACTGTATAGTTAGCATTGGCCGTGCTCCATTTTGGAATGACCAAGTTTAACCTTGACCTTATCGAGACTGTCCAATTCCAAGAATGACCACACCATCCTTCAGCCCTATTATACACGAATTCAGTTACTCCTAGTATTAGAAATGCATGTAGTTGTCTCGTGCAGTGACCCTCTTTAAATGTACCAGGAACCCATAAGAGATTCATGCATATTTATATATGTTGGTGTCCCTTTAGACGAGGAAGCCCCGCCGGTGAGCTGTCCGATGCGTGGGAGTTATCTGATGCAGGATGGAGAGGGCTGTCACAAGAGGATCGCCATCGGTTGTCAGAACAACACTCTCCTCTCCTTCAGCTCAACGTGCGGCACCACGCATGGTACGTTTGTGGCTGTATCAAATAAGGTAGATTGACTTTTATTGCTGTCTATATAGAACCCGATTCTCACGCGGAATGACCCCTGTTATAATGGTAAATTATATCTCAATTTCAGCGTTCTCACTCCAATGTCTGTTGACGTGGCAAGAGTCAGGGAGAACTTACCTGCTGGCCAAGGAACCTGGAGTCACCAGTCGGCTGATCAACTGCTTTGTAAGTATAGCTCTTCAATGTGGAATATTCTAACACCGCTGATGTAATTTATAAAATGCCGGTTGCGAAAGTATGGATGCGATATCGAACACATTTTTCTGTCACAGAGTTTCAAGCAGCGGCAGAACACGGTACACTTCACAACAGATCGGAGGTGTGGTGGCGGAAGCTCGGGGATACTGGACAAATCAGTGAAATACGACCTGCTAGAGCAAGGTACGCGTTATGTGATTATATCAGAACAGAAATATTAGTGACGAGTCTGGTTAAAATTTATCAATTTAAAATAGAATTAATTTCATGTAATGAGCAGTCGTTTTGAGCATCGCCGTGGATGTACTTGACACGATTGTCCAAACATTTTGAATGTCTCACTAAGCCATAATTGTCTCATACTTGCAGACCCACTTGCTAGAATAATGTGACACGAACATGGCCGTGCATTACTGATGTACCTTGACTTTTGCAGAGACCTGTGAGGCGGCGGCGTCTCACATGACACTTCCGTCACATTCGTTTCCTGTGGGTCACATAGACCCAATGGTGGAGGGGCTAACGACGCCCGCCCCAGAGCCGGAAGAACCAGCGTACGAGGGTGGTCTGCCTGACTACTACGAGGACCCAGACACGCCACGGTACCCAGGGCCACCAAACAGCCGCGATCGACCACCAGACACGGCGCCCGGGGAGCCGGACTGGACACTGAGGCAGCCTGATGAGGCCAGCATAGCTCTGGCTGATGACATCGCCTCCAGAATACCGGACAGCTACCAATCTGACCCACAGTACCGGCCCAACCCCAAGTATGAGGTACCCCACCGGCCGGCACCTACAGGCCAGGTGGGCCGCGAACAGCTGACGTCATCAGCAGCATTTAGTCACGTGCTTAGCAAAAGAACTGTGGTACTGAACATAGCGCTACTGGTGATATTCCTGCTCGTCAGGTAGCATAATGTGGCTGACCTGGACCTTGAAAGCTGTTGATGTAAACAACAAGTGATGTACATTTTGCATATTTCTCATCTGTTCGCCTACCATTCCAAGTCATTAACATTTGTAATGGGCCGAATTTTTTCACTACGCTCAATTCATGTCATTGCTCTGAAAAATGAGATTTTGTAGATGTTGTTATGATAGGACGTTATCTGTCTTTTGGTTTCTTGTTGAATTTGTTTTCAGTCATGATCATTCATCCTTCCATTTATTCATCACCAATCTGTGTTTATGTTATGGGAATTGGTGCATCATTTCATCAGCCATTGCTACAGTGCATGTATAATTTAGTCACCTAAAGCCGAAGGCTTGCCCAGATATTTTGTTTCAAAGCACGTATTACGCAATTGTGAGGTTCAGTTCAATTATATGTAACTAATGCCATGACCGAACACTTCCGGTCACATTTGCCATTTTGATGTTATCTCGTACAATGTAGCTTATATAGCGTGTATTATCATAAATACAGAATGCTACAGATTTCTGTCATTATCTATTGTTTAAAACATGGAATCTATCCTAGTAAATGACACTGTCGTATATGCAAATGACGTCAATGCATGTCATCTTAATGGGTAAATATATAGACTAAAACATAATGTGTAATATACAATCATAACCATGTATACATTACTAGTCCAATCCAAACTGGACATTTCATACTTGAATTAGTTCTATAGGCATCGTATCAATCTGTAAATACACACTTCCAATACATTTGGATCGGCAATTTTGTTTGCTACTGGAATATAAGCATTCAATATTGATGTGCAATTCAAGTATTTTTATGATGGTATTGTGAATGATACTATTTTTTCTCTTTGAATGCTGTGTGTTGGGCAAATAAATGCATGTTAGTGGATGACTGGATAAATGAATGTTGTGTACGAGTGGTCAACAAATTATCATGATTTATGCAAGTTATGACATCGAGATTGGGAGGGAAACAGAGGCACAAAAAAACTGAAGTAAAAGGAACGTTATTTCTCAATTGCTACAATTTAGTGAACTATGGAAGGGATTTGTGGTTGTTATAAACTTATTTTTCATGGTTGTAATACAATTGCGTGTTGTATGGATGTTAAACATGACAGTGCTGATGTTGTGGAATGCGTGAGTGCCATGCTATTTAATTTTGGACGTTTGACGTTAAATGTATGTACATACTAGGTATGTGTCCTACAATTCAAGATGTAAAAGTAAAGCAAGGAGGTGAAAATGGTCATTGTTCGGTTTGTGTGTGACACAAACACAATAAAGATGACATTTTGGAATGCACATTTGTTCATTTGCTATACATAATACATATTATGTTCAGTTCGAGCACCACCCTCTACACCATACCCTCTACTCGTAAAAATAAATTGAATAATCCATGACCAATGGTTACAAACCAAAAATAACTTTCCAATCAATAAAGGTTTAATAGTGATTCATTCTTTTACAAATCATATACTTCTATCAATTTTATTGTGCTCGTGAAAACACAAATATTTGCTTGATATCATTCGCAGCTTTAAGGTTGAGAATAACTCACCGAGATGTTTTTTCATTTTGTTTCGCTGAAGTACCACTAGTAGGCCTAGTATCAAAAGTAACCTAAAGATTGTAACGAATTGAGACAAACTCCAAATATGCATGTTTAATACATACATGCGTTGACATGCAAATTGGTATGCATGTACCAGTGAATGACGACAAATCCAAGCCCAATGCAAATTACAAAATATTTACATATATCCATTAAGAAAAAGATACACATACATATATATGTACAAAAAAGTGTGTGCAGGCTTTACTTCTTTATGAAGAAACATTAAGGGTGCACATGTAATCAGTAATTTTTATTTCAAAACAATTTCATTTTATAATGTATGACATATACACAATGAATTGTGACTTATTAAACACAAAAACGATTGCACTTATCACAGAAAATGTATGCATTTTCGTAGCATCTAATTCACAAATATTCCAATGAATGAAACTGATCTTGGACATGAAAGATGATGTCCTCTGTAGTTTCACAGGCGCATGTTGCCACCCGTTTTGTGAACATATCATGGCGTGGATAAGATAATAAACCAGTGTAGCACATCCTGGATGCCGTGTCAACATGACGTACGTTCCTACGATTCTCAATATCGCCCAATTCTGGCGGCAAACTGCAGTCATGGGTTGGTTATTAGGCACAATTCCTGTGGAGCAAGTGAGGTTGGGTCCAGTCTGGGTGACCATTGTGTGCAAGGACCACGAGACAATGGCAGTGTCACCAGAAGTATGTGTCCAAGCTCGTCCGCCTGTATTCCCCAATCATAATCTAATCCTGGCCAGCGACACGACCCTCCCTGTGGCATGGCTGGATAATTGGGACCTTGTATGGTCCGTGTTCACAGGACATAACCAAAGAACAATGACTGCAAGATTAGGATAGATGTGATACAAGGAGTCGTGGTGATGAATGTAGAAAAGGACAGACTCAACATAATTGGGAAGCCTTGCTTTATAAACATCGTAATTGGTAGTTGGCTGTGATTTAGAGCTAGATTGGCGGTCATGTCCTGTCTCACACCTAAGTTTCGATAATTTATCATATGGGCTTATTGCCGAAGGCTTGGATCCGCGCTTACAAAAATCGAAGTGTAATGTTTCCAATCATCGCCGAATTAGAAATTGTTTCTTCTTCGCTCATTTGACGTTAACACACTAGATAATCTGTGAAAGTCAATTATTGACGGCTTGGTGTTGTTGCTTATCGCACTGTGCCCATGGACTGTGTCGTTATGTGTCCAGTGGATGCACTGAATGCAAAGCTGCTATGCTGACTTTGCTCAAGCTCCCTCGAGTGTTGTTAATTAGAAACATTATCAATACACATGTTTGATGTTGAATAATTCACATTTTTCAAAGCATCTCATTTCAACAGTGCTTTCGTCTTTTACTATGGGATATCTATGATCCTGAGGCTTGATCATTTAAAATGCTGACGTAAATGTCCGATAAAATGAAAACGTACTTCATAGTTATGCAAAGGTTCGTCATAAACTGAATTCCTGTACTAATAAGATACTCTAGCAGAGTAATTTGTTTGACCATAAATGTCATGGCATGGTTGATGTTTGGGGTTTTTGTCTGGCATCTCCAGGTTTGTAATATTTGACACTGTGTGATACAGTCAAGTAGATATTACATCAAGTCATGTACCATATATGTATGTACTGGTATACAATCAGTGCATCATCACAGCGCAGTGCTATATTACATGCAATTCTAGTAACACCATAAACACATGTACATGCGTTTGATCGACCATGTATTACGACTCCTCAATTCGATGTGTTCAGGCAATGAAGAGCATACGATGAATAGATTACAAATGTGTTTGTCATTGGAATTTCACATGGTACACATTACCAACCATGTCAGTGCAATATTAAAGAAGACTGAATTTCTCAAAAATGAAGTATTAGGAGCTGGATGATTGTGGCACGTCAAACAGCAGGCATCACTCGTGCACAAACAAGTTTTATTGCGATTTGCTCCCATAAATGCCACCTCATCATGTTACAAGCAGACGACTTCCTGTGGTGTAGCAGTGAATATTGCCCGCAGAAATGTTACGCTCTTGCCGACAATCCACTGACCTCCACCCGCGCCACCAAAATTGCGGATTTGCTCATTTGAGTCTGACTGGTCCATAATAATTTGACCCTGGAGTGCTCAGTGGACTTCAAAGTCAGAGCGAGAGAAGCAGTGGTCATTCCCTGACTGTTCGAATGTCTAATTTTTTGTGCCATTTCAGAATTTTTGTCCAGATTCTCACTATTATCACACTCACGTTGGAGTTTTTGCCATTACCTGGTATTTTTACTCACAGAGGATCTGTACAGTCATCACTTTCGCAAAGTTATTCCACGTCTGTCAGTTTCGACCTCGAATTCTCTGTACTAAGTTATCTGATCAAAAGCTCTTCCATTTCGAAACCCCGTTGTTTTCTATGGCTTAGTTTTTGTCGTATTTCTTGATTTCTCTGACATATGCTCTCTCTGTTTCAGAGTCCATAGTGCAAACACTGATCCAGGTATGTTTACACATTTCTCATGCTGAGAAGCCAGCATAGTCGGTAGAGAGTGGAAACTATGATAAATGTGTTCTGCACATCGCAAGGTTGCATAAATGCGACACACAATGGAGAGCCGTGGAAGTTATGACTATTGCGGTGCTATTATGTTATAATGTCTTCTGTACACATAGCAGTCAGAGAATTTTGACGTAATAAGGCTTCTGTTTACATGCTTCCATTTTCGAAATGTATATTTCTGGAGCGGATCGACACTACGTGTACTAATATATGTTTAATCAAAAACCTAAAAGGTGTGTGACATGAGTAATGCGACACAAATATTTGCAATCGTTGGAGGGAGGGTTCATAAATAGACAGTAAGATAGTGGTACCATTAGGGATGATGGCGGCCATTCAACGTTTGCAGCTGTGATAGAAAACTCTTTAAATTCAAGAGCCACAATACCAATTACATTTGAGACCCAAGAGGTTACAAGAGTCATCAGGTACGTCCAATTCATTACCTAAGAAAATTGCCTCTTGATCATTTTTCTTGTAGAAAGAAGACCCAAATGGGACAATTCTAGATTTGATATACCCTTTGCTAGGGATGGGTTATCCGTGGACTGTCATTATCAGGCGATCGTGGACAGGTTGAAGTCCTGAGTGGCGCTGGGGAGGAGCTGTTATCGCGCCAAACCACACAATATGCGTCCCAATACAAGGCGCTTGATCCCGTCTTCCTGGTGTGAACCCCCACACCCCAGCCTGACAGCCCACCTTATCACGGCACCTCGGACCATTCTGTGTCATCTTATATGTCCTCAACTGACGAATATCTGATAGCGAGGTAGACCCTCGGGGAAGGAATCAAATTCCAACTTGTTTCCATTTGGTGGCTGATTTGCCAGCGACATTGCCTGAAATTCAACACGTACAAAAAAGTTGGAGACCATTTATCCCTGGTGGTTTTCTTGGGAGATCCCCACTTCTGATAAGAGACTGAAGAGCCTCTAGAAGTGCCACTTTTATCGACAGCGGGGGAAGGAATCAAATTCCAACTTGTTTCCATTTGGTGGCTGATTTTCCAGCGACATTGCCTGAAATTCAACACGTACAAAAAAGTTGGAGACCATTTATCCCTGGTGATTTTATTGGGGGATCTCCACTTCTGATAAGAGACTGAAGAGCCTCTAGAAGTGCCACTTTTATCGAAAGCGGGAGACTGATCCAGAAATAACGAGGCACTGGGAAGGACCTATTACAAACAGCACATCAAATGTCACTGTAATAAGATACGGAAAAACATATTTTTACACTATTGTATGTACATATATTTCACTTTGTTTCAGGGATGAGGACTGCTACCAATGTTTACTGGTGATAGACAGACATCCGAATCTGATACAATACAAAGAAAGTGAGTAGCTAAATATTGGAAACCTTACTTGATATTGGGCAGGAATTTTTTAAAAACAAAAACATCAATGTGCTCAAATTAGAAATGATTGATAGAGATCGTTAACCTTTTCGCTACTGACCCACCCCTCAGCCTCCATACTGAGCCTTTTCATATATGAATTGATAGGATTTCTATATGTTTGATTATTTTTATTTAAAGGTGTTTCAGAATAATTATGTGTGAAAATAAGTCATATTATAGTGTTATATTTATATATAGTATATTTTTCAACCTTGTTTTATTGGTTACTGTGGAAACAAACAGAAAAATCTAGGGACCGAACAGATGGTTATTTCCATTTTCTTTATCATACAGCCATATTCGAATTTGTAATAAAATATTATCCAATACGTTTTACTTGAGTACTTATAGTCTTCTTTATTTGTGATGAAGTGAATCTCGTGGGTTTTGATAGTGTTTACAGCATGTCAATATCTTGATTAGTTATGGAGATATCAAAGTTTTAGTGAAAATTGTCTGTAGTCCGGCCCATTGTGATCGGTACATGTGACGTCACAAGGTTAATGACAGGTTAATTATTCAATTAACTAAACAGTCAATTAGGCTTCTCAATTTAAATCAGTGGCAATATGTATGTGCTAGTTCAGCGTGTAGGTACATTCTCGGGTATATATAACTTTAAATACAATCAATGGACAATAACGTATACATCTATTGGTTGCCAAAGTTATGGTTACGCAGCGTAACCATCAGTACAGCAGGAGGGGTGTGGTATGGTTACGTAGCGTAACCATGAGTAGTGAAAAGGTTAATACATGTATTATTTTTATCTGATTCTAATATTTCTTACAAAAGAGCTAACGTTGCATGTACCTCGCCATGATCTTGATATATATTCAGCAATCATTTGGTGGTGTTGCAAGCTGTATACATCAGACCAGGAATCGCACATATCTATTGCTTGTACCTTGTAGTTTACAACAGAAACTCGCTATATATCGGTCATGTTCCATCATAAAGGTTTCTGTCTGCCACGCCATACCCTGAGGAACATATGTGCCCAGAAACAAGTCGAGTGGTATCTGCATACACTAGTTAGAGGTAAGATATACGGCATGTTATCTCGAGTTTTGTTCACCTTATCGTCCACGTGCCAGCTACTGCTGTGTCTTCCAATAACATATGATGTGCTGCTATTAGCCTTAAATCAACAAGACAGGTTTGTGTCCATCTGTGCGGTTCATACAACCCACGCTCCCCTTGGAAATATATACCACATGAAACAAACATAACAGCATCAACTGGCATGCTCCTAATATTATCTCATGGAAAAATGTAAGCAATGTATCATATCCGATGGGGAAACTGACGTAATATATAAACGCTCTCAGATATACATGTACGTGCGGGCTGGTCTTTGCCTTGTTCATGTACACGAACATTGTATCTGGTCAGCTCAAAACAGCAAAGTATCACATTGAGAGTCATTTTCAGAACGATTTCATTAATTTGTATAATTAATCAAATGTTAAAATAAATGAAAATAAATGTAACAACCCTATATCGTCTACCATGTTAATAATTACCTTATGAATCCTTGCCTTATGTTTGTGTCTAAATCAGATCTATACATTGATCATATTGCAGATCCAGCAATACCCACACAGTGTCCCTTCAAGGATGCCTACTACTTTGACTATAGTGACCAGTCATCAGGGTTCTGTAACACTGCGATCTTGTACGCCAAGCTGTGTGCCGGCCACACCAAGTACCAGATGCACTTCAAGCACTGCAAGGAGTACGCCATGTTCTCCAACAGCGGTACGTAGTCAGAGCCACCAGTACCATCACGTCACACCCCATCCCTCTCCTGTGGAATCTTATTCAAATGCTAGCACGAAGTTTAACGTGTTTCGATGATTTTTTTCGTTCTTGTTGGTGGTGATGAAATACTTGTACATCGCACGTGTGTTCAACGAGGAATTAGGTCCACTTTTGTTCTTGGTTAATTTAGAAAAAATCTGAATCTTTCATCGTCGCTGGTGCACACAACTTGTACATGTACAAGTACACGTGTAGGCCTAGAGACAAGCTCCAACTTCTGATCTGCTCTAATTGAAACTGTTAGGCGATTATTAATACTGGTGTTATGACATTCCCATGACACCCATATGACACCCAGTAAATGACACCCAGTAAATTGTGCGTTTTTAGTGTACATGAATAAACCAGACGTATGATTAAAAATCGAAACAAAATATTATACACTGAAAAAAATTATGTAATAGCCTCTTTACCTAGCTATGCTATATTCCTATATATATACCGTAGTTTTGCCTGCTGATCGGGCGTGGGAGTAGACGGGACTGGCTGTAGCTTGTGTGGAATGTCAATATGACAAGGCTATCACGTTCCATCTGTCCCAGAGCCCGTCCCACCTGTAAAACACTGGATTCTCCACCAGTATGTGGCCTTCTCACAGACACAGACCGCCAGACTTCCAGTCACGCAATAACCAACAATATTGTTTAATTTCAGTAAAGCAGGCCCTCTCGAGGCAACCTAATAATTATTCAAATGATTGCTTGGATGAATCACCGTACATTATTATCATTTGTCATAATCTTTTCCGAAAATGAATTGATTTCTTCGATGCACTCAATTACTGTATTTGCCGTACTTATTGCATGATTTAATTAGTGCGTCTAATATTCCCTTCGTTATTTTGTACTTAACTGAATTACTATTTACATTGCGAGAGCTTTCGCCACTGACGTAGAATCCCAGTGTTGATATTTGGTTTGATCGACTTTCCTCAGGAACGCAATTTTCTTGTGATCAGTTTATGTTGGGATCGTATCTGTCGTCACGAGATGAGAAATGTAGCCGGGGAGAGAGATTGCAGAAGGAGAAACAAAAGCATCGGTCGGCCACGAGGCAGGGCTGGCTCTTGGCAGCATTGAATAACAAACATCAGGCGCAAATGCTGTATTTGGAAGCGACATTCCCATTACAGAGAGGAAGTGCCACAATTTGGTCGATTTACGGGGATAAAACGCTTTGTTTTCTCCCCCAAGGCCTCGGACCAGTAGTCTGAGAAAGCGGGGCAGGCCGGACGGGATTTTCTCGCACTTTGTGTGCAAACACTTTGTCCGGCTAATAGACTGCAATTGAATGGTAACTCGCCGCTGTGACAATCATGCAAAGTGGAAAACGTGCCATTGATTAATGATTTTTCATATCATAACACACGTTACAATATGCATATAGCACGAGCTAGAAGTATCACGCGTGTTTTGAGGGAAAGAGAATGACCACAAAACCTGGAGTGTTGACCACAGAGGAACACAGCAGGCCTACATACATGTTTACCGGTACATATATTTGACATTATCATCATATGTGTCCATTGGACCTCATAACCTTGTGTTTTCCTACCCTGGAAACCGACCAAATTCAGTCCCATAGCTTCAGGTGGCACAGGGAATACAGTAAAATGATGCGACATGAAATCGGATAGATTGAGGGAAAGGAGGGTGGCAGGGAGATGACAGCCATGGAGGTCACGACGTCAGGCAGTCAGCGCTAATGAACGACGAGGTGCCTGCTTCTCGTGACTCGATACCGTACTCCCGGCTCTGCGCGAATTACAGACCTGTCAGAAAAAATATCAAAGTTATTGAATTCCGTGTGAGACATTCCCCGTTCATTTTCTATCATAGATTCAAATAACTCTATCCTCTTCCACCTCCGCCTGCATATGGGAGGAAAAATTGATAGCGCACATTACATTGTATAGATGGGACCTCATGTCAATGCAAGAAAGCTATAGTATAGAGCAGTTGTGTCTACAACAGGCCCTATACATCTGGTATGATGGCATGTCGTATGACGTTGATAATTGAGCGGATTGTCTCTCTGTCTCCTATGATGAATGGTCCCATGCAGTCGACACACCCTGATCGCAGCTAATTTTAAATGATGAACGATGCTCGGTGCACAGTTCAGCACTTACTGGCCACTCTCAGCCCTAATCACGGGAAGGTACATAAAATATAATCCTCACGGATTCCCTCGGTATTTTCGATCGTCGAAAGTATGAGGTACATAGAAGGAATCGATGTGTTTCCGACTCACATGTTGTAGGTTGTTACTTTTAATGAGATCAATTTACGCCAAATCGTCATAAAATTATGATTAAGCATAAAACTATCCTACACAATACTGATAAATCAAGCGGCTATGCACGTAACCCCACCCTATCATCGTGCATAGTGCACCATTACATATTTTTTTTACATAACAATATTTTTCAATTTCCATTTTCCAGACACCATCTGCTATCGCAAAATTAGTCTGCACATTTAGATTCCGATTTAACAGCATAATATGCAATAGAATCATTTTCTAAGAACATTATCGTTTATCTTTTGTCTGTGTTAATGGTCTGTGAGCAGTCAATATACATCAGGTATACCGTAACGGGACACCGAGCAGTGTCCAATTGTACACGGATATCAATATTAATTTGTCGTCGCTCCTTCGCCTGTTGCAGACCTTAGTTTCGAGTGTCTGGCTACCGGGAAGGATGGGTCGGACACCTACATGTACGGTCAGCTTGCCGGCCACGAGATTGCCAACAAGGACGAGAGCTTCCGCTGCTTTGTACGTATAGATTCACCACACAATTGTGTACAGCTGATGAATTATAAAAAAAAGCAAAAACTCATCCGTCATATCACCGACCTGTCTCGGGCTTCTGACTAGACGACATCTGACACTTGCTGAAATAGGAATTTCTATGAACTCGAATACCCCCCCCCCCTCCTCTTCTCATTATGTAATGTGATACTGATTGAGAGTCTGGCTAGCCTACTAACATTCGAAAGTTATTTATCTAATCACGATCACGTGTATGATCTAATTTTGGGTGATGACAAAGTCTTATTTAACTGGCCAGAAAGTGTGTTGAGAAATGTACGTGCGGCTGTTCTCTGTGAAATTTCGGTTTCTCAGACATCATGTGTCAATCTTCTCGTTTGACTTTTTTTTTCAGAAATACGAGAATTTCGGAACGGAGATGTACTTGGCTATGAGTGTGGACGCCACGTGCCAGGGCCTGCGCACCCCTCGGGACGGACCTGTTACCATGGAGTTCACAAAAGGTGGGTATGATATCAATTACTGCTAGTTTTCACCCATACAAAGAACAAACACCCGACAGCCTCCTACTCTGTCATCGCTGTAAATCTTAATTATTACCCATAAACATATGATGGAAACATGTGTAATTTTTTAAGTGACGGACTTGATAATTGAACATATGGCGGTACACAGGGATGCGTCTATTCTTCGCCACTCAACATTTTCATCTATCTTGCTCAGACTACTAGACCGTCAGGATAGCTGTTTCCAATCACGTACATGTACATCTGTCATTTCCAAACGCCTCTTCTCACGCCCCTACACTTGTTTGGATCCATATGCAACTTTTGTCATCATTCTTACGTTCCGTGAACCGTACTAATCTATGTGTTTCCCTCTCTCCCATGCAGACATCTACGGGTGCCCCCGGGCCTCATGCTCCTACCCCCACTGGCTCTCCGGGGTGACGTGGCGGGACATAGAGGGCAAGCACACCATCTCATTCGGGGCAGACTCCCGGGTGATGATCGACCGCTACCGGCGCCGACTGAACGCAGAGGCTGAGATCCAGAGCGAGTTCCGCTGTGTCAATGTGCTAGGCAACGAGTTCTCAGACGAGGGAGAGACATTGACCGTCTTCAGCTTCACCACCAGCAACTGGTCCGTGTCTTATGGAACATAATATAATCCTAATCAAGTTTGATATTTCAGTTTCAATAGCAATGCTTGGGTTCATGTTTTAATAATCGACTGCTTTTCTTATATATACATGTACATGTAGACCTTTTCGAACTGAATAAATGTCAATTAGGAGTTCAGGTCGAATCAATTATTCAGAACATGTTGTGCATTGTTGCCTAGTTATATTTAGCATTGAAAGATTGTGAATGGATATTTGTATGAGCCATGATTAAATTATTCATTTCCGTTTGATGGTGACTTTATTATTTTTCAGTATGCCCAAACATCAGTGTTTGCGATTCAAGAAGAGTAAAACTGGAAGGATGGAAGTATTCAAAGGTGAGTGTCTCTTTCAGCAGTGCTGCTGCTATTTCGTATGCTGTATACCACTGTTATAAGCTCACTTCCGAGTGTTCATATGATTGCTTACACTCTCAAACTGCGGTTCCATGTAATATTGTACAAATGGTTCCATTTGAACTGATAATGTCACCTTTTGTTGGACTTAACACCCTTCTCGCCTACAATTGTCACCATGACGGGGATTGTGTTAAATCATATTTGCCGAGGGACACAATGTCTACACGGGTACTCTAGATCCATGTTCCAGAACAAATACCCTCGATGGTGCAAATCCGCCCAAATCCCGCCACACAATCAGTGAGGTAGGTGGCTCGACTTGCACAGTCAAGCCGTGTACCAATATCACAGCGGCAGGTGGTGCTTGGCAACCGACTTGTATATTGTAGGGGGAATAGCTATAGATACGTATATGAATACCTGTCTAGTTTCCAATTACGGCGTGTGCAACGATTGTTGCCACCCATTCGCAGTTAGAGGACCGTGCAATGTTAATCTTTTGTCTCCGTGACACGGATTGTAGGTGTAGTCGCATCTGCACCATTGTCTGCCACTTGAGGCCAGTGAGTCTCATACATTAGCTCCCATATTTGACACCCAACATGTTCCATCCATGATTGATCATTACAGAATCGTGTATTATATGTAAGTGAAGAACATTGCTTCACACATTCCCATAAAGGTGGAACATGCCATGTCAGCATCAATTGCTGCATTAGCAACGGATGAGACAATAGGCGCTCGATTGTGATTGTTTTATACAAGAGATGGCTGTCATCAAAGCAGATCATCGAACACAAAACCGGATATGCCGGCTTTTGTTCAGTTTCATGCAAGTCCACGATTTACAAAATGATCCTGACTGAGGCATTCTCTGTTGGAGTCTCGACAACGCCCGCTACCTCATCTTCGCTGGGGATTCTATTCAGGGGTTCGAGGCCATTTGAACCGTGCATGTCGTCATGTGCAGCAGAGTTACATTCCATCGAAAAGAAATCCATCGGTCTAGAAAAATGGATGACATGTACATTGCAATGTATTGATTTCTGCGTTCCTTTCTGTGCTTGCGGGCGTGATGGCAGACTTTGATTCCCACACGGAATGCCTCAAAGAGGAACACTACAGCGAACCAGAGATATGGCTGGGTAAGCGGGCTTTGTGACACCGAGAATCATATCATTCAGTTAGTTGAAATATTCAAAGGCTTATGTTAAGGTATATATCCAGTCTATGGAGATACAATGCCTCCACATCCTGATCATTAATCTAGCAATCATAACGCTTCAATTTCTTGTCCTTGTCGTGCTCATTTCTGGGCATGCGGACATTCTTGGGCATAACCAGAACAGTCTTGAAATATAAATTCATCATTTTCTCACATGTTTATTGAATGATTAAATTCCATTTTATATGGATATTTTTTCACTCAAATTTATCAGACAAATCCACCGTGTTCTCTGATTGTCAATCTTGTGGCATTAGTTAGCATTGTATAGTTAGCATTGGCCGTGCTCCATTTTGAAATGCCCAAGTTTAACCTGGACCTTTCGAGACTGTCCAATTCCAAGAATGACCACACCATCCTTCAGCCCCATTCTACACGAATTCAGTTACTCCTAGTATTAGAAATGCATGTAGTTGTCTCGTGCAGTGACCCTCTTTACATGTACCGTGAACCCATAAGAGAGTCATGCATATATATATATGTTGGTGTCCCTGTAAACGAGGAAGCCCCGCCGGTGAGCTGTCCGATGCGTGGGAGTTTTCTGATGCAGGATGGAGAGGGCTGTCACAAGAGGATCGCCATCGGTTGTCAGAACAACACTCTCCTCTCCTTCAGCTCAACGTGTGGCACCACTCATAGTACGTGTGTGGCTGTATCAAATAAGGTAGATTGACTTTTATTGCTGTCTATATAGAACCCGATTCTCACGTGGAATGACCCCTGAAATAATGGTAAATTATATGGCAATTCCAGCGTTCTCACTCCAATGTCTGTTGACGTGGCAAGAGTCAGGGAGAACTTACCTGCTGGCCAAGGAACCTGGAGTCACCAGTCGGCTGATCAACTGCTTTGTAAGTATAGCTTTTCAATGTGGAATATTCTAACACCGCTGATGTAACTTATAAAATGCCGGTTGCGAAAGTATGGATGCAATATCGAACACATTTTTCTGTCACAGAGTTTCAAGCAGCGGCAGAACACGGTACACTTCACAACAGATCAGAGATGTGGTGGCGGAGGCTCGGGGATACTGGACAAATCAGTGAAATACGACCTGCTAGAGCAAGGTACGCATTATGTGATTATAACAAAACAGAATTATTAGTGACGAGTCTGGCTAAAATTGATCAATTTAAAATAAAATTAACTTCATGTAGTGAGCAGTCGTTTTGAGCATCGCCGTGGATGTACTTGACAATATTGTCCAAACATTTTGAATGTCTCACTAAGCCATAATTGTCTCATACTTGCAGACCCCCTTGCTAGAATAATGTGAACCGAACATGGCCGTGCATTACTGATGTACCTTGACTTTTGCAGAGACCTGTGAGGCGGCTGCGTCTCACGTGACACTTCCGTCACATTTGTTTCCTGTGGGTCACATAGACCCACTGGTGGAGGGGCTAACGACGCCCTCCCCAGAGCCGGAAGAACCAGCGTACGAGGGTGGTCTGTCTGACTACTACGAGGACCCAGACACGCCACGGTACCCAGGGCCGCCAAACAGCCGCGATCGACCACCAGACACGGCGCCTGGGGAGCCGGACTGGACACTGAGGCAGCCTGATGAGGCCAGCATAGCTCTGGCTGATGACATCGCCTCCAGAATACCGGACAGCTACCCGTCTGACCCACAGTACCGGCCCAACCCCAACGTCATCAGCAGCATTTAGTCACGTGCTTAGCAAAACAACTGTGGTACTGAACATAGCGCTACTGGTGATATTCCTGCTCGTCAGGTAGCATAATGTGGCTGACCTGGACCTTGAAAGCTGTTGATGTAAACAACAAGTGATGTACATTTTGCATATTTCTCATCTGTTCGCCTACCATTCCAAGTCATTAACATTTGTAATGGGCCGATTTTTTTCACTACGCTCAATTCATGTCATTGCTCTGAAAAATGAGATTTTGTAGATGTTGTTATGATAGGACGTTATCTGTCTTTTGGTTTCTTGTTGAATTTGATTTCAGTCATGATCATTCATCCTTCCATTTATTCATCACCAATCTGTGTTTATGTTATGGGAATTGGTGCATCATTTCATCAGCCATTGCTAGAGTGCATGTAATTTAGTCACCTAAAGCCGAAGGCTTGCCCAGATATTTTGTTTCAAAGCATGTATTACGCAATTGTGAGGTTCAGTTCAATTATATGTAACTAATGCCATGACCGAACACTTCCGGTCAATTTTGCAATTTTGATGTTATCTCATACAATGTAGCTAATATAGCGTGTATTATCATAAATACAGAATGCTGCAGATTTCTGTCGTTATCTATTGTTTAAAACATGGAATCTATCCTAGTAAATGACACTGTCGTATATGCAAATGACGTCAATGCATGTCATATCTTAATGGGTAAATATATAGACTAAAACATAATGTGTAATATACAAACATAACCATGTATACATTACTAGTCCAATCCAAACTGGACATTTCATACTTGAATTAGTTCTATGGGCATCGTAGCAATCTGTAAATACACACTTCCAATACATTTGGATCGGCAATTTTGTTTGCTACTGGAATATAAGCATTCAATATTGATGTGCAATTCAAGTATTTTTATGATGGTATTGTGACTGATAGTATTTTTTCTCTTTGAATGCTGTGTGTTGGGCAGATAGATGTATGCTAGTGGATGACTGGATAAATGAGTGTTGTGTATGAGTGGTCAACAAATTATCAAAATTTATGCAAGTTTTGACATCGAGATAGGGGGAGAAAGAGAGGCACAAAAGAGCTGAAGTAACGGGAACGTTATTTCTCCATTGCTACCATTTACTGAACTATGGAAGGGATTTGTGGTTGTTATAAACTTATTTTTCATGGTTGTAATAAAATTGTGTGTTATATGGATGTTACCCATGACAGTGCTGATGTTGTGGAATGGGAGAGTGCCATGCTATTTAATTTTGGACGTTTGACGTTAAATGTATGTACATACTAGGTATGTGTCCTACAATTCAAGATGTAAAAGTAAAGCAAGGAGGTGAAAATGGTCATTGTTCGGTTTGTGTGTGACACAAACACAATAAAGGTGACATTTTGGAATGCACATTTATTCATTTGGTATACATGATATACACGATATATGTTGCTGCTATGTGTAACAGCAACATATAATTATATGTGCCACCCTCTTTGATGCTCATATGAAGAAACTGAATAATCCATATTGACCAATGGTTACAAACACTAATAATTTTGCAATCAGTGGAGTTTTAATAATAGTTTATTATCTTGCAAATCTTCTACATCTACAAGAAATGGTACACTGACACTTCTACTTCTACATCTACAAGATATGGTACACTGAAAATTAGATAGAACACTGACAACAACATACACGTATCTTTCTCATAATCTTTTAATCATAATGTTACCATATCATGGCGTATTCTGCCTGCTGGAACACATGAACATGGTTACTTCTTGATTATGAAAATACCGGTACATAATTTAGTATACTAATAAAAACACAAATAGTTGCCTGATAGTTTAGTATGTACATACATTGATGTATGATACATTTAGTATGTACATACATTTATGTACGCTAAAAGACAACAACTCCAAGCCCAATGGAAACTACAAAAGAATCTATCTATCTGTAAAGAAAATACCCATTACTAATATATATATATTCATATGTATATTAAATAAAGTGTGTGCAGGCTATAACTATAAATAGGATTAAATATACAATCCAAAATGTTATTTGAAAACATAAATTACACAATACATCATTGTACTACTATCTTTGTAGTAAGTTGAAATATTTCCGTTTGCGAGGTCTTCACCGTGACGGACAGCGAGCGATTCGACGGTGACCATACGTTGTGCGCTATTGTCGAACTGTAAATTTGAACTGAACCATTATTCTGTGAACTGTAGTTTACAATGTCATAGTTTACAATTTGTGATACAGCGGGGTCGCACATGTGGTCTGTGCGTCGACAGCAACATATCTGGTTTAGGAATAAAGTGGCCGAAAAAAATGAAAATACAGCTGCACCAACAATTTGGGTATCATTGGATAGGGAATCACCTCAGGGGCACAATTTGGATGGATGTAATGTCCGTATTTGAGTCGTTGCCACGGAAACGCATCCGAACAGGATGTATGTGGTAACCACCTTATTTCTGCAAAACAATTACTGACTCAACACATAATTACAAATAATTTAAAACTACAAACCATAGTATAGCAGTGAGCTTAATAATTGCCATGTGGGTTTAAACAGCATATTCAAAATGTTTGTCATATGGCATATGATTACAAAAAAGTCTTCAAACATACTCCTACGCTTTCCATTCCTACCATCCAGTAGCTTGTTTCATATAATGCATCACGATTGAGATCCACTCAATCGTTATCTACAAGAAAAATTGTATTTGCACTTATCACAGAAAATGAATGCATGTTCATGGTAACAGTTGCACAAAGGTTTCGATGATTGTAACTTATTGAATGTAGTGTTGTTGGACATGAGAGAGGATGTCCTCTGTGGTTTCCCAGGTGTATGTGGCCACTTGTTCTGTGTACACGTCACGTGGTACTTGTGGATATGGTAACAAATCAGGGTAGCGCATTCTGGACGCCATACCAACGTGGCCTTGTACGATGGTCGACAGCTCCTGCAAGCGTGCATCTCCTAGCATCCTGCTCAACGCCGTCAGATCATGACCTTCATTGGAGAAATTCATCTGATTGTGCTTGATCATGATTGCAGCTTTCAAGGCCTTCTCAGATGCCTGAAATAATGACACACCTTGGTTCATATGTATGTACATGTATGATAATATACATACATATGATGTTCATTAATTTTGATATAGCTTTTAAATCTACAAAACTAGTAGCCCCATCATGTGCATTACATGGTCGCAAACTTTTCAACCTTCTTCTGTGTATATGTATGCCGAAACTCAGATTCGATTCCGATGACAGACCATTCAGACAAAATATAATATGTTTTAACCAGTTAACTGTTCAACATCTATCCAGATTCGCCACGCAGGGTTGAGCCAAATCATGACACTATTAGTACATACTAATAGTCTAATGCAAATGTTGTGATGGTGGGATTGGAAACTGGCTATGTGAAATCACCACATTTGTATGAACATGATGAACACAACACATGTTTTAAATAGGATTGAATGATTAGTCCTACATATGAATGTTTATTGTTTCTTATTTTTCCCTTGGTAGCTAATGTGAGTCTAAATTAGCTAAATTAGCTCTACAGTACTAAAAGCCAACAGGACAATGAATCATAATACCTGTTGACATTTGAAGCAGACCCATTCGTATGCTGGCGTGTCATCGTGCATATCATTCATTGCCGAGTCGTGGTCATACTGAGCTTGCACAAACCACCTTTTCCCTTCATGCATGACGCCCGATCGATTCATATTGACGGCATCATTCCTGGAAGAAGGACTGAGTTTCCTTCTTGGTCGCCCGAGGTCACAACACGAACACAGGCATTTCAGTAACAAACATATGATAATGGCACAAACGACAGCCAACACTATAGAATCCGACTGGTGAGAAACCCAGTGATGAAAGTGTTTAATGGACTTGTGATTTCCTATCCAATCGGAAACGAAACTGAATGTGGACCACGGAAAATGCGTTCTGTCAAATGTGTTCCGAATCAACTCTCCCATCGTTGAGAAATATGAGACAAAACAGTCCAGCATCCATTGTGAGGATGATTTTATATATTCAACCAAGCTCATATTGTCTGGTACCAGTCCTGCATTGGGTTATAGGTATATATAAACGTGGGAAGGATACCAGCTCACTGTTCTCTCCACGGTTTGCCTTCGAAACCGAAACCTGAACTAGGGAATATTTTCTAATCGCTTGGAGCGCTGTTGTAGCTATACCACGTCTTTCATGCAACGCACAAACTTTCGTTGTGCACAATTTGGACCTGGTTAACACTGGCTTACATTATATCATGCCGATATACCGGAGTTTTCCGTAATATGGCCCACCCGATTTGTGGCCCATGAGCCATCTTTCCGCGAAAAATCCCCAAAGATAGCCCACGGGCGATAATTCGGATTCAGTTTTCAAAAAAAAAATCATGGCGAAAATTTGAGATTTTTGTCTCGCCCCCAGATTGTTTGGACGAGACTACATGTAAAGGATTCAAATGTCCTGCGTCAATGTTAATGGAATGGAGATTTCAATCAAAGTTTTTGAATGAAACTGAAACATAATATCATGATTTAAAGATTATTGTATGAGGAATGAACAGATTATCCATATAGATTGTATCATTTCATTTAAATTTTGTACATTTTGTAATTACTAAAGCCCCAGTCCCACCTACCCAGACGGCGACCCCGGACTAGCCACGGACTGGTTCGGGTCTTATCCGTGACAATCTGGGGCAGGCCGTGAGTGGTCCGGGACGGTCCGTGGCTAGTCCGGATAATTTTGGAAAAAAAACGGGTCTTGTTTGGGGGTGTGCCGTGAGTGTCCGTGGCTGCACCGGGGTGTATGTTCAGTCCGTGGCTACTCCTGGACAGTCTGGGGGTGCTCCGGGATAGTCCGGGAGTTATCCGTATCTTGTCCTGGTACTCCGGAAGTACACCGGGAGTCTACCGTGTCTGATCCGTGGTACTCCGGGGTGATCCGTGGCTCATCCGGGATCACAGGGTCCAAAAAAGTATGAAAGAGACTGAAAATCAGCACCTCTCCCTCAGTTTCTCATGGGGCTGTCCGTGGCTTTTGTTCATGACTCATCCGTGTGTATTCCGGGTATATGGGACCATAAAACCAAGTTACATTTTTGGCACATTTTATTACTTTTATCCGGGATGGTCTGGGCTGATCGGGGGTATTTTTTCCGTGACTAGTCCGGGGCACAGTCCGGGTAGGTGGGACTGGGGCTTTAATCATAACCAGGTAATAGTCCGCCGGATGGGTCCGGCCCAATACATAACATCAGACATTACATCATTATGGTTATGTAGCCTGGTGTGTCGAGCCTGAGAGCCATGGGAGAGGCATTCCGGAACACGAGCACGCGGGCGTGTTGCTGGACGGCCTTGCCAACAGTACAACACGGGATAGAACTCGGGATAGCCTGACGGTCTGCCAGAGCCTGTATGCACCATCCCAGGGTGAGAAAATACCAATCCAGGTGCGTGAACACCGGATAAAAGTAATTCCCTCCTGAGCCCCCGATTGGAATTGCCCCGGGGTCCTAGGAGGACCCTCTTTGCCAGAGCAAGGGGACAGGGAGATCTTGGCTGTGCTCACCTTGTCCTCTCCCCTAGTCGGCTTGGATTGGAAGCTATGTGGTTGCCAGCGCACGAGACCGCGGGCGTGACGTTAAAGTCATTGAAATAGTGTAGTGAATCGATAAAAGACAATGCGTCACCAGGGAGACGCACGAACTTCGAACGTGAAGCAGCCAAAACATATGGTGTACGGAAAAGGCCAATTACCTATCACGATCTTTGGGCAAAATGGCCATACTTGGACAGAAGTTGCTAGACGAAAAAGTATGACATAGCTCAAGGCCCATTTTAGACGGATAAAAAATTGTCGCAATCATTTAAAGTCATAGTAGCAAGGTACCATTATATGGTTTTGTTCCTGTTCAGATAGAGACATTGTGGACATTTAGTGATAAAAAAGATGTTCGAGGTAATCGGTAGTTAATAAAATCGACATGTAATTGAGTATATTGAGTCAGTATAACAATCACGTCTCATGCCGATGAGAAAAAAATTTACTTCGACAGTTTCCGTAATCGTGACGTCAGTTGAGGCAAAATGTGCTTTGATGGCTAGCCATAAACGTAAAATATATAATTTGGTGGCCAGCTCAAAGATGGAGAATATGTACAAAATGCATGCGATTCAACAGAAAACACGATAAAACCAGCAAATACTGCACATCTTGCAGTTCAACAAACCTCCGTTCTGGGTGAATGAATAGTACTGATTCTAAATAACAAGACAAGAAATGCCGTATTGCCACCATCTCATCCGGTCATTTGAATTGTCAAACATACACCAGGGGACCTTGCTGGCCTCAAGTGACGTCACCAACCAGGATCAAAATCTTCGGCAATTTATGGAAAGAGTGCCTATTTGATTCAATATCTCGAAACCAATAGATTGTATTTGTAAAATTCGTTCGAATTTATTGAAAACTATTCATAATAGACTAAATGAAAAGCACTTTCATCGGCATGCTACTAGGTCTTTCAATTACTGTATAATAGCATTAACTACGCTATTTGCATCGACTGTCATTCTGGCATATGATAATAGTGATTATTATATGTCTCATCAGTGTGTTCTTATCCTAATCAATATTTTTTTTGTGCTGAACAACGTTATTGTAGACATATAATTATTATAAACCAAACAATACATTGTGCAGGAATCTATTTTGCACTTCGTAAACTCGTGCTCCGTGAAAGGACCTGTGTGAAACACATCCCAGTACATTGCAGTATTCAGTTATTATTGGGATCTATGAACAGCATATTCCATGCCGAGAAATGTCGTTTATATAAACCCTCAGACAGCTGCTTCAAACTTGTTTTGTGTGAACCAAAGTTTTCCCCTGAAAGCGGGGTCACACTTGTCAGATTTCGCTATCCACATCTGTACACACCTTGTGCAGTTGATTCTGTCAGTTGAGTTTCCGGATAACATGAGCTTGGGTGTGGACCCAAATATTGTTGGCCTGTAACAATAAGATTAGGGCCCCTACACCATACATACCACTGACACTACACCTTACTTACCACCCTTCATATTTGGGGATGATCAAATGACCCTTGTTTCTTCTCGTTTCCCAACACCCTAGCGAAACTGCTGGATACAGATCTCTCATAAAAGACAATCTCAAAACACATAACTGACATACCCTGAGTCACTGAGAATTACAAGTAACAGAAGTTATCTTTTTCAAATAGAGAGCTTTCCTTCTACAAAATCATAAGATGAATTGTACAAGTAACTTACTTCGAAAGAAAACCCAGAGTCACGTCAACTAGAGCAAATCTAGTTCGGATAACCTGCAAAATTAAGGCCTTGCTAATGAGCTACAATCGCAACATGAATGTGCTCATAATTGAGCATACCGGTATGAACTCCTTCTTCCAGTCCGTGTCTGACGACTCAAGTACGGGCCTGCAGGCGTGCCTGAGATGGATGTCGTCCCAAGTTCACTATCACCATCAACGATGTGGAAGACAAATACCCGGCTGGCCATACCTCAAGACCTACATGTGTCATCTACACCTCATCCATCATAGAGAGAAAGTTGTGAACGCTAGACATCGGCAAATGTGACACTCATTCCAAAAGTCTAACTAATTAAACTGATGATGAATACGGATGGGGAAAATCTGACAGGTGTGTTCAGCAGGCAAAACAATAAATGGTCGTCGGCCTAGGTAAAGGTTATCATATAGTTTGGTAGGCCCTATACCCGGTAGGCTTAATTCTTCTGAGTTCAAATGGCAACATTCTGAGGAACATTTCAGCTGATCCATGAACTTGAGGTCAACATGGTGGCCATCCAACTGGATTGTATCATGAGCTACTATGAACTAGGCAAAATAAACTTATATCAAAAGAAGTATGTTTTGTAAATGAGATGCCAAGAATCCCCTCAGTCGGGAACTATATGAATTAGGCCTATACACAAACCCCAATTTATGAAGCTATTTGTATAGAGGGATCTACTGTTTTGATTTGAGTGTTGGATATTGAATAAGCTGATTTGTATTTTATCACGTGTGAATATCTATATCTACATACATGTTTTATATCAGCGCAATTCCTTCATTATTGCATGAAGGGCGTAGGCCTAATTTTACTAATTGTGTGGGCCTACAAGTCATCATGCACGGTAGGCCTACCGGGGATCCCCGTATTTAAGCTCTGGGGTTATAATTGGGGAAAGGGTGTTGTGTCGAATGAAATTTAACTCCATATATAAGCCCATGGGCTTATATTTGGGGAATAATTATTTTACGACTTTTATTTTGCACGCTTGAATTTACAATGGATTAGACGCGGAAGCACTTCTTATACGCGTAATAACTATATTTATATAAACATCTATTCCAGTATATAATCACGGATATACATTGTCATATTGAACGCACGCATGACGAATAAAAAGGTACACATAAACATGCCTATGCATGCATGTACAGGATAAAATCCAGCTGGTCACGTGTATACGTACTAGTAGCCCTAGGCAAGGCACACGCACGTCTTTTATCAATTTCATTTCAGTAGCTTATCTAGGTACCATAACTTACCAATGTCTTCTACGAAAAACAGATCGTCAACTACGTTTTCCCCAAATATAGGCCAAGTCCTGATACGAGACAAAAATTTATTCCATTTATAAGCTCATGGGCCTATACAAGAGTAGTACTCCCCTTGTATTAGCCCATGGGCTTATCCAAAGAGGCTCTTGAATACGCGGATCCCCGGTATTTCGGGGCTACACTTCTCCGACGCAAGGTTGAGAACACAGAACCCGAATTTGGTGGAATTGGGAGGAGAAGCAGTTGACCAATGATCCTCTTTAATGCGGCTATAGTGAAGGTATAGGATCGTATTGTTGATAATAATGGGTCGTTGATAATGACTGCCATGAAAAGAGGAATATCATCTTCACGTGCTCGGGCATGAAAAGGTTATTCATGACCCTCTGGACAACATAACTAAGCCTAAGTGAATCTAAAACACGGTGTAATGACAATGTTGTAGGCCTACTTTAGTGTGCGAGAGAAAAAAAATATACATGTAGAATAGTTTGGCGGAGGTCTTTGATTCTGTCAGTACTCTCGTGAATAACCAGTTTCTCGGAGTGCAGAATGTACGCGGTGTGTGCGCATCACTCGCAATCCTCATTCGCCAGACGTCGCTGTCAGTTCACTTCCTGTTCATTATTTGTGGATGTGGCTGGGGAACAGTTTGGATGCTGTCAAAACATGCTCCGAAATAATCACTGATTGCTACCTACTGATCGCGTAATCGACAGCAGTTGTTGCTGTTGATTTGAAGGGCATTCACTGAGGAATCGAGAAGCAGGCTGAAAGTTAACCATGGATATCTTTGTGACGGGATTCTGGGTGTTGATCGTCCTGTGTCTTCTGCTGTACATTTACACTCGCAGCACAGTCACCAGCACTCAAGATGCGAACTTCAAAAGTTTCCAGCGTACATACCTGGTCGTCTACCTATTGGCAATGGGTAAATATCTCGTTCCTGGCTTTGCATTTGTGCAAAAGTGAATCTGAAGTTACTAAGTTAGAGATGTCTAGTTCAGCCCAATAACAGAGTTAAGTGTTGGTCCCTTCCTGAGCTGACAACGGTATTCACCTGACACCCTGTCACAGTGGGTCAGGATTTATGAACTTATTTCAGAACAATAGATCTACATGGTTTGAAGGCATGAAATACACAATGTGTATCATTTTCTTCCCAGCTCAGTTGTTTCCAACGATTTATGTCCCTCAATTTTAAGTTAATTCCATACTTTGTCACTTGACAGCTGTTTGTTTACATTGTCATCATGGTGCAGTTTTGTCATGCTACAAAGCTGCCACTCAAATTAGCCAATCAGGGAGCATCATGCAATCAGCTGATGATTTGTGTGATGTCATAATCCGGGAAATATTCCCTTTTGGGACTTTTGGCGCCAAATCTTAGATTGAAACATTTTAGCCTGTGGTGCAATAGGGCTCTGCCCATGAATAGTGCTAAGAGATGTCCCAGACTTTTTCTTAAAAAATCAAAATAAATGAGGCCCTTGACTCTCGACTTGATGGGACATGTTTGTTTGAGCGGGTACCACGCGATCGTGAGGCTGCCAAAGTGATCAGGCCACATGATATTCAATCCTAAAGCACAATCTAACATGACAAGTGTCATAATACTTGTCATCCATCACTTAACCCGCAGTTTGATAATTTTCAATGGCGGCCTGATCACCTGTACCCCGTTTGAACCACACTCACTCACAGATCCAGTGAAATGTAGACTGACCACGCTCGTTTCCAAGCTGACCAAACATTGTCAGTAGCAGTTAGAATGCTATATATGTACAAACCCTTATATATGAATATAGTGTTGTGTATTACCCTTTGGGCTGTTTGTTTCGACAGCTGGTGATTGGCTCCAGGGGCCGTATGTGTACGCGCTGTACCAGTCGTATGGCATGAACACACATGACATCGAGGTCCTGTTTGTGGCAGGCTTCGGATCCAGTATGATCTTTGGCACAGTCATCGGGTCATTTGCGGATAAGTAGTGAGTCTCCAGTCACTTTTATTCAGTGTATGTGTAAAACTGTATAACAATACAAATGACTTCCTTATTATTATGTTAGATGCAAATATTCTGGCAATCTGCAGTTTCCATTACCATGATTACAGCACTGCTGGTTTACTGAATTAACTCATGTTTAGAAGATTTAGTGTAAATCTGCTTGATAATTACAGTACATATATCAGTTTGCTCATAGATTGAAAACTCGAAGATCAACTGTATGTATGATAATCAATGACTGTTTTAGACTGTTTGAACCTACTGATTTACATGATGAATTTGTTTCAGTGGCAGGCGAGCAAACTGCATCCTGTATGGTATATCCTACAGTCTGGCCTGTGTAACAAAGGTAAAATTATCTTCTTAGCATGTCCCATGTTTTGTATTTCTTGCCATCCATTGCATAAATCGCATATACTAATTGGTAACATTTGCAGATGAAAAAACATTTCTATAATCTGAATGTTATTTAATTGTTTGTTCATATTACCGATATACATTATATATGTTATCTGATTTAATCAGTAAAATATATCAGTAAAATTACTGCTGATCAAAATAGGTAATCTAGATGTAAAATTTGCTATCAACATTGATCAAGTCAGTCATCAATGATAATTCCAAACCCAGTCTCAACTCTAGACAATGCACATTTGGCTCCATGATTAGCACTTCAACAACTACTGGATCCTGATGGTGGGGCGGTTACTGGGCGGCATTTCCACATCCATCCTGTACAGCGCCTTCGAGTCCTGGCTTGTCTATGAACACAACAAGGTAGCTAGCGCAACAGAACAGATGCAGCAAATTCTTCTGGGTATTCAACATCAGAAAAATAAACTCAATTGATTCTCTTGATGAGTGAATGCTATCGATCAGTGTCTTCCATATAGCAGAAAAATAGAAAAGACATAAATTATAGAAAGTAATTTTAATAAAGGTCACATACTAGTTTGTAAAAACGTTTTCGCTGCACAAGTCATTAATTAAATGCTGATTCATGATTTGAACACGTTGTATTCGTTGTTTCAGCGTGGGTTTGACTCAGACCTCCTAGGCACCATATTCTCACACGCTGTCCTCGGAAACTCCATCGTGGCAATAATGTCCGGTGTTGTGGCTCAGCAGTTCGCAGATATGTTCGGATATGTGTGAGTAATATAACGATATCCTGATTTGTAGAATCATATTTTTTGATTGACTTGATCATGACTCTCATGTATGATATTTGATATCTGATAGACCCAACTACATTAATGTATTTACATGAGTGATACATCTTGAAAATCTAATATTTTTGTTTTGTGTCGAGTCCACCTGTATCAGTCCTGGTGTTTATTATTGTATATACATGTAGTGAAACGAGTTGATAGGCCAAATTCATAACACATGAATAAAAGAAAATGCAATGTAGGTATATAGATTTATTTCACACATTATTAATTGTTGTTCCCAGGTAAGGGGTCAATATAGCTTTTGGTTGACAAGTTCATGAAGACTGCCACTAAACATGCTAAATAAGAAGACAATATATATTCACTATTTGTTACTGTTGATACAGGATTATTTTCACTTGAATCGACTCAGTGGCTTCTTCAACATATCATATTCAACATTTCATCAAGTGGAGATAAACCTCAACAAAAATCAATATAGTAATACTAATGTCATGATCAGGATGATGCAGATATATAATGTTTTACGGTCCTATGTGGCATTAGGCCCATGATGGCAGTAATCACACATGCGAGTATTGATCACTGGCTGCTACCAGCCATTAATCAATACTTGAGTATTTGATGGGCACCTATCACTGTGTAGCATGTGCTCATACACCTGTACAATGAACATTGAGGCAGGGATTGTGAAGGCAGTGTGTGACACCTGGCAGATAGATCAAACTGGAAACCAAACATTTCAAAGCACATGTACTCAAATCATTTTTCAAGTGCTCTTTTAGTATTTCACCCAGATGTACTGGTCATCATGTGATGAGATATCCTGGTCTCTGAGATCTGTATCGCTACAGGTTGATGTGTGGTCTGAAAAAAATACTTCAGTTGATCTTATTGATGTCTACCAATTCATATATATTTGCATTTAATAAGAATCTTAGGATATTTGTTTCTTCACATTCTAGTTGTTTTGAAGCACTGTGTTTGAATAATGTATTGCTGGAAATCAATCAGCAGTCAATTACCAAAAAAATATTGAGTACACTTGACTGTTGACCCTGTGACACTCAAGTGTTTTGTTATTGATACCCACAGTTACATGTATGATTTATGACAGATTTCCTGGTATATACTGAATGATTGTTTGGAAATCAAACATGTTGATATTTCATGTAAATAATACCATCAATATGATGTGTCTGACATTGCGATTCTTGCTACATTATACAAATGATGTATGTACATGTATGGTCACAATTATGAAACTAGAATGTATGATTAAATCATGTCCACATTCAACAGGAATCTTAAATATGTGTACAGTTTTTAAATATTTTTCGAAAGTCATTAGGACTTAGCGAGTACACTGTGTCTGTGTATATATAATACTTATATGTGGCCTGCCAGCTGTAAGATTGTTTAAGTATTCGCATGGTTCCGAGTCGTTGTCATGGACTTATTGCCATCTCTGATACATACATTATTTGAGTGTGCAGTGTTGTGTACCACATTGTTGCCATGTACTAGTATTGTCTCTATTTGTACTCTACTTGTTGTGTACACGCAGGGCGCCGTTTGACGTTTCCATGACAGTGATGATCGTCATGATAGTCGTGTTGATGTTCACTTGGGTGGAGAACTACGGCGATGCCACTTCCAACACATTCAAGTCCTTCAAGGGAGCTTTCTCTGCCATCAGAACTGGTGTGTGTCCTTGTCATGTGGCATACTGTACTTTCCCAGCACAATATCAATGTTGGTGAAAACAGCTGGTAATGTTGAGTGCATGGTTATTGCATACTGAATGCATATCTTGCTATATTTCAGACCCTAAGATCCTGTGTCTGGGGCTGATCCAGTCCCTGTTTGAGGGCTCGATGTTCATGTTTGTACTGGAGTGGACTCCCGCCCTGACCCCCCCAGAACCCACCCCTCAGGCCGGCGCTAGGGCACTCCTGGAGGACAAACAACAGGACCCTGATGACGACGGTCACCGTGGTAGCATCCCCCATGGATACATCTTTGCAGGGTTCATGGTAGGCGCAGCGATCAATCATTCTGTGGAGTTCACGACTTGTCGTGTTTACACAACAGGAGGTGTTGAGGTGAAAATATCACATCAAGTTGTCTTAACCTGAAGCAAGTGAACTAGTTGTGAACTAGTTTTCCCTAGCACAAATATGCTGGAATTCAAAGTAAAATGATATCACCTCAGTATTGGTTTTTCGCATGAACTGGGTCCAATCGATAACTTTTTTTTTGTTGGTATGTGAATTATGGAAGTTATTGACATCTCAAGGAAACATCAAATGAAATTAAATCTGTCTGGAAAATGTGTGTAGCACCTGTTGCGCTGTACCTTATCATACTTATACATGTATGGTACATTGTACAGGTAATGCTGCTTTGACCAGCTGTGGATATCATTACAGTAATGTTTGCACATTAAGCATGTTAAGTGAATTGATTCGCATTTCACTAATATTGAACTTTTTATTGAACTGTCGGAAGTTTTGCATGCATGAAGGAACACCTTCACAAATATAATAAATGGTCTTGACATTCCAAAGGCTTTGGGAAGTCAATACTGTAAGATGCATAAATTATTGTGCATCTGTAACTGTTACTTTTGCATGGCAAAACACTCTCACAATGAATATATCATTGTTGTGTTAATGTAAATTCAATGCCAGTACTACAACTGTACAATATACATCGCGTGATCCATATGGATATTGACATGTTTGGTACAGGTATATATTGTGTATACATGATGTAATCAATTGAGAAAACATATTTATGAATTGCTGTAATTTGCCTCCTGTAATTCTTAATGAGTATTCATGCTTAATGTGATTCCGTTGTTCCTCTCAGTAACAGCTCTATTTTGCAGAATATGTTCTATTTCAAAACATGATAAAATTGTCACACACATCTTTCGTTATGTGTTTCAGGTGGCTATTATGATAGGGTCCTCACTATTTAAGCTCCTCTCCAAATATTCTACAGTCGAGTCCTTCATGAGGTATGTTGTCATGTCGTCTATACATGCCATATGCCTAGTGCAATACCAGCTAGATATCATGTCATTGGAGTAATATCAAACATATAATGAAGAACATATATATACTTGTATGTTTGTACAATTAATACAATTTACATTACTGCAAATAGGAGTTTTGTGCAGAAAAGATGTGTACATACTGGTATATGTTATGACGTGTATGTATTGTACTTGCAGGCCTGTGCTGTTTGTGGCAGCTATAACACTCATCATGCCTGTGATATATCCCGGGGTGAGTTCACATCACTTTTCTCGACTGGTATCGTGTTTGCTACATGTCTGTGGTGAACTGACATTTATTAATGTGGTGTCACCATTAGCATCAATATTGTAGCTACATAATAACTTACCGAGGAAATACGGATTGCTGTCTGACTATTGGTATGTTTTGCCACTGGTAACAATGCATGATTGTTGAGATGCCATTTCAAAGTGAGATGTCCACTTTCAGAACCAGCTGGTGATCTTCATCGGGTTCCTGGTGTTTGAAGTGTGTGTCGGGATCTTCTGGCCGTCACTGAGCACCATGAGAGGCAAATACGTGCCAGAAGCCAGTAAGTGACACTGACGTGCTCTTCAAATTCTTCTATATACTGTAAACCCAGAAAGTATTAGCATCCATTTATTTAGCGTTTTTGAAAAAATTCGCTAATATTTATGGACTCTTAAGTAATAAAATACGGCTTTGCTTTTTCTGTCATCCACCCTCTAAATTAAATGGCCGCTAATACATCCACTTTGGTAAAAAGCTAAACATAATGGACGTTGATATTCCTGGGTTTACAGTATCTGTAGTTAGATATTTGTCGCTGTACAAAATTGAAGAGTAATTACATATGTTCATATGTTCTATTTGCAGCCCGAGCTACGATCATGAATGTGTTCAGAATACCGTTGAATCTCATAGTGGTTGTGATACTAACACAGGTAATCATAGTAAA
Source organism: Terebella lapidaria (assembly GCA_949152475.1). NCBI lineage: Eukaryota > Metazoa > Annelida > Polychaeta > Terebellida > Terebellidae > Terebella > Terebella lapidaria. The sequence goes on from OX424555.1 coordinate 21,350,138, forward strand.
GAGATCTGTAAATATATGTCAAACTTGAAGAAACAAACATTTATAAAAAATCCCCTTGAATTGCACCATTGTAATAGAATTAATTAGCACTACATTTATGGATACAATCTGTTCCAGAATCTGCCGATGCACATTGTATTTGAGTGCTGTGTGGTGTTCCTGGTCATATCTACCATGTGCCAGCAGTGGCTACTGACGTAAGTAATTACCGTATATATCGCCACAGTGACACAATTGTCATGGTAACCAGTCTTTTGTAAGTCGTCATGTATTGTCTCTGCCTGCTGAATATCAATATGGCAGGAGATTGTTCGTGCTTTTAGGGATGTTTGCCGTGCTTTTAGGGATGTATGCGCATGGATCACTGATTTTGCTGTACTAAATTATAGCTCAATCGAGTATACACTATAAGCTTTTCATAGACAACATGATTTTTCTCTAAAGTGTACATATAACTGCAGGAACACTTCAGACACATACACAATTAAGATGACAACTGTTTGATTCTTAACGAATCTTAAAGAACGAAATCTGTACAGAGGTGATGGTTGATAATATACAGGTCACTCTGTGAAGTAATTTCCATGTGCTGTCTGTGTACATTTATGATATACCACACTTTAGATCTCTAACCGTTGGTATAAAAGTGAGACCTGGGAGGTCATACTAACCTAGAACAGATATAAATTTCATTGTGATGAGCAGTACAGCTGAAAATACACATGTGTCTTGTCAATTTCAGGTTAGACCATCAACATAGTAATTAAAGTAGACATGGATTAATTATTTTGGGTGAATCTTTAGTGTTGTATCTGATAACTAATAACTCAAGGTAGTTAAGCATAAATGTCTACTCTGTGATTTGTACATATACATCATTATGTATATACAATATTTAAAATTTGTACATGTTTGACCAGTTTTAGGCCTGCCTCCCATCCTAGTATTTAGCCCATACTCTGATGTTGCTTCATACATTTATCAATCTCTTTAACGAGATGTACATATTTTCAGGGTGTTTGTGTGTGTGGATTTGAGGTGATACAATTTTCACAGCATGTCCTTTTGTAAATGGGGAGCATTTGTCAGTCACATGTCCTCAATGGCGTAATGTTATATAGTAATGATATATGATATACCGGTATACAACACATTACATTATTACATCAGATTCAAATTTGTGGTATGCGATTCTTAACCCAGAAAAAAATATCAGATCGAAAGTGTTAAATTCATACCAAACCATGTAGATTCTGATACACACTGGATTTGGGTTTAAAAACATAATATTATTATTAAGACGAGGCATCATTCGATTTCAAGATTCTGAGATATGATGGACGGGTGAGGGACAGTAACCATTGATGTACATGTATTGACCCCTCTATTTACAGAATGGACACCAATCATCGCTTGGCAGGGGCCTCACAGAGTAGCCAGTGACTAGTGTAAATAATGAGGTGATGGACTGTTTTGTTTATTGCATGTGGTGTACATGAGTTCAATAACCATACTACCAGCTTTGTGGCCCCTACTGTCGTGTCCTCCCTTATTTGGAAAGTTCTATATATTATGTAGTTATAAGACATTGTGGCATACATGTATGCAGATTTCTTGGTTAATTTCATACTACAACAAAAATTTTACAAGTTTTAAAGAAACTTAATCTGGTGTTATACTGAAATCATGAAGACCCACCCTCGGTTCTGAGATCACTGATAAAGAGCCAGAACTTCCTGCCTTAATCTTTATCACTTACTAGTATCGAGTATGTAATAAGAGGCTGATAGTTTATGACCGAAACTATGTTTTATTGACACACCTAACGTTATTGTAGGGGTTTGATCAATGGACCATTCAAACGAACAATGTTGTAGCGAGTATAGGATGGTAGATTCCAGATATCTTAGCTGTAGCAGTACCGGTAGTTCGGTTTAGTGTAAGTTGGGTGCAGACATCTTTTCAATTACTCTCGCCACCTGCATGTTATCAATACTAAGTTTTCATAGTCAATGAGGTAGTATTCCTGTATGTTGAAGAAGACAAATACTGGAACCCATTTAATGTTGCTTCATGTGTCATCCACAATGAAATCAATTGTGGTATGAACATCTATAGTTTACATGTAGTATATGGTGCAATGCTGAAACTATGGCACTAACATGATCATGAAGATTTGAACAGTAAGGGGATTTGTTGATGTGTATCCGAAGTAATTTATAAACATGCTCATATGAATTTAAATTACATGTATTGACATGTGAATACTGCTGCTGAAACCTCTAGCATGCCAGCAATATTTTAGATGTATTGATTCAAATGTAAGTAGGCATGATGTTATTTCAGTATTTGTAAATATGATCTTTGATGTAAGAGAGATATTGTGATGTATGTATCTATATGTATGCCTATGGTATCTGCTACCATTACAGTCCAAATGAGCAGCCGTAAATATATACAGAGCCCTCTGCAGTGCAAAATTATAATATGTATGAAATTCGGTCTGATAGGTGGTTGGATGCTTTACATGATGTCAAACAGAAAAGTGAAGTGCATGTGTTTTTGTGTACTTGCAGACTCGCCGGACGAATGCCTAAGCCTAGTGTGACTGAGTTGGAGAGCAAGGAAGGAGGCAAGCTGTCAAGTCCTCCCCTGTCTCCTGCTAGTAGTGAACCTCAGGACAAGCAGCCGCTCCTCAGAGAGGCCACCGCCTAATGCTGACACCACAATAGTATTGTCTGAACTCAGCAAGGCCACCACCTGATACTGACACCACAATAGCCATGTTTGAACTCTGAGAGGTTATCACCTACTACTGACACCACAATAATAATGTCTGATCTTGGGAAGGTTATTGCCTAGTACTAACACCACAATAATAATGTTTGAACTCAGCAAGGTCATCGCCTACTACTGACACCACAATATTGATGTCTGAACTAAATCATGTATGTGAGGCCAGTCCACCAACTAGTACTGATGCCACAATAATAATCTCTGAAGTCAGTGAGGCCAATCTACTGCCTATTAAGCCACAAGAATAATGTCTCCCCTATATTTTTCTCCTGGCTTCAGCATCTGGATTTGTCAGATGTAATACAGTTGTAAATAATGAGAGTACAGCATGCAATGGGCACTATATACTGTATAACAATAATCTCTGAGATAAAATTGCATTTTTATGAAGAAACTGTGAAATAGGTATTGTATGTGCCTTTCAGCAATAACCAGAATTGTTGTTTTATCTGTTCACATCAATCTTGGGAAGTTTGATTGTTCAAACCATGAAGCATGAAAAATACCACAATCTAGGAAACAAATTTTCTTCATTCCTTGAAGTACAAATTTGTGAAAGAAATTTTGCATCAATGCATCACTCGATAAATTTGATGAAATTCATGGTACCAGTCTGTGATTCATGTAAGGGGAATAGGGGATCTAATTGGTATTAAATCATGCATAGCTTTAATATATTCTTGTAAGACAAGAAATAATATTATGCTGTGCGCTCTGTATATATATAAAGAGATATTCATTGATCTGTTCTTTTGTTTGTTTGGGAGGTTACCTAAACATCATACATTTCGTGAAAGGGTGAATGTTTATGTATATTACTCACAGAGAATTGTGTGACTATTAATTTGCTTTTGTGCCAGGGTTTTGTGATTGTTGCTCGTTAGTATCATAGTTTAAAAAATTGGTCAAAATAAGTGAATTATCTGTTTATTGTCCGTCGTTTTGACGATGCTGTTAAATAATGTGTATTAGTAATCACGATGCCACGTTCAAATCTTTACATTCCAACATTCAGTTTCATGCTAACACGTAAGTAACATTGTCATTCAACGATAGTTTATTCTGTACTTCATGTGCTAGCAAGGGAGACCCTGTACCTACAATGTATGTAATTACTTTTAAAAATTGCTCCTAAAAGTTTAGCATTGTGATCAAATGGCTTGAGAACAACAGGTCGATACTTTCATGTGTTTAGTGCAATGCTGCATATCATATTCGTAGCAAATGATTGTATTTAGTTTTATATAATACCCACAAAATCAATTTTTACAGCTTGTATACCGGCATGTCTGCACTAATCATATTTAGCTTTTATAAATACTATTGCACAGCATACACTTGTGAAACAAAATGAAGTGATTACAATGTAGCAGAACAAATTGCAAAATGAAGATACCTGAGTGATAGTGTACATTATTATGTATGTGAGAGATATGTTGTATAAATCATAATTTGAAGACGGACTGTCATGTTCCAATCACTTGATATCAATTGTTAATGTTTATTCTCCACATTTCTCATATGTTCTACATATAGAAGCTGCTGCGTGATATGGAATGTGTTGTAATGTATTTGTTACGTTATTAATTTCCCCCAGTTACATGTTATTACATATATCTGTAAGTTCCATGCTGCCAGCACGCACACATTACTTAGTAGGATTCGATATATATTGTAGAAAGCTACAGAATACATGCGAGTATGATGGTTGACTAAAATGATGAAATTATTCTTTGATGTTTGCATGGGCAAAACAGCTTGTAAAATATCGCTGGTAATAATCAATTTGAACAGAATCCAGATGTACATTTTGTTATAGGATTATGTGAGCATGTCACAGTCCCCAGCCATTATGGGATGTTTAGTTTTATCATTAATAATTGGTTATTGAATAAATGTGAAAATTGTAATCATTCAAGTCAGTGTTGGAAATTTAAAAACGTGTTGAATACGGTGAAGAATATACCCCAGAATGTATCCATCATTGATATCACAAATTGGCAGTTACGCAGTGCGTCAGGCAAGGCATACAGTCTATTTGAAAAATTATGTATGGAGCTCAATAATTATTTATTGTTGTAAACAACAAATGTGTTATATATATAATATATATATTCTTTTGGGTTCAAATATTGTGTACAAAATGTGGAATAAACGCCTTATAAGGAAATGTGTTTGGCTCATTAGATTCACACTCTAGCTATCCTGTTATGAAAGTTAATGAAAAGGGGAAAAAAATGGCCCAAGGGTTAAGGTAGGTAACCCGACAATTTTGGTTTGGGCACCACAAGTGAGATATGACTGAGATTTACATGTACCAATCGAGGTCATCTTTGTGAACTTTAATGTCACCATTAGGTGTGCTTCATATGACTTTGTATATGTTCATAATGCAGCTATATGCTATATTTACAAATACTTTGTAGAGACCACATTTAACAGTGTTTAAGGTCAGGCGTGACCTTGGATTTAGCATTAAAGGTCGTCTGAGGTAAACCTCAAGGTCACCAGAAGATGCACCATATATGACTTTCTACATATTCATAAGGCAATCCTAAACTGTACATGTATTTGCAAGTGTTTTAGCCCCGAAGCCCAATTTACACGTTTCGTATCAGACGTGAAATTTAGCACTCGAGGTCATCTGAGGCCAAAAAAAGATGTGTTACACACAACTTTTCATATGCTCATGATATAAACTTCAGCTCTATTTTCAAGCATTTTGTCTGTAGAGGCCAATTTACACATTTAAGGTCCCCGTGACCTTGAGATTTAGCTTCAACTTGTCAACCTGAAGATCATCAAAAGATGTAAGTTTCTTCACCCCATATGGTAATTTGTGCGTATCAGGGGCCTCTAGCACTCTTATCCTTACGTTAATACTTACGACAACCCAAAGATTTTCTCCCTCTAACTCGACACTGTCTTAGCTGAGATCACAATCTTAAGTCATAGATTTTTCATCTTAACCTGAGGGAGCTTGGGAGGTGGTGTAACGCCACCTTAGCTGAATTCGCAACGAGGTCTGCTTTCAAATGTTCTACATAATTATATTGCAACGACGTGAAAATCGGCGGCGTTTTCAGGGAAAGGGACTTTCAACACACAATTTTTAATTGATTTGTCCATAGCATTAATTTGGATCATCAGTTCAATTTGAAATTTAATTTGAAATTATTTGACAAAACTGAAGAAAAATTGCAATCTACTCCAATGTTAAATGTCTTCCGTAAATGGGATCACCTGAATTCGAGCAAATTTAGGGATTTTATGATGTTTCTTTGAGCCCATGAGCAATGTACAAATTGTGAGGTTTTTATGACAGAAAAATACAAGTGTATTCTGATCAAATATCTCCTTGCCAAAACACTATACAAATCAATCATCCATTAACTTGCCAAACTGTGCTCAGATTATCAAAATTCATGGTTGAGGTGAAATTGAACAGAGTAGATTAATAACTTTTTTTCTTTCAGTTTTTGATAAAATCATCAATCAAAAGTTTTGTGTTGAAGTTGACTTCAGTAATTTCAAACAATGTAATATGTTGAAAAATGACTTGGGGAAGCCAACTGCTCGTTGTATTGCATTGTCCGTACACATGCAAGTTACAACAGTTATCGATCACAGCTTTCCACAGCTTTATATTCTTTCCACTTGATGCTGCGGGTTGTTCAATACTTGTTCAATTAATTACAATTACTTGTTCAATTTAGTGGGCAATTTAATTCCCAGCTGATTCCATATAGTTAAGTTCCAGAATGACGATTGGTTATGATAGAAAAATGTTTACTATGACACACCATTTCTTCTTTTTATCTGTGACTATCATTTTGTACAACTGTTGAACTCATCATTATCATTGATTATCATGGAGAAACAGAATTGCCCACCAAATCAAAAGCGAATCAAAGAAATATTTCATGACACTGAAACTTCCCTAAACTTTTCTTACCCAAGTGTGTGTTACGAGTGGTTGTAGTTATGGACGTGGCTGAGCTAAGATTTCGGTGTAAGTATGTCTTAGGACATACTTACGTAAGACGTCATCGAGTTAGAGGCCCCAGGTCCTTTGGGCTTTTCGAGCCAACATTTCAGCAATTCAAGGCACTCCTTCTTCATACACAATGTCACCGACCCCAATTAGCATATTTTGGAACGAAAATCTCCAAACTGGTTAGAAACAAACAAGAACTGAATTTTGAACCTTTTTGAGCATTTCGTGCTATTCTAGGCACTCCAACTTTATACACAATGTCAAGTAGCCCAATTAGCATGAGAAAATCATACAAAGTGTCGATTTGGGTAATTTTTACCCCAAAATTGTTGTTTTGACTTTTCAAGATCATCGAAGATCACATTCAATGCACCACACATATCGCCATATATATGTGGCGTCCTATTTGAAAGTGCCAATATCTCTATTTTCAAGCGTTCTATGAGTAGTGTGGTGGCAGCTCCGATTATGGAAGAAAATGCTTAGAAATGGCCCAAAATGCATATTGACGCGATTTGGGACAAACAAATTCACCGACCTGTCAAAAAGTCAACATGGCCCCCACGCGCAGACCGGCAAGGGCAACCAAACTTATACACATCACAGAGGTACATAAAGCAATCATTTGAGACAAACATTTTAGAACTGTGGCAACAGTTTTTGAGAAAATGGTCATCAATGTTAAAACTGGCCGTTTTTCGACTCAAATGACAGCCATTTTGAAAAAAAAAATGCGATAATAAAAAAAAACTAATAATAAAGGCCTCCCTCTTGAAATATTGTTAGGTATTTTTATGCAAAATTTCAGAAAAAATCGACTGTAAACTTCAAAGACAAAATGGTTCACGGCGGGAGGACGGACTTACTACGAACACAAAGCCATGAAGTTATCAGACCAAAGGTCGGTAACCTAAAGATAGCCCAATAGTGAAGAAAGGTTACCGGAAAAATGTATATTATTTACCCTCAACTGTTCTTTTTCACCAAAATGGCTATTTCGACCTTTCAAGGTCGTCGAAAGTCATATCAAGGTCACTACTGAAACTGACATATATGATTTTCTGTTTGTATGTGTCAACATTTAAGCTCTATTTTGATGTGTTTTGCTTGACTACTCCAAACAGCTCTCATTTCAGTGTTTCTCCCAACTGGGGAACCCGGCGGTGATGCGGGTATTGTATGTGTATATTGTGTATATTTTTATCAATTTCCACTAAACACTGATCATACATGTATATACAAATCACCATTTAAGTGTATATTAAAATGTTTAATATGGTTTAAATGGGTTTTCGTCGTTTTCACTCATGCAGACCTGCCGAGGTTTAAGCTTGTACTCTCATATTACTCAATACCAGTATATATTGCATGCACCTGTCTGTCGTCTCAATTTCAGTGTTGTACATGTACCCGCTTTATTCAAACGCTTTTTACCCACCCACCCACCCTCAAATTTGGGTAGATTTACGTGTATTTTATTGGTTGTATGTATTGAATGTATGTATGTACGTGTGGAAATTTTTACCTTGGTAAAAAATAAAGAATTTTCCCAAACCCACGTCAATCAATTTCCACTAAACACTGATCATACATGTATATACAAATCAACATTTAATAAGTTATCGAACCTCCATTCCGTGGTCTGTCCGTCGTCGGCTTTGTCCTTATTTTTATTTTTAAATACAGTTTACTTTTCTTTTCTGAAATTGTGTCCAACAATATCAAAACTTATTGAACATAGAAGTATTTCTAAGGTTTTCGGTATATTTTTTGACCATTTATGAAAAACGGCCAATTTAGAACTTTTAACGATGGTTTACTCAATTTGTTTTCACTAACTGTTTGTTTTAATTTCGTACAAGTATGACATTCCAGGTCATCTCTGAGGTTTATAAAGTTGGAATGCCTTGAATCGTTTGCAAAGCTCTAAATGTAGGCCAAAGTGACCCCCAAAAAGATTAAATTTCCACTTCGTTTGCTTGAAATTCTTCCCTAACTGTATCCCTCCGAACAAATTTCGGCGGATACTATGGACTTGCGATCGTCTCGCCGCTGCGTCCGCTGTACATATTTTCTTGTGAACACTATAGCTAGGTTGCAAATGTGAACCGATTCTAGTACTATTTTATATGGACATGTTTTATGGTATTGTCACGACACCCATCGATTTTGGATGCCATAGCTACCAGGTTGGCCGATTGGCACATTTTGTGATGAAATCAGCTGACAGTGTTTTGACACACATGGATTTGTACAAAATAGATTACCACCACAGTGACTAAATAAGTTAACAAGAATTCCACTGGTTAGTTGAATAGGGCCCACAATACATATAATTAACACGAGAAACATGTATCATTGGACCGAACATTTTGTCCGGTTAAGATTTTATAGCGTAAAAACAATATTGATTTATAATATTGATATTTAACTTATTACAGAACTTTATAATATCGTCCTCTTTAGAACGTATTAGAACATATGCATTTTCAGCGAATGTAAATATTGAATCATCTGTAATTTTGGGATTGAGCAAGGTTTCATTTTCTAATCCTGTGACAAGCTTCCCTGGAAACAGAAACCCATAAGAGAGATCTCTCTTATGGGTTTCTGCTGGAAAGTATTTGGTAAGGAACAATAAGTTAAGGAATATTTAGTCGTTAAGAGTACTAGTGCATGGAATAAAAATATATTGTCAGAAATTAACGTTTTTTGGGCAACATGAATCAAAAGGCATCAGAGGGATACACCAACCCGGTCGTCGGCGACCAGAGAGCATCTAGTTTCACATATGGATGACATTTCGGACTGTTTGTCTGCTGTTTGAAGACGTAATGCCTTGAATCGTTTGAATGGTATCATCCACTCAAGCTGGTCGTTGGAGACACTGAGCTCGCAGATACAGCTTTGGTATGTATTATGAGCATATAGGAAGTCATGTACAGCACATCTTTTGATGACCTTGTACTTGACATCGCATGACCTCGAGTGGTGATATCAATGCGAAGTTCAAACTGAAATGTTTAATTAATCCCTACATTTGAAATGACTGCAGATGGAGCTGAGACTTGTATTAAACGCATTTAGGAAGTCATATATGGCAGATCTTCCGATTGTCTCGATGCTGACCTTCACCAGATTTTGATTTTGACCATGCTTTGACTATGAGTGGTTAATCCGAAGGTCATACATGTATATAACATGAAATGTTTAATTAGACTCTGCATACAAAATGACTGTAGATGGAGCCTAGTTTTGTTTTTTGAGCATATAGAAAAACACACATGGCCGATCTTGCTTTTGGTGAGCTCGAACATTACCTAAGATGACCTTTGAGTGATACTTGCCGAGGTCACGTCTGACCTGAACGTGTAAATCGGCCGCTGCACCCAAACTGCGTGTGCATATAGCTTAGGTTTCATCATGATGACCTTGAATTTGATCCCCAATGAACTGGATTTAAAGCAGCAATCTTAGTGGGGAAGACAGTTCAGACCTGACACTGTACATTTGTCTGGTAATCATTTCTGCCATTGGGCTAATTTTCAGTATTTTGTGAAATTTTCGTACACATTCTGTGGGGGAAACCTAGCTGTGTTACTGGAAGTATAAGATACTGATTTACTTATTGGTGCCAACATAATGGACTTTATGACATGGGCTTCGTATATTAGTAGATTAAAATTTTGAAATCTACGGATCTGAGTTACAAAACGCAAACATTCTGGTATCAGACAAATAGACGAAAATGCTACTATCAGTCTACAATTTAGTGTACGAAATATATTATAATGTTGAAATGTTTTTATTGACGCCTGTGACAGACTACGGAGTCAGGAGCGGGTCGATGAGGGACTGGAGTTCCTCCAGGGTCAAAGCGTAGTTGACACCCAGGTCCACCTTGTTCAGGTAATACCACGGTGTGCCAGACGCCCCGCCTACAGAAATACAACGTGCAATATATTTAAACTTCATTGAGGGATAATGATAATTTAACCGTGCTACATTTATGCTGGGAAGCAAATTTTAACGAATTATTACATGTAAATGTCGTGTGTATTGGTTGATATGGGCACATTGCGATATTACATCAACTGAATTCAAGCATTCTCAACTCGAGGTTGTCGTATTCATGAAGCGCATGTGTACATGTACTCACGCTGTGTTGCCAGTTTCCAGTTGGCCCAGGCTTTGTTCCACACGACTGGAATGCGGTTCTTGAACTCTTGGGGATCAACACCGACGGCTTCATTAGCGTAGGTCGCCAGCAGACTGAGAGAGACAAGGAAAAACCGTCTTGAGATTTATGTGTTGTCTGGCACTGTACTCAAAGATTTGACATCGGATTCGGTTTGGGTGCCCCGGAATAATATCACACGAAGTACGTGTACTCGACTTACTCGAGCATCTCGGTGTGTGTATTGTTTTCCGTGTTGCCGGATGAGAAGTCGCTGTATCTGTCCAGGATGTACTCCATGTAGACAAGAGTGGCATCGTCACCCACCATACTCTGTGCTACAAAGTAACCCTGAAACAAAAGGCAACTGTGTGAGCATACGTCTACACGTATATGTCCGCACGTGTATTTCTCCATATGCATGTAAAATGCTAATACAGTGGTCCCCCTCAGATAAAACCCCCCTAATAAAGATTTCTCCCTTTGTAAAGACTATTCCTTGTGGCGCTAGGATGGTTTTACTACTATACGTAAATGAACCCATCTAATAAGACACCCCCTTTGATAAGACCTTAATTTTGTGGCGGAAGGGCCTGTCTTATTTGAGGAGGACCACTGTAGTTTTCATAAACGGTGTGTCTCTTCGACAAGTGAACGCGGGATTCATTGGAGTGCTCGTAATACACTTCAGAAGGTACTCTACTAGCATATTTTTGTGCTACACGATATACACATTATAATCAAAGCGTAAAAACACTCAATAAAACATAACTTGTTTTTTTCCTTCGCCTTCAACACCCTTCGCCTTCAACACCCTTAAAGCTGTCCAGCTGCACGCCGACTTACCTCAGTACACAGCTGTCCCCATCTGTGGTAAGGCAGCTGCATCTGGTAAATGACGAGGTCCAGCTGGCTGGGCCCGTAGAAGTCGCCCGCCTGTTTCAGGTAGGGCCAGGCGGCGAAGCTGTCCGGGCAGTTGGTCTCCAGGTAGACCTCGAGACGGACGGGCGCCCCTGCGGACGCTGAATTGTACCGGATCCCGGGGTCCGTGTCCAGGATCGGGATAGGTACGGGCACCTGTCCGTGGCCCAGGCCGAGACAGAGGGCGAGCAGAGCAAGCTGCAGCATCCTGGTGTGTGGCTGAGTACAAAATACGTGTGAGACGGGATGGTGGTATACACTTGTATGGATAAAGTTCTTACACGTGGGAATATGTGCAGATTGGCTTGTCATGCGTCGCTTTATCTTTCGTCACTGATAATAGTTCGTCGGCATATTTGGTATGATTCAATTATGGTAACTCCAAAACTACGATGAGTTGGTAATAATATCACAAATTTATGTTTTACAAGATATGGTGGCAAAAGTATTTCAGGAAAACACAAACTTCAATTTGTTTGTGAGCACATGTACATGTGTGTGTTTTTTTTAGTCAACTGTTTCTTTAAGACCCATAGATCTACATGTACGCCCATACGATAACAACCCAACGTACGTGTGGTGTACAGTGGGTTTCATACTTATCTACCTCTAGAATGACGGGTATCTATGGGGTTATTCGTATCGAACAAACACTAATGCACGAGTGCATGGATAAACCCAATTCACGACGAATGAAAACATTTTAAACGTCTAAAAAGTCGTCATCTAAAAGTTCGAGTTTTGAAACATCCCTCCAGAAGGTAACCGTAACGAACTTGTTTTATCAACATTCTTTTTGGACAAAACGAAAGACGTTGAACTTGTCCATTTGAAGCTACATTTGAACTTGTCCACCTATTAAATGCCAAGTGTCTACGATCAACTCTACTAACTGGTTGCGCGTACAGCCGCTAATTTGTGGAATACATGATGTTATCATGATAGATATACCTCTACATGACAGCTAATGTTTGTTCCATATCGTTGTACCATTCCAAATGAGAATATTGTCATGGGGTTCTAGGAGCCAATTCACGAAATATATAAATATGAATTACCGGTAGTTACCAACTAAACCTAGGATTTGACCTCGTCTGACCCAGGCTGATGCTTAAACTGTTATGGCTAGATTCGTGGCCACTTTAAGTCAAACACAGTTTACATTGTACATCAACGTTTATTTCCTCACACATCGCACATTCATTCATGCTTGAAACACAGTCACAACATTTATGTACAAATGGCAGTAATACATGGAAGTTTTCCATGAAATAATGGAACATTTTTATTCTTCATTGAACAATTTCAATACCAATGTATGGTAGTTTGTTACTTCAACTTCAATGTCTCACATGGAAACATGACAAATGTTGCTATGATTTCTCCTTGCTTGCATAAATTATATTTATAAGTCGGAGAAAAACATGGCTGATGGCAGAAAGGTGACTGGAGAAATGTGCAGTGTCAAGCCACGGAGCTAAAAAATACGGTAGTTTTTTACTGAAATGACCGTTTTGCCTTTTCGATGTCATTGGGGGTCCGTACCGAAAATGGCCATATATAACTTCGCGGTTGAATGTCGTAATAGCTCAGTTCTGACTTACAGCTTTCTACGAGTGGCAATACATGTACGGACAGTTCCAATATAACGGATGCAAAATTGCCTAGAATTTTTGAAAATTTCCTGAAACTAGTGAAAGTAAAAACTTTTTTTAAAGGCATGCACACATTTTTTTTGATCTGGAAAAGGCTTAATACATGTAGTAACATGGTTTCAGACACACACAAAATATTTTCATCGGAAACCAATTCAAGGGAGGCTAAACTTATAGTAATCACAATGATGTATATGTGCAATCATGCGCATAAATTAGCAAAAAAATTATGAGAAAATGGCCATCAAATTGGCCGCCAATTTGAAAAAAAATGTGAACATAAAAATACATCCCTATTGAATTATTTCTTTAAAATAGTTTTTGTTCAAAATTTCAGGAAGATTCGACTGTAAACTTTGAAGATATAAATGTGAACAGATGACGACGACGGACGACACGCCATGCCAATAGATTATGGAATCTAAGGTACGGTAACCTAAACTTCCACACATTTAATACACATATTAGGTGGGTACGTATAGCAGCATTTTGAGTTCGATATGACCTTTGGGTAAGGGTCGTTGCCAATTATCACCTGTTTGCAACTCGTTTGCGGTGAAAGTCAATTCAAAATAAATATATTAATATCATTCGGCAAATATTGCCCCCATAGAGCACACTGTTTCGACACAATGTATGCATTTACATGTCTATCTCGATATAACTTGAGAACCACAGTAAACTTGGACGGTAGAACCAATTGGCTACCAGTCGACTTGGCATCTTGCATCCGAATTGCACAGTGCGCTCTTCTAATTACATCAGTTTAAAACATATTTCATTGTTCTTGCGTGAGTCGAGATTGCACATGGAGACCGTACGGGTTTCATTCCGGGTACATTGCCCCCCGGGATGGCCTAGGAGTGGTGCCGACGCCGACGGGTCGGCTCCTCAGACCAGTGTCTCCGTCTTCGCCGCCTCCGCTTGCGGTGTCCGTCTCCGTCCGCCGTCCGGTCGTTCTCGTCTCCGAACTCGTCGTGAAGACCTGGAAAGCGTCCTGTACAGGAATTAATTAACGACACGATACCAAGGAGCTTCCTATACGTTGGAAAGGTATTTGATATCACTTCCTTGTATTTTCGGATACTTGGAAAGGCGATCCTTAATTGTTGGAAGGAATGAGTTTGTTATGAGAGTTATTTTTAACAAAGTATCCCAAAATGCATTGAAAGTGTTCGAATGCAGATGCATGCGCGTAGACTATGGTGGTTTTTGCTGTGCGATACAAAAATAAAAGATAGTTACCATATCATTATACATGTGAAACAAGCACGTGTGGATCAATAGGAGTTGGAACACAAGATGGGAAAGTGTATAATTGAGCGATAACTATATGAACACAGAGGCGAAAAGCACGAAATTACAGTGTAAACTACACTTTAATAATTTTAATGATCTTGAGAGATATTTCCACAGCTACATGTACAAGTACTATATGGACTAGACAGATACCTTGAAAAAAAACTACATTTACTTTTAAACTATTTACACTATACAGAAGACAGTTTGATTGGGAACACACATGCAGGATACACTTCTCAGACAGGGAGAACAAATCAACAAAAAATGCTGTGAAATTAACCGGGTGAAATTATAATCAGAACCATGTCTCCTTTGATGATTTGCATACACTGATGCACAATACTTGATGATAATAGAAAATGCATAGTGGCCAAGCGAAAAGAAGGGGTTCATGTGTTGAATCAAAATGGATAAATTATAGGCAAATGTTCATGCACTTCTGTTGTTCCTACCACACAATCAAATGTTTGATTAGAAATGAAACTGAAAGGGGACCCATCACCAAAAGGGCAAATCTCGAACTGATTATTGTATAGTTGGACCTGCCATGACGTTGTTTCTTCTTGTTTTTCCGAGCCTTTTTCTTCTTTTTGCCTGACGGTCTTTCTGCTGCAAACGTGAGTTTTTTTCTTCAGTTTTATAGCGAAATGTTAGAGCAAACAAAAATGTCTTTCCCCCAGGAAAAAAAGAATAGGTAATATGTATATAGCATACATTCTTTAGAGTATGCTTGAGTACGCTCTAAAATGATTGCACTAAGACAGTCATAACGAGGAAAGTGTGCAGATATCTGAAGAGAATTATTTAGAGCGAAATATGTTCGTAGAAGTCTGTGAACGATGGCTTCGTAATATTGAAAGAATCACATCCATACTAATGTTCACATACTTTTTTTTCGTAAGACACAACGACGTGTAGAGAAAGACGTGACATTACAGAACTGATGTAGACAAGAAATACAAAGTAGCATTAGAGTTATATTTCGGCGCGTACAACAATCCAGAGAAGTGCTACCGTGTATGACCCTGACGAAGACTGACTTACTTTTATGGCAGTAGCGTCCGCGCCAGCCCTGGTAACACTGGCACTCGTTCACATCAGCACAGTAGCCATTCACTCCACATGACTGCTTGCAGTGGGCTGCTCAACACACAACATAGGCTACTTGCAAGGTTGCATTATGATCGCGATATTCAACACTATGGGCTTTAATATTTTAGTTCAAGTGATTATTGGTTCCATTATGATCTTTATCCAACCCTGCTAGTTTTCTTTGAAAATGGATGGGGTGGAGTCTCATATCGAGGAGAAGTAACATCCAGAAACCCACCTTTCTGACATATTTGCCCGGTATATCCATCCAAACATAGACACGTGTTGTTAGAAGCACAGGTCCCGCCATGAACACAAGGTGGGTGGCACTGCCCTAAACATGCATTGGTGATAACATAAAACACTAATTAATTTCAAATCTACATAATGAAATGTGGTTATGTGGACGTGTTTGAACACCAGTGATCGTCTGTTTTACCTTCAATATGTTGACAGTGGTCACCATAGAAACCATCAGGGCACTCACAGAGGCCAGGCTGGAGACAATATCCTCCATTTAGGCAAGGTTCTCGACATATTGCTGAAAATGCAAATGCATCGGTACGAGAATGAAAGTGGCGGGAAAAAAAACATTTCTCTTCATATCTTACATGAGCAATTTAAACTAAACTTCAAGATAGCCTATATTTTTTCAACACCGTACCAGTCTCGCAGCTGTGGCCGACGTATCCCTCTGGACATGCGCACTGGCCGGGTTTGATGCACGTGCCATTGTTTACACATCCGGGGAAGCACACGGCTGTTTGGGTCAACAAATATCATAGAGAGACTTTCAAACTTGTCATCTGATTCCTAGTTTTATCAATATAGCAAAAAAATACATTTTTGTTCATTTAAACCTTACCCAGTTCGCACTGCTCCCCAAGGTAGCCCCTGGTGCAGTCACAGTGTCCCGCCTCGTTGCACGTGCCTCCATTGCGACAGCCGTCGTGGCACATCCTGCGACTCTCGGCTGTAGGGGACAAACGACACAGATTAGCCGATAGTGCCAGCCACACCGCTCCATTGGCTTTGTCATACATCATATCACGGTCAATTGCCACTCGTCCTAGGACTCCTCGCGACCTCTGATCCTATCGAATGACGAATACTTCTACAGATTGTCTCCGATGTCGCAGGATATTAGTATGCGAGACCACAAGCAAAACATCCGAAAATCCTTTCGCCCAATTTGCAGAAATCAGTTTCATGTGTGCGGCAATTTGTTTCCAACCGGCGGAGTTCTCTGAACCAATCGCACAAGGACAAACAAGAGACGTTCGCCATTCTCCAGATAAGAGCACTTTGATATTCAAGAGCACGTTATGCAATTGATACACCTCATACAATTGATTTCTTTTCTTGATGGGAATTAGGAAAGCTAACCATGTGATAAGATCACAGATTTTGGGATGGATGGCGATTTACCTAACATAGAAAAAACTATGTGACGACTTTCTAGTCTTCCAAGAATGCTTTGAGCATCATGCTGACCCGGTCGTATAGAATGGTTTATACTTGTAATTGAATTTAGTTGTTCGGTGCATAGATAAATATATTTACTATGGTATCTCACGGCCTCCGTACTTACTACAACATCAACACCTGTTTCGCGCCACAAAAAAAGTTTCATTCATAATGACAAAATCAATCACTTATTTGGTAAATGTTTGCCTACTGCTAGCTATTTTGACAACACAAAATAAACCAGAGGTGGGGCTACTTTCTTTTGTTACATAAAATCTTTTCAAAAGCTCTCCCCGTGAGTGAATATATTGATCATAAGAACGTAGTGTAAACCCGTCAAGAGCAAACACGATTTTCTACAATGTTCCTCGCATCTGGTGCCCGACGGGTGTTTAGTTGTGTGTGACACAATGGTTCCTAGCAACTCGGGTGGCATGACCGTGTCGGGGCGTGGTTCCTGGCTGGGGTAATCCTCACACTTCATCAGTGTCTGCAGGTCCTGGGAGGGCCTAGTGTGGCCTGATAACGATCACGCCACATAACTTGTGATCCTTGGTAAAAAGGAACATCAATATTAGTTCCCACCTACTTTGACAACACCCGCCTAACTGATTGTTAAAAATACCACACCACCAAAATACTATACTCATTGAAAATCATCGATTGCTTCTAATAACAACACACTTCTATTGACATGGGTTGAATAACACATGGGATTTTTTCTGTCGCTATTTACCCCTAAACT
The DNA here is from genome assembly GCA_949152475.1 of Terebella lapidaria. Taxonomy (NCBI): domain Eukaryota; kingdom Metazoa; phylum Annelida; class Polychaeta; order Terebellida; family Terebellidae; genus Terebella; species Terebella lapidaria. The sequence continues at coordinate 21,368,290 of OX424555.1, forward strand.
TTCATTCACCCAATGCACAGAGCAGGATTCCATGAGGTGATTTATAAAATGCATAAATTATAATAAATTACCTGCATGTGCTTAATGTTTACTAATAAACCAGCGTAACTAGCCTCGGAGCATATAGTATTATAATAACCTCACTCGTATAGTATTCTATGTAGGGCGTTTGTTAGGGTCATACAAAGAAACTGGGCCAAGATTCTGCCTGCGGTCAACTTTACTCAGTGCGGCGCAGCATTGAAAAAAAAAGTCAAATATTTTGTAGCGATTTGTTGAAATGATCATACATCGACATGCAAAAGAAAGTTTAACCGCAAAATATTGTGCTGTCTGTTTGTGAGACAGGAGTGATCAATTGATCGATGCTGTGCGCCGTAACACAATCACGTATGTGCCCAGGCACTCCTGATTGTTTGACAGCCACATGAGCAATGTATATCAAAAGTTCTGACATTGTAGTTAATCATAATTCCAGATGTACCATTTATCAACGCAATACAGACTTGTAAGTATAATAACAGATGTGGAAGGTTACAAATAAATAATTGCTAACTGACTGTGATATTGGTGCTACACGTATGGTACACATTTCATGTGTACTGGCCAGGAAAACTCTTTCTCTCTAACCTTCAAGACAATCGAATATAAATAATAACACGATATTGACAAGGCTGCAAAGTATACAATTTTCCAGATTACATCAGATGTCCTCACTAAGTTATCGTCAAATGAAACGACATACATCGGAAATCTTTAGATAACAAGACATTCTCGATCCATCCTCCAATTGCTACATGTATGGTATAGGTTTATCTTGAATCGCTACACGAAGTCTGTAATGACAAGTCTCGGACAACCATAGACAAGTACAAGAGAACAGAGGCCCCGAATCTCCGAACCAATCCATCCAGTTACCCCGGCATTCTGAACTTGGTTAAAACAAGATGTGAGTGTTGCCTGAAACTTCCAAGAATGGGTTAGGTGTTGAAAGTTCGCTAGACAACATGTATCTAAATACGCTCTAATCACCCTAGCAGGTTCACTAGACTCGCCCATTATACGGATGCCTTTGTCGATAATTAACAGACTGGTTCCGATAACCCAAGATACACTGCAGATTTAGCAAGTCAACGATTGCTGGTCTAAATTGGAGCTACAAGACTAACAATAACCGGCTATCATTGGTCCACACTCGGGGAAATCCTAATCAATATCGGCAAATTCCTGCACAGACCTGTGTTTTATGAGCAGACAATTAACCTTACTTGCTCTACATGTCCATGTACATGTTGCAAAAATGCAGAAAATGGAAAAAAAATCCTTGCAGGTGCATGAAACCAATTCTCTTATAGGTTTCCTATGAAACAAAGACTCTGACGAAAAAGTAATAAAAGGAAATCTAACTCGGACAAGTTCAACATCTTACATAGGTGTGGCTTATGGATACATGTAAGCATTTTATCATGAGCTATTAGACGCATTCAATTTTTGTCCTATTGTCTTGGCATTCAGGGATCTGGTTTTGCTGTTTTATTTCGATGATATATTGAACACTTGTATAATGTAATGGCACTTCCCCAAGATACAATTTTTTTTTTGCGTGGAAACACGTATTTACTCTTATGTAACCGATTAAGAACTATATGAACCTAATCAATCGATCGGTATTCCTGCAATACATAGCATGCAAATCACTTGCTGATTCCGTACGGTAGAATTCTACAAATATATTCGTGATATTTTACCAGACTCGAACAATAAATATCGCGCGTCCAGACACGTGTAGCTAAGAGCGTTGTTTGTTGGAGTGTCGGGGTTATCATAAGGTCGCGAGCAGCCCCCAGTCAGCCATTGATACCACTGTTTACAAACTCCCAGTCAGATGCAGGAAGAAAGAACACCAGTAAAATTCGATGGGAGGAATCAGCACCTGAGAAAATCCCTTCCGATCACTGTATGGGCAATCGGTTTGCTGGATGTTGCTGGAGTTGTTCCCCTCCTCCCAAATCACCGAAAACCGTTTCATTGTCATTTAAAACGTTAAATGAAACATTTCCCCCCAAAACCGACTACAGAGGCAATATTCACGTCAAACTAAAACCCACCCATATGTCTCCGAAGTTTTCAAGGGTATACACATTTAAATTTGACTGATTATACAAGTTGGTAGTTCGTACAAATTTTCCATCTTTGGTCAAATAATATTTTACATACACTTAATTGATTCATCACATTATGTAAGATATGAATGTCTGTCATTGATTGTATGAATTAATTCTTTGCATGAAACTCTTACCGAATGCAATGCAGCGCTTGCGGAGGTGTATTTTGATGGGCGACCCTTTGATGGGCCGGCCCCGGCTGTTGTGGATATGCAATACGATGTACATGGACGCTATCGCTGTGTCCCGGCCCGTACAAGGAATTGTCATCTGGAAAACTGCAACAAATTGTATTTAAATTGTAACGTGAAAAGTAAAAGCGAATATATCAGCGATAATTTTTGCTAAAAAGCATCAACCGTTTCTAAGATAGCGACATTGATTTCTCTGTGTTACATGTATGCGCGAAATCTTCAAAACAAGTGGAATCTTCTTTGGAACGCAAATTTCGCTACTGGGCATGAAGAAACTACTACAAATATGTGGTAATAAGCAACTTTCGGCAAACTGAAATCCTAGAGGATTATTTCTAGGAATTCGTGACCGCTGGGGAATGATGCTATTGTGTCCAATACAGGGGCTTTGGGCCTTTCTAACCCCTGTGGTCACTATAAGCTAGCTAAAGTAAATTAGCGAAGACGAACTCTGACATGACATCCTGTATCTGATCTGTACGAGTCCCAAGAAATCCTGTCAGATCTTGTAAAGAAATCAAACAGTTGAGGGGGATTACAAACATTTAGGGTTCATGCTGTTTCTCTGTAAGCGCTTCGTTCAAATAGAGTACACTACAGCGTGTAGATGACAGGCCATTTCACAAAGTAGTCTACACATACATAATGCTAGGCGTTTTATTTTGATTAAAAGACGTCGAATCGAAACTAAAAGAACAAAATATGCTGAAAAATAGTGTATGCACATTTTCGCATGTAATTTTATTGTCATCGGGGGCCAAGTACTTGTTCTTACCTGTTTTCTCTTTTGGGACAATTCCATATTTGGGAATGCTGAGCAATGGATCATAGAGTGTGTCAGGATCCAACGACCGCAAACTGGAGAACTTGTATAAGTACTGCAAGACAAACGATATTAATAGCATTACATGTATTCATCACGAGGTAGTCTCTTGTACCTTTTAACTTTTGGAATACATGTATAATGACGAGTAGTTTACGACCTATACAGAATTGTTGTGGCAACAAGTCTAGCCAGCGATTTTCCGTCTAATCTGTGATACACGAGGGAACATCCCATTCCCGACCATGTCTGTGCTAGTTTTGTGGGTATATAATGTTTGTTTATCAATATTGAGTTCGATTTGTGAACAGTATCATGGGTCGAGACGTAAACAGTTGCTCCTGGGAGTGATTAGACATGTGCGATTGATCAGCAGTCGACAAGTCTCGAATGGTTGAGTTGCCTCCCATGCAGGGCGGAGTAGCCCTCCCAGGGCCCAGCCTTTCGATCCTCGGTGTGGGATGCCAGTGCTGCTGACCACAGGCTCCGGGTCATCAGTGGCGAGGGCATGGGCGGCGGCCGACAAACGGACCGAGACCCATACCGTAATACCCACCGCCGGGACGACAATTATGTCCCAGGTATTCATACACGGCAATCCAGATTGGTTCTGACCAATAACAAGCTAATCTTTACACCTGTAGGTGGAGTAAACCGGCCATTCTGAGCGACTGATCTTGCTCGTAAACACCGATAAATTGGACAACGAGTGCCTAGAGGCTGGGTTAGCTATTCCAAACGCTCCCAAATCACAGGATCAAACGCCACCCGGAGTCGGTGATGATCGGCGAGAGCGGATCCCACCGGAGCAGAGTATCACCTGTAGCATTTATCCCGCAATGTTCCGGCAAACTTCGCTACTTGCCGGAATTACTTCCCCATGTTATACACGTCGGCACATGCACGCCCAATTGCAATTTCATTACAGCAGCTTATGTTTGCACTTAGATCCTGCTACATGTAGTTAGCGGACGTTATCCCGTGGGAGGTCGTATTCTAGAGGCGCTTGTGATCAGTTACCGATAACAGCCTCCACACGAATACCTGTCAAAATTCCCCAACCCCTTTTTGCTTGATTGCATTTCCAAATATTCACACATATTTCTAACACCATTCAAATTCTGAACAATCAATCCTCGTCATTTGCGACAGTTCTTCAAAAACCCCGTTTTATTGATATTTTATATAATGTGCCCAATACATGTATTTACTATCCAGAAGACCTCTATCAGACCGGATCTCTCACGCCCGGCACAAGACTCCGCCAGACCGTTTGTATGTAACTTGTGAAATAATTGGCAGCACGCAGAGGAAATTGTATTAAACCCCGGATGTTAGAACAGGAAACATGTCGATTGCACGATGAGAAAATCGTTTTACTTAATCCATTTACAATCTATTTATCGTGTTTCCCTAATCAAACAATGCAAATATTGCCAAAAATTGAATATAACGGATAGTACATGGACATATCAGCTTGTACTTTTTTCTACGGAATTTTGAAAATGAGCATGTTTTATTGATCTAACCACAAGCAGTTAGACTAGATCTATGTGTTGGCTATTAAACTGTTTAGTGCCACCATAGATCACCGTTTGTTTAGTACACATTCCCCAGACTATAGGCAGTTGCACTGAGCCCTAAAGTCGGACATCTAAGATTTTTTTGTTGCCTAGCCATTATTTGAATCATGGTTCAGTGTCGTCTAATTGTTTTGCTATTTACTAGATTTATTAACAAACATAGTTCAGTTTGGCACCCATAGTAAATTACCGTGCGTTTTCTACACCAGCAACAGACCGTTTAAAATTCTTTAGATATCCTGGTCTATTCGGGATATTCTGAGATGTGATCTGTTTTGGTAAAACATTTCAGTGTACATGTATCTTATCAAGGGGTAAAAATCAAAGTAACCCCAAAATCAATCAATCAGCGTTCACTGTTTGTTCTCTCGATGGGAAAAGTAAATATTTCTACCATTTCCGATATAAATTGTTGCATTGGAGAGGCGCAGATTCGTCCACAGTGTAATCAGCTATGGGGCCAAGACGGGCGCCCGAGAGCAGAATTACAAAGCTCTTTAGATTTCTCGGAAAGTTTTCTGCTCGATAAGCTGGCAGAAGTGGCTGAGAAGTGCGGGGAGAGATCAAAGTGGATCCAAGTCCATAGCGAGGACGTATCGCCCGGCCTGTCGATAGGTCACCGGAGATACAAGCCCTTGTTTCGTCAAAGCCGGGATGAAAAGCCAATACTTGGTCGGGGTCGTGTTTTATATCGTGCTATGATTTATCACGAAACCTAAAGGCGAGAGAGAGATACGTCCGAAATAAATAGACACCGACCGACTAACTTCACTACTGCACGTACGCGTATATTTCTTTTGTCTTCCGGTAAATATTAGATATCATTGTTCAGCGTGGTATTTAGGATACCGTGAGTTCACATATTAGATTATTTACTATCTCTGTACCTTTTTCAGGTTTCCATTTATAGAACGTATTTCGTGAATGCAATGATTTTTGTACTCTGGCAGAAAACTATAGTGGGCCTAATTTAGACATTGAAATGAAAGAATAGAAACGCGAATTGAACAAGTCAATTGAACATGACCTTCCAACTGATTCTAGTCGACTTTTATATATAGATTGTACCAGCAGCTCATCTTATGAATCTCTGACAATATCCATATATACATTTCTATCACATCCTACCCATGTCTATTTAATAATGACATGTCCATGAAATATTACAATCAGTTATACATCCACACTCTTCACATATAATGAGTGATATTATACAAAAAATGCTATATTGGATGGCATTAGGCATTAGGTATGCTCTAATGCCTTTATGTGTACAAACCACGTCATCCGGAGCCATCCACGTCAGCTGGACGAGCCTGACCTCTGGCGGCAGTATGGGCAGTGTGGTGTCGTAGATCGCGTCCTTGAGGTACGACACTACCGCTCCCTCCTGGATCACGTAAATGTCGAACGGCTCGCCTGTAACACAAACGTACAACTGTAGTGATGCGGAAAGCAGCGGAGATGCCACATCTATTATACCAGAATTGGAAGCCATCACACGTATTTTTCCCAAAAAAAACTATTGTGACTGTTTTTCTTTGTAGCACTACTTATCACTTCTCTTTCTCTGGGGGTCTATTCCTAAGGCCCGGATAGTTGTTGTACAGCTACAACATGCAGTTACACTGTGTACATCACAACTTCGTTGAGTTTTCCCACATTGAAATGTATTGTCTCACTACACGTGTGAAAGCGTCGTTCAAGAAAGTTTCGGTGGATGAATGAAACTTAATTCTGACAAAATTGGTAGCTTCCAAGTCCCATACTTTTTCTGCTGTAGTAAGATTGTGTTCAGTCCTGCGCGGGGTTAGAAACAGGTGGTTGTCAAAAGCTGTATACAGCTGGACACATTGATTTTTTGGGGAAAAAAATAACCCACAACTGTGTTTGCCCATGTTAGTGAACCACATCAAAAGGGTTTATGTGTGTGCATGTTGTAGACCTATATACATGTACATTTAATCAGATATACATTCTGATGTTATGTAACATATGCTCTGTTTTCTGTTTGATGAGTTCAAACATGAATTTAAAAAAAAAATACAAGGTGTGGTTATGTACGACAAGGATTGTTTCGATGTAATGCAGGTGTTGCTACCCTGCCTAGCTACGGCGATGTCCCCCTATTGCCTAGTTACGACCCTTGTCAAAGTCTCACCGGGCCACAGAGTGTCCCATTGTTTGACACTCCACGAGCGGGCGTTTAATTTACTGACGACACTCTCAACAGAAAGAATTAAATCCAAGCGAGAGGTTGACCATGGCATGCAATAGACAATAAAATATGTTTAATTGTCGCGGCAAATGCCTCTCGAGTGATAGTTTTATGTCATCAATAATTCGAGTGAGGGCCACCGAGGTCTGTCCCGTGAAGCAGAGCGCGATGGGACCGGGGAGGGGCCGGGCAGACCTGGGGCCAGCTTACAGGTGTTACCACCGTGGGGTGGCCGTCCCTGGTAATAAACACAATCTCTAACAATCCAGTGTCACTGTGCTCCTGATTAAAGTTAGGTGTGGGCATTCTTCTTGAACGCCCTGGGTGATTAATCTTTCATCGAATCTCTAATCATTATGTAACACAAGCTATAGCTTTTACGTTACAAACCGGTTAGCAAAGTTTCTTTTGTGAAATAACAAGTATTTATCAGAATATGTACATGTAAAGTGCAAACTACTTGATGCGATTGGGGTTCCCCTTAAATTATTAGTAATCTATTTCTTACAGTATATTACATGTATCACTAACACGCCAACGACTCAATGCGACGTTACAATGATTATATATGACGTTCGATTTCGTGACCCTGTATAGAAATGTTTAGTGCGGGTATAAATATTTACCCAGGACTCTACTCGAGTGAAATCAAGAGATTCTTGTGGTTATTCGCTTGTGTATTTTATCACTTATGTCAACTATGAGGTATCTAAAGCTAAATAAACTAAACTACCGATTGGTTTATAGTATATACCTCAACATGTAAAATGGTCGAACAAACTCGGAAAGGCAGCAAAATTAGATACCCAACCAAACGCAGCGTCAATACATACTTGCAAATAATCAATCATTGTCATGAAATATTGGAAAATATACTTTGGACATAAAGGGGTTAAACATATATACATGTACATGTATACTGATATTCTTATTGTTCTTCTAAACTTGTGATTATACATTCACATTACAACGTTTTCGTTGATAAAATAGTGTATATCACAATCATACAAACTAACTTATGCACCCATATCTGTAATCAATATATATACCTGATTTATCGCACACGAAAATGTCCAGGGCAGTGAAACGCGGATATGATAAGACACAAAGGAATATGACGGATTGTATTATTCATGGTTCTCTAGGAACTTGCATGCAATATAATTTATGTTCCTGGCACCTGACGATATAACACGATACCAGAAGTCATAGTTGCACTTTTGCAAGTAAGGTCAGGTATACCTCCTAACATTCAACAGGCTCAGGGGACAAATGTGATGACTTCTTAACATGAACGAAAATGTGAACATGTAGTCAGAAATCTCTCGATATGTATTTCTGATGTAGTCTACCGCTTTTTCATCAACACATGATTGGTGTTATGTCAATTTGCTTTCTGAAATCAAGTATACTGGAAATTAAACTGGAATTCAACTAGCCTCATCACTTTCATACAAGTAATTTAAAACAATTATATATGTATAGGGCTAATGAACACTGACGCGTGTGTGTGATTTTATCACTCTGGTGCCAATGCCCCGTCACTGGGACGGCCCGAGGCCATAAAACACTCATATAACGCGGTCCCATGCAAGCAACGGGGAACGAAACATGATATATTATACAGGATGTGGCCCAGGGGAGTGAGCCCAATTGAGATCATATCTCTGGATTGCAACTATCCGGATCTCGGTGACATACCGGTTAGGAATTGAGCAGCCATTGCCGGAAGTGTTATCGAGCCGTGCAAATTCGAGGAACATAACACTTGATGGATTTATTGAAATGGCCACAGCGAGGCAATAAAAGGCAATCTTTGTGGTGTTAGTGATGTCGGAGCCCTCACGGCCATCTGATAAACCCCGCCCACTTAATTCTATCTCCTTGCAAAAAAAATACACGACATGATAACCGACATAAGATAAAGGGTCTTCACGTGAAATAAAGCTAAAATGTTTGCAGTCATACAAATAAATGCTATTATAAGATGTTCTGAAAGCTTTCGTTAGAACGACCTGGTTAATGTCACAAGCCTAGAAATATAGTGGGCCTATACTTCATACGTCGTGTATTGGTAGCTCGCGTTAGTATAAACCTATTTACATTCATGCATGTATATACATTTATACATTTTACATTTACTTTAGTATACAAGACACGTCTTATATTGTCTTTAAATGTCTTAAATCACATCCGAACATGTCTCAAAGCACACGTGCAAATGCCTGTATTACATTTATATCTGACTCAGATTGAGATATATCCAATAATACGACTAATGACTTACCCACGAATTGTTCTATTTCTCTGCCGTCTATCCACATGGCCAGGCCATTGATGCACATATATCTAGACAGTAAAGTCAAACATACCAACAGGTATCCACAGCTTCTAGTCCGGTTCTCGCAAGTCATTTTGTCCTGATGTAATAAAATTCACTAAGATGAACCCAACTCAATAAATGATCGGTATATAAGACAACAGTCATTCCATTAATATGATAAAGAATTATAACTTTTGGTTTGCAAGTGTAGCGGATCGGTCCCGCAGGTGCCTTGTCCGACCGTGATGCACTGCTCGCTGCGGGGATTTGCTGGAGCCATGCGGCATGTAGCGCGAGTTATAGAGGGATTGGCGGTCACATTCATGAGCGTGGTGGCGGCCTCGGGTGAGCGGTCCAGCCGTGCAGCGGGTACGGAGCCCCGGTCGATCCATGCCCTTTAGATTACACGAGCGCCAGCGAAACGTCACGAATACCATAGTGAAAGTAGTATGCATTCAAATTACCCCCCCCCCCCCTTAATTTCAGAAAGAAAGGTGATAGCATGATCTAAGTTGAATTTTGTATATGTGTGTATTTTGTAAATTTGTGTTCCTGTTTTCCCATGGAATATATTTTTGTGTGACATGCACATTATGCATACGACATACTTTACATCAATTCTACATAATTTATTCCGAATGTACATGTAACAACACTCACCAATATAAATTGTCTGCCTCATTTTTGTTTCACTTGCACACATCCGCCGAATTATGAATTTCGCGCCCTTTGGAATGGTTTCTCCACGTTCTCAACATCCGAGAGGCTCAAAATGCAGGCTATCCAGAAGTCGTTGCCCACGCCTGGTTTCGCCAGTCTGAAGTCAAGTTAAACACAAAATGTCACATGATTTTCAACTTCGTTTAGGATAGTTGGCTGAATTTGAAACTTCATTTGTTTTCATTCCGCTTAAAACCATAGCATATGATTGTCACCACATTTTAGAGTTCTATCTCGAAAATTGAAAAAGTTGGCAAGGTTAAATTTCACCTAAAACATGGAATTTGTGAGTCTCAACAGAATTTGGCATGCGTTTCAATGTTCGAACTGCACAGTACAAAAGAAGATATTTTATTAGAATATACTATATGTGTCATCCAACTCAAAAACTTTCCACATGTTACAATTGTTTAGCGGAATAAAATTATTGAAATCCCGAAATTTGCTTGGATTTCCATAATACCATTCGGGACCATCATTGCCAACTTTTTCAGTTTTCAACATAGGAGTTTGGTGGGAAAATGCGGTTTGATGCTAAACAGAAACAATGTACAAAATTTCAAGTTGATCCAGAGATCCTAAACAAAGTTATGGCCAAAACTCATGTGACATTTTTTGTTAAATTTGAGTATAGCAAAAATAAATGCTTCTGTCATATTACTTAGAGATATAAAATCATATTGAAAAAAAAAACTAGAACATTTTGGGTGAAGGGGAACGCAATTCAGTAAACGAGACAATCAGAGATTGCAGACCCTCGTCCTTCCAGACTTAGTTACTAAAAATAGAGTTGATGGCTCTTACATTTTCAACGTGGACGATAATCGGGGATTTTGGTCGTACTATCATTGGTCATATATCAAATGGTCGGAAATTGGCCATAAAATAAATACAAGAATCATGGGAGAAATAATCATTAAAAAAGTAGAGTTTTTTTCTATCTTGAACATGTATATTCTCGACCTGTCGACCACGACCTGAATTCTTGATACTGACAATTCAACCTTCGCCAGCTCTCACAAATTTGTACTGCATACTTTAATTCAACATTCTATTGAATATCGTTAGTGGTTTGGGAATTACCACACCTTGAAATATATCTACTACGAATCAGTGATTTCAGCTGATGAACCTTACGCTTTCTACCTTGGGCAATAATACGGAATTTTGATCATAGGACCATCAGTCACACAGCAAATGATGGGAACTGAGCATCGAAAAACACAAAATTAATAAGGGAAATTAATCATTAATATAAGCAGAGTTATTGCAACTTTTCGATTTTGATCTTTTCTCTGACCTTGACCTTGTCGTTCAATATTGAGCTGTAAAATCTCACAGTATTGTTTTTATCATCTAGGTACATCTCCTGAACGAAAATGGGTTGAGACGATTGAAAACTAGCTTCACAATATATGGCCTTGAGTCTCAGAACACTCAAAAGTCGTAAAATCATGACCCCTAATTTTTCCATATCGAGCGATAATGGGAAGTTTTCGTCATATGACCATCGGTCGTACACCACATGATCGAGAATTGGCCAAAGAGAAATACAAAAATAGTTGAAAAAATTAAAATCAAGTAAAACCGGAGTTATAGCCAATTATGTAATTTTCATTTTTCCGTTGCCATGGCAACCGTTTTCACCCGATTTTGGCAAAATTTGAAAAGGACTGAGCCACTACCATAGCACTCCAGCCCTATAAATTTCAAATAGATCAGACCGTTTGCCTTTGAGTTATGAGCGCAGACATTTGCACTGAAACGTCGCTGGCCAAAAATAACCGAAATCGTGACCCCCAATTTTTCGACATCGGGCGATAATGGAGAGTTTTGGTCGTACGACCACGGGCTATATATCAGATGATCAGGAAATGGCCATAAAAAAATACAAAATTAGTTAGAAAAAATTATCTTGATTAGAACCGAAGTTATGGTCAATTATTGATTTTTACATTTTCCGTTGCCATGGCAACACTTTTTGTTCGATTTTGACCAGATTCGAGGAGGACCGAGCCACTGAGATACCGCTTCATCTCTATAAGTTTCATGTTGATCGGACCATTCTCCTTTGAGATATGCGCGCGGACAGACAGACAAACAGACAGACATACAAACGGACAGACACAATTACAATACCCTCTGCCCCTATCGGGGCGAGGGTAATGATAAATTAATTGTTTTCTCATAGTTTTTTTTCACAAATACTTTCACACTAGGGGAACATAACAATAGTGTACATGATGCTACTGATCATATAAGAATTGACATACGTGTAAGGAAATGACACGTATTTTATGATATATTCACAGTGCAAAAAAAATATACCAGATGTCTGGTAATCATGTCAACATCAGTTGTTATTAACCTGGAAATACATGTAATGGTATAAATTTTAGAGAAAGCTAACGGATATTAGCACCCCCCCCCCCCCCTCCCCGAAAAAAATTGTGCTGAAGTAAGGTGATCATAGTGAGTTTGTGTGGAATTTATATACATGAGAGGCCAGGAAGCTACCACATAACATTCAAAAGGCTCTACCCCAGGCCGAAACGCACATGTTTCTCTCCCATATTTTTACAAACCTTCAGCGCAGAGCTTCAACGGGTATATAAGTAACATTTATACCCAGGAGAGGCCAGAAAGATATCTGAGAACATGAAAAGGCTATGGCTTCTTGGGCACTTTAGCGGACCTCGAACCCCATCACCCGAAATCTTAGATCCGCCCCTGATACATATATGCCTATTGAATATTATGGCAACAGTTAAATAGTTTAAAATCATCACACTTTTAATGTGTCGAGTATTATGCAGTAACATTATATTAGTTTTTTTTCCAGTTTTTTTCCATTTGAATGAATATTCTGTATTGTTGAGCTGAGGTAAACAGACCCCATGCCTGTTTGCTTAGTTAAACCACCTGCGCACCTTCTTTTCTCAAATTCTGTATCCGTCCCTGAAATTTGGTAACTTTGTAGACCAATTTCAGTAGGGGCGGTCCAATATTTCAGGCATGGTCAGGGCTTAATACCCCATATCTTGTAGTATAATCACATTGGTCATAAGTTCGAATAGCGGCCTGCAGACCAGAATATATCTTTATGGAGGATTTAGAACATCACATTTAGTTCATGTATATCTGCAAGGTCGTCAAAATGTGTCATCTATGACTTCCTATGTATTCGTATTACAAACACCAGCCTCATCGTCAAGGATTTTGTCTCAACATACTAATTTATACTTTAATTTTGGGGTGGGCATAGTCTTGAGTATGAGTTTCTACATACAATGACTTCCTACATGCTCATAATACGATATAACATATATCCTCTCTCCCACAACGACTCCCACGACGAGCATTAAAACGGATATTTAGTTTGAACACTCAAAAATAGTACACCTAAAAGATCCAGCATAAATATATACAAACCTACCCTCATAATACAAACCTAACACTCAGGATGTTCTTATTTCCAACTCAAGTTAAACAAAAGATGCAACCAACAAACATATACCTTCTCCATTTTCCTACATGCTTATGCTCATAATAGGCCTACAGAGCAAAATTTTTTTTTCAGATTTAAGTTTAAACCTTGATGTGACCTCGAATTTGACCACAAAAGGTCATCGCCATACAAAGTTTCACCAAGTGGTCTCAGACGAGGAAATGGAGAGACAACAAAGAAGACGACGAGCCTGTGAGTTAATAATGTGGTTCTGCATTGGCTGCACAATCTTCACGGTCGCGTATAGCCAAACTCCAACTCCAATTGAAGCTGTCGAGAGTCATTTCCAGACCTAGGACCAGTTGCCACAGCATTCCAGTTGAAATCGGCAGATTGCGGACACCGGTAATACTGTCGCGGAGCAGGTCTGTAGTCTCCGTCCGGACAAAGCAGGTGACGAGACCCACGTGACAAGCCAGGGAAACTATCATCCATAAAGCAGCTCGAGACCAGCGGAACTATCCTAGAGACACCCTTGATGTGCAAAACCCTTCCTGAACCCTACAAACAAAGAGGATACCACACAAAGACAATATGTCAATACGTTCACGAAGGACTAGATAGAGTGTATGTACTATAAATTACCAAAACAATTCACCAAAACTTAGTGTTGAATTATATTGCGATACCCGTATATGTTGCGGTCTCCAAATAAATAAATGTATGTCAATATTGAGTGCAAAATTGTATGTTGTAGCTCTATTGAAAATAGACCATCGACTACGATTCTGTTTAATTTCCAAATGTAGAAGACCAGTAATTGACATTGAAAAATGTATGCCAACATTTTAGTTTCCATAAGTGAAGTTTGTCGTCCATCGTATCTCAGAATTAAACTTCCCACGAAGGGTAGGCATGGGCGGCCCCAGTCCTGCTATCATTTGTTTCAAATATAGTAATCTCAACAAAAGGATCACAGCACTTTCAAAAATAATATTTCTGATTGTTTCAATGAGGTTTACATTTTAGTCTTGTGGGAAAACGCAAATACTGTGAGAGCTTTGCGATATTTTTGGATGGTTTACCGTAATACATTCGCATACAGTAGCGCAACAACAAATGTTGAGCTAAATTTCTGATGTTGGCAGAACAATTACGAAAGATTGCCTTTAAATTTTCCCGACATAAAAGTGATAAATGTGATGAAAAATATGGCTTTTACACCAAAATAGACGCATAAACTATCAAATTTGATTCGAAACACTGGGCAACATTAAAAGCATTGAAGGTTCAAACTCGGATATACATCTATATATCCCAACATATTTCCACTGGCCACAAAAATAATTCTCTCCACTGTAGGTTACTTGTTTAATGTTCAATTGAACAATGATGTGACTGATAAAGTTGCTGAAATCGATACGTTATGATTATCGAATGTTCACATGATCATGGCGTCCGTTACGCCTTCAGAGGGGGACCAAACATTAACGAAAACATCATACAAAGTTACAAACTCATTTACTCTAGCTCTATATTATGGTAAAGATAACGTTAAACATATTATAATCACCAGTAAATGGTTTGGTTATAGAGAATGACTTTGAAACCAATGAAGTAAATATAACAAAACTTTGGGACCTAAGGCACACTGTACTAGGAATCTGAAATCATGTTTAAGGATCATCGAATTTCGAAATTCACATGATCTCCATTATATTTATACTGAACGGGAAGCTCGTTAATACATTCATGTACCATGGAGATAATCTCAAATACTAATTTAGACACTTTGGGGTAGCTGACATTTCAAAATTGGGCAATTGCTGCCATATGATGTGGAGTTCAATATGGAGTTTACTATATGCACCTGATATACGAACCTTAGCTGTTACCAGAAGTACTCTGGTTCCAAAGGTCCAGTGTTGGATTTTTTTCCGGAAAAAATCTCCATTACGATGAAAGAAAGTGGAAAAAAGTCAGTTTAAATATAACAATAACAACCATATCAAACCGTTGATATATATCAAACCATATCAATAACTATATCAAAATCATACCTTTGGGTCTAACTTCACGCAGCATTTTCACAAATAAAATGAACGATTTGTATAATTTCATGTCTAACCCTCTGTGAAAAAAAGAGAGAGTACAATGACAGCGCATACATAAGAAAACCAGATCATAGTGTGTTCATTCCATTCTTATGTAGCCTACATATAGTACAGTAAGATGCTTGAAATATCAATTTGGTGACGGCTTCAGGGGGCAAGTTATATAGCAACCTAGATTTCGATCACGCCAATAAAAACCTAACATCAAACACTTTTGGGATAGAAGGAAGCCTGGCCAGACACGCACGCCACACCTTAAACTGTAGCTTTAATACAACATTTAGTACATTGTCAAGTACATGAAGGAGAATATACATGTACTTGAGGTAGAAAATGATTGATTTTAACATACAGCAGATGTAGACAAAACGAAGTCCAGTTTACCACTGCAATCACACATTTTCTCTGAATACAAGCATAAGCAGAATATACTTGAAGTAGAAAATAAACTTGACAGGGTTTTCAGACGGTATAGATTAAGACAATAAAGTTCATTTTACTATAACTAAGCCTACAGGCACAATACCCACTACCTGACGCTGACCATGACATATTAATTAAACGACCATGGGTGCATCAGGGTCCTGCCACCTGGGTCATTTTTTCTTCAAGGTTGGATGATAGGCTACTGTTTTGGAACAGATGGCAGGCTTTATTATGGTATGGTAGAAAAGGTTGAGAAATAGAAGAAACCTACTTATTCCAGAACGGAACATCCGAGAAAAGAAACATAGAAACACCCTTGGAAGAAACACCCTTGGTCATCTATAATACTCTATTCCAGAACGGAACATCCGAGAAAAGAAACATAGAAACACCCTTGGAAGAAACACCCTTGGTCATCTATAATACTTTGATTTTTCTAACTCGTTTACACTGTTTTTCTGTGATATTTTCGCGATGCTAAATGGTATCATTCTATAATTTGGCATACTTCACTTGGGAGTCAAACGGCAATTATGCACCAAATTCAGGACTTCTATCGCGAAAATTGGAAAAGTTTTCAATCTACCTCAATGTTAAATTTAGCGCTGTCATTTATTTTCTGAGTCCGCACACAATTTTGTGCATTTGCTCGGTTTTGTAGCAGTGCAATCTTTCAAAATAAACATGTTTGTGTACAATACATCCCAATGTGTCTTCTCGTCCCAAATTACAAGAATACTTCGAATCCTAGTAGATATAAACAAGACTAAATCCTCGAAAATGCTCATATTCTCAGGATCCCGTTTTCACCTAAAATTTAACATTGGGATAGATTACCAACTTCTTCAATTTTTGCGATAGAAATCTGAAATTTGGTAGAAAATTGCCGTTTGACTCCTGAGTGAAGTATGCGAAATTATAGAAAAATAACATTTAGCATCGCAAAGTTATCAGAGAAAAACAGTGTAAACGAGTTAGAAAAATCAGAGTATATGCAAAAGTACGTATAAGTTCTCGAACGTTGCGAATTTAACTGCCTACTGTAATTCTAGAATGTATGTATAATAGCGAAACAATAAGGCTTTGTTTCACGGTTGACTAGGCGTACATAAACATTTTGTTACATTTTAGTCTCTTCTCCAGTCAACCTTCGCCCTATATGTAGAACTATAACAGTTCACTAGAATAATCTTGCCAAGAACATTGCTTGCCTATTCTTCTTTGTCGGTAAAATTCTTGATCAAAAGAATACACATGTAAAACTTCAGTGTGTAAATACATAAAAATCACACTTGTGGTTGGATTGTTGCCACTTCAAATTATATTCATATTTTCCGGATAATTCCAAATCACATCCATCGGGTAATGTCTGATCGGATTATAGACCTTAACATGGCTGGAAGGTCAATTACAAATATCAACAAAAAATATTATAATACGCCTAATCCCAACCCGATTAACTGCAAGGTTGCCAGTATCAGGACATCATATTCCGCGCCGCACAGCTAGGGCACACTCCCCGCCTCGCTCCACTGAGCAGATTGTATCGATCTCTGATCGCCCAGGCAGATCAATGTGTCATAGATATTGGGAGGTGTTTGATGGATAGCACGATAGTTTACCTGCTGGCCTAGCATACAATAATACTAGTAGTAATTTTGACGAATTTGCGAAAGATGACGAGATAAAAAGCTGTATCTGGAACATTTCATTTTATTATTCAAAATGAAGTGGGTTATATATATTTTCATGTGCTGCTTTGTTGGAACTAAAACAGGTAAGAATTTACTGCATATAATCTATTGTACGAGTTTCACTTTGAACAAATGTCGATTATACTGATCAACGGTATGTCTTTCGGGCCCAAGTAGCGCACCTTACTCTGATAATACTACTCATCCACTGAATGTATACCATATTTAATCCGTCTGGCACATTTTTAATCTTCATTGAATTTAGAAGAAATAGTATTTAAAGCTGCGCTACATGGGCCGTATTTCGCATGTCACGACTATGCGCTCAGACATGGAAAAACTGTTAGCCAATATAAACCACAAATAGAAATGTCGGATTCGTCATTGTCAAAGATCCAATATCAAAACGAAAACAATTTCTTTGCGTAGGCCTACATCTTTTATTTAGAAGATCTATTAGAACTGTGATATCGCCATTCCGTTCGTTAATGAACAACCACATTCACGAGATCTATTCAGTTCACCACATTACATTATAGATATTCATCTATATTTTGTATTCTCTAATAAAACAATGACACCATTATCTTTTACTGCCCCCTTGTGTGTGACAGTTTGAAACTCGTGTTCACAATCTTTACACGTAACCTTACTCTGCGCTTCTGTCCATGCTGTCCATGCTATCTACTGAGTAAGTTTTCGCGTCTTCCTTCCACATTCCAAAACACGCGTTTCCATGGTGCGTTGACGTACTGGTTCCATGTGTGAATATCAGAGGCCATAGAAAACGCTCTATTCACATTCCATTCCACAGATATCAGTGGTAGGCAATGGAATCCTAACAGTGACAAAACCGATTCTGCTCTCCATCTCTTGAGTTCAGTGTCCGGCAAATTTGGGATTGGAGAACGTCGTATAAACCTCCATATAAAGGAGGTGAAATCTGGTGTTCCGGAGCTTGAACTCTCCATCCCTACAAAAAGAGACAACCGCCGAAATGATCATCAATATTTCAATGATCACCTGTTTCGAGTTACCTGATCCTGGTTCTGTTTGGCAGGAATATAGATCTAATAAAACCCATTTTAAATAGACTACATTAATGCGTACATATCATCCTATAAAAAGGCTATTACGGTCCTATATATGTAAAGTGTAAGCCTATTTTATTCATGAATCAATGTATTAAATGTATGATAGATCTGAACTCTGATGAAAACAATTTCTTGAAAGAAGTTCATCCACATTCACATAAAAGTTCCCTGGGGTTTATCTAGGTTTATTGTACGATTGGTTGTGTTTAACATATCTTTGTGAACCCGAGGCTTATGGTCTTTTGTTGAGGCATTGGGAATGATTAAAAAAGTCATTCCTCAGGTTTTAAGCATACAACACAAGAAACGAGAAAATCCACCAAGGTTGGATATGTGCGAACTGCATGTAGAATGGTCCTATGCGCATGGTGGCAAAATAAACCTACGATTATGAAACGGTATCATTATATTGTCATATTACATTAGCAAACGATATGCCACATTGTGAGCAAGCTTGTGACGCATGTACCTGTAAATGCTGACCATATAGATGCGTGCTAAATCCCTAATACGCTTCAATACTTCAGTAGTAAGGTGCAAGCAATAACGTTAGTCATAATACAGAGAACAATGAACAAATGAGATTCTGAATCAGATTCGGTAAACAACCAGCATGAAAATTAGATCGAATCAGTCGTCGTGACCTGACGTTGTGGACCAAACTATGTTTTTGCCCTTTTTTCCAACAATGATGCCTGAGATACAGATTTTCGCAAATCGGGCGTTTTTGTGGCCTAGAGTACTACTGTACGTAGCTGAGACGCTGATTGTCTTTTGTAACCAGAACTGCCTCAAACCTCTTTAGAGTTCTCGTAGAAGCGATAAAGCCCTCAGTTTCAAATTACGGTCAAGAGGGTACATGCAATATACAGTAGGCCTACTATATTTCCAGTAATGACTCCAAACTAATTGCCATGGACATAATTTTAGGTGAAATCTGCACTTTGGCGTACGTGAATGAATATGCCTACTGAATCCCAATATATATGCATCACTTTCATCGCGGCAAGTGTGTCACTCAGAATATGATGTCCCGCTTTACTATTGTTTGCGAAGTGTTTTACGGTGTGTAGTTGAATACGTATGATTGAAATAGCATTATAGGGACAACAAGTATACAATAAATAGATGCAATAATGCGATTTCACTCAGGAATTCATCTATAATCTCGCTTCCAGTGTTTAGAAGGGATCCACTGGCGTTGGCCAATTTCCAATTTGTCACCCCATGCGGTCAATAATAATGAAAATAATCAAGATTCAATCAAGATTCACAATGACATACATGTGTGTCGTAATTCAACAATTATAATATGGAACTTCAGTTTGACCCTTTCTATGGGGAGTGTGTCTAATGTGGACGGCTCGAGGCCACAGCGTGGCTGCTAGGTTTCGTGGGTTGAAGTGGCACCTAGGTCAATAAAATGACACATAAGTATACTCCATTACCTGCATGTTTCCTCATTTTGTCATGCTTAATTACCATATAAAACACTTAATTTCCTATCACCGGGATTACTGGCCCTCTCATATCTTGAGTAGCAGAAATGAAAGATGTAGGGATTTCAAAATAGAGGACGATACCAGGTCAATAAACAAACACACTTGACCTTTGGATATCTTGTATTCTGCAACACCAAGTCTCCGTTGAATGATATATGCCTGTACCAGCTAGTGGATGCGTTAGTAACGCTTGCCACCTACATGTACATTTTATAGGCCCTGATAGACTGAGTGCATGTCGATGTATTCTGGGTAAACATGTAGATTTGACAAAGAATTTCAGAGACATGTAGATTGTATATTTAATGATCAATGATGATTCAATGATACACTTTCCATAAGTGAATAATAACACACACACACAAAATGAACAGCAACATACCACAAGTTCTCATCTCTGGAGTAAGTCATGTAGTCTTTATCATGATATATTCTTTATCATGATAACAGTTGAATTTCCTGGTATCACTGTTCGTGTTTTCATCATATAGTAAATTTAAAATGGTATGAAGCCCAATAATTTCCGAATGCAATTCAATTTGTACTATACTGGTATTACCTGATAATATGGAACACAGCGTCAGTTCAAGTGCTGGAAATATTCGACGATCTATAATACGATTTACATTTGTCTATGAACGTGTATAACACGACTGAGTAAGTTTGTATATTAATCATGTCAACATTGAAGTGGCACTGGGAGAAAACTATAGATATTGGCATACATTTCTGACGTAAGCAATAAAAACATATAGGCAATAGTTATACATCTATAAATACATGACCTTGCTTTGTCTATCAGATGCCATTTTCTCATACATACCATTTCCAGTTTCTGGTGGAGACAGTTTGAGTTTGTTCACATTACCGACATTCCCAACAATGTCCGTAGTCCCTCATGCAGCGCGATTTCAGTTTACGTCTATTCGTCTACCTTTGAGGGTCAAGTGGGACAGAACATAGATTCACCATACATTATAATTTAGCCTTTTTCTTTGAGGTCATCAAGCAAATGTGTTATAGATTTGGACAAATGTTTTCGTCAGTGCACATCTAATGAATATTATTCATGAATATATTGTACATTTTCGACTATATAAACATTCTTCCATCGAATTACTCATGAATCTGTACTGACACAGTGTGTGCTGTCGTGACGTGTTCGCCCAGCTTGACCGGCAGTGTATTGGAGAACGAGGCTATTGATACCAATGTCACCCTGGACTTCACCTGTACTGGAGTTGATGTGAACACAACATACTTCCTCAGCGGTATGTAGATTATCTCGCAACATCCATGACAATTAGCCATAGAGTCCCTGGGCCAGTACTAATATATAATACACGATGTTCATGTCGATTAGGCACAACATCGTTTTCGATCCCGGTGTCGGACACACTAGATATCGTTACGGCGGTCGTGCTGGACACGGAGACAGCCAACACGCACAGCTTCACATTAAACGTAGACACCGGCACCGTCGATTCCTTCTCTATCGTCATCACCGTCACCGACGTAAACGAGTTTGCTCCCACATGCTCTCCATCGGCAGTCTTCGTCAACCTGGATGAAAATACAGGCCCTGGTCAGACTGTCCATAATATCAACTTGAGTTTATTGATTAGAAATCAGTTCAGGCATTTCAGAAAATTATATTATTGGGAAATATATATATTCCGTGTTTTATGTAACGTACTGGTTGACATATATATATATTTTTTGATATTTTGGTATAGGCGTATCGGTAGCGTCCCTGTCCTGCACTGATGCCGATACAACTGATTCCATCTCAACATACACCCTTTCCGGTGATGATGTCACACCCAAGTTTGATCTGCCAAGTTCCAGCGTTGGAGATATCGTCACATCCAGCAATGTTCTCGATTATGAAACCAAACAGTCGTATATACTATACGTGGATGTCGTCGACACCTTGAGCACCCAGCTCACGGGAACTGCAACAATTTATGTTCAGGTAGCCTTAATCATAAAAACATTCAAGCCTCTCATTCCTGGTTGTTACCGTCTTACCTTATAGATATATAATGTATTATGTCACGGCATTGCATAGGTTGGGGCACTGAATGACAATGGTCCAGTCTGGACAACGTTCACTCCTGCATATGTCAACCCCACGACTCCCTATGACATATCGGAGGACTCGGCAGTTGGAACATCCATCGTGACAATCGCTGCCACAGACAGCGATCTCGGACCTGATGGTGACTTACTGTACAGCATCTTGTCAGTCACCGACAGTAAGTGACCCAGATTAATGCCGCTGAGACCAATTTTAGATCAAATATTATGAATGTATTCTTTTATGCAAATAAGTGCATTCATTTTGTTTTCAAAGGTGGAGGCAGTTCTGCTCTTTCGAAGTTCCGAGTGGATTCCGTGAGTGGCGAAGTTGAGGTGACAGGATCTTTTGACTACGAGTCTTCTATCACATATTATGACTTGGTGGTTCAAGCAACTGATGGAGGTAGTCCTGCAAATAGCACTACCAGAGACCTACGAGTCGGTATCACAGACATCAACGACAACAGCCCGGCCTTCAGTAAGGTCGTCTATGATGCCTCAACCACGGAAGGGGCTTCAGTAAGCACCTCTATATTGCAGCTAGTTGCCACTGATGGAGACGCTGGGGCTTCATTGGCCTACTCCATAACGGCTGGCAACGGTGCAGGGAAGTTTGTTATGACTGTTGACACGATTGAAGTGGCTGTTGTAATTGATCTGGACACCGGCGCGAGCGACGCCGCCTCATACAGCCTGACAGTCGAAGTCTCCGACGGCACGTACACCGACACTGCCTATGTCTACATCACTGTGACCAGCAGTAACGACCATGACCC
Source organism: Terebella lapidaria (assembly GCA_949152475.1). Lineage (NCBI taxonomy): Eukaryota > Metazoa > Annelida > Polychaeta > Terebellida > Terebellidae > Terebella > Terebella lapidaria. The sequence goes on from OX424555.1 coordinate 21,391,452, forward strand.
AGTGTTTGGCTCTCCTGGGATGAATAACGTAAGTTCATCTCGTATTTTCAGTGAACGACTATCATGATGGGTATCTCTCAAGAGCACGTTCTCACTTGTACACAGCATTTTCACCCATGAATGTGAATTCACAGATACCCGAAGATAGTGCAGTTGGATACTCAGTTGGATCTATTGCAGCTACAGATGATGATTATGGAACAGATGGTGAAATGACATATTCGATCACAGGTACGGCTGATCGAACAATTTTTCGAACAGCGTTTACTGATTAGGTCGATGCATTTTCAGAAAGCATGAAATAAACGTAGATTCAATGATTCTGTGTGTTCAGGAGGTGACACGAACGACCAGTTTTCCATTGATCCTGACACTGGAGAGATCTACCTCAAGGGGCCTGTAGACTACGACACCATGTCTGTCAACCCAGTCGTACTGACGTTAACAGTTACCGACGGCGGGGGACGAACAGATGTGGCCAGCGTCTCCGCCACAGTAACTGATGTCAACGATAATGATCCAACGTGTTCCGATTATAGCTACACTGTTGCAGTCATCGAAACTACTGCTACGAGTACTGAGGTAGGTAACAAACACGCGTACCATGGTACATACCAGCCAATGCCGATATTTCGGAGTATAGAGTTTATTTTCTTCGACACAGGTTGTTGCTCTCAACTGCTCCGATGTCGACAGTGGGGAAACCTTAACGTACTCCATTTTCTCTGGGAATACTGGCAATGATTTCGCCTTGGATTCGTCAGGATCTCTGACAATTTCAAACGGTAGGAGTTAACATTGCACTTCTATCTAGAAGTAGACAACATTTCTCTGCACAACTAAACTAACTCGGGATTAATTATCTGTAAAATCAATAGCCTTGGACTACGATGCTGGAACCCAAGCTTATGACTTGGTCTTGACGATCAAAGACAATAGCAACACGCACACAGCGACAGTAGCTGTATCAGTGTCCGTGAGTGCGGTAAATGAAGGGGCACCTGTCTTCAGTCCTGCAAGTGTCTCTCTGACGTTTGCCGAGTCCATTCCAGTAACCTCTCACATCGTTACCAAGACGGCCTCAGACATCGACGCAAGTCCACATGACGTCATCCTATACGAAATTGACTCCGGTGAGTTCCGAAATTCACCACTGGCAACCTAGAGTAAATTGGGGATCTGACCGAATTCTTGAATGTACTCCCAATCTATATGAAGTATCGACACCACTTTTATTCGAAAGACATTCTATATATTTTTACTGACAGTCACTGGTGGCACTTCGGACACGTTCCTCATCGATCAAAGTAGCGCGAAAATAACATTAGCCAAGACCTTGGATCACAACAACAGTCCTTATGAAATTGTTGTTGTAGCCACAGATGGCGGGAGTTTGCAGGTACATTCGCAGATTCCATGACATTTTGTGTAAATTTGCATCTTTCACGTGTGTTATTATCAATCCGTCGATTCATGAATTCTCTGTGCATGTGTATCTCTGTGTATGTATGTTGATTTTAGTCAAAATATATTTCCAGGGAAACTGCACCATATCAATCACAGTTACGGATGTTAACGACAACAGTCCAGTGTGCAACCCAACGGTGTGGAACCTGGTCATCCCAGAGAATGGTGCGAAACATCTGAAATATCCTTCCAATAAACCGTTTGGTACGAGGATATTGTGACACGTCATGTGACATGCTCCTTCTAATGTTCTTCTCTTGTATGCAGAGACTCTGGGCACTTTAATCCCCGACCTGCAGTGTACAGACGCTGACAGTGGTAGCTATGGAACAATCACCTACTCCATCACACAAAGTCCAGGATCTGGAGACTTCACCGTCGATACAAGTACAAGCGAAGTCAGCTTGGCCGGTCTGTACACATACTTCTTGTACAGAGTACATGTAGACAAATGTCTGAACACCATGAACATTTCATTACACACAATCAGAAATCCATAACACAGAGCCTCTTTTGGGTTTCTGACACTATCTGTGTACATGTATTCAGAAACAGTCCTTTTACGATCGTCCACGGGAGCAGGACATAACAAATAGTGAAATCATTACCAATGACTAATTGTGATTCATCCGACAGCTGCTCAGGATTACGAGAGTGGCCAGATATTCTACTCCGTCGAGGTTACAGCCGCCGATGATGGAGGTGCTGGTAACTCGGTCGTGGTCCCCATAAGTGTAACGATATCTCCCGTCAACGAAGGTCCTCCTGTCTTCTCAGGCAGCTTTTCCACGAGCATCGACGAGGACGAAGCAGTTGGGACATCGGTGATTGACGTGACTGCCACTGACGTTGATGGCGATACACATCCTCATGGCAAGCGATACTACTCGATCATTGCTGGAAACTCGGAGAACAACTTCTTGATTACTCCCACTTCTGGTCGGCTCCTGTCAGCCGGTGTCTTTGATAGAGAAACGACGCCGTCCTACTCGCTAACTGTAGAAGCCATCGAGGAAGCTGGCACTAACTCGGCTACAGTCACCGTCACTGTAACCATCAATGACGTGGACGATAATACCCCAACATGTACACAATCGGTATTTGCCGTGGATGTGGATGAAGACGCTACAGTGCCGACTACGTTGAAAACACTGACATGCTCTGACATGGACACATCATCCACGTTGTCCTATACCTTGAGTTCTGGTGATACGTCAAAGTTCTCGGTAACGGATGGTTATGTGAACCTGACCTCTGCGGTGGACTACGACTTGGGTACTCGCGAGTATTCTCTCACAGTAACTGTGTCAGATGATGCAATTCCTCCACACACACTAGACGTGTATGGGACTGTCAACGTATTGCCCATCAACGAGCACACACCAACTTTCGGTTCTGGTCAGTTCAAAAGCCATATGATAATGTCTTATGCATAATGTGTTCAATATGCGCCCTGAAGATGCATACTCGTTCAGAAGTAATGTTTTGAATGTTAGATGTGATATCAATTTTTCAATATAGCTATGCTTCATAATACGCTCCTTTATACTCCATCCAAATTCCAGCAACATACACACAGTCCGTGAGTGAGGACGAGTCTCTGGGCTATGTGGTGATGACTGTGGCGGCCACGGACCTGGACTCTGCCGACTCGGCTGATGGTCAAGTCACATACTCCGTAGTCTCTGGATCCACCCCGACCTTTACACTGGGACCGACATCGGGGGACCTCGTCCTCGCTAGGGAGCTGGACAGGGAGACGGTGGATCAGTATGTCATGGAAGTCACCGCCAGTGATGGGAGTCTTTCTTCCACTGCCACCGTGACCATAGATATCACAGATGTCAATGACAATGCCCCGGTGTTTAACCCCAGATCATACAGGTATGCCAGCAACAGTTTACAGTATCATTTTCTAATTATGAGTGATATTCTAAACGATATCCACACAGTATAATGTGACTTTGTTGCCAGTGCCACCATTCCAGAGACATCGTCTGTGGGAACAACTGTGCTGACAGTGTATGCAACAGATGCAGATGACAATTCTACCACTGATCACGCAGCAATTGTGTACAGCATAACTGGTGAGTGAATCCATGATACGAACTATTTTTTTGAGACAGGTTTTAAGCATATCGTTCACAAACATGTTGTGAAATGATGAAATGACGTGCATTTGATTGTGCAGTGCAGAAAGGTTCAAAATATTTTACAGCTGGTAATACCGATGGCTTCCTGACGATTGACGCAAATAGTGGGGAGCTCACCATTCTCAGTGCTTTGGATTTTGAAACGTCAGCATCATATACGCTGGAGATCACAGCAAAGGACAAGTCTGGAGGAGCAGGCGGTCTAAGTGATACTGCTACTGCGATAGTTCGTATTTCTGGGTCCAACGAAGCAAGTCCGATATTCAGCAGTTCTACTTATAGCGCATCTATCTCTGAAACATCACCAACGGGAACTTCCATTGTCAGTGTCAGTGCAACAGACACTGATGTCGGTGACGACGGCAGTGTTTATTATGGGATGTCCTCCAATGCGTATTTTATCCTTGATTCAGAAACAGGAATAATCTACATCAAATCAGCACTGAATTATGAGGTAGATGCAAATCACACACTGACTATCACAGCCTATGACAGAGGAGCTCCACAAAACTCGGCCACTGCTACTGTAAATATCGACGTCACTGATGAGAATGATAACTACCCAAGCTGTGTTCCCCGCTCCTTCTCCAAAACTCTCAGGGAAGATGAAGCATTGGGAACTCTGGTCGCTTCACTGTCCTGTACGGACGATGACAGTGGGCTCGGTGGAACACTTGATTATGCCGTCAACAGTGTCAATGGGAACCCAGCCAGTAGTGATTTCACTGTGAATAGTACTGGAGAGGTTGTCACATCTGGCACCCTGGACTACGAATCTAACACGTTCTACGAAGTAATCATTGATGTGTTTGACACATCCGTGTCCCCACTGACAACAACAGTATTGGTTATCGTGTCTGTTACCGATGTTAACGAGCACTCACCGACCTTCATAGGACAGCCAAGTACTGCATCAGTTGCTGAAGATGTGGCAATTGGTACCTCTATAGTGACAGTAACGGCTACAGATCAAGACACTGAAGACACAATTTCCTACTCGTTCAATCCTACCAATGAATATTTCACAATAGATCCTTCAACTGGAGTTATAAAAACCCAAATCCAGTTGGATTACGAGAATACCACTTCTATTTCCTTGTCTATCGAAGCTGTTGATTCTGGGTCAGTGGAAGCCGCTCGTTCATCTGCACATTCTCTGACAGTGACGGTCACTGATGTTAATGACGAATATCCGGTCTTCTCACCTGCTTCTTACTTGGCATCTGTCAGTGAGAACGATGCTGTTGGTACCACTGTGCTGGCTGTGACTGCCACAGATGGGGATTCTGGATCATTTGGCACAGTCACGTATTCTATTGTGTCTGGGAACGATGATGTCGTATTCAGGATTGATCTGCATGTACCAACTCAAACTGGCGAAATTATCATAGACAATGTAGCTAATTTAGATTATGAGACTACGACCTTGTACACTCTCGAAATAGCCGCATATGATGGTGGTGGAAAGAATGCTACTTGCATTGCTTCAGTATCAGTCACCCCATACAACGAACATAGCCCAGTGTTCACGCCTTCAACAACATATTCCTCCTCGTGGGTTGAAACTACATCAGTGGGAACTGTCATTGAGACTGTGCTTGCGACTGACAACGATGCTGGGTCTGATGGTGTTGTCGAATATCAGGTCATATCTGGAGGAAGTAAATTCGCGATCGATTCTGATAATGGAAACATCACACTAGTGTCACTGCTGGATCGCGAAGTGGCACAGTCCCACACATTGTTGGTCACAGCTACGGATGGTGGCTTGACCCCCGGAGCTTTGACTTCCACAGCGACCGTGTCTCTAACTGTCCTCGACTACAACGACAACACACCTACATTTAACCCCGCTATATACACGAGCACACTTGCAGAAGACGCAACAAGTGGAGACCTAGTCACAACAGTTACATGTAGTGACGGAGATTTAGACCCGTCAAACATTAATGATCAGTTCTCGTTTTCTCTGGCGGCGACTGATGGGAGTTCCAACTTTGTGGTGGGGTCCAGTAATGGAGAAGTTCGCGTGGCAGCTGGAGCCAGTATCGACTATGAGACAAACACCACATACACATTGACAGTCCTTGCCACAGATCAGGGAGTACCAGCACTTACTGGGACAGCCATCATAGCAGTCGAGATAACAGGTAGTATCTACAGAACTACATGTTGTGTATTGCAATAATCATAACACATTACGTTAGACACAGTGTTGTAATGCATCAGTTGTTTTGTTGTAGGTGTCAATGAACATGCACCAGCATTCGACAGTGGGACTTACACACTATCGACAGGTGAAGATGAAGCTATAGGAACCTCACTCATCCAACTCAATGCCACGGACGATGACAACGACATTGATGGTGAGTGTTTGCACATATAACTCATTGAAATGAGATTAACACAACAAAATTCACCCACCAAAAACGATGTACGTATTTATCTATGCTTCCAGGATCGTTTTATTTCGCAATCACTGGAGGGAACTTGGCAGGGAAGTTTACCATTGATCCGCTTTCTGGCGATATCCTCCTGACTAAAGCTCTGGACCGCGAAACCAGCTCATCGTATGACTTGACAGTGAATGCCATTGACTATGGCATCCCAGCTCTTACTGGCACCACAACAGTTTCCATAACAGTCACAGATTATAATGACAACGAACCATACTGTAGTGCCACGTTGTACACCTCGACTATCCCAGAACACTCTGCAGTCGGCACATACGTGGAAACTATTGTGTGCTATGATGATGACGCTGGTATCAATGGTGATTTGCAGTATTCAATATTTTCTGGCAATACTGGCAGTGCTTTTCAGATTGATACAAACGCAGGGAACGTCTCAGTCTTGACAGACTCTGCCATTGATGCCCAAACGGACAGTGTCATGGAGCTCACAATTTTGGTTGAAGACCAAGGGTTGATTCAGTTGTCTACAACTGTCACTTTGGTAGTTACACTAACGGATGTCAACCAGTATGCCCCAGTATTTGTAGATCCGGGAAGTTATGTGACATCTGTGAGTGAAGCATCTCCAATAGGAACGTTCATAATACAAGTGAATGCTACAGACGATGACACTGGTGTGAACGGAGAAGTGACTTACAGTATCGTCTGTGGAGACCCTGGAAACTTGTTCTCTATTCACGATACGACAGGGGAGATAACACTTCAAGACACGCTAGACATTGCGGTTCAGTCGACACATGAGATCTGCATTGAAGCTTCTGACCAGGCTGTCGTACCAATGACATCCATAGCCAACGTGACCATTACAGTTACAGACAGCAATAATAATGCACCAGACTGTTCACCTTCATTTGACTCGGCGACAATCAACGAAACATCACCATTGAGCACCTCTGTCACGACTGTCACCTGTACCGATAGTGACACGCTGCCAATCAACAACCAGATTCAGTACTCTCTTGTCGCTGGTGATCTACTCTCGCAGTTCAGTATTGATATTAACAGTGGTGAGGTCAGCCTGTCTGCTGAATTAGACTATGAAAATATGACAATTTACCACTTGACCGTGGAAGCTTCCGATACTGGGTCTGTGAGCTTGACATCCACAGTTCAGATAACTGTGTCAGTCGACAATGTAAATGAGTTTACACCCCAGATAGTTATACCAGGTGGAGGGTACAGCGTGGATATCTTTGAAAATACAACAGCAGGAACATCGATTCTAACAATCACAAGTACAGATGACGACGATGGAGTACGAGGCGTTGTTAGGTACAGTATCACTGGTGGGAATGCACAACATCACTTCACAATTGACGAGGATACTGGGGACATAAAGGTGGCAGGACCTCTTGACCGCGAAAGTACTAGCTCCTACACTTTGACTGTACGGGCCACCGACAGTTTACCTGCCAATCTAGATGAGCTCTATGATGAAGCAAATGTCGCAATATCCATTCTTGATGTGAATGACAACTACCCAACATTTGTCCCCACTGTGTATGCAGCATCAGTCCTGGAAGGTGCTGCAAGTGGATCTCCTGTTGTGAGCGTGACTGTCACAGACGATGACATAGGGGTTAATGCTCAGTACACTCTAAGCATTGTATCGGGCAATACCGGCAATGCGTTTTCTCTATCTGGTGACCAAGTTACCGTTTTGGGTGCCCTCGACCACGAAGTCGACAGTCAATTCAATCTTCGTATTACTGCAGAAGATCAGGGCTATACGACATTGACATCTACATGCCGAGTGGTTATCAACGTCTTATCGGAAAATGAATATCCACCAGTATTCATCAGCGAAAATGATACGGTTATTTTATTCGAAGATACAGCAGTCGGTACTCTCATATATGATGCCAATGCAACTGACGCTGATCATAATACTCCAGGAGTACTCACGTACCAAATCGAATCTGGAAATCCCAATGATATATTGTTTCTCATCGACAAAGACAGCGGCAAGATAATCACGGGATCATACTTGGACTATGATACTTCTCCGAACATCTACTACCTCAACATCACCACATACGACAATGCTGGAGCCAGTCCTTATCTCATTGACTGGATGTTGCTGACAGTGATCCTTGAGGACGTTAATGACAACACACCAGTATTCACACAAAATATTTACTCGCAATATATCAGTGAGGACATATTGGATGACACGTCTGTCATTGCAGTGACAGCCAATGACATTGACTCCACCCACAACGGCGAAGTTGTGTATACCATTGATGGTGGCGATGGCGACTCGCAATTCACAATAAATGCCAGTATGGGTGAAATCAGAACCGTGTCTCCACACTCTTTGGATCGCGAGAGCAAAGATACCTTCACCTTGCTGGTCAAGGCCGAGGATCTAGGCAATCCAGTCAGGTCGTCCTTCTGCATTGTGAATATTTACTTAACGGACGTCAATGATAACATACCCGACTTCACTCCCAATGACTTTGTAACCAGTCTGGATGAAAACCTTGCCCCAGGGACTTATGTAACGTCCGTGTATGCAGTTGATCCAGATATAGGAAACAATGCTTTGCTGACATTCTCTATCGACCCAAGCAGTGATCCTAATGGCCACTTCAGTCTCACGGTTCCAGGCAACGACACCGCAGAAATCTATACAACCACCATATTCGACAGGGAAACTATTGAACAGTGAGTGAATAGTATTTTCAGTATTTTACAGTTATCTCTGAGAGGACATGGAAGAAATATTTTTAACACAATGTTATTGCATTCCCTTGCAATATTTTTGCGTTCCCTCACAATATTATTGCGTTCCCTCACGATCTTAATGCATTCTCTCGCAATCCGGATCGTGTTACCTCACGATATCACGTTCTCTCGTGATCTTATTGCAATCCCTCGCATTCTGGATCGCATTCCCTCGCGATCTTGTAGAATAACCTTCTCAGAAGTCATTGACGTCAGCACAATGCGAGGGAACGTGAACCAGAATGCGAGGGAATGCGATATCGCAAGGGAACATGATAAGATCGCGAGGGAACGCAATCTGGAATGCGAGGGAATGCATTAAGATTGCGAGGGAACGTGATCCGGATTGCTAGGGAACGCAATATTATTGCGAGGGATATATTATTATTATTATTAATAACCATATGTCAAAAAATATTTCTTCCATGTCCATTCAGCGGCTCCGTAGTATTCAGTACAATTAAGAAGAATGTCACGTTTTGTTCCAGATATAACCTGACGATTTTGGCCACTGATTTTGGTTCAACGCGTTTGACAGGAACCGCCACAGTGACAGTTCTGGTGGTGGATCTGAATGATAACACACCAGTCATAACAAACCAGCCATATGCTAATAGCATTTACGAGGATGTCAACGTCGGCACCACCGTGTTTGACATCGATGCAACTGACGCGGACAAAGACTTGAATGCATACCTATCGTATGTGATCACATCTGGCGATCTTGGTTCGTTCATCATTGATGTAGACACCGGTATTCTGACTACCAGGCAGACATTAGACCGAGAGACGACAGCGTACTATAGCATAGTCGTCGAGGTGAGAGATAACGGTTCACCCGCCCTGACAGCAACAACCTCAACGACTGTCACAATCCTGGACACTAATGACAACACGCCAGTTTTCCCAGTAACATTCAACTTCACGATTGCTGAGAATGTTCCGAACACGACATCCATTGGAACAGTTTATGCCACTGATGCCGACACTGGGGTGAATGCTGCCCTTCAGTACTCCTTCATCCAAACAAAGACGGGTCATGATTATTATTTTACGGTGGACCCAGCGTCTGGCACTATATACACTACTAATGACTTGCTAGATCGTGAGGATACTACTTGGTACGAGATAACAATTCGGGCAACTGATGGTGGAACTCCTGTACGCTACTCGGACACAGATGTCATCATTGAGATTGCGGATGAGAATGACAACTACCCGTCTTGTACTCAGAATATGTTCACTGCCGTTCTAACAGAAACGGACAGTCCTGGTAAGCTGGTAACCACTGTTATGGCCAATGATAATGATATTGGACAAAATGCCGACCTGAACTACACCATGGCGAACATGTCTGGAATAGATTACAGCTACTTCAGCATAGACGAGGACACTGGTGTGGTGACACTGATACAAACTATAGATAGAGAACTAACGCCTTTCTTCCTCTTCGATGTTTTGGTCACCGACAAAGGTGCAAGCCCATTGCAAACAACATGCACGGTGTCTGTGTCTGTTAAGGATCTGAACGACAATCATCCTGTCTTTGGACAAGCCTTCTACAGCGCCGAGGTTCCAACTGACGCAGCGTCTGACTGGCTTATCGTACAGGTCCAAGCGGAGGATGCAGACAAAGAGGAGAACAGCCTCGTTATGTATAAAATTGAAAGTGTCCAGCAAAGGTTCGAAATAGGCGCATTTTCTGGTGAGCAAATTTGCGGACTTCCATCTCATTATGGGACACTAACATTATTCTGCTTTCATGGTTATGTCAGGTATCACTACCAAGTATATAAATAGGTACATGCCCTGCTTATCGATTATGTTGTTTATCATTTAAGGCAATATCACACGGACGTCAGAATCACTAGCTGCAGGTCTGAAGGTGGTATTGGATGTCACTGCTCGGGATGCGGGCATTCCTTCCAAAATAACCTCGGTCCTCGTACGCATTGACACATTTGATCCTGAGCGCCATGTAGTCATCTTCAACATGACGATCACAGAGGACGAATTCTGGCCCAAAGAGGAAGTGTTTACGGGTCTTTTAGAAGAAACATTGGTCAACGTGTACCCTGATGTAATTGTCAAAGTGATGAGACTTGAGCGGTGGCAGTCAGAAGCGGGGGTTGGTGCCAGAAGGCGACTGTTGAACAGGTCATTAAAAGCTCGAGAATCATAAATGGTCGTGATGATGATACATGAACATCCGTATGGCAATTACGAACTTCCATAATAATATGGAAGTCTCCATTTTTTTCCAATTTTCCTTAACAGTATCGAGTATGTCACAGTCTTCATCTATGCCATTGATGGGAACAGTACTCAATCCCAGGACAACCTGCAGAGTCCGAAGGTCCTTGTTCCCATGTCCGACCTGTTGGATATGTGGAGAGCTGAAGAAGTTCTAGGAACACCTTCCAGTGCAATAAGTGGTAACGATTTACATGCTTCACTCTTCTGCAGCAGCGGAAAAATGTAGTTGAGACTTAGATTATGACGGTTGAAGTTGTACAATTATACTTGAATAAGAGTTTCTTTGATGGTCTTCTATAGGAGCACCTTTTGACCAGTTCAACATAGTATCCGTGCATCCGTACGGGCCCGAGGACGTCCCGTGGTGGCAAACCCAGCTGGCGCAAATCTTGTTCATATGTGGATCAGTCTTACTTGCTCTGATTATTGTGATCATCCTCATCTACTGCTGCTACTGCCGGAAGAAAAATAGGTGATTACACTTGAGTCGGGTACCATGTGTATTCCACTTCATATCCCCAGCAGGTTTTGACAGGGACAGCAAAACGTTTTGAACTAGTGTGTATGTTATGTTCACTGTGGTGGTTTATGTTCGCAGAAAGCATCCCAAGCGAAAGGACCTTGTAGTTGTAGCGCCAATAGAAGACCAGTTCGAGCCGAGCTACAAAATCCGTCCAAATAGAAGTCAAACTGCAAGCATACCAAGCCAAGGTATGACAGGAAGGCCGTGTCTATTGGCCCGATTTAACCTACCTATGAGCTCTCGTTGTGTATTTCTGCTATGATGTTCGCAACTGTGGCTCTATTTTGTTTTCATTTACCTAGTGATAACTATTATCCATATTATATGTATAACAATTGAAATATTTTGTTTTGAAGGTTCCAAGCAGAGTGTAGCACAGAATCGCAGCACGGTAAGAACAACTGAGGTTTTACTTCCCCATTCTTATTTTCTTACTATTATTATTTTGAATCTGATATCTTTAAGCACACATTATGAACTCGACGTAGCTTCATCTTGACAATAAAGAGAACAAGCTGACAAAAAAACGGATAGTTGTTGTAGCTAATCACCTTCAATGGATATTCATTCATGATATCAATCATTCCAGTGATTGATGGATGCAATAGTCAAGCGAAAAAAATATAGTGAAATAATTACAAAGAAATACGATTACACGACTATATCATTACACTGAAATAATCGCAGCGTTGGTTCTAATGTAATGGGTGGGCTAGTATAATACCTACCGGTATCTATAATTATTGTACTGTGACTCGTTATACTGACAGCCCGTGGGGGCAGACCCCTGGTCCGTGGACCCAGCACCAGTCCCCAGGAGCAAACCCCGACAGCCTGCCAGGGATGACATCATCTATGACGCCACGGCCGTCGATCCAGGTACTGGTACTCTCCGGATCCACCACTGAGATCTCTGGAATACAGTACTGGGATCTGCCTATATGTTCTTTCACAACAGCTATTTGAAAATAGATGCCAACAATATCTGTATATATATAATATATCCACAGACACAGGAAGACTGTACGAATACAACACACAGACCTACGCTAGACGCTGGGTCAAGGACAGGGGCAGTGCGGGATCCGGCAACAGGCGTACATCCAAGAGTGTATTGCACAGCTGAAGTCTCCTGCGTGTGTTGTCAGATGTTATTGGGCATTTACTGGTCTATCGCGGGCGACAAGATGGCAAATTACGAATTTCCAAAATCATGACGCATTTATTTAATTTTTTTAGAACCAGCACGAGATATCATTTTTTGGTAAAGTCTGACGCACGGCAGACTTACATGTAATCATGTATTGAACTGGGCACCGTGATAAGGAGGCTAAATTAGCCTAATAATATGTATCCAGATTACCAGGATCACATGACAGTTTAATTTTAATCAAAGACATATAGTACTTTACATGGAAAAATGATATTAGAACTACATTAAATACTCTCAATACTAAATTGACCAATGAAATATGCTCACTTACTAATATCCCCTCGCAAATTACAAATTTTATTGAGAACCAAATGATAAGCGACACCTGGTGAATATGTTGGGAGTGAGGGATCTCTGATGGAATTAACACGGGCACTTTATGATACAAAAATATATGCGATCATAATGCAATCAATGAAACTGTAAAACGACTAAGGCAAAATACGGAACTCCTAATAGGCCAAAGTGTCACTTTTCGGCCCAGTAGCACACCTTACTCTGTTAATACTACTCACCCACTGAATGTATACCAGATTTAATCCGTCTGGCACATTTTTAATCATTGAATTTATAAGAAATAGTAAGCTGCGCTACATCGGCCAACTTTTCCTATGTATTTAACATTGCCAAAGGGACATTTTAGACTGAAGTGTGAGTTCCGCACTCGATCGTAAGGGAAACCATGAGACATATATGTATATGTGAAAACTAAACGTGAAATTACAATTAACCAATATCTCTCCTGCTACATTATTGTGTACAAAATTCACAGTGGAGTAGCCTACCGCTTCGCAGATGTTGCATGTAAATACTATTTTTATTTTCAGAACTTTTTAAAATAATGTTTTTCTGTGAAACGTGCTATATTTAATGTATCATGATCTTGTTGTGAATAAACATTTCTTTTTATATATTTTTGGTCTGTCCAAGTATATATTATATACCGTGAATGAAGGATAATATGGTGAAATAAACGATGGTGTCATGCATCGAGTTAAAAATGCATGTACAAAAGGAAAAAAAAACTAGTAGCCTATCGATAAAACTCACACTTATATATTTTCTTATGCATGATGTGATGTGTGTTTTGTTCAGAATCAATGGTAATATTTGTTGGGATCACTGTTGAGAGATCTTAATATCTTCACTGGTATATATAACTATGTTTAGTTGATTTTTAAAATTAATTTTACTGAATAGATCTACTACTAGTATCATACATGTAATTCATGATAGATAGATGGGGGAGATAGATAGATGGATAGATATCGCGATCTGTCCTTATGTCACGCATTTGTGTCCTTTTGTTGCAGGCAATTGTGACTTTCGTACATGTTGTGTCCGAATGTCACATTTGAGTGTCCTAATGTCCCATTTGTGTCCTTTTGTTGCAGTCCGATTGTCACATCTTGTCCTTTTGTCTCATTTGAGTGTCCTTTTGTTGCAAAATGTCCGATTGTCACTTTTGCCATCTACCTGTGACAAAAGTACATCATGCTTAGTAGATAGATCGTAGACCACTGCAGATAGATAGATTGTATTCCACGAAAGTACTAATGTCACATAACATGGTACTTTTGCTACACATGATAGATAGATAGATAGTTCTGTTTGCCAGTACTAATGTCACATAGCATTGTACTTTTGCTACATGTAATAGATAGATAGTTTTGTAACTGGTACTAATGTCACATAACATGTACTTTTGCTACACATGATAGATAGATAGTTCTGTTACTAGTACTATTGTCGCATGCCATTGTCCTTTTGCTACAAGAATCTGGAGAGCATATTTTCACGTTCGCCAGATGGCAGCAAAGTATTACGTGACAAATGTACACAATATGTTGTACAAATGCTTCATTGACCATCTATCTATCTCATTTTCACAGAAAATATTTTGAAAATAAATGTTTATTTTTGTATAAAAAATCTGAATTTTTTTGACGCAAGACATCTCTGGTAGGAGGTATACATATGTGAAAATCACGCTTGTAGAGTGAAAATTGACGAAAATAGGAAAAAGTCATATATTTTTTTGACAAAAACAGTGTTGGGTTTTCTTTATGTGCCGTAGAACTGAATTATACACATTATGAAAAAAAATCAAATTATTGACATAAATACTCTTGGAGATATTGAAGAAAATGTGTCAATTGGACAAGAAACGGCTGCAATTTTGAACCAAAATGTGTAAAATTTGTGTATTTTTTGCAGTATGTCACTACCATGCAGCAATAAAAATTTCGTGAAAATATGTGAACATTTACAGGAATTATTTAATATTTACCTATTGAAATGTGACAAAAGGACATAAAAATGTGGCAAAAGGACACGTATTTCTAAAGATTTGAAAAAATATATTATATGTCAATTTTGTCTACAAAAAAACTTGAAACTCTCAGATATGTTAGACTATGTTAGTTTCTATCATATTCAAGTTTTGTTTCGAAATTTTGCACATTTTTGGACTTACAAAGTCAACTTGAAAATTTCGAAACCTCAATTTCAGCAACCGTGTCTCCAGGGTATAACATTGCCTGCACCTTCTGACAAGACTCAAATTTCTCGAAATTTCAAAATATTTTTTTCAATTGTTTTTTGTTCTATTTTTTGATAGATTTTTTAAAGGTTCATTCACACAAAATTTGGTTCTGGAAAGTGTAAAATTGAAGAAGTTATTTTTTGCAACATTAGGACATGTAGATAGTTTCAACACCGATACAAAACCCCACTAATGGAGTTTTATAGCTAATTTTTGTTGTGTGAAATGAATGACACTTAGGCTATAAGATATTGAAAATTTGTTTCGATTATACTTTAATTTTAAGACTTATAGTACTATCTATCATCATGTGACATTATGCCAAAAAAACGATCGATCCATATCGCGTTATGGATAGATAGATAGATGTTTTATTAGCCCATTTCTGGGAATTTGCCTTGCATTCTGCTCAGAAATACAATTCACATACCTTAACTAACATAACATTACATTGGTATACATTCAACACATCACACTGTTATATACATGGACGGAATTAGGCACAAAAGACAATCTGTAGCGACGAGTTCTACACACTGGAGCTCGGAGACGCCTCCCTGATGGCAACATGGCGTAGTGCTGATGCAGTGGATGATCTATGGAACGGCACATATTCTAGAAACTTTTTGACACATTATCATTGTAGATATCTGAAAGTGGTGAAAGTTTACAATGAGTGATTTTACAAGCATGTTTGTATATTTTCAGGAGCTTGTCTCTATCCTGAACAGTGATCGATGCTATTCCACCTGACAGTGAAACCAAAAGTTAACACACTCTGCATTCATCATTGCTACTGCGAATCATTATAATCAAAACGTGTTTTTTTTCTTCAAAACAACACCATTTTAATGTTCTGTTTTGGTTTCGTGTAACTGGTCTGGGGCAAATGTGACCCGACTACATTTCGAAGTTCGCACCCGGACACAATTCGAGAATATTTATTGACCCTCGCCCCTCATCTCACAGGGCATACGTGTAATACGCATGCGCCGTCGCGTTTGTTTACCCTACGAAGTTCGTCAGCAAACCAAAATTAAACATCGATTTCATCATAAACATTTCGGTTTACGTGTGTTAAAGTATTTCGATGTTATGAATGTTGACCAGATGAGTTTATTCGCGAACTAGCATATTTATTCAAACCGTTGATAAAAGGCAAAGCGGAGGAAAACTTCTGTCTAGGTGAGCGATAAAAGGTCAATTTCGTGGTTGAAAGTAGGGACCAAGTCAACTTGAAGACGCACTCCTCGTATATAGGAGAAATGTTCATTTCTGGTATACCAGAAATGTCCAATATATTAACTAGATAAATGTGAAGACATACATGTGGATCTGATTCTGAAACCGGCAAGTCTTTGAGCTGTTGAGTCACATTGGCCAATGATGACTGTGTTTATCATGTTTATATCTATATATACTCTGATTTTTTTAACTCGTTTACACCGTTTTTACTCTTTAGTTCAGTCAAGTTACTTTGAGCGAACTATTCAACTGAATATTGCTTATCTGTGGTACAAACGGCAATTAATTCACACAAACCTGCCTTCCGGAACGTTTCTTTCAAAACGCAAAAGTTTCATTTAAGCGAGGATTTGCTTGAACCATGGGCGCCGACATATTGCTTGGTTCTCGACAACTGATGACGGAATCCAAATGGACAAGTTCAAATTAGTCATAATAGGGGGATCGGGTTGTCAGTTGTCGTCAAGGTGCCTGCACGTGCGAGTCATTTCGAATTAGTTTACCTGCATGGGCTGTCCCGAATCCTAACTCTCGCCCCTATGCAAATTATCCGAACAGAATCGCCCATCACGTGCCAAAGGAAAACAATATTTGTTGACATGCAAATGACAGGATTTCAGGGAAAATTTATCATTGCAGTAGATTGCTAACTCTCACAGTTCTATGAGCAGAAGTCTGAAAGTTTGCAGAAAAATGCCGTTTGATCTCCAGGTGAAGTATGCCAAGTTACAATACGATACCATTAAACATCGCAAAAGTATCGGCAAAAAACGGTGTAAACGAGTAAGAAAAATCAGAGTATAGTTAACAGTCAACAACGATATCAATAATACAGTCCGTGTTATATTTTTAGGCTACCAGACCTTTGGTCCGATAATTGATTGCCATCGCGGTGCATCCGCTTTTTATGGTTTTTTTTGCCTGGACATTAAAAAATTTTTGAACTTTCATCCACTTATTCCTTCATGATGGGAGCGGTATGGAGTAAACTCCTAGCACACTTCAAGCCTAAATATTGGCACTTTCAAATGGAAAATCATATATTGCAGTTTCAGTGGTGACCTTGAATTTGACCTTGACAGGTCAAAACGGCCTGTTTTGTCGAAAAAAGATGATTTATGGACTTTGGAAACCATTTACTCGAAAGCTGTTTGATCAGTTTTGAGATTTTTGTTGATCAGAAAAGATTCTTTTTGTTTAATATCAGGATGTGTATATAAGTTTTGTTGCCATTGAGTCTCCGATCTGTGTGTGGCAGCCATTTTGATTTCTCGACGGGTCAGCGAAAAATATTTGTTTTTGCTGAAATCGAGCCGGTTTCAATTTTTTTTTACCCAATGTTTTCTTCATATTGGGAGCTGTATGGAGTAAACTCCTTGAACACTTCAAGATAGAGCTTCAATATTGGCACATTCAAATGAGAAGTCTATATGATGAATTTGAGGGTGACTTTGAATTTGACATTCAATGACTTTGAAAGGTCAGAACGGCAATTTTGGTGAATAAAAATGATTGTTGTTTAACACTGTGCATTTCTCTGGTAATCTTTCTCAGCTCTTGGGCTAATCTTTTGTGTAACAAACTATCTACAATATCTCTTTTTTATCATTGATTATTATAGAGAAAACTGCACAAAATTTTCAAATAACTTGGAAGGTGCTTGGAAGAACACTTTTGAGGTCATGGAGGAAGCGGCTATAATCTTCATTGCCATTTGTGTCATCATCATACTGCTGTACAAATGTTTGTCCGGAGGCTTGAAGAGAGGACATTGTCCAGATCGCATGAAGGCTGAGCACAGACACAACAGCTTGTTAGGTCTCTACGGTGTCAGACATGTCAACGCCATTGTGGACCAATTCAGAACTCTGGATGAAGTTACAGATGCTGTGCGCCGAGCCGGGCTGGAGTCTAGCAACCTCATATTTGGTTTGTTTTTCTTTTGTTATTAAATAATATGAAACTGACACCTCAGTATGGCATTTACTGCTAAATAAAACTACATGTATCAAGTGTTATTAATCATGTTAATTAGAATGTATCATGCCAGTGTATTGGTAACTGTCTTTCGGAGTAATTAATGAAGCCTAGTTACATACATGCTGTGATATTTTCACCTAATAACATGTTTAAGAAGATTCCTTGTAGTTGAATGTTCCTATCAAAGGAAACGTACATGCAATATCTACATTTAAACGTGATAAATTCCTCAATTTTGTTGCCAAATGGTAAAATCACATCTGAAGGGCACTATAGCCTAGGTTTTGGAATACATGTATTTATGACATGTAGACGGTACGGTTCTGAATGGCAGATGAACTGTTATGTTTTGAAGTTTATTAAGCAAAATGGAGGTAATGAATGCATCTGAAAACATGATTGATGTATGTAATTTCATGAATATAGTTTGTTTTCAGGTGTGGACTTCACTGCGAGTAACCAGTATCAAGGAACAAGGAGCTTTCATGGCAAAAGCTTGCATGCCATTTCAGCTAAAGTCGATAACCCTTATCAACAAGTATGACTCTTTTCTAATCATGGAGTAAGAGTTGTGTATTTACTGCAATGATGTTTTTTACAGAAGATTCCCATTGTCAGTTTTCTCCTGGTGTATTCATGGTATTGTTATCGTAACCACGGTAGAGTGTTATCAGGGATCCTTGGTGCTATTTACATTCCGTCTGTGCACACAGTCATGTGACTTCTCTGTGTGCAAGTTGTGTCAACCATAAAAGTATTTGTTTAGGTGATGCATGGGACTGAACAAGATTATGTGTTCATAATTCATAATCCCAGCTGGAACTGAAATTTCAGGAGTTCTTCTAGACTGTAGAAGTATTAAAATATGATAATATCCTGATGGATTCTAGATCCCAACTGCTCACCACCTACCCACTCACTGGCTTGCTGCTGTTCATACTTTTTCAGAAATTCGCAGTGGTGTTTCAATGTTGTGGCATTACAGAAATTAAAACATTGGTGGCTGTCCTCTCTCTATGCATTTGATCTGTTGTTGCCTTTTTCAAGTACATAAAAAGTCAACATCCAGGTAATTGACTCTCTGTTGTCTCTGTCTTCCCAGGTATTGATTTTACCTACAGTAACCTGACTCAGGGTGAAAGGTCATTTGAAGGCAGAAGTCTGCATGCCTTAGGGCCAGTTACCAATCCCTACCAAAAGGTGAATCTTTGTCGTGTTGTGTTGGAATTTGTTTGCTTCTGTGGTTTTAGCTGATTACTAGTATGTGGCTTATTTTGCTTCATCCATCTCTTGTTTTATTTTTGGCTTCATTGATTTTCTGTTTTGTCTGTATGTGCATAGCTTTTGAGTAGGTTGAATTTTATAGAGAGCTTAAAATAATGTACTACAGTGACTTGTTAGAGTAATTTACTGAAATTTTGAAGAATGAATATCTGGTTTTTCATTGGTTTCAAATGTACGCACAAGATTGCTATGATCTGTGTACTGCAGGTGATGAAGATTATAGGTGAGACTCTTGCACCATTTGATGAAGATGGAATCATTCCAGCTTTTGGGTTTGGGGATGTATCTACCAAGGATAAGAGTGTCTTCCCTTTCAAAGTTGAGGTGAGTGATGTCACATGTATTGGGAACATGGATGTAGTACAGTGTACATGTGTGTTACCTCAATAGCTAAAATGTATCTAGCATGCAGTGTTTAAAACTGGTCATACTGATATTAAATTTATGAAGTTAACTGTGTTATATTCTCATATCTGGAAATATTTTTTGTCCATACATGTATATTGTTAGATAGTATCTCTCCCTTACTCTCAACGATGTTAACAAATATCATCATTCATGATATAATACATGGCGAATGGAGAAGTTTACCTGTGGATGATGAACTATTCTGTGTTGACAGGGGTATTGTCGCGGCTTCCAGGAAGTATTGCAGTGTTATGAGACAATAGCCTCCCGAGTCATGCTGAGTGGACCCACCAACTTCGCTCCTCTCATCTACCAGGCACTCGACATTGTCAAAATGACACGGCAGGTTCGTCAATAGATCCTGTTAGAGAGCTTTTTCTATTCCTCGGTTTTCATTTAGTGTTAAAAATTGTTTATTATCAGCTTTAAACTTTAAAAACGGTTTTACTACACCTAGAACAATACCAGTTAATTGATATCTGGTTATTGTGTCTTTAATCTTTATTGTGATGATTCCACACATGCTCTGTTGATTGATTATTACAATTATCCCTCCTACAGTACCACATACTGGTGATTGTGGCGGACGGGCAGGTGACGAGTGAACGAGCAACTAGAGAGGCAATAGTCGAAGCCTCCAAGTGGCCTTTGTCCATCATAATGGTCGGAGTGGGAGATGGCCCGTGGGACATTATGACAGAGTTTGATGACGGGCTACCCAAAAGGAACTTTGATAATTTCCAGTTTGTAGACTATAATAGGGTTCTGACGTATGGAACAGTCTTAGAGCCTACTTTTGCTTTACATGCATTGATGGAGATTCCAGACCAGTTCAAAGCTATACGCAGCCTCGGATTGTTGGACTTTTGATGTACATATATACTATCTATACTATATCATTGCATAGACTTTGTTCTGGATAAAATTAGATTTGTTTGTATGTATATGTATTGAAAATTTATGACGACATGAAATTGAACAAACATTGTTTATTATGTGTACAGCAATGTGTACCTGTAGTTATGTGTATTTTATTTTTTACGTTATACAAGGTACATGTAGGCCAATCAGAATTCAAGCAAAAAACGCCTGATTTTACAAATCTGTGGGTTTTGAGGCTCAAATTAAAATTTAGGTTTGAATGTTTTTAGTGTAAGGACATATTCCCTGGTTTGTCTGACTGCAGAATTATAGTACTTCTCAAGATAATTATATATGCTATTGAGTGAGTGTTTGGTTGACAAATCCCAAGAAAGCTTAGGATAGGTGATGAAGTGCCTTATTCCTCTCTTGACTCTGTCATGTGTGTATGTGTCAATAGTGATGATATAGTATGTGGTAATCATATCAGTGTGTGCAATTTATTATGAAAACCAGGTTAATGGCTTCACCTGGTTCATTTGTATTTTGGAATATATCAATAGTCATTTATTGAGGTCATTATTTCGGGAGCTGTGTTTGTATATTTTCTCAACATAAAATTCAGATTTGTACATCCAAGCAGTTGTCTGATGTCAACGCTGATTTATGGTATTTGTTTGGTGCCGCTACTCTGCAGTACAAAGTTATTTAATATACAATTTAGTCTCTCCAGAATTTCAGGATTTGCTTCTGGCTCACAGCATGTGTGGGCATTATTGTTAATTATCATCACATATATTGTATTTGTTTTAGTATGATACGTTCTTTAATTTGGCATATTCTGGAGATGATGTATTTACCATCTCCAATATATTTAAAAGTATTGTTTGCCATTGTTGGTGATGATGATGATCAAAAGTTGAGGAACATGAATTCCAAAGTGTAAACTCCTATCCTATCTTATCGTTGGTTATAACTCAGCAAATTTAATTTGGTTGATCAAAGAGTTTAAATTTGTTATCACTCTTATGATAACCTTTTATGCTTTAAATATATATGTTTGGAATAAAATATTCTATAGATTTGCAGTTTTATTTCAAATGACTGGAATATGCACATCTAACCATGTTTGTATGGATACAAGATGAAACAATATGAATAATAATAATAACATACCTAAATTGACATACCCACCCTTTGGGATATATTGATGTACAATTAATAGATCTATATAGAAGTGGGGAATGTGATTCATAACAATGTTTGTATAGTGAAGATTTCAATTGCACACAGAAATCGACACGAAACGCCTTTATGGTTTTGTCTGATTTTTTTTTTACAATATCCGATCTATATCCTAAATGTGTCCACATCGTTCAAAAACGAATCTTGTTCATACTGAAAAGATCATGTCAATTTTTTCACCGTTGGTGGAACTTAATTGGAAGACCCTTATTGCTCTGGAGCCGGCTCCATGGTTTGTAGAAACGTCACTCTTACCCTCGCTCGTCGATGCCGCAGTTTAGAAGCGTCGCTATTACCTTCGCTCGTCGATGCCGCAGTTTAGAAGCGTCACTCTTACCCTCGCTCGTCGATGCCGCAGTTTAGAAGCGTCGCTATTACCTTCGCTCGTTGATGCCACCAAAATTGATGGTTAGAAATAATACGTTGCCCTACGATGCTGCCAACAGCGCCGTTAAAAAGCGTGTCTCTTTCCGTCGCTCATGACGCCGCCATTAGCACCGGCTAGAAGGGTCTCTCTTACCGTCGCTCATTCATGCCGTCAATAGTACGGGTTAGAAGCGTCACTCATTGATGCCGCCAATAGCACCGGTTAGAAGGGTCTCTCTTACCGTCGCTCATTCATGCCGTCAATAGTACGGGTTAGAAGCGTCACTCATTGATGCCGCCATTAGCACCGGTTAGAAGCGTTTCTCTTACTATCAGGTGTGTCGATGTCAATAGTGCCGGTTAGAAATGTCTCTCTTACCATCGCTCGTCGATGCCGCCATTAGCACCGGCTAGAAGGGTCTCTCTTACGGTCGCTCATTGATGCCACCAAAGGCGCCGGTTAGAAAGTTCTCTCTTACCGTCGATCGTTGATGCCGCTAATAGCGCCAGATAGATGGGTCTCTCGTCAAAACCACCAATAGCGCCATGTAGAAGGGTAGAATTTAAAGCTTTTAGACACCCTTTCTTGTCACAACAAGTTCAAAGTTGATTGATCTAAATGAAAAAATAGCACGTGTACAATTTCGATTACCAACCTTTATTGGTAAAGAATATCTCGCGATATTTTTCAAAATATAAGGTGTATTTCCTACTAGTATATAAAATACTCGATTTGTAACTGGCGCTATTGGTGGCATCGATGAACAACAAAGTAATACTCGATAAAGTTTTATGGTTCCAGAGCTTACTCTGTTTGTGCACCCGTATATTTCTATGGTGCACCTAACCTTTGGAATTCCTTACCTGGGGCTACTCAATCTAGTCAATAGTTTTATCTTTGAAGTTTACGGGCGAATTTTTCCGAAATTTTGCACAAAAATACCTAAAAATATTTAGAGAAGGAGGTAATTTTAAATTTTCGACATATTTCAAAATTACAGGCGTTTTTGACTAAAAACGACCAATTTCTGAACTTGACGGCCATTTTCTCAAAAACTAATGAGACAGTTTTACGATTTTCGTTTTTTAGAAGATTACTCTTAGGTACCTCTGTGATGTGTATAAGTTTGGTTGCCCTTGAATCGCCAGTCTGCGCGTGGTGGCCATTTTGAGTTTTTGACAGGTCGAAAAAAAAATTTTCGGCCCAAAAACAATTCTTTTACACTTCTAAACAAAATTTGGGACTGAAAATCTTCGCCACTTTTAAGGTTACCGGACCTTTGGTCTGATAACCCATTGCCGTGGCATTGCGTCCGTTGTCGTCATCGTCGTCCGTCTACAGTTTTATCTTTAAAGTTTACAGTCGAATTTTTCTGAAATTTTGCACAAAAATACCTAAAAATAATTCAAGAGGGAGGTATTTATAGTTTTTTATTTTCGCATTTTTTTCAAAATGGCGGCCATTTTTTACGAAAAATGGCCAATTTTTGGACTTTGGCGGCCATTTTCTCAAAAACTGTCTGACCACTTTTGAGATTTTTGTTTCAAAAGATTCCCCTCATATATCTAACGTGTATACAATGGTATAACTTTCATTACCCTTGAATCGCCGGTCTGCGTGTGGCAGCCACTCGACGCAGCCACTTTGATTTTTTTTAAAGAAATGATATATGCCAAATATTCTCGTGACCTTGAACTTGACCTAATTTTTTTACCTAATTTTCAAGGTCATAGCACAAAATGGCTAATGTCTCGCTTATTATCGACATTACAGCGTAGGAATCAGATGCGGGCCTATAGGAAATGATACATGCTGAATATTGTCATGATCTTGAATTTGACCTTTGACCTCATTTTCGAGGTCAGAGCACAAAATGTCTAATATCTCGCTTATTATCGACTTTACAGCTTATTCAATTTTGAACACAGGAAATGATGAATGCCGAATATTTTGATGACCTTGAATTTGACCTCTGACCTCATTTTCAAGGTCAAAGGGCAAAATGGCTAGAATCTCGCTTATTATCAACTTTACAGCTTAGGAATCAATTGTGGACCTATAGGAAATAATACATGCTGAATATTCTCATGACCTTCAACTTGACTTTGAACCTGATTTTCAAGATCAAAGCCCAAAATGGGTAATATATTGCTTATTATCAACGTCACAGATTAGGAATCAATTATGCACATATATGCAATGATATACACCGAATATTCTGATGACCTTGAACTTGACCTTCGACCTTATTTTCAAGGTCAGAGCACAAAATGGCCGGTATCTCGCCTAATATCAACTTAACAGGTTAGGAGTCATCTGTGGACACATATGAAATGATACATGTATATGCCGAATATTCTCATGATTTTGAATTTGCTCTTTGACCTCATACTCAAGGTCACAGAACAAAATGGTTATTATATTGCTCATCGCTGACTTCACAGCTAGGGAATCGATTGCCAACACATAGGAAATGATACATGCTGAATATTGTTATACTAAAGTTAATCTGTCAGTGAAACACGCTTTTTGGCCGTAGTTTTGTTTTGGATAATCAAATCAACTTGGAATTTTGTGTGTCTTAATTGGATATCATGCCGTAATTTTTCACCGAATTTCAGAGTTCTATCTCAATAATTGGATAAGTTGGTAATCTACCCCAATGTTAAATTTCATCCCCACAATGGAATTTCAGGGTCGGCACACAAAAACGACTTTTGTTTGATGTTTGAGTTATAGAGTGATTCAAAATAAACATGTTTACTTAATATACACTGCGACTATGCCTTCTGACTTCAAATCAAAGCAATAAATTCATTCTGTACTGGCCTAAACATCATAAAAGCCCTGAATTTGTTGGAATTTGTTTGATCTCATTTTGGACTGAAATTTAACATTGAGGTAGATTGCCAACTTTTTCATTTCTTGAGATAAAATTCTGAAACTCGGTGAAAAATTACGGCATGATACCCAATTAAGACACACAAAATTTCAAGTTGATTTGATTATCCAAAACAGAATTATCGCCAAAAAGCGTGTTTCACTGACAGATGAACTTGACTTTATGACATAGAGCTTGACCTTCTCTTCAAAGGCAGAGCACAAAATGATCTTGCTGATTTTTGACTGTACAGTTTGCGAACCGGTCTGACTGTGTTCATATAGGAATTGATATACTAGTAAGCTCAATATTCTCATAAACTTGAATTTGACCTTTGACATTATTTTCAAGATCAAAACACAAAATGGCTAATACATGTATCTTGTTTGTTAACAACTTTATGGCTTAAGAATCGATTGTGTACATATGAAACGATACATGGTGAATATTGCTATGACCTTGAATTTGACCTCTGACCTCATTTTTCCTTCATAATGGTAGCTGTATGGAGTAAATCCAAGAACATTCAAGATCAATACGACAATTTTGATGAAAATTTTTTTTCCAGTAACCTTTCTTAGCCCTTGGGCTAATTTTTTGTTCATAATGAGAGCTGCCAGAACTGTACTCATAGTATGCCTGAAGATAGAGCCTAGATATTGGCATTTTCAAAGGGGAAGTTATATATGGCGATTTGTGTGGTGACCTTGAATTTGACCATCGATGACCTTGAAAGGTTAAAACTTCTGGATAAAAAAAATTGCAAATTTGCCTCTACAGATGAAATGCTTGTAGATAGAGCTTAAGTTTGCATTATGAGCATATAGGAAGTTATATATGGAACGACTAATGATGGCCTTGAGCTTGACTACCGATGACCTTGCTAAATGTTGAACGTGAAATGCATAAATTGGCCTCTGAGGCTTAAGCACATACTGGTTAGGATGGTGTATAGCTTATAAGAAGTCATGTTTGTATGGCACATACTTTGGTGACCTTGAATTTGACCTTAAGCGACCTTAAATTGCAAATCTCAATATCTTGCCTGACCTGACATGTGTAAATTGGCCTCTGCAGACAGAATACTTGTTGATAGAGCTTAAATGTTTGTATTATGAACATATAGAAAGCCATATGCAGCATGTCTAATGGTGACATTGAAGTTCGCAAAGATGACTTTGATTGGTAAATCTCAGGTCATTTCACCTGCAATGCTTGAAACCAAAATTGTCCGGTAACCTATCTTAACCTTTTGGGCCAATTTTTGGGTTACTGACCTTTGGTCCGATAACCTATTGGCGTGGCGTGGCGTGGCGGGGTGGGGCGGGGCGTGGCATCCGTCGTGGTGGTGGTGGTCGTCGTCGTCCGTCTACATTTTTAGCTTACCGGCCCATATAGAATGATATATACTGAATGTTCTCGTGATCTTGAATTTGACCTTTGGCCTAATTTTCAAGGTCACAGGACAAAATGACTAATATCTCACTTGTTATTGAATTTACAAGATAGGAATCAATTGTGGACATACAGATGATATATGCTGAATATTGCCGTGACCTTGAATTTGCCCTTTGACCTAATTTTCAAGGTTACAGAACAGAATGGCTAATATCTGGCTTATTATCGACTTTACAGCTTAGGAATCGATTGTGAATATACAGGAAATGATATGCTGAATATTCTGATGACCTTGATTTCGACCTTTGACCTCATTTTCAAGGTCACAGGACAAGATGGCTAATATCTCGCTTTTTATCGACTTTATAGCTTGGGGGCCAATTGTGGACATATAGAAAATGATATACGCTAAATATTCTGATGAACTTGAATTTGACCTTTGACCTCATTTTAAAGGTCAGAGCACAAACTGGCTAATATCTCGCTCATCAAGTGACAAATCTGGCACTTCTGAGTTGGTTATACCATGACATCTTCTGCATAGATCTGGGCAGTGCATCAACCTATATAGTATATGTCATGTAGGTTCACCACTTTAACTGATGTTGATGTCCATTATATTCGATGGACCAGCTGTACGGTTGGTTTGTATTTGAAGCCTATGGTACCTGGATGCTGCAGGAGTTGCCAGTGATATTTGTTGTTCCAATGCAGATGTGCTCACTGCGACCTCACAAAAGCCACATGTATAGTTCAAGCTGTCAAATCCTCTATCATCAGCAACTCCGTACAATGATACCGATCCCCCCCCCCCCCCCCCCCCGTCTCTGGAACTTCGGCTGCAGTGGCACTTCGGGAAACTCCAGTGCTCCGGCTGCAGACCATCTCGGTTGTCTCTGGTGGGGTACTTTGGGAAGCTCCGATGCTCCAGCTGCAGGTCGTCTCGATTGTCTCTGGAACTTGGGCTGCAGTGGCACTTTGGGAGACTCCGGTGCTCCGGCTGCAGGCCGTCTCGGTTGTCTCTGGAACTTCAGTGGCACTCTGAAACTTCGGCTGCAGTGGCACCTCGGGAGACACCGGTGCTCCGGCTGCAGGTTGTCTTGGTTGTCTCTGAAAGTTCGCCTGCATCTCGGTGGTAGCGTGTTCGGGACTGCAGCTGCTAGTGTTCCCGAAGTAGGGATCACCTACTAGTATCATGTAGTTCGGTGTTCGGCTCCTTCTCTCGACCTGTTCTTCTTCGGTTGTAAGTTCGGTTGACAGCTTGGGTTCACAGCTATCTCAGACGTTATCAGCTTTGATTTCAACCCGACTGGTCTTCCAGTCCTTTTTCTTGTATTACTTCGGTTGACTCTACTTCTATAAATTCTCTAAGTTCACTTCGGTTGTCATTCCAGACACGGAGTCGGCTAGGCCGGCTCAAGAATCAACTCTCGGCAACATTTCAAGGTTTATTGACGAATAATACAGTTGGTTGACATAGTTGAGAATTCATCTAGAGATGACATCTTCGGTTGCTCGTCCACTCTTCGGCCAATTTGTCTAGTTCGGCTGGACCGCGATGTGCTCTGGTTGGTGTCTCAGTGTCAAAAGGCGCTGACTCCTGTGAGTCGGCAGTATTTATACATTTCGGGGTATGTGTCACGTGACCTACCCCAACCAATCCAAACTGACGTTTTTACCCGAAAAAAATTTAGGATTGATAACCAATCAGGAACCGCCACGTAACAATCTGCATTGTTGTAAATCCGTTTCTGAGCACTTTTACGTAATCGCGTATTTTGACCATCAAGGTCTGATGTCAGCCGAAGAGCAACCGAAGCAGCCGAAAAATACCCGAACTTTGATAATCGTATATACACACTTTAAAATTAATTTAACGACCATAAAACATCATGTAACCACATATATCATTACAAACAGGTATTACAACTTGTCCGAACACAATTTTCGGCTTAAAATCGTTACAATATGATGTAGGTTTACAAAGACGTTGTAAAACCTGCGAGGGCGTGTGGCATATGACCTCTTGTTCACTTAAAAACAATATATATTTTGTAGTATATAAATTACTTTTTGTAGAACATAGAGTAATTTGAAGGTTCTGTTCTGGTCTCAGCACGTCAAATGTACCAATCAATTTTGTGATTCTAAACGAAGTCCCTTTTGGTATTTCCTTCATAACCCAACACAATAACCATGCTGGGAAAGCTATCCAAGGTCACTTTCCATTTTAGGAACTCAACTCGAGGTTAGAAGTTTCCGGATGATTGATGGACGAAAGCTGGTGATGATTCTCAGCAATGACGGGAATATGTTCAATTCACATTTACAACTACATATGTACTATCTGATAAATATGATATATTCCTCACGAGACAATACTAACAAATTGCAGGTGCACGTTGTATTATACATTTTCACCAGAGCAATCGCACACACACACAAAGTCGACTCTGATTGCTAGAATTATTCACTTAATATAGAGTAATATTTTTTAAATTTTAAAACAAAATATAAAAAGCTACTCTTGCCAAAGAATATCTAAAGTTGCAGGTTTCTTAACGATAGTTGTAGCTGAAGGCACCTCTTTTTTCAGAGGGTCTTCTGGTCGATCTGGCACCACTCGGCGCAGTCGCTGACAGCCAAGCACAATCAGATCTACGATAAACTCGACAAACTCGAACATTGTCATGACGGAGAAGCCGACACATAGTCCGATCAGACCCCCGCAGTCCGACAGAAACTTGTTGTACTGAATAAACACACGCAAACAATACGACATTTCGCTAAAATGTAACTACGATCAACAACAGTTTGCCAGATATACAAAAAGTGGAATGTCATTATTTAATTCACTGAATACCTCATAGGCCGGATTTTCTTCGACTTTTTCAATGGTGTGTTCTTCAAAGAAGATGGATACTTTCAGGAAGTTCTGGCGAAACTCCTCCGAATTGGTGATTTCAACCATGGAGTGAGGAATTGCCTCCTTGTAAGACATGAAAACTGCGTCCTGTAATGGGCAAGCACGATCTATACTTGTCTTGATAATACCCAATATACGGATAATATTGGTGTATGACGTTATAACGGGAGTAGTTCCATGGCCATGGTCCCGATTTCTCTGTGAGACATCAATATACTAACTTCAATTTTTTTTTTCAAGATCGGAATTTCCTCATACGCATTTACAAAATAAAGTTAATCAAATAAGGCAAAATGGGCCAGAGACCATACAGTGATTGACCAGGGACAGCATTACTAAGCCTATATTTTCTAAACTATCGTATAGTTCTGACCTCTTGGACTTTTGACGGCCAGGCTGCCGAAGATCGAACGGTGTAATAAGCCTCGGAACTATGAAAAGAGTGCGTTTACTTCCAAGGTTGTTAATGGTTGTAAAGTTATTAATGTTCATTGAGTAGTTCTGAGGCGTTCTGTGGGTACGCACTGGCATGGCTGTGGACAGGCACACGGAAGACCGTTCGTCACGTACTGTCGTACAACTTGCTCTCGACAGGAATCTGCAATAGTCTCACCACATAACAGGGTACATTGGAAAGATCCGAAAAGTACTATGGATTTGTCCCGATTTTAGACATTTGCGATATATAAAAAAATAAGGGCTAGATACGTTTACCAGAGAAATGCACATGTTTAGGATAATAGTTTGTTGCATTGAACTACTTCTCACACTCTCAGCCCCCTCCCCCCCCCACCCCTAAAAATATCATTCTTATATGCTCATAAACCAATCATGACATCTACCTGTAAGCATTTGGAATCTGGTGTTCAATCTATTCCGTTCGTACCATCCACGAACTCCTTATAGACCACTGAAGGCCACCGGAGATACAGCTCAAGCTTATCCCAATATCTGCATGCTCCTAATGCAAATTGAGGCTTTATCGCTTTCTCATTGGCCGATTTAAATCTAAACATTCCAGGCTGGGTATGACCATAAGATTTATCACTCATCCGCAGTCAAATTCAAAACCTACAATAGATCCGCCATATAATGTGACTTTCTGTATCAAAATAGTACCCGAAGCCTACGAAATTTCAGTGCGGAGAGTGGGGACATGATCTTGAGATATACCACTCAGGGTCTTGTGAGTTTAAGGTCAACGAAAGATCGGCCATATATGATTTCTTACATGAAAATGTTCAGAATTCATTCTACAGATCGATTCGCGGGCTTGCCGTTTGTGTAGGGCAATTTCCTCGTTTCGTTTTGTACGTGACCCTGAGATTTACCATTCAAAGTCATTTGAGGTTGAATCCAAAACCAACAGACAACATGATTTCCTACATGTCCATTGTACGAACCCATGGCAATCTCTATCCACAGTCGATTTGCAACTTTAAATGCGCCACACAGATGGCCTGGAATGTCATACTTGTCCAAAATGTAGAAAAAAAATGGTTGCTGAACAGATTTGGAAAAATGTCATGTTTGTCCGAAATGGGGAAGAAAGTTACTGAACAAATTCTGATAAAAGATAATCAAATTCCAAAACTGGTCGGTTTTCGTGAACAAAAATCCCTCTTGAAATATTCTGTAGCGTAACACATCTAAACTTGAAGAGCCTGCTCTCTAGTGTTTATTATTACTATAGTACATAATTCATATGACCAGTGTATCAAAGAATAGTGGGCGCCTTTCATGTACCAGTAGCGTGTTCAAGACCACTAACATTTTGGGAGGGTCGCTGAATTACAGTATGGGATGCGGTCACGTTCTATTCACTCTAAAACTGCCATTGAATGTAAACAAATATGTGGGTCTTAATATCAAAATATAAACGTATAAACTTTTGTTGAAAGTAGTATTTAAGTCTTGAAACAGGAAACGCTGCTGTGTGCAAGACATAAGCACCGATACCAATACCAATACAATCCGCGGATTTATATATACTTATAATGAATAGTAAGGCAAAACTCTGTGGTTGTGTATCTACTGTACCTTGGATGGGATTTGTGGAATCGCACGGTGTCTTGGCGTGTTCCCCGAACAAAGAAACATCATTTGGATAGAATGGGTCAGCGCAACTGCAGTTAGCAACAACATGCTTCTGATAGCAGGTTTTCTCACAGGCCTGAAATCGGAATCTCCTAGTACTATATAGCTGACAACCTGACACACCAATCTAGTCGACTAACAAAAAACTCGTGGTAGACGTTACCCGAGTGGGATATTCAATGTCAGGTGAATTTATTGTTGAGATACAGAATGCAATCAATGTCAAATTATTGTTTCGATTTTCGTTGCTGTAGCGGACGTTCATTTCCGGAAACAAAACAATTACCGTCTGGTCGTAATAAACTGGAAACAACTGTTCATACACATTCCTGTACGAGTTATTGTGTGTCTTGTCTTCACAGACTCCGTAAGGATGTGACAGTCTGAACAAATCTTTCTGGAATGTCAAGTAGATCATGCAGACTCCATGCTCACAAAAATTATCCGATAGGTAATATAAAATAATCAGCATTACGAATAACTAATTTTGTCAATTAGGAAGATGGTTGTTCTGACACATTCACCATCACGAATGACCCATCATAGATACGTTTATAAAACGCTTGTTTACAACGATCCGCTGAAATCTATACCATTAGCACCATCGACTGCAGTTTAGGAATTTGATTACATTACAGTTCCGTCTCTTACACAATTCCAACTCTTCTGTGATTTATCAATACCTTGTGACATTAAGAGGCCCACCCCAACCAGTTGTTCCCTCTGTCCACAATGAGTGTTTTGGGATCGCTTGTGATGTATAGTACACACCTTACGTATACCAATGTTGGTGAGTGTGCCAGGTCTGACAAGAAGTCCGCTGTCCTCTGGAAACACCATCGATTTCTGAGGATGAAGAAGAACGACTGCCCCAGCCATGTCACCTAAACCCTGTCTGTACTCAGCCTGGGCAACATTCAACACCATCTGTAAACCTGCCAAAAAGATTGTACTCATTAGGTTGCCGGGGATAGTTCCAACTTCTGGTAACATATTATGATAAGGCGGACAAGTCACATTAGGATAAGCAATGAATGAACAAATACATATCTTTTTATTCACTTCCAGTTATTTTGACGATGGCAACATGAGTGGATTCACTCAAACAAAACGAAAGATAATTCTCGCCACCAGACTCACGCGGTGTACAGTGTGCCCACTGCGCGTGGCGTTCATTTGTAAAATGTACTTCCAACGAGTCGGTGCGAAAAAAATTGCCGAGATCAATATGAATCAATTAAAGTTACTGATTGTATTACATTTGGTATTCATTTCCAGCCGAATATTTTTAAAACAAAAACACTCCGTTGGACCTCTATTCCTTATATGCTATTGTAATAATGACGTCTGTACCATTGTTCGCGAAATATTCCAGAATCGTGCCCAAATAATGGCACATTCAAATTCAAAGTCTCAAATAGAATTTTCAGTGATGACCTTGAATTCGATCTTCGAAACGATTTTTGGAATTTGGTGGCAAATATAAACTGAGACCCTTTACTATATATGTAAGCGTTTCTTTGCTTGGCGACTTTTGCTCCTATTATAGGAGTTGTTTATTTGATACTCCTAGAACGCTTCAACGCGGAGCTCCTATACTGCCACATGCGAATGCGAAGTTATATATGGCCATATCAGCTGTAACCTTGGATTCAAATTTTGGTCAGGTACCTTAAAAGATAACAACGACGTGCTTATGGGGGAAAGATAAATTTTTCGACACTGTGACTTAACACATTGTTAACGCCATAAAATTCACACTCAATGGATAACTCACCAAACCGTCTGCCAGTTTTCGTCGATTTGCGAAGAACCAAACTATCATTCCACCCAGAGTTATATGTGTAACAATTACCATGTGCCTCATTGTAGAAATGTACGAAATCACTGAAAGTAAACACAATAACATTTTACACTTTGTCCAGGTAAACGATTACAAAAACGAGCCGATATGACATGACCTACGTGTTTTTATTACAAAGGAAGCCTGCGAATTGGCAGTCCACCACAAACTCCTCAGCGGTGTAACCAAGAGATACTTTTGTTTGTTCATCAACAGTCGCCAGAACGACTGCCAATTTATCTTCTTTCTGGAACTTCACACTCTTTTCGAGGTTCGCAGAATCCACGGGTAATGTTACTGTTGGTTCTAGAGTTGTGGTCGGAATATGTAATGTGTTTGATTCTTGAGTTGTAGTTGTTACTGGTGCTGTCATTTCAGGTGTTGTGATTGGTCCTGGTGTTGTGATTGGTTCAGGGGTTCTGGTTGGTTCTGGTTTTGTGGTTGGTTCAGGGGTTGTGACTTGTTCTGGAATCGTGGTTAGTTTTGAACGTGTGGTTGTTATTTTAGTCGTGGTTGGTTTTGGAGTTGTGGTTGTTTCTGGTGTTGTAGTTAGTACTGGAGTTGTTGTTTGCTCTGGAGTTGTGGTTGGTTCTAGTGTTGTGGTTGGATCTGGAGTTGTTATTTGCTCTGCAGTTGTGGTTGGTTTTGCAGTTGTGGTTAGTTCAGGTATTGTGGTTGGTTCTGGAGTTGTTGTTTGCTCTGCAGTTGTGGTTGGTTTTGCAGTTGTGGTTAGTTCAGGAATTGTGGTTGGTTCTGGGGTTGGTGTTCGCTCTGCAGTTGTGGTTGGTTCTGCAGTTGTGGTTAGTTCAGGTATTGTGGTTGGTTCTGGAGTTGTTGTTTGCTCTGCAGTTGTGGTTGGTTCTGCAGTTGTGGTTAGTTCAGGTATTGTGGTTGGTTCTGGAGTTGTTGTTTGCTCTGCAGTTATGGTTGGTTCTGCAGTTGTGGTTAGTTCAGGTATTGTGGTTGGTTTTGGCGTTGTTGTTTGCTCTGCAGTTGTGGTTGGTTCTACAGTTGTTGCTAGTTCAGGTGTTGTGGTTGGTTGTGGAGTTGTTCGCTGTGGAGTTGTTGGTGGTGCAGGTGATGTGGTTGGTTCTGCAGTTGTGGTTTGTTCAGGTGTTGTGGTCGGTTCTAAAATTGTTGTTTGCTTTGGTGTGGTGGTTGGTTCTGCAGATGTTGTTTGCTCTGGGGCTGTGGTTGGTGCTGCAGTTGTGGTTGGTTCAGGTGTTGTCGTTTGTTCTGGTGTTGTGGTTGGTACTCGTGTTGTTATTGGTTCTTGGGTTGTGGTCAGTTCAGGAGTTGTGGTTGATTCAGCTGTGGTGGTTGGTTCTGCAGCTGTTGTTTGCTCTGGGGCTGTGGTTGGTTCTGCAGTTGTGGTTGGTTCATGTGTTGTCGTTTGTTCTGGAGTTGTGGTTGGTACTCGTGTTGTGGTTGGTTCTTGAGTTGTGGTTGGTTCCGGTGTTGTGGTTGGTTCAGCAGTGGTAGTTGGTTCTACGAACGGGACGTAGGCCATTGTATTCACTGGAGCTGTATACGAAAACACAAATCAAAAGAGCATATATGATGCAGGAAAGAGTAGGTCGCAGTTAATCGTAGAGAATATCATGTTCGTCCTGGACAAACAAACATGCATAAGATATACCTATCCACTGGCACAGGATGAGAGCGTAATCAGATGAGCAGTCATCTTGTGTCCAGCTATGGTTGAGACTGGGGT
Source organism: Terebella lapidaria (assembly GCA_949152475.1). Taxonomy (NCBI): domain Eukaryota; kingdom Metazoa; phylum Annelida; class Polychaeta; order Terebellida; family Terebellidae; genus Terebella; species Terebella lapidaria. The sequence continues at coordinate 21,427,059 of OX424555.1, forward strand.
GTGCCCTGGCGCATCCTGATGAACTTGCAGGTGTGTTCAACCACATGTTCCAGCTACCCAACTCGTATGTCTTCTGCCATTTTGAATCTTCTAAATCTATCCAATAGCTTTCACTGATAATAAAAGTAAATATTAGAGAATAAATGTATTTCTCAAATGTACCAGTAGCTGTAGATTTCTCTTCCAGGAATAGATCGTGTGGAAATGAACCTACTTGACGCCATTCAAGGCACCAGAAGAGATCAAATGATTGTACTTGGTCGAATCATCGAGGGTAGCGAATGTGACTGTACCGGCATAGTCATCTATTAGTTCACACAACTCTTCACCTCTCTGGAAAGTTGCGGTTGTGACTCCATCGAAAAGGAACCAGCAATAGTCCCAAACTGATCCGTGGTACACTGGATATGGACATTCTAAGGCATACCAGTAAGAACACCGCATTAAAACTTTTGTTAAAATACATATCAAAATCATTCTCGGTAATAGTTCCACTGATATACATACGTATCATCTTCTGACATATGGGCACATTCCTGTCGCCCGAAGACGTGCTGTACCACAACCCAGTTGTTTTGTTTATTTTTAAGTGATCAAGGCCCAAATCCGGATTGTCCGGAGCCCAATTTGTGTAGCTCTCTGCAGTCATCAAAACCTTATCGGCCCATTTCAGTTTCTTCAGGAATATCCAGTAGTAGTCACTATAAAAGACAATTGCAAAATATACCATTTACCACAAAAGCGAATGCATCAGAACTAAATTAGCCCAACGTCTATGAAGATTACAAGGGTGCCATATTAAACCATGCCCCAGAATGGTAGGTTTTCGACTGAGATGGTCGTATTGACCTTTCAAGTCGACGTCAAATTCAGTGTTATAAATCATTATATTACTGATTGCAGCCAACATTACAGCCAAATACTCAAGATTGAAGTTCAATGTTGCAAGAAGGTGCGAAAAGATCTGTCATCAGAAGATCTTTCATACATGAGTTCTTATATAGATAGGCCTATATAACTTCCAATTCGAATATGCCAATATCTGAGTTCCATTCTGAACTAACCTAAGATGAAAGAGAAGGACACCTCAATATAACAGGAAAAAAATACTATAAGTTCTGAAAGACTTTCCATAAAGGACAAAACAACAACATCTTAGGCTGGAAATTGCTCAGAACACATAAAAAGTTGACATCATACCCCCATTCGAGCGAAATGCAATTTTGAGAGAAATCACGAGAGTACACAAGGGTACGTGCAGTACCGAGAACCCTGTACATATATAATAAAGATGAGGTTAAAGCTGAAGTCCAAGGTCATGACAAAATTCAGCATATATCATTTCCTATATGTTCACTTTGGATTCCTAAGCTATAAAGTCGATAATAAGCGAGATATTAACCATTCTTATCTCTGACCTTGAAAATGAGGTCAGAGGTCAAATTCAAGGTCACGAGTTCGGAGTTTGACCACAATTGATTCCTAAGCTGTAAACTTGATAAGAAGTGGGATATTAGCCATTTGTGATCTGACCTTGAAAATGAGGTCAAAAAGGAAGTTCAAGGTCATGAGATATTCAACATATATCATTTCCTATTTGCAGTTGATTCCTAAGCTCTAAAGCTGATAACAAGCGAGATATTATCGATTTTGTTATCTGGCCTGGAAAATGAGGTAAAAGGTCAAATTCAAAGTCACCAAAATATTCAACATATATCATTCCCTATATGTTCACTATCGAATCCTAAGCTGTAAAGTCGATAATAAGCGAGATATTAGCCATTTTGTGCTTTGACCTTGAAAATAAGTTCGGGGTCAAATTCAAGGTCATCAAAATATTCAGTGTATATTATTTTCTATATGTCAACAATTGGTTCCCAAGCCATAAAGTCAATAGATGAGCAAGATATTAGGCATTTTGTCCTCTGACTTTGAAAATGAGGTCAAAGGTCGAATTCAAGGTCATGGCAATATTCAGCATGTATCGTTTTCTATATGTTCACAATTGATCCCTAAGCTGTAAAATCCACAATAAGGGAGATATTAGTCATTTTGTTCTGTGCACTTGAAATTTGGGTCAAATGTCAAATTGAAGGTCATGAGAATAACCTGTATATATAATTTCCTATATGTTCACAATTGATTGCTAAGCTGTAAAGTCGATAACAAGCGAGATATTAGCCATTTTGTCCGGTGACCTTGAAAATGAGGCCAAAGGTCAAATACAAGGTCAACACAATAATCTGCATATATCATTTCCTATATGTTCATAATAATTCCTTAGCTGTAAAGTCGATAAGAAGCGAGATATTAGCCATTTTGTCCTGTGACCTTGAAAATGAGGTCAAAGGTCAAATTCAAAGTCATCAGAATATTCGGCAAATCTCATTTCCTATATGTCCACAATCGATTCCTAAGCTCTAAAGTCGACATTAAACGAGATATTCGCCATTTTGTGCTCTGACCTTGAAACTGAGGTCAGAGGTCAAATTCAAGGTCACGAGAATATTCAGCATCTATCATTTCCTATATGTCCACAACTGTTTTCTAGTCTTTAATCTCAATATTAAGTGAAATATTAGGCATAATGTGTCCCATTATAAAGCATAGGAAAGTTTAACATGGGAAAGTCCCATTTGGGCCGAGTTTGGGCCAAAGTTGCCCACTTCGAGCAATTCAAGCGCAACGAAAATTATACACATCACAGGAGTACATATGGGGAGTGTTATGTATCAAAAACAAAAAAAAAGTTACTGAACAGATTTTGAGAAAATGGATGCCAATGTCCAAAATCAGGCATTTTTCGTTAAAAACGGCCGCCATTTTGAAAAATATGCGAAAATCCAAAAACTAAAAAAAGTTTTCCTGGAAATATTTTTAGGTATTTTTGTGCAAAATTTCAGAAAGATTCGACCGTAAACTTTAAAGATAAAAATGTGAACGGACGACGGACGTACGGACGGGCGGGCGGACGGACGGCTAGACAGACGCCGGACGCAACGCCACGGCAATAGGTTATCGGACCATAGGGTCGGTAACCTAAAAATGCGAAAATAAAAAATAAAAAAAAATACCTTACTCTCGAAATATGTTTAGGTATTTTTGTTCAAAATTTCAAAAAGATTCGACTGTAAACTTTAAAGATAAAAATGTAGACGGACGACGACGGACGACGACGGACGACGACGACGGACGCAACGCCATGCCAATAAGTTATCGGACCAAAGGTACGGTAACCTAAAAAAATCACTGAAAAGGCTTGAAACACGCAGTAACTATAAAATACCGCTCTTGGATTATTGACGAGGACGCAACGCTACGGATTGGGTTATCAGACTTATTGGCTTAGCCCAAGGACGAAGACAGGAAATCGGACAATATATGTTTTATGTTTTAGATATTAGCTTTTTCGTCCTATGATCTTGGAAAAAAGTCACTGGTCAATTACAAGGTCACGAGAATATTCAGTATATGTCATTTCCTATATGTCTACAATTGATTGCTAAGCAGTTAGCAATATTACGATATACGAGAGATATTAGCAATGTTGCCCTGTGACGCCAAAGTCAAAAGTCAAATTGAAGGTTATCAGAATATTCGGCATATACTGATTTCGTGTATGTACACAATTGACCTATCGCTGAAACAGTTTGTCCGAGTCTTTCTACGTCATTGTCGACGCATTCTGCAAAACGTTATTATTGGGCAAGGAGAAATTTGCCGACGTAATATGTGAAACTCGGACAACTTTTCGACGTTTTGGCGACAGGTCAATTGCTTCTCAAGCTGTAAAGTCGATAATAGGCGATATATTAGCCATTTTGTGTTATAATCTTGTAAATGACAATAATCAGCACACACCATTTCCTATGTGTTCACAATTGATTCCTAACATGTAAAGTCCAAAAAGAGCGATATTAGATATTTCGTGCTCTGACCTTGAAATTAGGTTCAAATGTCAAGTTCGAGATCATGAGAGCGTTAAGCATATATAATTTCCTATACATGCATATTGTTCCTAAGCTGTAAAGTCGATAATAAGCGAGATATTAGCCAGTATAGGCTCTGACCTTAAAAACGAGATCAAATGTTAAATTCAAGTTAATCAAAATATTTGGCATACATTATTTCAATATTTACACAATTGTTCAGCAATTTTGTCAGGTGACTTTGAAAGTGAGATGGAGTCAAAGGTCAAATAAAAGGTTATCAGAATATTCGACATAGATCTATATCATTTCCTGATATCCACAATTGATACTCAATTTGTAAATTCACTAATAGGCAATAATAGCTATATCGTGCTCTGACCTTGTAAACAGGCCAAAGGTTTTGTTCAAGATCATGAGAATATTCAGCATATATCATTTCCTATATGTGCACAATTGATTCCTAATTTGTAAACTCGATAATAAGCAGGATATTAGCCATTTTGTGGTTTGACCTCAAAATGAGGTTAAAGGTCAATTTCAAGGTAATCAGAATATTCGGCACACATCTAGGCAGTTGTTTAGCAATTTTGGCCTGTTACCTTGAATATGAAGTTAAAGGTCAAAATAAAAAAAAAATTCAGTATATTCGGCGTACATATCAATTGCTGTATGTCCACAACTGATACTCAAATTTCGATAATTCGATAATAAGCTATCGATCATAGCTTATTATTATAGCTTATTGTGTATCATATCAGCTATTTCGTGCTCTGAACTTGTAAATAAGGTCAAATGTCAAGTTCAAGGACATTAAAATAATCAGCATATATAATTTCTTGTGTGTGCACAATTAATTCCTATGCCGTAAAGTAAGCCTTAAGAATGAGATCAAGGGACAAATTCGATGCAATCAAAATATTCGGCATACATAATTTTCTATATGTACATACTTAATTCTCAGGGTGTAGAGTCGACAATACGCAAATTATTAGCCATTTTGTGCTATGACCATGAAAACTAGGTGAAATGTAAACTTCAGTATCATGACAATGTTTAGCAAAGATCAATTCTTATTGTGTTCACAATTGATTCCTGAACTGTTATGTTGATAATAAGCGACATCTTGGCCAATTAATGCGCAGACCTTGAAAATAAGATGAAAGGTCATGCTCCAGCATGTATTATTTCATGCTGAAATATGAAATATCCAGCATGTATTTCCTATCAGTGTAAAATTGAATTGTATGGTCTATAATAAGCGAGATATCAATTCTGAGATCTGACCTTTTGTGATCAAAGGACAAGTTCAAGGTCTTGAGAATATTCAGCATATAGCATTTCCTACAAGTGCACAATTGATTCCTAAGCTTCAAAGTCGATAATAAGCGAGATGTCAGTCATTTTATGTTCTGAACTTGAATATGAGATCAATGGTCACTATCAAGGTCATCAGCATATTCGGCGTGTACAAGTTCCTATATGTTCACAATTGATTCGTAAGCAGTAAAGTTGATAAAAAGCGAGATATTACCCATTTTGTTTTCTGACATGAGTCAAAGGTCAAGTTCAAGGTCACGAGAATATTCAGCATATATCATATATCATAAAAATTAAAATATGCCCTTCTCGAATTATTTTAACGTATCTTTTCCCAAATTTTCAGAAAGATTGGTCCATAAACTAACAATAAAAATGTGGACGACAACGACGACGCACGGAGGACGGACGGAGGACGGACGCAACGCCACGGCAATAGATTATCAGATCATAGGTCCAGTAACCTAAAAAAATACAAGAAATGAAAATACACTGTATACCTTATGCCGTCCAGTATTGGACTATTGGTCACGAATTTTGCCTTGCTCTCGGTATTTAGCATTGCTAGAGTTCCAAAGTCCCTACAGTCGTCTCTGGCGTGAGAGAAATCCACTGTGGTGGAATATGGTAGCCCGAAACACATTCCACTTTCCACGTGTATTTGAGCAGTGTTTGCGCAACCCATATCTAGAACAGCAAGAATGTGGTCATTTGTAATCGGGTCATATTGGGTGGACTATTATGCAATTGATTTTCGAGTATTTCACAGTGGAAACCAACCGAGCATGCGTTTGCGCCGACGTCTGTTTCCATAATCAGAGTGGAGTGACGCCTCCAGCATGTCCTCTACCATAATACTGTGTTCCTTGATATTCGGGACCACAAAATGAGCCATATCGCCGTTATCAGTACGTTTGTCTCCCACGTCGTGTAAACGACTCAGTGAACCAGGATCCTCATATTGTTCGTACAATATATTCGGCAATGTAGCAGCTGCGGGAGCTCCTTCCTTGACACGGGACGACTTGATAATGGTCTCTCTTGTTCTTTCTGCGTCTCTTGTTTCTTTGGCATCCTGTGTCGCTCTGCGTTTCCTGCGGGACGTTGAATCAAGTACGTCTGCCAGTTTCGCAGCGAGCTGAGGTTCTTTGAGCAAAGCTGAATTTTTGATTGGGTTCACGTTGCATACAGTGACAGCGGGGAACACAAGGGTCTGGTTCGTTGTGAGGCTGACCGTTACCGTCACCGGGTAAGATACGAACGACTTGACCAAGGACGAGAACTCATACGCCAGATAGAACAGGGCGATGGCGAAAAGTGTAATCCAGAATATCTTCTTGAAAGTCCCTTTTGGTCAAACACAAATGAAACGACGAGTGAAAAAAATCAGTGATAACGAGCATTTATTGCACAATATTTTCAACATTCGATGAGGAAACAAAGCCAAAAGTCAAGACAAGGCTGTGACGATTACGCATAGCCAAGTATGAAACATATATATATCCCATAATAACACTAGATGGTTACATGATCGTACTTTACACATGGAATCCAGTGTGATATTCCTTACTCAGTGTTTTCACTTAGATGTTATTGCAAGCCTAGCGTGTATAGGAACGTTAGTCAATGGTCAAAGGGATTGTAGCCGCAAATTTCCTTTTCGTGTACTGATGAACCAACAGTACAAAATGTGCGATTTGAAAAATATGCAATATAGAATGTCACGTTACGTTGTATCACTAACAGGAAAAATGCACATTTTTACCTCACATATAACAATACACACCACATTCATGGATACACGCAAAAAGATAAACATTGATACACATGTCTGCCGGTGTGCTATTGTACGCGTGAACACAGTCCAGGGACAATTTCATTATTTTATTACTTACTTATACTATAATGAGTGCAATGTCATGAAAAATGCATTTTGTCTTGGCACGTGATCTCTGGATGGATACAATCAAAATATGAGAGCATGCTTTACATTTTTCCTTGATCCTAAGTTTAGGCATGTATTATCAACATCTAATTCATATCCAATCATTTCATCTATTTTGATCCCAACCCTATATTTATCATTGGGCAGTGATATAACTTAATGAGTTCTTTAAAGGGAGAAGGTAGCGGTGTTCGGAGAGTGGAACTTCGTCTCGGCATTAAAACTTTCTTGACCTCTTGTATCAGATTCATCTGTACTATCCGTATCCGACTACTTTGCTCTACTTCTAAACATAAAACAACCTCAGTAATGCTTGTAGTATCGGATACGCACATGATATTGCACATGCCGTACCAGTTGTGGAATGACTTACCTCTGGCGAATCTGACATGGGTGATGCCGTGGGCGGTGGTGTTTGTGGTCATTCCCTGCCACAGACTACCGACAGTCGGAGCCTCCGGACAACTCGCACGCCGAGACATGTTGAATTGGTACATATGGTCCAAGCGGGGCTGAACGTCAGTCGTCTTCCTGTGTGAATCACATATTCTGAGCGATTTTAACAACTGCGCGTCTTCAAACATAATCGGAGTTTGTATACTCTGCGCATATTATTTTCTTCAAGATAACAATCCAGTCGAAGTGTTGATCAACATAGAATCAATGAATTTGACATTTGATTGTTCGCGACACAGAAGTAGTACATAAACATGCACATGAACCATATATTCGGAACTTATTACATAACATTCAGCATCCTGCTGTAATCCATCATTGATATAACACTTACCCCATGTCAACGGCAGTTTACTTGGCCTTATACTTGAAAGTTTACTTGACCGTCCAGACATCCACACTGCGTGGTTCAAGTAGTACTCATAGACACACCAAGAACGAGTCTTCTCTAGAAACAAGCTGTGTCGTTTCGTTCGATTTTAGGTTACCGTAGCTTAGGTCCGATAACCTATTGGCATGGCGTTGCGTCCGTCGTCCGTCCATCTAGCCGATTGGCCGTCCATCCATCCGTCCGGCATTAACATTTTTATTTTTAAGGTTTACGGTGGAATCTTTCTGAAATATTGCACAAAAATGCCTAAAAAATAATTTGAGAAGGAAGTATATTTTAGTTTTTTTTTTATTTTCGATTTTTTTCAAAATGGGGGCCGTTTTTGCCAAAAAAAACGCTCGATTTTGGACGGCCATTTTCTCAAAAACTGTCTGATCAGTTTAGAGATTTTTATTTCAGAAGACTCACTTCAATAACGTTTGTCACATGTATAAGTTTCATTGCTCTTGAATCGCCGGTCTGCGTGTGGCGGCCATTTTGAATTTTCGACGGGTCGGCGAAAAAAAATGTTCTCGTCCCAGATCAAGTCACTTTCCAAAAAAAATGTTTTTCCCCCTTGGAAGGATTTTTTGACTTGGAAAATTTCATCCAATTTTTCTTTCATGATGGGAGCTGTATGGAGTAAACTTCTAGAACACTTCAAGATAGAGCTTAAATATCGGCACATACAAATAGGAAATCATATATTGTGGTTTTGGTGTTGACCTCGAATTTGACCTTCAATGACATTGAAAGGTCAAAACGGCCTTATTTGTCAAAAAAAAAAAAAAACAACAACGCCCGTTTCTTTGCCCGTGAGCCATTTTGGCTCAAACTTGGTCCAAATGGGAATTTCCCATTATAAATTATCCTATGCTTTATGGTGGGACACGTTATTGCTATAATCTCACTTAATATTGACATTATAGATTAGGAATCAATTGTGGACATATAGGAAATAATATATGCTGAATATTCTCGTGACCTTGAATTTGATCTTTCACATAATTTTCGAGGTCACAGGACAAAATGGCTAATATCTGGTATCTCGTTTCTTATCGACTTTATAGATTGGAAATCGATTGTGCACATGTAGGAATTGTTATAAGTCGAATATTCTGATGAACTTGAATTTGATCTTGACCTCAATTTCAAGGTCAAAGCACAAAATGGCCTATTCCTCGCTTATTATCGACCTCACAGCTTAGGAATCAATTGTGAACATATGGGGTATGATATATGTTGAAAGTCCTCGTCACCTTGGATTTGACCTTTGACCTTATTTTCAAGGTCAGAGAACAATATCGCTGAAATCTCGCTTATTATCAAGTTTACAGCTCAATTGTGGACATATAGAAAATAATATATGCTGAATTTTCTCATGACCTTGAAGTTGACTTTTGACATTATCTTTAAACTCGAAGCACGAAATGGCTAATATCTCGCACAATATTGAATTTACAGCTTAGGAATCAATTGTGAACATGGAAACAATGTTTCCATTGGGCAGATGTTGTCGAAAAATTACCACTTCAGACTTTGATAGCTTAACACTGTACATTTCTCCGGTAACCTTGCGAATGGCGCGAAGGTGCTCGGGGAAAATATCATCGACAAAAACGTCGACAATAATCAATAGGCTATTCAGCTAGCAGCAATGCAAAGTACCCGAGGTTGGATATCCGGAAGCAGGCAAGGGCGTAATGTAGACGGCCAGAGATTCGAATTGGTGCATCTGTAATTGATACCGTAGTAATTTTGAGTGGGCTCTTTTGGATAATATTTTAACGTAACATTGTATTCGTGCTATTTCAGATGGTCACTAGGAAATGCTGTCAACGGTAAGAGTGGTTACCCGATGTTGTGTCCGTAATAGACACCGCGATATCTCAAGGTTTAGATTGAGATGGCTGATACCCGCGAATACAATCGAACTCGTGATATCCTTATTCACGAGGTTCTTCCGTAAACAGGATCGAAAACATAGTTTTACGTTCCCGGATAGTTTCGAAGCCATGCTGTTCAAAGTATCGACGTGACAAATGTTAGGCAAGCAGAATTATGCATGTACTAGTTCTTTTGGAAGCACACTTTTCATCGTGCCGTTGAACACCAACTTCCTTTTAAAATTTCAACTTCCGTTAAACTCTTCAAAAAGCACTGAGTCCGTCGGAGTTTTTTTTTTTACATATTTATTTCCCACTGATGACCCACGCGGTTCATGAGCATTTTTTATGTTATTCATATACATGTAATATGTTACATTTTATGTACAGGTTTACAAAAAAAACAAACAAATATCGGATCCGAGTCAACAAGAGTAACTAGTCCCAAGAAATGGTTTAAAGTCTTTGGCATCACATGCGTCATTATACGGAATCGTAAAGGTAAAACGTGCATGAACTCACACACAGATAGGACTGTAGACCGAACACTGAGAACACAGACCAGCGGTCAATACAATCATGATAATAGGGCAACAGAACCATATTGCACACATAATGAAGTAGATTTAGCCTCATATATTCAAGATTTCGGTGAGGTCGGAGCCGATGACATGTAGTCCTACACAAATTACATATATATGCGGCTGTTGAAAGTCAACACCGCTGTAACTAGTATCACACGTCTATACGAGTCCATCCATATGCATATGTATTAAATGTTTTCCCATGTTTTACCTAACTCGTTTACACCGTTTTCCCCCCGGATATTTCTGCGATGCTAAATGTTGTCGTGCTATAACTTGGAATTACTCACTTGGGAGTCAAACGGTACCGAATTTCAGACATCAACAAAAAATATCAACAAAACACGGTGTAAACGAGGCAGATAAAAATCAGTAGGCCTATTGTTGACTATTCACGAGATTGCTTTCTGCAACGATACACATATTTCTGTCTGTCCTGTAGCTGTGTCTTACCTGCACATCCATATAAATCACGACATTCAATAGTCACATTGAATTTTGCTCGTAAATCATGTGACAAATGCTCGTTTTATATGTTATGTATGAAGAATGACAATAGTTGCGAACAAGGCGAAAAAATTATGAATAGCCCTATTGTGGAAGCAATCGTCGTAAGAAACTAGAAGCACAAAAGTTTTCCATGAGACAATGACATTTGTGTTCGAATCTCAACTAGCAGAACAGTCGTCTCCATTCTACAAATCAGAGCCATCATGACACGATATGTCATCTATCATTCTTACGTTTTAGAAAACAATCAATCTTGCAGAACACGAGAACTTTTCCACTCCATTCCATTCGACATGCATTCTGTGATGCCAGCTAGCGAGTCTTATTGAAAGTGTCATAATGTTCGGCTAAACCGATCGCAACTTTTCGTTTATGGTTATGCATAAAAAATTAATCTTCTGTTTCTCGTCCTACTATTGTTTCAATATTGGATGGGGAGAGATTTTTTATATTGCAAAAATACCCTCAGCCAATGAGAAAATTGGGTATGGAGGCGTTTTTGTTTTTGGCGGGACGACTTTATACACAGATATAAAAAAAAAACATTTACACACAAGGGCATTAAAATCCAAATAAATTAAGAATTTTCAAACTAGAATTGAAACCATGTGTGAACACATGATTTTCATTGTTTCATTTCTAAAGGCTAGGTTTATTTCTGCTGTACTACTGTAGTATCAAAGACCGTCAGTTGATATTATTTAGTTTCTATGGTGAGTATTTGTGGTGAACCGTTCTATCAGCTAATACATATATTGAAGTATACACGAGAATGTACATGTATAAGAAATCAATTCGGGATAAAAATGTTATACATATTATCACATACATGTAGCCTCACGGAATAAATATTTTTGAAAACAGGAGATAAGTTAAATATATGCCCAAGTTGCATGCTGTGATTCCTTGACTTACATCATTCACTATCGTCAATATAGGGACGGGAATGCTTCTCAGTTTATCGGACTTTTGGTTCGATAACCTGTTGAGATGGCGTTGCGTGCGTCGTCCATCCATCTTCCATCAAAATTTTTATCTATGCAGTTTACGGTCGAATTTTTCTGGAAATTTTGACCAAAAATAGCTAAAAAAATATTCGAAGAGGAAAGAATTGTTCTTTATTTTCGCATTTTTTCCCAAAATGGCGGCCGTTTTCGAAGACAAACCCCAATTTTGGCAACCATTTTTATTTTTCGACAGTTCGGCGAAAAACCTTTTTTTTCGTATCAAACCAAAGCCATTTCCAGCAAAATTGCCATTGAGAATTTCTGGGACTTTAAAAAACAAATTCATCCATTTTTTCTTTCATAATGGGAGTTGTATGGAGTGAACTCCTGGAACACTCAAGATAGAGAATAAATATTAGCACAATCAAATGGAAAATCATATATAGCGGTTTCAGTGTTGACCTTGATTTTGACCTTGAATGACCCTGAAAGGTCAAAACGGCCGTTTTTGTCGAACAACAATTATTGTTGGAATTTGGCGACTATATTCTCAATTGGTTCCTGATAAGTTTCAAAAGATCCCTTTCCTGTAACTTCATGATGTGTATAATTTGTGTTGCCCTTGAGTTTCCGATCTGCATATGGCTGCTATTTTGATTTTTCACGCGTCGGCGAATTTTTTTTCCCAAATCGAATCACTTCAAATATTTTCTATTTGGGAGGGAGGGGGGGGGATTGAGAAATTTGTAGAAATGTCAACCAATTTTTCCTTCATAATGGAAGCTGTATGGAGTAAACTCCCAGAACACTTCAAGATTGAGCCTAAATACTGACACATTCAAATGGGAACTGATATATGGCGATTTAACAGCTGATCTTGAACTTGACCTCCAAATTGAAAGGTCAAAACAGCAATTTTGGTGACTATAGCTAACGTTTCTTAGCCATTGAGCTCATTTTCTTCTTAGATTGCAAAAAAAATCCGGACGTCTGCTTTCGAACACCGGGGACGAGAAACAGAAAATTTATTCCATTAGGCCTACTACGTATGACGTCCATAAAGCGACGATACTCAATTTTATTTGCAAACACACACAAGTCCACAAATACAACTATGTTGTGTTATACAGTTACATAGAGAAAAATATTCTATTCTACCTGTCTGGACCTGATCACGCCAGTGTGACAAAAGATGTGTATATTTGGCTGGGCTCTACGCAGCCTCTGAGGGGACATGGAAAAAAAATATGTTTAGCACTTTGTTATTCTGTTCCCTCGCGATCTTATTTTGTGCGAAAAACATTTCTTCCATGTCCCCTCAGAGGCTCCATAGTTAAGGACTATGCGAATATATATAAAAGCTTCGTCGTTAAAATATTGAGGTAACCACTTACTAGTATTGGTATGTTGTGCTCGTCCGTCTGCCACAGTCTTAACGTTCACTGTAGAATTTTTTTTCCTGAAAATTTACAAAAAATACCTAAAAATAGTTTTCGAGTCCCCCATCCGGGCATGGTGACCATATTTATTTTCTAATCTATGCATTGGGCATGTTTTCTCAGATTTGGAACAAAATTCACTCATTTTCCTTGAAGAATTGTTCGTCAGGTACTTCTAGCCTGTGATTAGGTACCTATATAATTGTCATACATTTATTCCTTGGAATTTCTCTTCGGATTTTTAAAATGATTTCATAGGTTGTTGGACAGTTGTATACTAATTCCGTCAGGTGAACAGTAGAAACAACTACATGTCACACACTGTCTGCCCCTTATGGCGCCATTGTGTCTTTGGATAAACTAATTGATGGGATTTGTTTTTATTCCGAAATGTTGTAATTTCACGTTTGCTGTTGCATCATCGAAAGCTAACTGTATTAGTGGTAATGGGTTGATACATACACTGTACATTCATAAGTAAATTAAATGAGATATCATAGAGATATCAGTGTTGACATTTCAAAAGTGTATTCAAAAGTGTACATTTCTCCGGTGACCTTCTTCGGCCCTTGGATTAAATTTTCGTATTTATCCTCAGAAAGCACACATCGACTCAGATTTCATGGAGTGTTTACTCTTCCCGGGCTATAGTGTACATTACCTTACTATTTCGGTGGGAAAACATTGTTCTGCAGGGATTTGAACATCGATAAACCTTCTCGCACTCCGACCCCGATCTATTTTCATCGAGCAATATCCATTATCTCGAGAGGTAGGATGTCAATAACGTAAACACTTTGAAGATGATAAATAAATGATTTGCGCGAGCTTGCCTATACGAAGGCGACACGTCAACACAGAGGACGTCAGCTGTTATTAAATTTGATAGACTCCTTATTGACATGCGTCCGGGAGATTTGACTCCATCATGCATGATTATTGAGCTCTGCGATACAATGTCACAACTGAAATTAATCGATGCACTCCACATCTAACCTGTCAATTGTGAATAGATTTTCATAGTTGTTTATTTGTCGAACAACTAACTAGTTGTTAGTTTGGAAAGCCACGCTGCAGACGAAAAATAATTGTTTCGAATGTGTCAGAACTGCTAAAAGATTTTCCGTATTGAATGTACATAAACACAGATATGCAGAAGTTGTACGGTCAATCGCTACAGGGGTGCGTTTAGGGCATGACAATACCAATTAGATGACGCCATATCCATTACAGATGGAGAAAGCACATCGTTTTATGACCGTCTATTTGCCTTTCTATGGTTGCACGGGAACTTCATGATCTTCCACGACGTGCAAGCAGCTTATGTCAAGTTTGTACTCACTGGGAAAGATTTGTGTACATTTGACTTTTGGGGTGTTCCAGCATTGTTTCCAATGGAAGCTGAAGTTGTCGAAATGTGCCCTCAAGCCACCGGCATCTTGTTGAGCTGTTTAGGATACCAATGAATAATGATTAAGTGAAACCTCCTGAGTCGAAGAACCAAGAGAAACGATCACCTTGTGAGGGTCGCCGATTCGAGGAAAACATGACGACGGTTATTGGGAAAGTCTTGAGTTGGAACTCATCTGGGCGGTCACCTCTCTTATGTTGAATGGGAGCGGATTTTATGCGATGCCGTAAGTTCGGTGGCCGTCCGTCCGTCTTTGTCAACTTTTAAATCCAGGGGTCACTTCTTTCCTTTTCTCTAATTCGGCACAAGCACGACAATTTATGCCGGTTCTGTGGTATATAAAGATGGAAGGCATTGAATTGCTACAAAGCCCAAAAGTGGGCCCAAAATGGTTTCCCAAATCTATTCGAAAAGTTTCTCACTGTTTATTTTGTTGATAAATATGGAAGGGCTTGAAACATTCAAAACGGCCGAAATGTAGGCCCATTTGGCCTGAAATGCACAATTGGCTTCCGGGAACAAAATATTTGTAAATGCAGCATTATGCGCATATAGGAAGTCATATATGGAATAATTTTGGTGGCCTCAATCATTTTTGGTGATTTTACCGGCGTCATAAATGGCATATTTTTGGTGGCCTCGAACTTGACCTTCAATGGTTAATCTCAAGGTCACGTATAAACTCAAATTTAGTAATTGACCTCTGCATACATAACAACTGCATACATATATTGGTTTCAGAGGCATACAGTAATTCACATATGAGGAACTTTTGGTGGTCTTTAAGTTGACATCAGATGACCTAGTGTAATTAATTCCAAACTCATGTCCAAACTGAAATTTGTTAATTGACATCTACATGCCAACGCTAGTGACTCGAGCATTCAGGGTGCCAAATATGGCTAAATTTAGGTAGTATCAGATGACCTTGAACTCTCATATGGAAAAAATATATATATGTATATCAACATATTGTGTTCATATACATCATGTGCTTCAAATAATAATATAGATCCAAATATATTTGAATACAACTGTACATGTAAAAATATGACTAACGTGTATGAGTCGATCTTGTACCATTACCCACCCAAATATAGCGATATTTGGATGACGATGACGACAATATACCACATAGAACTCATACGAGAGGACACATAGAATAATCCCCACTTCTTTATCTATAAAATTTTCATACCTGAATGTGTGTATCAACATATTACCACCAGACGTCAGTTATTGCGAGAACAATCGTATACATGTATGCACGTGATGATTCAACTACAGTATTTCATAATGCAACGATGAATTATTGTTGTCCAGAAATCGGTGGACCACAAAATGGTCACTGTGCATTGCGTTCCCCAATTGGTAGTTTTGAATGGGATATAGTTTAGCAAATAACACACGGAACGAAACCAATTGTTCCGTCCAGTCTATATCATTCAGCATGAAGAGTACCCTGAAACGTGTATATTATCATTCAGAGGATCGGTGAAAATAGTGCAAGAACAAGCGAGAAAATATCGAAATGCACTCCCAAATACTGTACTTTTGTTCACCTTCTCAATTTGATTTAGCGGTTCGTTCGAGATACATGTATACTACGTGCGCGACGTCTTTGTGCCTATCTGTGATGAAAATGAGCTTAGCAATTGTTACACGTGTGCATTGATGGAATATGTATCTGAAAGGCAGAGAATGTGATCCAAGGACAAATGCAGTGGCAGCAAGTTGATTTCAAGGCGGCTGCCATGTTTGGATGGTCATTCCCGAGTTTAGGCGAACACGAGGACTCCTCAGATGAATCGGATGGTTGTCTAACAAAGTCAAACATCAACTGCTTCGTCTTGTTGTTGCCAGAATAATACTAACGGTTCTCGATTTCGACCCGTAATCAGAGTTTACAATGTATAGTCAACAAAACCCTTTCACACCCGGAAGATGATATCAATAAAATCTCCGAACACTCGCCGACAGGCTAACTTTCCAGACATGATGGCCACTCGATGCCAAAATGCTCTCAATCACCCACTGCCTGAGCCGCGCTGTCACTTCTGTTAGTCGTCAAGGTTGCGGATCAATAGTTGACTTTCCACGCACCGTCGCATTTCTCGTACACCACATGGGATAGAAACACGAGACGAACCTGCGATTTTCACGCACACTGCAACTGAATATCACACTTACTGAACTAGGAATAATTATAATAACCGGTACCCAACATCAGTCTGAGCCACAGAGTAAGTACCATCGACAGTTCAGTATGCCGTCCATATTCATTATAAACTTGGGAGGCACTACTGGTTTCATTGTCATGGAAGCAAAGGTCGCTATGTCGAAAGAGACTGATGGGTAAATTATCATCTAAATACTCGGGGAATCATCCGGACATGTTAGTTCTATGGACTATGTTCTGTCTTATTATTCTTCATGCCATATATTTGCGGGTATAAGCATGGATCTATATATAATCGAGGAATTTGATTCGATACTACACGCGCGACAATGATTTTTTTTTTCCAGATGGGTACATAATTGGAAAAATACAAGTTATGCGTATATATCTATATGGAGAACCGAACTGCCACATACGGATATTTTAAATGTCAAAGAGTTAATCAGGCATGGCCAAATCAATGCTAGAGTCAAAACGAGCTAGTGTAGCGCGTTCAAGCCCGCTTGTTATGAGAACGTTTGCTGAACCATTCACACGGATTTTAGCCAAACATATCCCATAATTCAGCGAACATTTTGCGTTAATTGCGTAAGGGTTACCAAAATTCGAGTTCGCAATGCCTGAAAGTTTCCACCCCGAAGTGGGGAGGAAATGCAAGTCGGATCTTTACTGAATGGCCCAACCGGTTCACAATAATGGCCGGTATGCCTACCCCATTTTATCACACGCTATGAATTTATCTTAAACTACAAACAGTAGGAACACACAGTGATTTCCGACAGTGTGATTACCTTTGCCGGAAACATCATGTTTGCACTATTTTTTTCTTCACATAGAGCACGTAAGTGAAAACCCTCTGTTCTCGAAATAAGCCTCGACCAGGATTTTCTGGTCTCAACCTATCATCGCTCATTTTTTGCCTAGCTCGTTGTTCAACATAAATCAACAATGACTGTAAGGAAAACATATACGATTAACGAAATTAACCGTATTTGATGACTCTCGATCATAATTGGGCACGATATTTTCAGTAAGACTGGAGAACAAAGCACAGTCGATGTACGGCTGCTATGACTTCGTGCCGCTTATAGAATATAATAATGCGTGCTGACTGTATACTGGTATATGCATAGGAAATGCTCACTTTCCGGAACACCTGATTTCACCCCTTTATGGCCATATATGGGGGTTCATGAAATTCCATTTAAATTTTCTCGATTTTGCCTGACACTGGACTTTGAGATTGGATGATGGACTCGGTTTTGTTTGCTCGGATACTATATACTTGGGTATTGTTTCCATGTTTTCTGGTCTTAGAAGGCAGTGGCGTAGATTTATAGCGTAAAGTGACCAGTAGTCGTACTGGGACCAGTGCTCATACAGTCAATGGAATGTAAGTATCAATCTATTACCACCAATTCAACTAGATTTTGATTATGACAATAACAAACATAAAATACAACATTTTGCAATAAAAACAAAGCCCGACCAATTAGCTTATCCAAAAACACACTGGCGTCATTAGAGGCAGACAGTGTGTGAAATGTAGTTGTTTCTACTGTACATCTGATGGAATTAGCATACAACTGCCCAACAACATATGAAACATATTTAGAAAGCCGAAACAAAGCCCATGGAATAGATACATGACAAGTACATAAGTACCTGATCACAAGCCAAAAGGTTACCGAGTTTATATATAAAATAATTCAATATAATCAAAATATGGCATATAATACACATTTTTCATGATTCTGCAGACATAAGAATGAATGGGGATAAATTTACATTAAAACAAAAAAGTTCCAATTTAACACCATACATGTCAGCAGCTCATATGACACATTTCATTGACTGTACGAGCACTGGTCCTAGTACGAGCACTAGTCACCTTATATATTTTGTAAAGGGTGGGGGGGGGTGGGGGTGGGTGATATGGGCGAGCGAAGCGAGCCAAAAACGGTCTGAGAGTCCGCGGAGGGAGGGGGGGGGGGGTGTCGTAAGCCCTCGGAATTTTTTTCATTTTCAGCTCTTCTAGGAGCATTCTCAGAGCATATATGGCATTGATTTTCATTATATTCTGGGTAAAATCTTCCCCCACAATTTCCTCAAATTTGTTTGTGTCACTTGTTTATCATGTTTATACACAATTTTTCTCAATTTTTTTATCAGCAAAGTTCAACTGCGCTGTGATTCATTGTGCACTTTTAGGAAGAAGTTTTCGGGGTTTCCCGGGATTGTTATGTGGAGATCGATTTGGTGAATTAAAGAATATACCCGGTACACCTTATTTATTTTGCAGTGATACTACATGTACATAGCAATGGCCAAATTTCTACAAACTAGCATCTGTTGGAGATGAATTAGGCTCTAAGACTTAATAGCTATCGCTCCATTATAAAGGATATATGACGATAGGACCAAAAGGTTTTCACAACGAATTTTCATGCGTTTCGAACGATATTCGAAACTTACTCTACCTATTTTTGCACACATTTCACATATTCACATGCACTTGTCTGAATACGTTTGATTTGGAAAGAACAATGAAAACACGAGTGTTCTATGACGTGACAATGTAACTTCGCGCGATTCAGTCTTACCATGCAGAAAACGTACAACCACTGTGGCGCCATAATACAAAGTATTTGACGATCCGGTGATCCGCATTGTGTATACTGTTTCCTAGCAACGCATATGTTCACGGGTCTTCTACTTATGCGTAGATGGGGTCCTTGGGCGTAGATGAGTTCTTGTAATCTTTGGTACAATTTCACTTCAAATCACAGGGGTTGGGTTTTCGTTTATTTCAGAATCATAAATTCATAGCATGTGATAGAAACAAAACCTGTTTCATGTGTTTTCCAGCACGCGGGAAAGATCTCGTTTGGACTGGTGGAAGAACATCAGAAAGCACTCGACCTTCGGTCTCGTGCTCTCCAGTGTTCTTCCGCCAGTTCAAACTAGATCTTTCGCTCGTGCTGGAAGACACTCACCTAGTTTTGTCATCATATTTTATTATGTCATATGATGTGAAAATGCCTAGCTACGACACTACATCCCCATGTATATTATCTAATCGTTTCAGTCATAAAACTGACTTAGTTCCCTTCACAATGTAACTAACACCACAAGTATGTTGACATACGTTTGTTAACACCGGCGGGTGAAGATGTTCCCAAAATGTTTTTGTTTTGTTTCGAAGAAGCGAGTGGGCCCATAACATTAGACAATGTTACCTTGTTTGCAGCATACGAAGGTGAAGTGGATCAATGTGCCATCAAATTCGAGTTTTGAATATGGTATCGGGTGTTACATGATCAATCAATCTTCTGTCTATGATTCACTTCTAGGCGTCGCTGTTGCACTGGTTCTCCGTACCGTGCTATCGAGTGCGCCCACCATTGCATTGCACGAAATCGTTCTTATAGATCAGACTTAAAAGATGTACAGTGTAGATGCAGAGAAGAGACAGACTGTCATCCATAATCTAATTTGGAATTCAGTTGAGGAGAAACTAGACACTGACGCACCTCGAAAACATCTACACGTACGGTTAAAAAATGTGAAAAAGCGCACATTGACATGATCCGAATTGTTTTCAAGGACACATAATATGAACGTTGAAATGTAAATGTAACCATGTACGTGTATGATGTCGAGAATAGCACAGAGGATAGCCTCGTATATACAAAATAATCATACTATTGAACGAGAACTTGCCCCATTACAGTTTAGTTTCAAATTACAGAGTTTAGTTCTGTATTACTATATACATTCATATCAGATGAACTTTTGATGACGCTGAACTTAAACTCAACTCCTTTTGACTGGTAGGTGACCGTCAGCCCAGTCATGTATAATATGAAATGTGGCCTATATAGTGGCTTATAAAGCCAAAGGTGGCCTATATAGTGTACTGCTGACGGATTAACCACCGTCGAGTTACAGGAATCATGGTCCGATTTAGCAATAATTGTTCAGTGTCACATACTGTGAGTGTGATGCTTTCTCTTGTACGTCTGTGGCTCTTCGAGTTTGAAATATCCATATTTCAGACTGGATATAAAATGGACTGGTAATTGATACTGACGTTTCGATGTTTTTTCGAGAACGGAAGTGCGAAAACATGGTCAAGGCTAGATCCTGTGGAGATGAAGAGATAATCGATTTCGAAGTCAGATCAGTTTCTGAGGGAAAGCATGAAAGTATACAAAAATTTCACAAGCTGAAAGTATACAAATCATTATTCAGTTCGTCGTCTGTTTCATAGCGATGGCTTGAACTAGATTCAGTTTCTCAAAGATCTAATTTTCGGCTTGGCCCCTATGTTTGCTGGCATTACAGAAGGTTACAGAACTTAATCGTCGTTTGTTGATTGTGATAAATGCTGCATTTTACGTTTGTTATTGGAATCATCAAAATTTGGCTGTATTGGTGGTAATAGATTGATACTTGCATTCATAGCCCCACATTTCACCTTCGAAATGACAAGGTCATCCGTATAATATGGTTCATTCACAATGTACCAATATTATATTGGTGTATTCGTTTTGAACATCGGCCATTTTCGTGCCGAAAAATTGTCATTATTTTTAGTAACTGCATAAGTGGCAAATCAACACAATCGTATACCCCGATCAAAGTTTGGCAGAAACTTTGGATTTGTGATCGTCGTGTCACCGCCGCCGCCGCCGCAAACACTTTCTTGTGTTCAGGTTGCAAACCTGAACCAATTCTAATATTATTTTATATGGACATGTCTTAAGTTACGGTCATGACACATATCGATTTTAGTCGCCATAGTAACCAATATGGCCGCTTGGTGACACATTTTGTGACAAAATCAGCTGTTTCGCCACTAATGGTTCGTGATCGCTCTATGCGTTGTAATTTTCCAAAAATTAAAATTAGAATAGGAATGTTGAGCAATGCTCAGGCACGAAACCTCTGAGTCTAATATTGAGCATAATTAAAATAGTTAAAGTGCCAAACATTTATTATTGGGATCAAAGAGGAAAATGTTATGTCCAGTAGTGACTTCATGGTTTCTCTACCATCAATATCAATGAATAAGTTAACATCAACTTTGCTAGTTGTGAACCCCTTTAATTAATTTCAACTTAAGATAGCACACATTTTGAGTAGAAATTGGAGTTTCAGTGAACAGTCTGAACCAGCTTCACTTGGATCATCACATCAACTTTAACATCAAATACAGCTTTGGTTAACTTTCAGTTGGAATTTCACATTCGAACATAATTTCGAACATGATTGGGGTGAAAAATAGATTTTTGTTTCATGAAAATTTTGATCTGGCTCCAATTCCATCATCTAGAAATGCAGTGGTTGGAACTTTGAACCAAAGTTGGTATGTTTTTTGATGAAAATAGAAAATTTGATGAAAAATCTGATTAGGTTTGAATGATATCATCTTCAAATGCAGTTTAATCAACATTTTGTTATAATTTCAACTTGAAAACAACTTTGGTACATATTTTGATTGAAAATATAACAATGGTCAAATGTTCGATCTGGCTCATATTTCATCATCTTCGAATGCAGTTTTGGTCAACTTTTTTTTTTTAATTTTCCACTTTAAATCATGTTTGGCACATATTTTGAGTCAAAATATTACTTGCGGTGAACAGTTTGATATGGCTCTAGTTCTGTCAACTTTCACTTTGAGTTTCAACTTGAGACCAAGTTTTGCACATATTTTGAGATAGAACTTATGATGAAACGCTTGATCTGTTTAATGAAACTTCAAATTCATTACAGTGAAATCTGAAGGTCAAAGCAGCAATTTTGGTGGAAAAAAACAGTTGTGGCTTAACAATCTAAATTTATCAACCTTCTCTAGATTTTGCTCTATTTTTTACACTTATCGGCAATATATTTGGGGCGACAGAGATGATGGGGTTACGGTGGACCTAATTGTTTAGTAAAATTTCGGTTTCAATATTAGGTGTTATGGAGAACATATAGGCATTTACTACACTATGTCCATACCATATAAGATTCATGTAATAAATTCAGGGTAAACACTGATCCTCGCTGAGTCAATTTCGATCGCCATGATCGAAACTGCGAACAGTGAATTCAATTCTACACACGGCCAACGACTCATTGCTTTGCGTCAGGACCACTTTCATTATTACTCATCTTCCGTGGTATATAATGTGTGTTCATTGAACTAATTTGACTTCACATATAAGGATTCTGAAAGTAGAATAATAGTCGGAAAGAATTACATGTATTGTATTTTATCAATTTCTCATACGACTCATTTTTTCAATTCCAAGTATTGATGAAGTATGCAGTTTTTCGATTGATGCCCTGTACTCGTCATTTCTTATTTTGATATATTGCATTAAATTGGTTTGTTTTTAAAAACAGTTGATGCATATCATGGTAAACATGCTGATTATTGTGCTCGAAAACAGTCAACGCATAACATGGAAAGATGCTGATATTTGTGTTCGAAAACAGTTAATGCATATCATGGTAAAAATGCTGATATTTGTGTTCGAAAACAGTTAACGCATAACATGGTAAAGATGTTGATATTTGTGTTCGAAAACAGTTAACGCATATCATGGTAAAGATGCTGATATGCGAGTTCAAAAACATTTAAAACGCATATCATGGTGAACATGCTGATAATTGTGCTCGATAACAGTTAATGCATATTATGGTAACGATGTGTGATAATTGTGTTCGGAAAAAAGTTAACGCATATCATGGTAAAGATCCTGATACTTGTGTTCGAAAACAGTTAACGCATACCATGTTAAACATGCTGATAATTGTGTTCGAAGACAGCTAACGCATATCATGGTAAACATACTGATAATTGTGTTCGGAAACAGTTAACACATATCATGGTAAAGATGCTGATAATTGTGTTCGAAAACATTTAACACATATCAGGGTAAACAATTGTGTTCAAAAACAGCTAGCGCATATCATGGTAAACATGCTGATAATTGTGTTCGAAAACAGGTATCGCATATCATGGTCAAGATGCTGATATTTGTGTTCGAAAACAGTTAACGCATATCATGGTAAACCTGCTGATAATTGTGTTCGAAAACAGTTAACACATATCATGGTAAACATAGTGATAAAGTACATTACTTTCTCAATGCTGTCAGATTAGCGAAAAAAGGTAATGTATATCATGGTAAACATGCTGACTATTGTGTTCCTAAACAGTTAACGCATATCATGTTAAACATGCTGATAATTGCGTTCGTAAACATTTAACGCATATCATAGTAAACATGCTGATATTTGTGTTCGAAAACAGGTATCGCATATCATGGTCAAGATGCTGATATTTGTGTTCGAAAACAGTTAACGCATATCATGGTAAACCTGCTGATAATTGTGTTCGAAAACAGTTAACACATATCATGGTAAACATAGTGATAAAGTACATTACTTTCTCAATGCTGTCAGATTAGCTTACAAAATGAATTTGACAAGAATTAATTTCTAAACAGTGTCATTTGCACACAATTGTTTTTGCGTCGTTCAGTTATACATTGGTTACTTTTAATATCATGAATTATCTTATCCAGCAGCACTAGTAATTCAAAACAGGTCTCGTCATAATAGGACGGGTTACTCCATCGTTCCAATATTCACTGATGTTCCAGTTTGATAGACTCTACCCCTAATTTGAAATACATATTTAAAATCACTAGGCTTGTCGAAGATGTCAACGTCACAGAAGCCTCCCTCAGAAAATCAACTTGCAGGATTGGATTCGCCACTACACATATGGAACCGGTTGAAAGAAAGAACCACAGCTCATGGCATTCCGCATATAAACCATGCAAATGGTAAGTACTCGCCATGTGTTTTCATGTAGTATTTGTCGTCGTATAAATTTGGGTGTTAATCTTTGGGTTTAGCCCATCTTATTTGCATAATAGAACTATAATAGGAAGTTTAGTATCTTCAGTGTTGGTCAAATGAGCAACAATCAAACTTGGCCCTATACAACGCTTGTGATCGGTTGTGAATATACACGAAATTATTTCTCAATTCGATCGAACACGAATTCCACCGTCGACTCAAATCTGTACTAGTCAGTAAGTTGTGATATCAAAGTAATAATATTTCTGATATATCACAAACAGCGAAGCGAGATCAATGATGTACTGTTATTCCAGTTTGAGGTCTCAATGAGTAACGTATCCCTTGATGGTGTGAGTGTTGACCAAGTCCTCACACATAAAATTTGGCATGGCATTTACAACAGCCAGCTCATGTTTAGTCCAGTTAGAAACTTGGACACTAAAAGTTGTCACGAGATTGGGCGCTGAAGTGTAATTTAAAGATATGCTTTACTCATGTTCATTGAGCTTTGGGTATAGCTCGTGGTTTATATCAAACTTGACTTACTTACCACAAACTGATATAAATTACGAGAATGTATCATGTACCGTGTGCGCTATCGACGATATATCAGAATGAATTGTTCGAACGAAAACTATATTAGCGCTAGGGTTCGCTTCGTAACTACCAGTGTCATTTCGGTTCTCCACACCGAAACGAATCAAAACTTCTAGTTCTAACGACACGACACTTGCCAGACAACTCTGACACCCTTATCATGTACATGCGTCGTATTTATTTAGGTAATTGAACATTCGGTAGCCCATCACTAGATGATCTGTTCGAGCAGGAATCAATAAATATGCGCAGTGTTCCAACTATTGTTGATAATAGTATCTATGACAATCTCACTACCTGGACTTTGAGGACAAACATTATACACGGTCGCACCTATACGTGTATAGAGCGGTTGAAATTCGAAATGCCTATGAATTTACGTTAAATCGTCATATCATTTCATCCTTATCATATCATCCATATGATATTAGGTATTCCGAAACGGCTTTTATATATATCGTGAAACAATTCCTGATCTTTTTGACGAGAAGGTAAATGACGAGAAAGATTCATATTTCTTTATTTTTGCTGAAATACCCTATGATATTGAGTAGGTTCGACCGGCTTTGGTTTTTCTGAAGCAAGTTCCAGCTGAGTAATTATGTATTTTTAATTATATGGATGCCTATAGTGCGAAGATCAGCACATTCTATATTTTTAATGAAATCTTTTGAAACTATAAGCTAATTCTTACAGACAATGGCCCATTTGTAAGCTACAGTTGCATGTTTTTCGTCCGTCGTCTGTCCATATAACCTTTCTATGAACTGATGAATATTCATATATCTCAGTGTTCACCACAAAATATGTAGATTGGTCTTTGAATATTATACTGAAACTATATACATGTAGGTATGTAAAATTTGGCTTTGCAGTATTTTACCTGTCCCACTCGAGGAATTAAACCAGGATATGATAGTCGTAATACATAATTTTATTTTGTTGAAATTGATGTATGTCCGGTACGATAGTTGATACCACTGAATTGATGGAACACAGAAGCTGGCACGTCTACCAGCCTCGATCATACAACTCAATTCAGCAGTAGGTAGGATTTCTTTTGGAAGCTGACCTAATTCCAGGGATGTTTCCAGTCAATGATATTTTCCACTTGTCTGAACCAGTGATGATGTGGGGCTTCGATTGCCGACAAAATTAACCAAATCACCACTCTGAGCTAAGAAAATCGAGTATGCCTTATTTCCTCCGGCTACTGCATGCAGGTTACTTATTGCACAACAAAAACTTCGGAGAAATTATTCCAAAAAGTTCATTAGTCCCCTGCGTGTCCGGTGGATCCGGCCGAGCACGTAGTTGAGCATTGTTTCTTCTATTTGGCGTGTCCGGCCTTCCCACAGGTGTTTTGTGGCATTGAGTGAGTTCCGTTGCGTTTGGAGGGTACTAATAACTTGCCAGACACGTTTTAGATGATCTCGGAGTTCAACTTCAGGTAGTGGAGAGTCGATGGTGACTAGAATATCCCATGTGGCGATATATTTCGTTGTCTCTCCGATCCTAGTCACAAGGTATCCGTCTGGGAGTAGGCGAGGTTCATTATAGATGATGCGTGTTTGGTCAAGCATTGTGGCAATCGTGATGGCAGGTCAGTTGGTAAAGTAGGATGCTAGTAAAATATGGCCTCGCATCTTGCTTGCCCTTGCGCAGTCTCGTCGCACGCACTGTCATCGGTAGATAAGCGACTTTTCCTGAAGTGACCAATGACGGGGTTCACTTCTATATCCGATTCACTGTCCTTTTCGGCTGCCAGTCTTGCTTCCTCAGTAAACCTATGGGTGCATACTTGCCTGACAACCAAAGGCACATGGGCTGACGTAGAGGGCTGAATGATGAAGTCATCAGTCCTTTTCCATTTTGGAGGGTTTTACTCAGCATCCTCGGTCTCTAACGGGTCTCTGTGAGCCGTTGCTGCTCGTCTCTCTGCCTCCTGCCGTACCTGACCGGCGGTAAGCTGCTGGAACTGATAGGCATCCATGGTCAGCGTTTCATTGTCTTCGCTATCTGGCAGAGGCACACGATGGGCTTGAGCTTCACCATTCTTGGTTCCTGGTGGCTATTCACTGTGACCACAATGAATTCCATGGATGAAGTCCGGGCATTTTCGCTCGCCATTGTAAATTCCTGACTCTTCATTCTGGACTTGGTCTATCTCTGGATCTAAGTTACAGTCAGACAACCTTAAAAAACTCGGTCTTCTTTCAAAAAGAAGTGTCCAGGTTTGTGGCAGGTGAAAGCCATCAATCCAATCGATTAACGCAGGTGTAAGATCCAAAACCAAGTATATTTATTTCAAGATGTACATGCATTTATATACACAACATTGGGGTGCTTTTGTCTGCACTAGCTACTGTTGTTGGTCACTTGTCATTAGCCAATCAGCATGTAGTCTGACAGTGAACAGTCTGCACCCACTGGACAATTTTGACAGGGCTATCGCCCAATTGGCCAAGGGTCAGTGGTTGGTGTTTATCCAAGCCTGACGGACGGTGTCGCTCTTTTACTGTCCAGATACCAGCACCTGGTCCGGGCTTGGAGATATTTGCACTGACCCTTAAACATATTCATTTGATAATATATACAGTACAGAATAGAAAAGACAAACTATAAAGTCTAGCTAACAATATGAAAGTAAAATAGATTGCTAAATCATGACAGCTAAAGTTATGTACATGAATACCCTAACACCAGCAAACTTTCATGTATTATATTTCATTTGTTGCAATATATAAATAACTCCAATGGTTATAGTTCAAAATGGTTGTCATACATCAAGAAAACTTTAGATAATAGGGGGGTTTTCTAATATGTGGTTCTTGGATTATGGGTCAAATTCAATGCTTAATGTACATGGGTCTATTCAATGGTTCAAAAATAGTGTAAAGTTGAGAGGATCTGACATGTATTTACAAACTTGGAATGAAACTGTGTGGAATCATGATAGCTGTGTGAACTACAGAATATTTAAGAAAGAACTAAAGTTAGAAAGTTATATAAGTATTCTAGACTACAAAGATGCTGTAAAGCTTATTAAATTTCGTTGCAGAAATAGTAACATCCCATGTGCCAAAAAGAGTTTTGATAATGTTCATGACTCAAGCTGTACCATTTGTAATCGCGAAGACTTAGGAGACGAATTTCACTACCTGTTTATTTGTAATAAATTTTCCAATGAACGAAACCTGTATATTAGTAAATATTATCATAACAACCCCAACACATTTAAAATGTATGAGCTATTCACAACTAGGAATGAGAAAACACTGAAAAACCTTGTCAGATTTGTTGATGTTATAAATAATGTACTGCAATAAGGGCAAATGATTTTGTGGTTGTCGGAGGTATATGTGTGTTGTGTCTATCATTTATTTGTTTAACACTCTGCCTGACATTGTTTATGTTGTATTCTCCTGTACTCCTATTAGGAGTGACTTTATGAGAAATAAATAAAACTAAAACTAAAAACCAGCGTAAATATCAATTAGTTTTAAATTCCACTTCAGTGATCTGTAATTCCCTGCCAAGTAATAATAATAATTAACAATTGTAGGTTTTTATATAGCGCTTTTCAACGTTTTCCAACATTCTCAAAGCGATTTACAATTTTGTAATCCCTCCTCGACAACTTACACATCATAATTACTTTATGCGATTAATAATGCTAGAATCCTAATTGGCTGAATGTACATACATATAAGTGAAATTACCCAGAATGTGAAATCACATAATAGATTGATTAGGGAATTCACCCTCCCAATGGTCCCATATGAACTCCCGTGACCGTTCGCCTAGCCATAAAATATATATCTGTTATTCAAATAATGTTCAATCTGACACAATGGCTTATAAAATTCTCTCGGTCATGAACCTTTCAGGTAAAACATGGGATGTTGTATTGTAATACAATTTGCAACAAAAGTCAAGACATTTTGTATGTACCTTGTACCAGCAGGAAATAAATTCAAAAGTGTTAAAACGGCAAGGAAAGTTATAACTACAAAACGTGTTCACACCCGCTTAAAAGGAATCAATTAACACCTTCCATGTACAACAACAATGAGATTGCCCAGCTACAAATAAATGACCAATCAACATATAATTCTATCTACCTATGATATACTAAAATACGATAAAATATAGTTGTAAAAATATTGATCAACAGGCTTGTTTTTTACACTGCTATATGTTTTCAGTCAACTTCCTTGTGATTATTGATGTGATGGTATACACAACATTTGTTTGTTGGAAAATTATATTTGGCAACATCACCCTCAGTCAGGAAGCAGCGCGGGGATGTGACTTGCAGTTCTATAAATAGTCGACCGGAAGATTATTTCACCCGGGAACCAGATCTGTTGTCAATAAAAGCTGTAATATGGTAATGTCGATTGTGCACTTTTAATATAGTGTGAAGAGATAGACGTTCTTCCGGGTCCTATCAGTCCTGACGCGATCGCACAAGACGAGATCGCTATGCAAACACAAGGCCGACTTGAATTACACTCCTTTTATTGTCACGACAAGTTATTTCGTCACGAATGAGATGGCGTCACGCTCACGGCCTCTCGCACACACCGCTATAAAGTCCTTCTTGTATCGTTCTATCCAAAGTCTTATTAATTTACTTCATTTTCATAGTCCACTTTTAATTCATTGTGAAATCCTGAGAGTCTTCCGAATATGTCTGCTCCCGTTGAAGTTAAATCAGAACCACCGGGGAAAGTGAGCATGTGGGTAGATGTCTCAGATTTTCTTGCCTATAGTTGCGGTGTCGTGTCTGATTGGTTGAGTGGGTGGCGTTATGTCTGGGTGCGTGTCTCTGCGAATTACTTGAATCTGATGAGTGCGCGCATACTTTGTGTGTGTATGTGTCGACCGTGTTTTGATTTTGTGTCATGTTTGTCGGGCACGAAGCATTAACAACCCATGTGTAAGGGAGGGTTACGGGCGTCACAGTCATAAATAAGCCTACTTTTCAGTACTGGGCTCCCTATTTATGCTATCACGTTTCATGGTGCTATCACGCTTCACGTATGTGTGTTTGCGGCTATAGAATAACAAATATACATGTAGTGGCAAAAAGGTAAAGATACATAATATCGACCAGATCTTGGAACACATTTACGCCCTGGTTACATTAAAGATATGTATGGGTATTCGAGAAAGAGATGTTAAAAACCAAATCGAGAAAGGCGTGTTACAAACGAAGGCATACGATTTATACACACTTAACGTGCCAGATACACTTTATATCTTCCTGCTATGTGAAAGGAATTACAGAGAAAAGAGTAGACCTATACTGTGTAAATTAGCGATAGGTCTCCCCTGCTTGAAATGCATCGCGCAAATGACATACATTCCTTTGCACATGTACACACGAATAACTATAACTCTGAAAAAGATATAATAGTCGACATATCCAATCGGTTCCAGGTCCTATTAAGAAGGCTTTTTGGGGCGTTTTGCTGGCCTTCACCGTGTCTTTCCTCGTCTATCACGCCTACACAGTGTTCAGTGCCTTCCTCAGCTACACCGTCACCGTAGACGTACAAATGCGCACGGAGCGGGAGTTGAATTTCCCAGCCGTTACCGTCTGTAACGTCAACCCCGTCAAGAAGAGTGCACTCGGCCAACATTCGCTGACCCACGACAAACTCAATGACTTCATCGGTGCCAGGAAGAAACGTAGACGAAAACGCGCTCTCGGTTCGTACATCGTCTTGTACTGTAGCTCATTTTTGTACAAAACGATATGCCTGGAGTCAAACGAGCAATGCAAAGAGTAATACCTAACATTTTCATTCAGATATGGACTGTAGCACTGCAAATCAAATTCATAGAGAGAGCGGTGTGTGTTTTGGGCTGCTAGACCCAACATCGGCTGCCGGTTTTGACGGCAAGGACGGCGATTCCAAGTCAGGCTGCGAGGCCCTTGGGGGTCTGGCCTTCGTAAACACCGAGTCCAAGAAAGACTTTCTAGTGAACAGTCCAATATTCGATAGTATAAGGTACTATAATGAAGATTTGAAAATTAATTACTTACTTTACTCAATTGCTTACTTACACACGCTAGTTTCATACAGTACAATCAGTGTACCAGCAGTGGAGCATCCTGCAATATTTGCAACAGAGACACCAATAATGTATCTCATTCGTTGACACAACTGGTGTATAATTGTATGCAGTGGTTCGTACGATGACGGCTACTGGATCAACATGGAAGAGAACGAGTGGGTGAAGACGGTACCTCTAGGAACCTGGACATACTGGGACTCTTCCGAACCAACCTCCGACAAAGATTGCACAGTAGGCGTGCTACCATCCTCACACCTGTGGAGAACTGTTGATTGTGCGAATCAAAATATGGCTCTCTGTCAGAAGCTAGTCCGTAAGTTGCTATTATTCCGTATGAAACTGGCAGATAAAAACCTGTATACTGTCTATATTAAGTAAAATCTCATTATTTGGAATACTGTCATGGCAGTTATCACGATTGTTTTCACAGAATGCCCGTATCCAGTGTATTGGGATATCTCCACGTCACAAGATTACTGTTATTTCGTATCCGATCCCAACTTGAGCATAAAATTCACAGACGCTCAGGTGTTATGTGAAAACTTCGATGTGAACCAGGGTTCGGCTCTAGCTATCCTCGACACTGAAGAGAAGTGTCAACATGTTCAAGATAGTGGATTGTTCTTGCCAACAGAGTAAGATGCTCAAATTATAATCACGCTGTATTGTCGTTTCGAATGTTTTCTCATTCATTTCTACCTTATTGAATTACTATAATTGTAAATATCAACGCATTGGTTTCATTATTCATATATCTGTATCGATTACAACATTGTACATGTATTGTAATGTAACAATATTATGTCATAGATTACTTACAATCATCACGTATAAATGTATGATGAGAAAATTCGCAAATCAATGTTGTCTTTCCCTAAAGTGAATATTGGATTGACTTAGAAGATAGCGAATGGTCAAAGAAAACTGCACTGGGGAGCTGGAACAGGTGGGATGGAGGCCAGCCTTCAGATGGATGTGCCAAAGTGCATGCTTCCTCTGGTCACCTGTGGACAAACGAAGACTGTAATGACGAGGCGTTACCTCTCTGCATGATATGTACGTAGTAAATAACAAACAATGCAATGTGACATATGCTTTTGTCATAATAATCTTGGGAGACTTCACGATATTTGTTTCAGCTGCACCAACAATTCCTTATGTACCGTGGTTTCAAACTACCACTGTAGAACCAACCACAACTGCAGAACCAACAACAACAACAGAATCAACCACGCAACCAGAACCAACCACGACACCTAGACCAACCACAACCCAAGAACCAACCACGACACCTGAACCAACGACAACACCAGAACCAACAACGCAACCAGAACCAACCACGACACCTGAACCAACCACAACACTAAAACCAACCACGCAACCAAAACCAACCACGACACTTGAACCAACCACACAACCAGAACCAACGACGACACCTAAACCGACCACAACACCAGAACCAGCGACAACAAGTGAACCAACCACAACACCAGAACCAACCACGACACCAGAACCGACAACGACACCTGAACCAACCACAACACCAGAACCAACCATGACACCAGAACCAACAACGACACCTGAACCAACCACAACACCTGAACCAACCACAACACCAGAACCAATAACGACTCCAGAACTAACCACGATAACAGAAACAATCACAACACCTGAAGCAAACACGATACTTGAACCAACCACAACACTTGAACCAACCACGACTCCAGAACTAACCACAACACATGAACGAACCACAACTCCTGAACCAAATTCGACACCAGAACCAACCACAACACGTGGATCCCCCACGACACCTGAAAGAACCACAAGACTTGAACCAACCACGACACCAGAACCAACAACCACTCCAGAACTAACCACGACACCTGAGCCAACCACAACACCTGAAACAACCACGAAGGTTGAGCCAACCACAACACCTGAACCAACCATGACACCAGAACCGACAACGACACCTGAACCAACCACAACACGTGGATCCCCCACGACACCTGAAAGAACCACAAGACTTGAACCAACCACAACACCAGAACCAATCACAACACCAGAACCAACCACGACACCTGAACGAACCACGACACCGGAACCAACCACAACACCGGAACCAACTACAACACCAAAACCAACTACAACACCTGAACCAACCACACAACCAGAACCAATCACAATACTAGAACCAACCACAACACCAGAAACAACACTTTCGCAACCAGTCACAACGTCAAAAGCAACCACCGCCATTAATGTTGCAGAACAAACCATAATACCTGAAACAATCACAATTCCACGACAAGCCACAACACCAGAAATAACCATGAAAGCAGCACCAACGTATCCGAAATCAACTACTTCACCAGTAGCTACTTCTCAACCAGAACTATTCAAAACTCCGGGATATAGCAATGCAAGCGAACACATAACAACACCAGATGCATTAACATCCCGTGTGGAAGCCGCCACGCAACAGTCACCAACAACAATACCAACCACAACATCGACCACAAGAACACCGGAGGCGCCGGAGAATGTCGTTGGTAGCAGGTGCGTATCGAACGTTATTGGTTATCTCTGCTTTTTTTCACCACCTCGGTGAGATCTCAGCTGCCTGTGCCACTGGATCATCAGCGTCCTCCACGAAAACCTTCCCCACATTCAATAAACACAGTAACAATAAACAATTGCGCATCCAATAAACAAAGTAAGCACTTATTATTTCAGATTCGACCGCCCAGAGACGAGGGAATCTTTCCAAGCTGAGGAGAAATTGACAGAACTTTTGGCGGAACTTCCTGTAGAAGAAAAATCCTCCATCGGTTACTCCGCGGATGAATTTTTGTTGGACTGCCAATTTTCTGGATATCTGTGTTCTACCGCAAAGTGAGTATTGACTATTGACAGTGATATACACAAAAACTAATGAGGTTTTGCGGGTGGTGACTTATCAGTGTTCCAATCAAACATGGACTTGGAATATCGTGATTGTTTTCAGCAGGCTGATGCGATGTCTGGACCCTAATGCTTCAATATCCTATTGAATTCCACACAAATATTGATAAATGCGAAGATATAATGACATAAATGCGCCAGATTGAATGCAAGGATCATTGTGCAGTGAGGGTAGTGGTGTGGATTGCCATTCTTTTTCATCCTGACAATAACGTTATTGTTGTCATGTATTGTTGTCAGGACAAAAGAAATAAACTGTTCGCTAAAATTACAAATCTGTCACTCGTGCGCTCAAAATTTTAAATCTTTCGCTCTGTTAAATTTTTAGCTGACTGCAATTCACTCAATTAAGAGCCTTTGGTTGAATTCGTTCAAATGAAATCGTTCATCCAGTTTGGCAACTCTTTCTTGTATTTGAGAGATTGAATGTACGATTCATTAAATTAAGTGAACGGTTTATTAAATCAGTTTATTTGATCAGTTCATTCTGACAAACCGTTCATGGAGCCATTCAGTGCTCTCCATAAACTCAGCGTGAACGATACGATTCAATATAAAAACTAGTAAATCTGTTTTTGCCTCCGACACTCCACGTACAGTTTCTATTATAACTTATTATGAACAGACTTCGAAATATTAATTATACATAATACACTATGAACGGTATTTCGAGATAAATGCTACAATGAATACCATAAAAGGTTTGGCATCCAACATGGTAGTTAGCAGGTTACATCCTGCCAACTGATTTAGAGTCTTGTGAAATAGGCCCCTGGACCACATTTGGCAGTTGTGTCTGTGATCCAAATACTCCTACTAATGAAATGCGTTTCATGCTTCATTGCAGAGATTTCTTCCCATTTTATAATGAATTGCATGGAAATTGCTATGTTTTCAATTCTGGTTGGAACAATTCGGAATCTGTTCGCAAAACAACGCATGCCGGCCGACGATACGGTATGTTGGTGGCATCGGTGTGGCAGTAGCGTTAAATAACTTATGTGGCCGAAGTGACATGATCTATTACTGTCATCAACTGCCCAGGCGGCGAAAGTGCATGTTTTTCGGGCCTTGACCTGGCAGGGTTGCAGTTGATCCTGAATGTGGGACAACAGGAGTACATATCCCAGGCGGGGGATTTGGCCGGGGCACTGGTCGTGGTTCATGCCCGGGATAAGATGCCATTCCCCGAGGACGAAGGCATTTTGTTGTACCCAGGAGAGTTTACAGCCATCGGATTGAAAAAGGTGATGTGAATGAAACTTTTCATCACGTATATTTTTTATCACATGCTTTTTCTATCATTTACACACTAGTCAATAAAACGGTCTGTGATATAGGACAGCGGTAATTTTAAACCCATTGAGATGATGTACAATTGTCATTTTTGTAGATTGTTATTGACCGTCAATCCAAGCCCTATGGCTCATGCATTCACAAGTGGCAGTCTGGTCCATCCATCAATGTCTACGAGGAGCTTTATAACATCAACTACAGTTCTATTGTCAGTATCCATTATTGTCTTTGTTATATCGAAAAACATCTCAATAACAACAATCTAAATCCCTAACATACCAAGCTCATGGAAACACATGAATGTTTATTTTACGTGAGTGTTGCATTTCTCATTGTTTATGAAATACTCGAGATAATGCGCCTTTCCTAACACAATGATCAAATGTTGTCGAGCTGAAGTCACAAATCAACGAGTTGTCTGCTTGTTTTCCGTCGCGCTGGCAGGCCTGTTCAAAAACGTGTTTCCAGAAGCACGTTATAGAGAAGTGCGGATGCGCTGATCCATACTATCCCTACAGTGGCGAGGCATTTGGAAATGTCGTGGTCAATGTCTGTGACAGCACGAACGTCACGCAAGGTACTACACCTTCTCCCCACACATATAGTCGCTATGAGCACCGACAAAACACCTTGGATGGATAATATTTAGCTAAATGAGAACAGAGATGAACTCGTCAATCGAATACTTATAGATTCTTATTTCAGATGACTGCCGATATGAGATGAATACGTTGTATGCAGAAAACAATTTGCAGTGTGACTGCGAGAACCCTTGCAGGTATATTATGGGGGAAACGTGTATGGTATCACCATGAAAGCAGAAATAAGCACACATGAAATAAACACACTTAGGGTTCGGTATACACCCATACACCAAAGACACAGTAAACATATATAGAGCTGTTGTTGTTCATTCCTCGGATTGTAGCGGAACGAATTACATCATAACACCATGAAAGACAATAGGCCTACATCCCATATTGTTATCGAGCACAAATATACTGATGAAGAATTATATGCTATTCTGTTTCACAATAACATATGTTGATCTGACTGACTGACATCCCCACCAGCGATGAGCAGTACATGCCAACTATTTCCCGAGCAGCCTGGCCGGCCGTGAATCATAAGGTGACCTACTAGTACATGAGCACGCAGCTATTTATTTACAATGATTTGAAATTATAATTATATACTTACCTTCAGTCTTTGTTTCGGCTGTCCCCGCCAGGACTCATTCCTAAGTAAGCTGCAAGAGAAAGACCCCGAGTTGTTCGAGTACTTTGAGTTGGCCACCACTTACAGCGACAACCTGCTAAAAATTGTGGTCTTCTATGAAGATCTGAACTACGAAACTATTAAGGAGTCTCCAGCTTACGAAGTGAGTGAAAATAAAACGGGAGTTTAACTGCAATTTATGATAGCACCATCATAACACCATCCTCAGTAGCACATATTGTTGTAACTGACAGTGAGTAAATCGAAACTGGGAATGGTAATAATTATAATGTCTTTCAGATTGGCAAGTTCATGTCGGACATTGGTGGCATTCTCGGACTGTGGGTGGGATTTTCATTTCTGACGATATTTGAATTCGTCGAATTACTACTGGATATTTGTTGGTATGGTATCACGAAGGCTTCCGCGAAAAAGACTCCTGAAAAACCAACACAACCATCACCAAATGAAGCGTTGAACACTGAAACGAAGATGGGAACCAATCAGAAGAAGTTATCCTATCCAGAGACACAATTTGCTCTGTATGACTTGGAGGCTAGCAGGCGGAGGAGCGCCGTGCCCAGCGTCGACATATGATATTTGTATTTTATCCCTTCCCCAACACGAATAGAATAACGTCCAGCAATTACACTCCTAAATATGGATCTCATACCTGCTTCCATAAATTATGCAACATAAACAATATGGGGTTATCAAACGATCGTTTTAACAGGGGGCAGCACGATAATATCAGTCCGTTTTGGTACTAAATCACTAACGGATATCGTCTGTAATCAACAGCCTAAATTGTGGCCAGAAAACAAAGAGGACGACGACGTCATGAGACCCTATAAACAGAGCTGCCAGCTGACGATTGCGGATATTGATGATAACCCCGTATTATGTTCTGCAGAAAATATCATGACGAAATCGTGAAATACTGACAGTTATTTCTCATACAGACGATGGAAATACATCTAGTGTATCACATTTACTGTGTGGACTAGGTGTATATCATAGAAGTGCAGTGCCGGTCACGATTGTTCACTTGTATTATGTTTCCTACTGTATAAATCGCCGCGTGTCATGTATATGAATACACTGACATGACCATTTTTCCTTTTTATCACAAAGTATTGTATTTGGCTATGAATGAGAAACGTTATGTGGAGGAGATGTTGTTTTGCCGAAGTTCTTCATGTTTCCATACTTGACGCGGGGCGGAGAAAACATATTCGTCAAGTGGTCGATCCATGGTCGAGGCTAGTTGAAACCAAATATGTGAGACCACCAGGTATCAAAAGCGGGAAACAATGATTGATTTAACGAATACTCTTAGTACGATGATCCTCTTTAGACATCCTGATGTCATACAGGGTGATCCAATAAACGGAACATAGGCATTGCATGACCTCGCATACCAGCGTTTGTTCAGAGTTTCTGCAGCAACACATTAACACTTCTAACACTTCTTCGATACACTTTTAGTACATTGTTCTAGCATAGATGTTAGAGATCAACCATCTCAATCTGATTGAGAAGTGAGCCAAAGTTCAGTTTTGTCATACATAGTTCACAGTATCTTTTTTAGTTAACCGACGACCCATTTGGGCTGATAAGCTAATGTCATGTTTTTTTCGTCCGTCGTGTGTCGTCCGTCTTCCTTCCGTCCTAGTCTGTAATATTATTTTGACGTTATGAATTTTCCTATAATTTGTCAGGACATAGCATGGCCCAATACCATAGACATTTTAACAAAAATTCTATTAAATCATTTTGGCTGTTTGGCGACCGATTTAGTACCGAAAATGGTCGATTTGACATAATTTCAAACTTTACATATAATCTCAAATTGACATGAAAACTTTTTTTTCTAATTCTGCACAAGCATGCTATTTTAGGCCATTTGTAATGTGTATAAAGATGGTAGACCTTGAATCGCACAAACGGCCGAATAGGCCCAAAATGGGCCGAAATGCACAAATTGGCCTCTGGGGACAGAACGCTTGTAAATAGAGCTTAGGTTTGTATAATGTGCATACAGTGAGTCATATGTGGTGGATCGTTTGGTGACCTCGAAATTTAACTCAGATGACCTTGAGTGGTAAACCTCAACGTCACGTCTGACCTGAAATGTGTCAATTTGCGTGTGCAAAATAATAATCTTATAGGTACAACTTAGGAATATTTCATGAGCATATAGGTAGTTATGTATGATAGAACTGTTGGTGACCTTGAACTTGACCTCAGATGACCTTGAGTGGTGAATCTCCAGGTCACATTTGCATAATCTTTGTACATTGACCTCTGCGGATTAAGTGATGACAGATATAGCTTATGATTGTATTAGACTCATATAGGGAATTACATATATGTTGTATCTGTTCATGAACTTGACTCTCCATTCGGAAGTGCTTTCGAAATTCAAAAACTTTCATTCAACGGGGGATGGGAAGACAGGCAGAATTGCCTATCATCATGGACCGTCGTAAAAAAATCTGATTGTTAATATTATCATTCATATTATTTAGTGGGTTAGGCCTTGATTCTCTTGGGGGATTATAAAAGTATGCAAAACCACCTAGCCAGTATTAGCTAGGGGTCGCCAGCTAAAGATATACAAGAGAGTGTAAAAATGGACAACCTCATAAACACCTTCCAGGAAGCTGAAACTAAATACATCCCAACTAAACAGATTGACCCAGGACAAACACAGGAAATTGAATACGCCGTTGGATGAAAAGACCAGAAGAAAGCTAAAGGAAAAAAACAAACTATACAAAAAGTGGAGGAGAGACCAAATGGAGGCATCCTACAAAAGTTACTGTCCGGCAAGGAACCAAGTCAGAAGACTCACGAGGAAAGTTGAGATGTACCATAGACATAGAAGAGAGATGGACTGCCAACTCCGATATCACTCTCTCTGTTCTATTCATTGAGCTTGCGGTCCCACAAGGTCATAGGAAGATGGTAGTTACACTTTCGTTGTCAATGTATAACGTCGTATTGCCATTGTTCATTCCTGATTATCCTCCGAGTGTTGATGTCACGTACGGTATACGACGTATTTTGATAATTAAATTTTCCCATAAAACTTCAGACCGGAAATAAAGTACCCATCTTCCTCTGGTCACAAGCTCAAGGTCACTGAGGTCGAGTTGACAGTCCATCTCCTTTCTATGTCTATGACATATACTATGAAAAGGAAATAGCCAACCAGGTTAAGACAAATCCCAAAAACAAATTGGGCATACTCCCACTCAAAAATGAAAACTAGAGTCAGAGTGTCATCATCTTCAAAAAAGGAAAGAAGAGCATGGCCAGCAATTATAGACCGGTTAGCCTGACCAGTGTTTTGTGCAAACTGATGAAATCCCTGATGAGAGACATCATAGTACAACATCCAAAAGAAAACCATCTGTTCAGTAACTACCAGTATGGCTAGATCCACAACACTGCAATTCTTCGAGTTATTGACTAGTGGACATAAATTATACAGCGAGGAGATTATATTGACGTGGCATACATGGACTTCATGAAAGCATTTGATACAGTCCCGCATGGAAGGCTTCTGGGAAATCTGTCAAGCTATGAAATAGAGGATCCTATTCATTGATGAATAAATTCCTTCATCTCAAATAGAAAGCAACGTGTAATAGTGAATGGTTCGACTTCTGAATGGGCGGCAGTAACAAGTGGAATATCTCAGGAGAGTGTCCTGGGACCCATACTATTTGTCGTCTACATTAACGATATACCTGAGATGGTGGCATCGGCTGTGTATTTATTCGCCGATGACACAAAAATATATAGGAAAATCAGAAATGACCAGGACAGACATAGACTGCAAGAGGATCTCAACAACCTCCAGGATTGGGCAAAAAAATGGCTGCTAAAATTCCAGCCGGATAAATGCAAAACAATGACCATACACACTAAACCAACAACAGGCGGATGGACTTAAAACAACCGCACTAACCCAGACCAACGAAGAAAAGGACATCGGGATCTTCGGGAGTCATCCGGACTCCAAATTGAACTTTGAAAAGCATATATCCTGAAAAGTAAATAAGGCAAACCAAATCATGGACATAACAAGACGGATTTTGACTATCCGGACTGGAAATCCTTCAAACAACTGTACAAAGCTCTGGTTAGACCACACGTTGAATGTGGGAATGCAGCCTGGCAACCATACAAGAAGAAGGACATAAAAATCATATGTCCAGCGTAGAGCCACAAGAATGCTCCCCGGCATTGCAGAGGTCAACTATGAGGATCGATTACGCAAACTCGATCTCCCTTTGCTATACAGGCGGTTACGAGGTGACATGATCGAAACATACAAAATCACACATGGAGTTTATGATTAAGTAACACAAAATCTCCTGGCCATGAAAACCACCAAGCGACAGAAATACTAGGGGGCAGGCTACTCATCCGGAAAAACTCTTTCTGCATCAGATTAGCGACACTGTGGAATGAATTACCTGAAGAGGTGGTCAATGCACCCAGCGTCAAATCCTTTGACAGGTGGTATTGTAATGAAAACTCGCGTGTTGAACATATCAGTATTGAAATATTTACACTCTTTCTTATGTGGTTTGTTAACAGTATGTACATTTATTCA
This sequence comes from Terebella lapidaria, assembly GCA_949152475.1. NCBI lineage: Eukaryota > Metazoa > Annelida > Polychaeta > Terebellida > Terebellidae > Terebella > Terebella lapidaria. The sequence goes on from OX424555.1 coordinate 21,468,702, forward strand.
TGAATTATGTTTTGTTTTTCATAAAAAGTGGTAATATATGAACGTTTCCGTACAATAATTAACACTCACTGGTGTTAATGCATTGACGCACACAATCCCATTTTAACGGTTTTTAATACATTTAGGTGATAACAACAAGGCAAGTATTCACATTTAAACGGCACCGTTTAATCTTTATCTGTTACCACTTATGTACTCACTGTCAATATATATATATATACATAAAAACAGGCTGTCACCACTTTTCGACACACACAAATATGAACATAACAGGCTAGCTGTCACCACTTTTGCGCTTGCGTGAATATGAACAGGCTAGCTGTCACCACTTGCACGCACACAAATATGAACATAACACATTAGCTGTCACCACTTTTGTAAGCATATAAACATTAACATAGCAAACTACCTGACACAACTTTTGCAAGCACACCAATAAGAACATACAAAGCTAGCTGTCACCACTTTTGCACGCACACAGCTGTGAATACAGCCTGATGTACTCTAAATCGAAGGCACAATAACAGGCCAGCAAACACTAGAGTGCGTTGACTTCACTTGCAGCTTGGGTATTCGAGGACTGCATCGCCGATGATGATCGCTATCCGAATGTGGTTGTTGGTAGTTAGGAAAACCGAGTTTGGGGCAGTATGAGCGTCCGTCATGAAATAACGGATGTAATGTTATCAACGTCAGATGTAATGTTGTGAATGTTCTCAACCTGCCAAACAACAAATAGAACTAGTAAATTATCGTGAATTTCCTTAATGTATGATCAGAATAGTACATGGCCATGTTATGTACAATGACTTATGTACAAAGCCCAGTAACAGTGGTGGCAAATTGTGATGATACGTACCTCTCTGACTGCGAAAACCGATTCTGAACGTATCCCTCTAACATGTTGATATCAAACCATTGTTCATAAAAACTATAACGAATATCCTGACTACAACCTTTATTTGTCACTGATCGGTGGTGTGACGGAAATGGCACTTGATAACATACAGTTCATGGGTGATAACCCAATATAACGACAGCAAAATGATAAGATATAGATTTAAATGGGCATTTAACATGCTATTGCCATTGTCATCGTAGCGTTGAACAACGTACACAAGTCAATAGAGGCAATAGCCGACATGGGTCTTGACCAAGTCTCCCGCAATGGCTGCAAACAACATTGTCATGTCATTGTCAACATTGTCATAACAACATTGTCATTGTCATAACAACATTGTCAGAGTTGTCTCACGTTCTCGTAAGTGGGACCACATCAGTCCAGTACTGATGCAGCTCCATTGGTTGCCGGTCGCTGAGCGAACCAAGTACAAATTCCTACTCCAGGTGTACCGTGCACTCAATGAAATGGTACAAAGGTATAAACCCGGATGTAGTCTCAGATCTACTGACCACAACACACTGCACGTTCCTCGAACGGACCGTTCCTGGGGTGATTGAGCTATTCGACTATTTGGATATTCGAACTACACCCTCACTCATGTCCTTCAAATACAAACTCAAAACTTAACTCTTTAAAAATGTGTACAAATAGTCATTTTAACCTTTAATCTTCACGATCATGTTTGTTTTAATCTCTTAAATGTTATTTGTATAGATCCCTTTATATATATGTATTACTTTAAATTTATTAACTTTTAAGTTTTATTAATAATGATTATTATTATTATTATTATTATTATTATTATATCGAGTCATGTACCTTTCGTGATCGCACTTCGTAGAATAAAGGATCGTATCAAAACACAAGTTGACACGGTTGAACGCTTCACTGACCCAAACGTTCTTCCAACCGCCTACACTCCCAACACGTGTTACGGCAAGGCAGAAAATATTGACGAATTTACCATTGTAAAATGCCATTTGATTTAGGAAAACAATGCTCTCGCTAAGAGATAATCACATTTGACCAAAATATAATGTGGTTAAATTGCCGATTAATTCACTGACTAACCTGCATTAAAATTAATGTTTATGTGAATTGTACTTTTTGGGACATTGCGAATATTCGGAGTTATATGAACGAATTTTTTTTAGTAGATTATGTAAGTCAAATGGGCGGTGAGCAATCAAAAACACGGCCCCTTGACTGAACAGTGAATTCAAGCTTAATGCTCACGTGGATTATGTAACGTGCAACGAACACGGAACGTGGCTGATGATAGAGAACGATTAGGATGTCCTCAACTGCTTGAAAACGATAGTCATTTATCTTGCGATTGATGTATCGTGATTTACTATACATTTGACGCCGATTTATCATAACATTAACACCAACATGTAAAACGTATGTTTTCCTTGTACGTCTTCCTGGTTCATGTTTTCCTGGTGTCAAATTATGGCCTATTCATTATCACATATGTACTTATTAGAGCATTATACATTACTTACAATACCTGAGTATAGTTAACTTAAATACAAAATCTAAACCTATTGCTGGTTCGTCGGATCTTTCAGAATTGAATATATATTTTCATTTTGTACAAGACAAAATTGTTTCACCAATTCCAAACTTTTGTCTTTAAGAGTTAGTAATCTACTCGAATGCTTTATATTAACCCTCAAATGGGACCACGGGATTTCAGCAAAGGTTGGGAGATAACGATGTGATGTGTTTGAGTCAGGAGATACAAATGAGTGTATTCTGAATGAATATATTTTCCAAGTACTCCGCAATTCGAATATATGCGAGTTTTGAAGATAAAAATCGGTGAAGGTATACGTGAAAACAGATGTATGGTTTTCAGAATTGATTTGACGATCTAAACCAATTGTTATCGGCAAAAATCATTTCAGTTTATGGGTTGAACTTGATCTTGGCATAGATATCTGCTTCTCTGTTCTAGCGTTACTCATTTGGTATATGGTGAACTAAAGGTTATGCAGCTTTCGCATATCTACAGCGAGTTGTGTAAGCAATGGTGAGCTTTTCCGCTGTTATGGTAAAAATGCGGATATGCAATCATTTAGATATGCGCCACGCGAGATCGTGGCGGAGGCGACAAAACAACTAGCAGTGGTCATCATTTGGGTATCTCACGGCTTGTTTTCCTTTTCCATGAAACCACATGGTGGTGAAATGTATTGCGCAATTCATTGCATACCCACAATGTGATATTAGTGGGATGCAAAGGCTCGTCAAGGTCCAACTAAAACACGCATGTCATGAGATCCTTTCACCACATGGAAATAGTGCAAATATCTGCATGGCAAATTTGGTAACCGAGGTTGAAAATTAACGCCTTTCAACAGAGAACAATTTGGGCTGTCACCATCACCATTTTGACATATTATATATAATACATCCAAAATTACGTCAATTGGGTGAGGCGATACATGCCTGGATAGTATTTCCTACTTAGCTGTGTGCCTTACAGATTTCCCTAATTTATCCAGTATGTCGAGTAATACTCAATAAAACACATACAATCGCTCGGTACCATGCTTGATTTGTGTAACACTATGTCGGATATCACTTGATTGATGTAACATATCAAACAGCTTGTCCAGTGAAGCGTGCTTCAGCACTGGATATAGTCTTGTCAATTGCTACCATCTTGGCCACTTGATTGGCCGCCAATCACGACATCTTTGTTTGGTACGAGGGATGCGGATTTTGATAATCAACCGAAGTGTCTCTTGGTATGTTATCGCGTGTTGTTGTGGGGGTGTTGACCAATGGTCTCCGAACTCCGTGACATGTACAAAAAGGCCCGCCGCGGGATTGATCGACATTGAGTCGATGATCACTGCTTGTTAATTGTTCTCAGCAGTCCGTAGGACATTTACATCTAAACACTATCAAGATGTGGCGATATCTCATTGCCGCTTGTTTTATGACACTGGGCGCCATTCGTGCAGGTCAGTTTTATTTAATATATTTATTTTTTATAATAGAAAGGTAAACACAAAGGTAATGAAAAATCAAACACGAAAGAATAGAATAGTAAAAAATTAATATACCTGGTAATGCCAGGCAGTATATGTAGATTTGGGTGTGCATGTTTTGTTTGGTCTTTGTTCTTATTTCAAAAGTGTTCCCTTGCCACCATCAATTTTGTTGTCCCATGGGAAAAAATTAATTAATTCCACGTTGGATCAGCACACATTATGATTAGACACCAGCCAATATAACATTCAGCCATTAGACATTCACCGGCCATGATTGTTTTATACAGCGACTGGTAAAATGCAAATGCATACATCAATAAATGAGGTTTTAATGACCAATCAGTTGTCTGATTATCAATTGTGAATTATTATTAGTCTTACATTTGTTGGAGCGATTTCCCTATCAAATCGACCTTGCTTAAAAAATTCGGGTTTGCAATTACGAGGTGTCTTTTCCTGCAAGGTACGCAGCTTTATACACTTGATCAAACCGCCAAATTTCATGTAATTGTAACAATTATCATGAGTGTGTGCAGTGCATCCCATACGAAGAAGGACCATTTTATGAGGACCTCGAAGATTATTTCCCGACACGATTGTTCCCACTGTGTACAATCGATATGTTCGAACTTTCACACAGTTGAACTTTCCGGCAATTTGGGGGCTTTACATGCACCATGTTTAGTGTGAACAGTTAACTTATCGGGCTCTTTAAGTTCTCGTTTCACTAATTTCGCATTTGTTGAATATGACATTTTCACAGGAATGTGGTTCAATGTTTCAGCTGCTTGGAATTTCCCAACATTTAGTTGAAAAGTTTATACGAACCTGTCGCATGAAACGCCCGTGATACGCTTGGCGAGATGTCACCAGCAAGACAGTCTAGAAAATTGTATGTTAAATACGATTTGATATGTGGAACTGTTATATCAAATTATAGCTGAACATATTCCCCAACTAAGTGGACTTCAAGAGAACACGTGTGTCCGGCTTCATGTGCATGAGTACGTAAAATGAGTATGGGATCTGAATGAAAATTCAAAACATAATGCACTCTGATCGGATCGGCATATTTATTACGATGGCCCGATTCTCATGAGGGTAGAAAATGTAACCATTTTGACCGCCACGTCTGGAACTTGATATGCTACAAGTTTATATGAGTTTCATAACTAAGTCACATTTATCATGAAAAAAAAGTTCCTAAATCGCTTGGCGATGACGTTTTGGTCTACTCTAGTTACCAGGAAACTCGCGTCGAAAGATTTGAATGGTTTCGAAAGTTCACACTGAACCTTTTTTTCAGCTGACTCAGATAGGGGGGAGGGGAAGGGGGCTTTCACCTCGGAATTTGTAATTCCAGACAAACCATACTGTTCTAATACTGATCTGATCTATTCCAAAACTCGTCTGTGTCCATCCTATAGATTATTTCATGTGAAAGTATTTCTCGTTTCTACAGACGTGTGTCCAGCTTTGTGTATACCAGATCCCTGTCAGAATGGCGGTACGTGCGAGGATCTTGGCGGGGGCTGTTATCTCTGCAACTGCCCAGTAGACTACACCGGTGACCACTGCGAGTCCCGTGAGTTCCGCAATCAATTATCGAAAAATTGTGTCGAGAATTCGCTTTCTTATTTTTCCATGCATTTTAAGGATATTCTATTGCAGCTTTTGCCTTTTTACCTATTGCTATTGCAATGGTGTCAGTGTTATTTTTGATTCGCTCAGCTAATTTCGTATCAATTGTATACCAAATGTTTTGGATGTGGCATTTCTTCATATATCCGTTAATGTGCCCAATTTTTCCACGACAGGCACCTGTGATTCTGATTGTCTGAACGGTGGCACATGTGTTGATAAAATGTGTCAATGTCCGCCAGGATTCACCGGGGAATACTGCGAAGTCGGTGAGTAGCCTTCTCGGGTAATATTACTTGCCCCATGTATACGTGTATTTAATGATACTCTCTGAGCACGTAGATGGTTACATACTGGGTCTGTATCGTCGTGTTTCAGTTACATGCCCTTGCGAGAACGGTGGCACATGTGTTGATGGAGGGTGCCAGTGTCCGCCAGGATTTACAGGGGAATACTGCGAAGTGGGTGAGTCCTCGGGGATACTGCTTGTCCATCTTATATATATGTGCATGCATACCATGATATTCGATGGGCGCGTGTCCGGTCACTCATTGGGTTGTATCGTCCTCTTTCAGTTGTATGCCCTTGTCAGAACGGTGGGGACTGTGATGAAGACGGCTCATGCATATGTCCGCCCGCATACACTGGAGAATTCTGTGAAACACGTGAGTGAATTTATTCCGATCTCAAAGTCGGGATATAGTGACTATTAGCCCGGATGAGTACTTGAAACTAATTAATGGTGTCTGATTGGTGGCTTTTTCAGCCATCTCGCCTGGTGATGGTAGGAACTGTGAGGAGGATAACCCATGTACGACGGAAAACATCGAGCGTGGCTACTTAAGATGGCCATACGAGATGAACTGCAGCTATTACATCCTCTGTGTCGAGGGGCCGCCTCACCAGTGTCACGTCAGTCCTTGTGCCCCGTACACAGTCTGGAACCCCTTTGAGGACACGTGTACCGAGCCAACATTGGAGTGGCCCTGCTACGATACACTCCCAACCATGGAGACCCCCATCCGGAAGGTACCCAAAGAGCATACCAAGCCGCGGAAACACACGGGGCCGATGCAAAAACACCGAGCACTGAGATAATTGCATGCGTAGACCATGAACATTTACTAGTATGTCGTGTTGTACTACATGGGGCTGTGCCCATTGTACTTGAAAACGCATCTCGTGCCATTTTCTTGCGGAAAACATAGCATTGGGTAGTAAATATTGCCTTCTTTGATATATTCATGGAATCGTTACCTGGTTTGATTAGAACGCATACTCACTGGTGATAGAAAATGATAATTATGATATGAATATCAATTTCTTTGACACTCACAATTTTAATAACGCTCTTTGTTAAACGGTATCGTTTTGAATATATAATGAATGTATATGTGCAATTATATAATAAATGTATTTATACAACAAAACTGTACTTTTATGTATTGAAAACGTGATGACTCCATATTCAAGATGGATGCATAGTGAGAACTTGGAATTACGTTATGATGACGTAGTGAAACATCAATTTTTTTATAGGATTGTACTCAGTAAATCTAGTTCTGGTGTCTGGTCCAATTAGGAAATTGATCATTTTCGGTACATGAATGAAAAGTAAATCGTGTGAATGTGGTGAAACGTTTGACGCCCGCTACCTAGGGCGCACCCCCACATCTGAGCACGGTCACGTCGGGCGTTATAATTACCTAACTACAACCAGGTAATAATCCGCCGAACAGGTCCGGCCTCGATACATCACTCAGATATTGCATCATCATAGTAATGTAGCCCGGTTTGACTCGCCGACGGTCAACCACAGGGATAGAAACCCGGATAGCCCGACGGTCTGCCAGAGCAAGTACGCACCATCCCAAAGCGAGAGACTGCAATTCATGGGGACGTGAGTCCCCGGATCAAAGCAGCCTCCCTCCTGGGCCCCTGATTGGAATTATCCCCGGGGTCCTCGCGGACCCTCAAACCAGACAAAGGGGACGAGGAGCACATGGCCGTGCCCACCGTCGTCATATCGCCTTGACAGCTCTGAGACAACTCAAAGTTTTAAAGCTAGCGGCACACGAGGGCAAGGGTGTGACGTCAGACCATTTTACAGGATAGTGGAGTGAGCAAAGACATACGGCGCCAAGGCAACGCACGAGCTTCGAACATGAAGCGGCCAAAACAGGTGAGGTATGTTAGGAAGGTTATGGATCGGTATCGATTTCCCTATATGGGCAAAATGGAGCTTCTATATTATTTATAATATCATCTATAAAGTACTACATTATTTAAAAACTCCCAGTTTCTCCTCCAAATGCACAGGTATTACTTTAAAATGTCTCTGTTTTGGTTTGTATAGTTGTATTATGGGCAGTCTTCTATGTACATGTGAATTTTCATGTTGATTGAAGCTGTTACTGTGCACATGAATACATATAAACAAACCGGCCCTTTTTGGAAGTTTGCTTTCCGAGGAATTCGGTGTCAGAAGCTAACGGTCAAATGCTTGTAGCATGTGATCTATTCCAACAACATGTGCTGATTTTATTATATTTTGTAAGGTATGCTTCAACATACTTACATTTTATCAAAATATCCATTTTGAAAGAGATTTCTCTCATAAAACGTTACAATGGAGTTAATTGGCAGTATGATGGCAGCCGAAACTCGCAGTATGTCATAATATTATGATGTTTTTGAAGTAAACATCTCATTTTTATTAAGTTGGGGCACATAGCAACCACCGTTGCTAAGAGCAAAATCTTGAGCGTGGTTTCCATGGTGACGGAATCGATAATTAGATTCTGAATATGTTTCGGCCGCTAATGACGCCCCTGGCGTCTATTCCAAAATGTTGTATTTTATGTTTGCTATTGTCATCATCAAATTATAGTTGTTCTGGTAGTAATAGATTGATACTTGTTTTCATGCCAAATGCGATGAAATAGTTGTGTAGACTCGAAGTGTAGACTCGCCATAACTATTCACAGAATTGGGATATCAAGATGGTGTAAAAACTACCATAATCCACGAGTCACACTCTCACGTGTGTCAAAATTAAGCAACTTCTATTATATGGACGCAATCATAATTGACGCAACCATGACAGAAATATACTTTAAATGTATGAGTCAAATGTGCCCTCAGGTTCGCTTGTACAGAACACAAGCTTCACCCAGTTTTTCATCATGAATGTATTCATCTTATCAAGAACACAATTGAATCAGTTGACCAGTCCGGCGTATATCATGATGACCATTCTCTGGCTGTCTGATCAGACGCCATCTAGGCGACCTACTTTCCGGAATGTTCAAAGTCAAACAATAACATGAAGGTCATAAGATAATTGATTTCTAAAGAGATGTATGTACTGTAATTCACATCTGGATATTGCTCATCAAGTTGTAATTGTTTAAAATCAGGCGAAAGGTGTTGCTAAGGTCAACATTGATGGATATTTATGTAGCAAGCCGCGGTTAAGCTTTTCGAATGTTGACATCAGAATTATGTTATAATGTCTACATAACATTTAGACGAAATGGCTTAAAATCACACTATTATGCGCATCATTGAATGAACGAATCTGTCTAGAAATTTGAATGCTGCAATAGACGTCAAAACAGAAGATAAGGTCATGCTGGAAATTGTCATGCATGTTTAGAGAAACCTCATCCATCGTATGTAAGGATAGGACATTATGCATTATACCTCGAAATTCAACAGTAATACACAGCACAGAATCGTGGTATGGACACCCACCTAAACGATGATGCTGGAAATTGGCGAGTGATTTGAGTAAATATAGGAACATGATACTTGAGCGTGAAATCTGCAAATATTATATCATCTCGCACCCATGACATGCGAAAGGTGAAAAAAAGAAGAAAAAAACATGTTTGACGTCATAATGACGTCCGTTTCCAAACTTGTCGATATATTAGGAAATATACACTCGTATATCTTGAAACCAACTAGTGCTTGATATATTAGAAACAACTACATTTAACACACTGTCTGCCCCTGATGACGCCAGTGTGTCTTTGGATAAACTATTTGGTCGGGCTTTGTTTCTATTGCAAAATGTTGAATTATACGTTTGTTATTGGCATCATCAAAATCTGACTGTATTGGTGGTAACAGATTGATACTTACATTCGGTCAAGCTCAAGGTCATTTGAAGATCAAAGTCGAACTTTTGTTCCAAATCTCATCATGAAATTTTGGGTACCTCGGTTCTCTATGGTCAGAGTTAGTAAAAAATATACCATACAACTCAGAAAAACATTTGGGTTCTGGGGCCCTAGGCAGGCCCCAGGCCCCACGTCCGAAAGTATTTTCTGCCACACACTTCACAATAAATTCCATCGTTTCTCTTTGGACTCAAATCTCATCATGGAATAATAGATACCTAGGTATTCTAATAGTCAGAGTCAGTATTTCGTACAGACTGTTCCACAATACTCAAAATACCATTTGGCTTCTGGGCCCGAAGGCCCCAGACCCCAATGCCCGATTTTTTTTCTGCTTCACGTTTGACATTATAGCTCACATGACAATGAACTTTTAAAAAATCACACACATTTCGCTTCTGAGGCCCTGGGCGGTCAGATTCTTAGTAGAAAACATACTACAAAACTTTGAATTCTGGGCCCAAGGGCCCAAGACCCCACGCCCAAAAGTATCTTTTTTTAACATTTAACAACTATTTACATAATTTCTCTTCAGCTTCCAATCTCATCATGGTGTTATGGATACATGAGTTGTCTAAGCGTCAGATTGAGTACAAAATATAATACAATACCCTAGAAAGCATTCCGCTTCTGGGGCCTTAGGCGGGCCCCACACCCCACACCCGAAAGTATCTTCTGATTCACTTTTCTTTTCACGTTACATTATAATCTCTCTTTGGTCTTAATTATCATCATGGAACTATCGAGCGAATGAATCTACCGCAAAACTTAAGAAGCAGTTTAGTTGCCTAGTTCTCTAATTTTCCATTTATTTGGGTAGGTTGAGGTAAAACGAGCCCTTGAAGCTCAGTTATCTACCATCACATCCCTAGTTATTCTCTACGTTAGAGTGTCTATGTAAAGTGTTCAGATTGAGTGCTGAATGCAAGGCCGGATCTGAGGAGGAGGGGCGCAACGGTTTACGTCACATTTTAGACCTCTGTGGGCTATGAAATTCATGACAGAGAATCCAAAGTATCAATCCCCACGCCTCATTGTTTCGTCGTTCTAACGAAAATAAATGCTAGTGTCGTTGTAACCAGTCCAGCTGTTTTCTAATAGTTTGTTCACAAACATTTTCACACCAGGGGGGGGACATGATAATAGTGTACATTATGCTACTGATAGACGTAGAATCAATACCCCGTATTAAGCATTTCGAGCAAACAAATCAGGGTCCGTCATCCAATCTCATAGTCCAGGGACAGAAAGCCATATCAGGCATATGAAGTGAAAAGAAACAAAAATGACAGGGAAACTCTGAACCCCCCAAAATGGCCATTAGGAGGTGAAATCAGGTGTTCCGGTAAGAGTGAGCATTTCCTGCCCCACAAGTGGCACCCGTCGTGAATTCCTGATGTTATTAGATTGGATAAAAAAATAAAATGCCAGATGCCTGGTAACACATGCCAACATCAATTGTCAATAACTTGGAAATAATGGTATATATTGTTCATTAGAAAATGATTACGAATATTCTTTGATTCCGACCCCCTCCCCCCTAAAAGTTGATGGCGAAATATATTTGATTATAGTATATGATAGTGGGATTGTATGGAATGTATAGTCACGAGAGGCCTCCACTTTATAATGAACAGTTACTACTGTTTGAGTTGAAAGTATATGGTTGTTTATGAAAAGAGTCTGTTATTTTCTTCCGATGCCTCCACCGACGTGTCTACGATGTCCGATTGTTGCTAGATGGCCACAGATGATCTTCCGTGCTCGGTAGGCATTGGGTTTCTGCAAAATTATCAGTGGAATGAGAAAACATCGCTGCGTGGTATCCGTTACGTGACAAATTTTTAACAAACCTTTTCCCGACCAATATCATAAATGTCCGGCAATACTTTTCATTCGAAAACGATATCTTTCGGAACAGCGCTCATAGTGATGAAGATGATGACGATGAACAAGCCATATCGTGGATTACGGCATCGGGGAATTGTCAACGTTAATTTGAAACGTTATACAAATTAAATGAAAACAAATAGGCCTACTGCCGTGAGACAGCAGGACCGGACCAATGCATCTACCCATGGGCCGGTTTTATCGTATTTGATGGAGGCGACAATGAATGCAAAATAGAAGGGAATACTGATCAAGTGACCGTTGCAAAAAACAATGTATCATGACAAACCATGTGTTACTAATTAACCTAGTTTATTATTATCATGTATCTCTCGTCCCAGAACAATACACAGAGTGATATCATTGTGATAAAAACTTCTAAGTTTCAAGTTCTGAAGTACATGTATATTGCACAAACATTATCTGAATCACTGACCCAGCTATAGGCATACGTATGCACAAGTATGCTTGTGTAACTAGCGCTTTGTCCGGATGCTTTGCGACAGTATGATGGGTTCACTCCGTGGCCGGGTTCATACATTGTAACTCCTATTGATATTACATCTCTTTTGATATTACATAATACACGAACAAGCCAATCAAAATGCACTCGAAGTAACATGCAAACAGAAAGTAAACCTCGCATAACACTTAGCATAACAATCGTTGTGGTATTGGGTATAATGTGCTGTTAAATGCAAATCATGTTCCGAAAAAAACAAAGTTATATGTGACCCGCTAAACTGACAAATGCTATTCATGGCGTATAGACCTCCCGAGAATGACTATTTGTGGATGTCGAACTCACAACACCGACGGTCTCCTTCTCCAAATTGACAGACGATAAGCAGTTACACTCATCCACTGAACCATTATTATACACAACCTCAAGACCCATATATTCCGGACGATAATTGTTGTCTCTATAATGCCATCGATGATTATGCGTTTCTGTAATACTGGCTGATTTTGTAACGTTTTATCATTTTTATCCACCAAGTGAAGTGAACGTTTGACGAGTGTACTCATAAAAAATAAAGGCATGTCCTGAAACGCTTGGATTGATGGAAAAATTCAGATGTAATATATTTGTGCTTTATTATGCTATCTCAAATCTATCAAGACACAGACTTAAACATAACTGATCCGATTAAAAGGTGAAACGTTTTTATCTTCAAAACAATATATTGACAAATCAATATAGCATAACATACGATTGTTGTGGAAGTTTGGAGAAGCAAACTGATGCTGTTGTACAGATATCAGACCACAATAATAGAAGTATATCTATATTCTATATTACCTATGTTAATATTGCTAAGCTATACATTGTACATGTTTTCGTGAGCCATGTGTTGACGTTTTTGCAGTGTTATTGACTGCTAGTAAAGTTCTTAGAATAGTGTTTGTGATCACTGTCCATGTGTATTGAAAATATTGGATTGCTTTTATCTCTTTTTCCGAATTGACAATCAGTTACAGGTGTCTCAATATGTCACTGAATGACCCCAAGAAATATATCGTAATTATGACGCGTTAATGCGCATCCTTCGAGGGTGCATCAGATACAGCTAAAACGCGATAGCACGACAATAACGCGCGGCTCTAGCATTCCATGGTGTTTGGCATTTTGAAAGCATTCGATAATGTCAGTCTAGGTTCGAATCCTTGCCTGTCCAGCAAATACATGCTCGTAGAGCAATGACGGTGTCGTACGTTTTATGTTGGGCGTGGTATTGATAAATCAATTGTACTTGAAGTTGTATGAGATTGTATCGTGATTAGTATGGGGACATATCATGAACAACGCTAGAAGATGGTAAGAGGGATATCGGCAAGTGTCTTATCACATTCTTTTGTCTATAAGTTTCCTTTTATTACCCCTTGTCCAATTTCTCGCCCTACGAAGTTGAACTTCTTTCAGAATGGCCCATCTTTCTTTTTATCTTATCTGATAACTATCCTTCTTACCACATACGTCATTCGCTTGAAATGTTTTCACATGGAAATCCATATAAACTCCAATCCGCTTGACACAACCACACTCTCCTGCCCTGTATGATGTACCGGTACACGTATATGATACCCTGACGGATATAACAAGCATACAAGTCATGGCAACAGTGCAGCTTCTCTTCTACTTGACTGTCATTGTCACTACAAGTTTCAGTCAGCAAGGTAAGCCACACGGTGGATGAAAATCATGAATATTGTGCATTTAATTTACGTCTAGTAATGTTTTTATGGTCGGCAAAAACTTTTTGGATACGAATAGACCTAAAAACAACATAAATGACATGCGTATTGAAGGTGTTATTCCAAAGTGAAATAAAGTCAAGTTAGCTCGAGTCCATCGTTAAGAGATAAATAAATAATTTATTTTTGTCATCCTGCAATGTACACGCCGACATGAAAGGGAATAACAATAAAACACAATGGACACCTATAAACATACACATTCAAACATCACAACGGCAGAAGTGTATGTCAGGTATGGGGTCAAGGGGAACGAATGATATCACAACCAATACTTCAAGAATGAGTGTACACAAACGCCACGGTCATTGATATTGGTGCTGAACGAAACCCCCAAGAAATATGATGTGTACATTAAAGATATGCACAAACCAAATATCAATGTTTCACACAGAAAAGTCTTGGAAGAAACACACAGAGATCCACCGAACATATCAGTCAATTTTCTAATGAAAATCACCAAAAAATTGAATTCAATAAGGAATTCAATCGTAGATTCTGATTCCTTCCACCGGAAGTTAATGCAAATATATGTCACTCAGTTATCCCCCATTTTCCCTGAGGAAGTGGTAGTCCATGCTTATAGCGATCTCAATACTTACTTGTGTGGCCAGCGAAAGTTATTCGGAATAAGAAACTTAATTTTGTGTGATTTTTTGTTTACTGGCCTTATAGACCTATCATGTATTCAAAATAAAACTGCGGGCAAATAGCGTGTCCGATACTTTAGAAGTGAACGTAACAAAGTCGACTCGCGTCATCTTTTCAATGCATCATATATCAGAACGCGACATGTGAGGCATCAAATCGCGATATGATGTTTTCGACGTAAGGATGCTTCAAACTTCCGCCGTCACGTAACTTCCAATGGTGTTATGTCACCCGATAAAAGACAAAATGGAGACCACATAGATAACTACGGAATTTAATTTGTATGAAGGCGTAGTGGGGTCGATCGTGTCAAATGCTTTGGGGTGGTCAATGAAGACAGTAGACGTGTCTTCCCTAGCCTCAACTGCAGTTAAACACCTGCAAATCAATTCGCTGGCAGCAGTGACTATCGACCGTTGTGACGAAACTGATAAGGTCCCTGGTATAATAAATATAATACTGAACATACGTGTGAAAAACGCTCAATCATTTGGGAGACCTACGCAGCTTTGTACTCTTTCGCTGAAACACAGGAGTATCTGGTGCACTCGAGTCACTATCTAACTCAGGGCTACTGGATCCCGACCTAGAACTTCAAAGACTTGGATATGGACGTGGCATCAACCCTGGGATCGGAAATGATATTAAATATTACCAAGACCCGGTCACCAAAATCAGGAAGAGCTCCACGAACATTACCCCTCTTGTACTGGCTTTTGACTGATTAGCTATAATTACAAAAAATATACCTAACTAATAATATACACATTTTAACTAGTAAAATATCCATACATGGACAATTGCTACATTTGTTCCCTTTCAATTTGTTATTTCCAGAGGAGTGTTTCGACTTGTGCTACCTGAACCTTTGTGAGGCGCACTCGACCTGTGTGAACCACGGTGGCGGCTGCTTTACCTGTGTGTGCCCGCCTGCTTTCACGGGCCAACGATGCGAGACACGTGAGTCATTACCATTAACACTCAACAAAAAAGTGCAATTATAGCACTTTAGAATAGTCTCCCCAATATGGTATGCTGCGCCCTGATATTATTCGTCCACTGGGCCCATGTATCGCAGGTTATCCCCTATTATAAATCCAATGAAGTTACACACGTGCCATACGGAACAAATGACAATCATTCAGTGGTGAGTGGTTTTGGTACAGTAGAGTGCGCTACATGGGTCGTCCACTGAATGAATGTCATTTAATCCGTCTGCCGCCTTATTAATCTTAATAGATGTAAGTATCAATCTATTACCACCGATACAGCCAAATTTTGATGATTCCAACAACAAACGTAAAATACAACATTTTGCAATAGAAACAAAGCCCGACCAAAAGACACACTGGTAAATGTAGTTGTTTCTACTGTACACCTGATGGGATTATTATACAACTGCCCAACAACTTATGAAAATAATTTAGAAATCCCAAACAAACCCTCATGGAATAGATATATATGACAAGTACATAAGTACCTAATCACAAGCCAAAAGGCTACTGAGTTGATGATAATAGAAGAAAGCGCAGCATACTCCACGAGGGACAAATAGCAGATGACCCCTACTTGGTCCAAGTAACGTACACTGCTCCTTAATACTACTCGTCCACTGAAAGCATATCATTTGATCCTTCTCGCATCTTTTTTTCATCCTGCCAACTACTGTAAATAATATACCACACCATGAAATAGTCAACTGAAATATTCCACACTATAGAATAGTCGAATAAAATACATCCCACTACAAAATAGTCAACTAAAATACATCACCCCATGGAAAGGCCAACTCAAATACATCACCCCATGGAATAGTCAACTAAAATACATCACCCCATGGAATAGTCAACTAAAATACATCACCCCATGGATTAATCAACTAAAACACATCACCCCATGGAATAGTCAACTAAAATACATCACCTCATGGAATAGTCAACTAAAATACATCACCCCATGGAATAATCAACTAAAACACATCACTCCATGGAATAGTTAACTAAAATACATCACCCCATGGAATAGTCAACTAAAACACATCACCCCATGGAATAGTCAACTAAAATACATCACCCAATGAAATAGTCAACTAAAATACATCATGCCATGGATATGCCAACTAAAATACACCACCCCATGGAATATTCAACTAAAATACATCACCCCATGAAATAGTCAACTAAAATACATCACCCCATGGAATAGTCAACTAAAATACATCACCCCATGTAATAGTCAACTAAAATACATCAACCATGGATTAGTCAACTAAAATACATCACCCTATGGAATAGTCAACTAAAATACATCACCCCATGGAATAGTCAACTAAAATACATCACCCCATGGAATAGTCAACTAAAATACATCACCCCATGGAATAGTCAACTAAAATACATCACCCCATGGAATAGTCAACTAAAATACATCACCCCATGGAATAATCAACTAATTACATCACCGCATGGAATAGTCAACTATAATACATCACCCCATGGATTAGTCAACTGAACTCCATCAACTATGGATTAGTCAACTAAAATACATCACCCCATGGAATAGTCAACTAATTACATCACCCCATGGATTAGCCAACTAAAATACATCCCGCATGGAATAGTCAACTAATTACATCACCCCATGGAATAGTCAACTAATTACATCACCCCATGGATTAGTCAACTAAAATACATCACCCCATGGAATAGTCAACTAAAATACATCACCCCATGGAATAGTCAACTAAAATACACCACCCCATGGATTAGTCAACTAAAATACATCACCCCATGGAATAGTCAACTAAAATACATCACACCATGGAATAGTCAACTAAAATACATCACCCCATGGAATAGTCAACCAAAATACATCACCCCATGGAATAGTCAACTAAAATACATCACACCATGGAATAGTCAACTAATTACATCACCCCATGGAATAGTCAACTAAAATATATCACACCATGGAAGAGTAAACTAAAATACATCACCCCATGGAATAGTCAACTAATTACATCACCCCATGGAATAGTCAACTAATTACATCACCCCATGGAATAGTCAACTAAAATATATCACACCATGGAATAGTCAACTAAAATATATCACACCATGGAATAGTCAACTAAAATACATCACCCCATGGATTAGTCAACTAGAATACATCACCCCATGGAATAGTCAACTGGCATTTTCCAGATCATGGGTTATCAACTAAAATACAATACATCATAGAATAGGGCAGAATGGTCATTAGAAAAATATTACTAAAAACATTGTATAATATAAAAAAAATCAAACAATATACAAATATATATATTAAAAATGATATTTGATTGTTTACCCGAGTTATACTATGTGAATGATGTGCATTTATCATCAATTCATGGATTCTGGATTGAAATACATGTATGAATTGTGTGTGATGTGGGTATTTATTATGTTGTGAAGCGTCCTGCTGGCCTTATTGTGCAAACGGAGGCACATGTGTCGGCGACATCATGCCGAGGTGTGAGTGCCCGATTGGCTACACCGGGCCATCATGCGAGACACGTGAGCAACTGATCATTGTATACATGTGTTTGGTGATCAATACACCAGTAAATACATATATAATATACACAACTTCAATGAGTTCACAACCATTGGAGTTTCTTCATATGTGTCTTTATTTAGCGACCTGTGTGCCATTCTGTGAAAACGGAGGTACTTGCTCAAACGAACGCGAATGTCAATGCGACGTTGGATACACGGGACCAGCTTGCGAAACACGTTTGTAACTTAATGAAAACAAAAGAAGTACTTCATTTACTCAAAAATCCCATACTACAGGTAAGATATTCATCTAACAAAAGTGTGTTTAATTATCTATATACCGCTCTCCTAGCGATCTGTGTGCCGTATTGTCAAAACGGAGGTACTTGCTCAGACGAACGCGAATGTGAATGTGACGTTGGATACACTGGACCAACGTGCGAAACACGTCAGTGAAGTCAATGGAAACATACAACGTTAATTTTGTAATTTACCCCCAAAAATGGGTCTAATTACCAGTTTACCGCCTTTCTAGCGATCTGTATGCCGTTCTGTGAAAATGGAGGTACTTGCTCAGACGAACGCAAATGTGAATGCGACGTTGGATACACTGGACCAGCTTGCGAAACACGTCAGTTGAGTCAATTAATACATATTAGTACTTTATTTTGTACACAATCCCATGCTACAGGTGAATTGTTATGTGATGAACATACTTATTGTATATTATATATAGTTTTATACCGTCTTTCCAGCGATTTGTGTGCCGGATTGTGAAAATGGCGGTACTTGCTCAGACGAACGCGAATGTCAATGCCGTATTGGATACACTGGAACAGCTTGCGAAACACGTCAGTAAACTAAACTTCATGGAGCAATATAAATATTTATACACTAAGTACTTATATACACTATAGGCCTACTTCAAGCTACGCAAAATTTTGTTTTATTCATTTTTCTGGTTATTCTGTTGATTTGTATTCGCTCAATGTGGCTAACAGTTCGCGAAATGACTGGGAACAATGTCCGGCTCATGATGACATCTGTTTGAATACCGTACTAAAGTGACACTGACTTTCTCGTTGTGTAGCTATTGGCTGTTTTCCACCGTGTCAGTACGGCATATGTGAGGGCGAGTATTGTGTGTGTGACCCCGGCTACACTGGCGACGACTGCAGCTACCGTAAGTAATCACACACCATGATAGGCCTACGATCCGTTTGTGCCTGTGTGTAGTGTCTATCTTTGGACATCTAACGTCAGTACACGAGTTTTTACTTATAACATTGCAGCTATCCAGCCCGGTGACGGATACAGCTGTGACGAAAACGCGCCGAACTACGCGTGTACACCCGAGAACATTGAGAACGGTTACCGCCTTTTCCCGTACGCGGGGAACTGTTCGCTGTACATCGAGTGCCAGGAACCCCCGAACAAGGTGTGTACGGTCCGACTGTGTGCTCCCCCGCTGATCTGGGACCCGTTCATGCACACATGTAACACGCCGACTCCCGAGTACCCGTGCTACGACACGCAGGAGCTACGGGACTTGAAGGGAGAGCACGCCAAGGACGACAAACCACGCCACCGTGGACGTTTCGGAACAGCACGAAAGCCGCCACATGTGCCGTAGAGCACGTCCATTACGAGCGCTCATGTTTTCGTGACGTCTATTGTTATTCGTGGCTAGGGAGGGGTACAAATCAGAATTTGTCGTAGATCTATCATACATGTATTCGTCAAAAAACGTGATGAGTTTTCGTTTGTCTTTAAACCCTGTCTACATGTATAATATCTTACTAACATAGTCAACTGTACAGTTCACTTTCCATTGCCGTCTTTCTTCGTTATTTGTGATAATTGATCTTCACATAATTGGTTTGATCTTCATCAAACAAGTGGAGGTGGCGACCCCAATAACTGACGTCTCTCAATCCATGACCCTTGCGTGTTTTTGTGTAGCACTAGACATTATTCATAACAATGCAATGAGAGTCTAGAGATAATTATCAGCATAAATACACAATCTGGAAGATCTCGCGTTAACGTATTCATGTATCAGTAGATCAGAGATCGTTTTCGATCTCTGATATGCGTAAATCAGGATTGTAGATGTGTTTAGAGTGATTGTCATAAAAAAAGTATGAATTTTCTAACTTTAACTTTTGACTCCTAAGATATGAATTCACACAAATTTTACATCACTCTTCTACATTGTCGTCGTTTTTGCATTGTTCTAGTGTGAGTGATAAATATGTATATTATGACAATTCTGTATAGTTTTGAATTGATACCAGTGGAACTGGTTTGTTACAAAAGAGTTTCATTTTATTATTGTAAAAGTGAATTAACCATAATAAACATATTGAGTGTTTAAATAATTCATAACAACCTAGCTGCACTGATCCCCATGGTAGCTAAAGCGCTTTGTTTTTATGAATGCGAAATCACAAAATAAATTCGTATAGATGAAGCAAACATGCGTTTTGAGCTTTCCTTGGAGATGGAGTGGGAAGTTTAGTGGGAAATTTATTAGTTTTGGCACATGATAATCGTGTGAATTAATGTGGTTTTTACAGCATATTGATATCTTCATTCATTCCACCAAAGTAATGATGATTTATTCAAATTATTTCCCGCCAAAATTAACACATAGTTATGTATTATAATGAGTATTCATGACGTCACACCAGTATAACTGTTTTAATTACTAGTAGTTATATTTGGATGCTAAATCTGAGTTCGTTATATATATTATCACAAAATATATTGTTGTATGGCATACCAATGGAAAAATACCATAAATATGTGTTGTCGAACATCGCCATCCCTTAGATATTGTCCATAGCAACACCGTTGCTAGGGAACTTTGCTCGTTACTAAAAAGAGTTATCTTGATGATGAGGCATTTATGTTATGTTTTAAATGAAAGATATGCATGTCACAATGTATTTTTGACGAAAAATCAGCATATTCATGAAGTTTGGGCCCATAAGGGCAATATTTCGGGCGTTGTTGCCTTGGTGACGAAATTAGGTTATCAAGTTCTGATTACGTTTTATGCCAAATGCAACAAAATAGTTGAGACTGCATCTTCACTTCGAAGAATCATGCGCATTTATTTTTCGCTGTCCTTCAGCGAGCTAATTTTTCGCTCTCAAAGTGCGGAAGATTGATTACCGTGGTATTTATCGTTGTAAAAGTCGGAATGGGTTCTGAGTTCAACACCACCGCCTTCAACATTGATATTTCAGTGCTTATAAATATTCCGACGGTACTCAAATTTATTGGACACTTCTCATATGACATATATATATTGTCGCATATTTGTACACTATTGACCAAACTTTACGAATATATTGAATTTTTGGCCACATAAAAAACGGTGCTGAATTTTATGAACACCTTGCTATTTTTTGATGGGCGTACTCGGTCAGGGACTCGATTTTTTTTATGGGCGCACTCGATCAGTGTTCATACGAACTATACGGTACCAATTGCTTTCACATCAGTATATTCATCCGGCATGGACATCGTAGGCCTTTATGATATGCGCACGGAATTAAATTGAAAACAGTGCTAGAAATGATCGCGCTTTTGACTTCTGTCATCCGGGGAGATCTGGTGCTTTGCACCAGGTATGATTCTTGTTTATTATATGATTTACATTGTGTCTAATAAATAACCAAATTTTTATCAACACCAACTTCTTTCTGTTGTCCGTTTACAGTGACGCATCCGCCAGATCAGAAAAGTCGTTAGATGTCGTTTTTCGTAGCCGTGGAAAAAAACATATCATGTGACCTGGATTTTTTCATTCGGGTTTGAGAAACGGCAATCTACGTATGGAAAATACGGAGTGGTATTATCAAATGATAACAACCCAAATCATATAATAAACATGCTTTTCAAGCACATTTCAATGTGAACAGAACAGAACAAGAAAACACAAAAGAATGATTATAGAATTTACATTCAATGTCATAATATAGGGTTCACTGGCTGGAAACCATCATATTTACTGGCAAAACAACAAGTTTTAAATCATAATCTATCAAAATAGTATATTTTCTGATAGTTCGTTATTGTAACAATAACATGTATTTACATAAGGCGTTGAGATGATTTGAGGCCCGACTTGGATTATTTGAAACCCGACATGGATCATTTGATTTCAATGTTCAGAATCGAATTAGCATCAATGGCAGAAAATAACAGAATACATGTACACATCCGTCAAGCTAGGTATATACTAGTAGTTAACATGTATTATAAAATAATCAAGTAATAACCAAGCAATGCCTGTATATTTTATGTTGAAATATTGCATGAAATTGTTCATTAAATGAACACTATACTTCAGTTTATATACAATATGTTGGTCAGTACATGGTAATATATCTGCCACACATGTGCAGTGCAAACCATTCTTCAAATGCGTGATAATTATGATTTTTCGCCCAATGGAAATTTTGTAACCTGCTAAGCTGCTTTTGTGCCTGCTAAGCTCATAGTTGTAATAGCATGTGCTAAGGACTGGGAACAGACAGGTGCATCAAATTTCAAATCTATTGGGGGAAATGCGCAACTACAAAGGCTATATATGACAAATTGTTTTACACTCATTCCAAAGGTGTTTTAAAGGTAGTTTTTTTCTTATGAAGTTATGGACTAAAAATATCAAAGTTGTTGGAAGCTATGGGGTATATACAGCCTGTATTTTTCATACAGACTGTTCGGTCATGGCACTTGTCACTTGAACGGTCACTAGTTGTGTTCACAAGTTATAACTCATATAATGAACATTAGAATCAGTTGTCTCGAGCACGAAATCCGTCTATCATGATGATATCGTACTGCAAGGCCCGACGCATTTGATACAAGCTTAAATAGGGACCAAACGGTCAGTGACATATATGATATACCCCTTGTTCATAGTGTATACGTATACGATAGTATAAGTATTGTGAAATTAATACAATATGAACAAGTTTAAATCTATATGGCCTCCTTCCTCAGTGTTTAAAGGAACGGACCAATTCCATTGCACAAGTTTAGCGGACCACAACCAAAAATGTCCTCGACCATTTGGGCCCTTTTTTGCGGTGTTAATGTCATTTGAGTTTTTCCATTCGAGTTCAGTGCGTTTGTCAATATTGTCACCGTATTTTGGATCAAACCTACAGGTAACATTTCGGTAACGGGTAATAAGATAGATTAGTGTGTGATGTCGTGATGACGCCCATAGTCCTTCACTCACCCGGGGAAATGGATTGAAATCCGGAGTTGAAGGTTCAAACAACTGTGTTTTTGGGGAAGAATTCAACTGCAAATCGATATTTGTCCTAATAATTTGCTCTCCAATGATAGACTCACTGCCATCATTTTGATGGCGGCGACACATTTGAGTGTTTGAATGTTGTAAAGTCTTACAAGGATATGTGTTACCAAGAGTACTAGCTGCCTTTAGCAAATTTCTATGGACGTCATCACGATCTAGTTGATAAGTACACCAAAATTTTCACTGGTATACAACAAGACCTATTAGTATGTTGGTTTTCTTTATTTCATGACGGGTGCCACGTTTGCGACAGCTTCCGGAACACCCGATTTCACCTCCTTATTGCAATATGTGGGTTCCTGAAGTTCCATTCACAATTTTCTGTCTGAAACTGGACTTTGAGATTGGATAACGGATTTGAGAATTGTTTCCGTGTTTATCAGAACAAATTTGGGACAAACTTTGTGTTTTGCATTTCAGATTAGACTATACATCTTGACATAATATATTATGTCATCTTGGAAAAAATATACGGGGATTGAGTTTTATCTATATATAATTATGTATAATACGCGGTCATCCACGAACGGCGCACTAAACACGAGCAGATGTAAGTTTTCCTTAAACAAATAGCACACACAAAATTGTCCTAAAACTGTATTCATGTCATTTAAATTCGACGTTTAAAAATCAGTGTTCAATGGCTGAAAACCATCACATTACTTAATCATCTGATCAGAATGGCTTGCTGGGAGAAACAACAAGTATGGCTGAATTTCGAATCAAAAAGCGCCTATCAAATTAGGGCATTTTATAAATAGTGCGTTATGATGACACACAGAAGCGTTTGGGGTTTTTCTTTGAGAAAAAATGCAATTGTGAATCGATATCTGCCCAATTCACAGTCGTCAACGTGCGCACAGTATTCTTGTAGCGGAAGTATAGGAAGCCTGCAAACAGCAACAACATAATCTGAGAAAATTGATGGTAAGTGGGTATTTTTGGTTGGAAACACATCCCAAACGAGATTTCCAGCACAGGGGCTTAGCAGATAGACTAACATAATGATATTCTTTTGCGTGGTAGTTTCATTTGTTGTTGACAACTTCGTTATTATTAACTATGAACACATGAAGTGAGATTATTCTTCAATTATCGTTCGATTGGCTCTTTGTCTACATGTAATTATCATATAATACTACGGTGTGATGTTAGTGAGCGCTATGAAATGGCTAGCTCCTAAGGAACTCTTGGAAAAAAAATACAATTTTGTGTTGTCTAAACGGTGTCAGTATTTCCACAAAAAGACATCTGTACATGTGAAAGGACATTTAACTTGATAGACTATCTGGATATTGAATTGGATAACATCGGGACAGTTTCTGGACAGTTATTGTGATTCTACTGTGATATTGTGTTCACCAGACCATGGCCAGTTACACCAGAACTTGCCTGTTGGCTCTGAGGCCACTTGCTGGAGCAATAACCACTAAACCATGGATAAATGCTCTGGCGAGATTTAATCTCCTTAGACCACGCACCAGAAGGGGAACTAAAGCTGGTAGGAGATTAATAAGACCAATAAACATTGTTGCAAACAGAACATACAGCAAGCCAAGGTCAACAATGTTTATGTGTGAAATAATACACTGTTACTGAGGCGATATACACGATATCATGCCGAGCGTCAGCGAGGCATGATGATCGTGTATATCGCCGAGGGGTGACAGTGTATTATTTGTCATACATACCGAGTAAAACCGATTGTTTTTATTGCCAAAAACGACCAGAACCTCCCCAAATAATATGGAATGGTCCTCATATCGCCCCTAGAGCGGGATATGAACAATGGACTCGCCCGTCGCGCTTCACTTCAAGCAAGGCCTGTACATGTGAGACATACCTCTGCTCCACACGTAAGAGCAATACATAACCTAAACTAGGTGGCGCCAGTGTTACCTGGTATTGACACCATTTATATGTTCTATATCCTGGCTATGATAAGGGAATGAAGTTCCTTTGTTGACACGTTGTTTAGACACCTATCGGCAAATAGATATATGGGTTCAGTATAAACACCACAAACATATTGCAACATGGTATCTATATAATTCTGCCTCGACCCACAGTGTGTGCCGTCAACCGAATTAACTTTCGGCAATGATGACAATGACTCAAGCAAACAAACACGTGTTGTTGTTGTTTTAGCATACACAGTTTGTACACTTGTAGTTGTTGTTGGCTGGTTCCACGCACGAAGGCGCAATATTGCCTCGTGTAATTTTTCATATAACACACTCTCTCTAGGTATGTATAAACAAATCAAAAGTAAAAGTAAACTTCGAAAACCTGAAACAGCTGATTGTGTCTGACACATCAAAAGGGAACTTAAGTCAGCAGTCAGACTGGAAACCAGTCCCAGAACAATTTCTCCAGGTCTGTTGTGTAAATCCCAGATCTGTGAAGAACAAGACACACTCCCTGTGTGACTTTGTACTGTCGAATGACTCTGACTTAGTTGCACTGACTGAAACTTGGCTTGGAAGTACGCTTGACAAAACATGTATTAGTGAACTCGTCCCTGATGGATACACAATCAAACACGTGTCACGGATTGACAAAAGGGGTGGTGGTGTGGCCCTTATCCACAAGAATGCCATTTCCATCCGTCTTCAGTCGTCCAGTCGCGATAGGGACTTCTCACACTTTGAATACATGGATTGTGACGTTGAAGTCAATGGACTGACTATACGACTGGCTGTGGTATACCGACCCCCGCCCTCAAGGGATAATGGCCTGAGGACTCGCGTTTTCCTGGACGAAGAATGGCCTACATTCCTAGCCAGGTATGCCAAAATACGCAATGACATTTTGATTGTTGGTGACCTGAACTTCCATCTCGATGTAGAAAAGGATCGGGAAGCCCAACATTTCACTAGCAGCCTGCATGCATGTGGTCTCCAGCAACTTGTACATGAGCCGACCCACGTGAAAGGCCACACGCTGGACGTTGTCATCGCACGGGACACAAGCAGGATAGTGTCAAATATCGCTGTCACTGATCCCGGACTGTGTGACCATATGGGCAGGACAAAACGAGATCACTTCGCTGTGAGTTTTACAGCCAACATCGCCAAACCTAAACCGTGCCGAAAAACGGTGTCCTATCGCAAACTACGGTCCATCGATGTTGACGCATTCAAGCATGACATAGCAGCCTCATCCATCCTGCACACTACCGGTGATTCAGTGGACACACTTGTCAACGCATACAATGCAGGACTTACTGCTCTTGTGTCAAGCCATGCTCCACTTATCACCAAGACCATAGTGCAGAGACCTGGCTGCCCTTGGTACACAGATGACCTTCACCAAGCAAATCATCTGCGACGTAAACTAGAGCGAAAGTGGCGAAGATCCAGACTGACAATCGACCACCAGATGTACAAGAAGCAGTGTATCACTGTGAACAAGCTTCTAAAGGAGGCGAGAATCTCATACTACTCTGATAAGGTGTATGAGTGTGGATGTGACACAAAAGGCATATACCGGATAACAAAACATTTGCTTGGTGAATGTAGTGGTCACTCTCTACCTGGTGGGAACACACCTGGCGTACTGGCACAGAAGTTCAGCGACTTCTTTACAGAGAAGGTTGAAAACATCAGGTCAAACCTGAATACTGTCTCTGGAAAAGACTCCTGTGAAACACCTGCTGTTGTGACTACTCAGCTTGTGGACCTTAAACCTGTGTCACAAGATGAAGTGCGCAAAATCATCATGAACTCCCCGGACAAGTCTTGCGAACTGGACCCAGTTCCAACATGGCTCTTGAAGCAATGTCTGGATGAACTCCTACCACTAGTGACGGAAATCATCAACAGCTCCATGGGATCTGGATATGTCCCCAAAAACCTCAAGCACGCCCGGATTAGGCCTCTGCTAAAAAAGTCTGGGTTGGATCCAGACGTGCTGAAGCACTACCGCCCAGTTTCTAACCTTACTTTCCTGTCTAAGGTGCTAGAAAAGGTCGTCGATGTACGTCTCGAACACCACCTAGCGGCCAACATGCTCCACGAAGGTCTCCAATCTGCATACAGGAAGTTTCATTCCACCGAAACCGCCCTGCTTAAAGTGCAGAATGACGTCTTTCAAGCCCTAGACCAAGGGTGTGTATCAGCGCTGGTGCTACTAGATTTATCGGCCGCGTTTGATACTATAGACCACGACAAGCTACTTGTACGGCTACAACGTCACTTTGGCATTTCTGGAACGGCACTAGCCTGGATGAGATCATACCTTACTGATCGGTATCAAACGGTGTGTGTTGAAGGTGAACTGTCAAAACCCGTGCTCATGGAATACAGTGTTCCACAAGGGTCGGTGCTCGGCCCTAAGAACTACATTATGTATACCAAACCATTGGGTGACCTCATTAGGAAACACGGACTACAGCACCACTTCCATGCGGACGACACACAGTTATACCTATCGTTTCTACCCCGAGATGATGCCACTCAGCAGGAAGCCCTGACTCGTCTAGAAAACTGCCTCAAGGACATCGAGGCTTGGATGCACCGGAACATGCTTAAGTTGAACGCTGATAAGACAGAGGTTATGCATTTCACGTCCAAGCATAACTCTAAAGACATCAGCAATATCACCATCCATGTAGGGGATGCAACGATAGCTTCCACATCATGTGTCAGAAACCTCGGTGTTATGTTTGACAGTACCATGACGATGGAGCATCAGATCAATGCTGTATGTCGGTCAGGATATGCTCAACTCCGTAAGATCGGACGCATTAGACGCTATCTAACGACCGATGCCACAAACACCTTAGTACACGGACTTGTCATGTCGCGGATTGACTATTGTAACGCGCTGCTACATGGTCTTCCGAAAGGCTTAATCGGGAAGTTGCAACGTGTGCAGAACACAGCTGCACGCATTGTGTCCAGAACACCTCGTCAGAGCCACATCAATCCAGTGCTGAAAGCCCTTCACTGGTTGCCGGTACAGTACAGGATAAAATACAAAATCCTTGTGCACACTTACAAAGCCTTGAACGACCTATCACCGGTATATATCAAGGATATGATACAGGTGTATACGCCACGACGAGCACTACGATCACAGAGCTCGATGTCACTAGTAACACCGAGGACACGAACTGTGACTTATGGACAGCGATATTTCATGCATGCTGCACCAACTTTGTGGAACTCCTTGCCTAACAACATCAAGGAAGCTAAAACACTATTGACATTTAAGAAAAGGGTCAAAACTTATTTCTTCCAAGTCCACTACTGCAACTAAAGTTCTAGTCATGTAATTTCTAGTCTTGTTGTTCATAATGTCTACAAAATAATTTCTAGTCATCTGGACATGTATACAGTATCTTATAATTATGTAAAGCACCTTTGAACACACCAAGTGTGGAATGGGTGCTCTATAAATATGGTATAATAAATAAATAAATAAATAATGGAACTTTTGCCCACTGCTAATGTGCATGGGGGTTGATTGGTTCACAGTTGATCAAATTCAACAGTTACTGGGAGGTGACAATCGGCTGTTCGTGTTTGTCAACCAATTGTTTATCGTAGCACAAACGAGATATGTGCAGCTAGATGTAAAATTGCCCCAAAATAGATATTTCCACTAAATTAATTTTGTACACATCAATATGAACACATACAAAGGTCAGATTCATGGATTGTGCATTGTACTTTTCCAGTACGAGCATATACTGCGATATTCCTGGCGTGTGAAAGTTTGTACCCTCTAGCAAATCTACGTTATTCTTAAATGATGTTGAGTTTACGTGCATGGGTACCGGTATGTCCTTTTTTGTTCTATACATGAATGCTTTCTAATAATCTATAGAATTACAATAACTACGATTATTCGAATTGAAATTGATAGTTTACATTTGAGTAGCTATTATAGTTCTGAATAAAAACCATTGCTGGTTCAAGAGGATACCAACACTCAGTGAATAGAATGCTTCTCATCACTTGATCTGCCAAGTTTTCTCAACACAATCCCAATTTCTAACCCCGTGTCCTTTATTGGATTCATACTACTATATGCGAATATAAGGTTTATTGAGATTGCACAGTGTTGAATATGGAGATCGATCACTACAAACAAACAAACAATACATCACATCTTTTGTACATATAAAACATCGTACTCAATGCTACAGACTCACACGTGTATATTTAGAGATTATACACAACAATTGCAAAACCATGACAGCAAAAGCGTGGACCATTCCCAAAATACATTGATCCGATAATACTCATAGATAACATGTACAAAAGAGCGAGACAATAAACAATAGACAAAAATACAACCAATTATGCAGAAAAGAAGCATCGCTGTGTGGAACACTGTGCTCAATGTCACTTAAACAGTTATATAAATGCAGAGATATATCGGTAGGATTAAAAAAAATATTTATAAATATTTGTTGTTCCTTTCAGAAATAAAACAGGTACGGTTGACATTGCTGAAGCAGTTGGGGGTCTGTATCCAAAAATACAGAGTCTGATATGAAGATAAATAAACTATATAAATCGAGGGTCAATCTTGGCGTCTAATGTTCGTTCTGTGTTCAGTGTCTCCGCCTCTGCTGCCTGCGGTGCCTCCTGCCTGTCGAGGTCTTGACTGGGGTTTTGGCCATCTTGTTGACGTACACATAACAT
Source organism: Terebella lapidaria (assembly GCA_949152475.1). Taxonomy (NCBI): domain Eukaryota; kingdom Metazoa; phylum Annelida; class Polychaeta; order Terebellida; family Terebellidae; genus Terebella; species Terebella lapidaria. Next base: position 21,498,775 of record OX424555.1, read on the forward strand.
GGCCACTCCTCCGTCGGGTAGGTACACACTACTTCATACGGGTTCCAGATTAGCGTCTCGGCGCAGTCCTTGACGTGACACTCAGACGGCGGATCCGGCGTGCACTCGATGAACTTGGAACAGTCGCCTTCGTATGGGAAGCGATAGTAGCCATTCTCGATGTTCTCGGGCGTGCAAGGGTTGTTATCTTCGCAGTTGTATCCGGAGCCTGGTTCAATCGCTGAAACGACACGAGCCATTAGTATACGAGTACAACCGGTGCACTCTTAAATAGATTTATCACTTTTGTAATAAGTCATAATGAGTTTATGGTAATATACATGGTCGCTTCGGAAGACTCGAATTTGATTCAGTTTTATTGCCATGATCCAATTTGCAGAATTTCAGAGAGGATGACGACCTCACTTACGTATTTCACAAAATTCGCCCGTATAACCAGGAGTACAGACACACACGCCGTCGTCACAAGTTCCACCGTTCTGGCACCCGCGACCGCAACCCACGGCTGGAAATGGTCAAACGGTAATGATAATGCCCACATAATTATAGTGAGCTAGCAATTACCAAGTTAAGCACACATATTTAAATCATAGGGACCGATAAAATGATTCAGAACAGTCCGTTCATGCGATAACAACGTTATTAATATTATGATGAATATTGTATTCTCATTAAAAAAAAACGCTATGCTTAAACATGATCTGTGAAAAAAATTAATTCACTATTAATACATACCAAACTGAAGAGAATAGAATAAATAGCATACTATTTCATAAGCCAATCGACGAGAACTAAGTCAAATAGCGAGCAAGCGGGAAACTTACGAGTTTCACATAATGTGCCCGTATATCCTGGTGCACAGAAGCATTCATCTTGATAACATAGACCACCATTTCTGCATTCAGGATAGCACGGAATGGCTGAAATGTAGAACAAACCAATTGTTCAGTTATTCAAATGTTCTGAATAATTGGTATGCATACGTATGGCTTCTGAACCTATAAATAACTACTATCTAGCTGAAAACTTGCGCACATCATTCACACTATCTATCGCGTGAAAGCAAATATGAAACGAACATCAGCGAAATGCTTTTTTTATATACTATTTTTTAAGGGTACCAATGTGAAAAGAATGACACGATATCATGTTTATTACTCACGAGTTTCACACAAATCCCCGGTGTAACCTGGCGAACACATACAGCTGCCTCCGTAACAGATCCCGCCATTATAACACTCGGGATAACACGGAATGGCTAGAGTGTGAGAGAGAAAATGATGTGTTGTTATTGTTTTTCCGTCTCAACTAGTTTCTGAATTTCAAAACTATTGAAACGCTTCCATTCCTCCGAGTGACTCTGCGTATGCATTGAGGAAAAAGTGAATGTAAAGGAAGACATGTTTTCATCCTCTCACTGTACTTAAAATGATAGAGCTATTCTAACAACTAGTTCAGACCTTGTTAGTACCACTATCATGGATATTGTTCACCTCATAATTATGTTGTTTTTGCTCTCAAAGGTATGTCTAGGGTGGGTCAAATACACTCACGAGTTTCGCATAGAGATCCGGTATATCCTGGGGCACAAAGGCATTTATCTTCATAGCAGACGCCACTATTTTGGCATTCCGGATAGCAGGGGATAGCTGAAAACACATGGTAATACGTTTCCTGCAAACACTAGGGAACACAGAAGTTAATGGAATTTATATACACAGAAATGTTTCAACACTAGTTTTCTCAATTACACCATAAATATATACTATTATATTCACAATTACGGAGTGCCTCCGCGATTCGATGAGAAGCAGTATCAGCAAATTTGATTCAGAATACTCACGAGTCTCACACAAAGCCCCGGTGTAGCCAGGCGAGCACAGACAACTGCCTCCATAACAGATCCCGCCATTATAACACTCGGGATAACACGGAATGGCTAGAGTGTGAGAGAGAAAATGATGTGTTGTTATTGTTTTTCCGTCTCAACTAGTTTCTGAATTTCAAAACTATTGAAACGCTTCCATTCCTCCGGGTGACTCGGCGTATGCATTGAGGAAAAAGTGAATGTAAAGGAAGACATGTTTTATCTTCTCATTGTACCTAAACTGATAGAGCTATTCTAACGACTAATTAGTTCAGCTCTTTTTAGTACCACCATCATGGATAATGTTCACCTCATAATTATGTTGTTTTTGCTCTCAAATGTATGTCTAGGGTGAGTCAATTACACTCACGAGTTTCGCATAGAGATCCGGTATATCCTGGGGCACAAAAGCATTTATCTTCATAGCAGACGCCACTATTTTGGCATTCCGGATAGCAGGGGATAGCTGAAAACACATGGTAATACGTTTCCTGCAAACACTAGGGAACACAGAAGGGAAAGGAATTTATATACACAGAATATATCTGTTTCAACACTAGTTTTCTCAATATCACCATAAATATATACTAATATATTCACAATTACATAGTACCTCCGCGACTCGATGAGAAGCAGTACCAGCAAACTTGATTCAGAATACTCACGAGTCTCACACAAAGCCCCGGTGTAGCCAGGCGAGCACAGACAACTGCCTCCGTAACAAATCCCGCCATTATAACACTCGGGATAGCACGGAATGGCTGGGGGAATGGATATGTTCGTTATGTATGTGTATACTTGCATTATGATGTTGTTGTTTTTCTGAATGACGAAATCATTGCTAAGAGATGCTAAGGAATACAATTTGAGGAGTACAATGCTCAGTACCACACAAACTTTAAGGTGGTGTTCGAGATGATCCCACTGTTCAAAATACAATCGAAAGTAGCAAGAAGAAATTACTGATTTAACATACACTTCCTCCTCGCCAATAATCAATAGTCTGTGGTTAGTTACACAGGTAGCAAAATTGCAACTTACGGGTTTCACATAATGTGCCCGTATATCCTGGTGCGCAGAAGCATTCATCTTGATAACACAGCCCACCATTTCTGCATTCAGGATAGCACGGAATGGCTGAAATGTACACACGATTCAATTGATGAGCATCAAATAAATATTTATGTAATATGTTTCCAAAAACTGGTATGCGAATATACAGATCCAGAACTTACTAAATGGTTAGATATATGTACATTGCTGAGAATAATATATTTGAAAATTTGCAATAACACTATCAAAAGCAGAAAACAAATATACAAGATATACATGTTTTATTTCAATAGACCACTCTTGAGGGTTACCACTGTTACGAATGTGACACGATGTTAAGTTCAATACTCACGAGTTTCACACAAAGCCCCGGTGTAGCCAGGCGAACACAGACAACTGCCTCCATAACAGATCCCGCCATTATAACACTCGGGATAGCACGGAATCGCTGGGGAAAGTATATTTGTTTTCTCGATTTGAAACGATTTGTTTTCTTTTAAAAAAACATATTGATGAGTTTTCACAAAGAGATACCCGATATGATGTAGGCCTATGTCAATACCACAAAAACTGTACCGGGAAGATGTTATTGTTCAAAATGTGTAAGTGAAGGAGACGTGAACGAGGAACAATATTAATAGAGCTCGCGTTCGTAATACCAAAGATGTCATTATGGACAAAACTGCTGAGTTGAAAACTTACGGGTTTCACATAACGTGCCCGTATATCCTGGTGCACAGAAGCATTCATCCTCATAGCAAAACCCTCCATTGCCGCATTCGGGATGGCACGGAATAGCTGAAATGTATGAAAAAATGCGTTTGTGGACAGCATAATAATGCATGCAATGGATAACCCGTTTGATTACGAATGAATTGCACATGTGGGGCTGGAAAGCGGAAGTACATTCGATGAGAAATTCCTATGAAAAATCGCCGATTACCCGTTTGCTGTGTACAACCATATTATCGCCCACTTATTGACAGCGTCAATAACTGCCGAAACTATCATGTTTTTTGTCAATTAACTTCAGCGAGAATAGAAAGCAGTTGTTTGCACATGTGCCAAAACCGTCCAAATAATACGCCATCTGTTGGTTATTTCGTTGTAGCAATGCTCACTTGAATATATACTATGGAACTTAACGATTTTCGTCCCCAGTGTGAGTAAATTCATATGAATTTCGTACCGATCAGTACTTCCGGTTTCCAATCCTGTTGTTCGATTGAAATTAATAGGGCGTGTGAGTGAGATTTGAAACGTCACGTTATTTCACCTTCCTGGTGACATTTGATTTTCCCGCCAAATTTTTGGGCCAATTCGTAAAATTCTACATATTCGAATTCCTGCAACTTACACAGAAATTATCGGAAAATTATCGCATGTTCGTACATTGATCATGACCCGTTCCTACGATTGCTAACGATCTAAATATGCATTTTTCATCAGCATTCCATTCCATTTAAAAGTGATGAAAAACGTATGTTTTTATGTTCCAAGGTCATGACCTTGACGAGAGAAAACAGCTCATTCCCTTGAAACTACGTGACCAGTATCCAAACCGTCGATGGTGTTTGTGACTATATATGATGTGGCATATGTTCTGTACACTTTTTGTTATAACATCACAAAAATAATCTTGTTTTATTGGAATATGGAGTCCAAAAACATGCTGTGAAACACAGCATAGATCGGGGGCAAATTGACTATGAAAAATATACCCTCATTATTCTAAACAGTGGTATGCTGTAGTTCAGAGCAAGTGTAATCAATAAAATAATTTATTGTAACAATATTCGTAATAATATTTTGTATAGTGCTTCTGAAATCGAGCAAAATCAGCAAAAATGACCACGAGGCATTGTTTGTCACCACTACGTACCTGAATACGTCACTTTACGACATATGAGAAACAAGACTTACAGGCCCCATACGATACTATTTATGAAGATATGCATATCTTATCTAATATCAAGGATCCTCTTTGCTAATATTACGTACACCCTCGTCGACAACATGTCTCGCATTAAGTGATGCAACAAATACATGCGAGATAGGAATATACCGGTACATGTACTATTGTTCCTTAACATGCAAAATCTGATTACTTCAGGTGCATCACTGTTACAAGTGTAACACGATATCAAGCTCAATACTCACGAGTTTCACACAAAGCCCCAGTGTAACCAGGCGAGCACAAACAGCTGCCTCCGTAACAGATCCCGCCATTATAACACTCGGGATAACACGGAGTCGCTGGGGGAATGGACATATTCGTGATTTGCAATGATATGGTCAAATTATCTCTGTATTATGTGAGTTAAAAATAAATGCGTTACTAATATAATAATTGGAAACGAGGAAGTATTTTGTTGGTAATAACACCGGCCATGCAAGATCTCAAACTTACGAGTTTCACACAAGGTCCCGGTATAGTCCGGAGAACAAAGACATCTATCCTGGTAACAGAACCCGCCATTCTCACAACCAGGGTAACATGGAATGGCTGCCAGGATGACAAGGATAATATAGATCCACCAAAATTTTTCGCGGTTACTATTATACATGGCACTAAATTATGCCCTTCGGGTGATTTGCTTTCTACATAAACACAGATTGAAACAATAATACAATGCATTCGAATACTGTCCAAATTGATAACATTTTGTGACGTACGTATAGCACAGTAATGTCCTGTGAAGCCCGGAAGACAGACACACTTGTCATCTATACATATCCCTCTGTTCAAACAATCTACGAGACATCCTAGAGCTGTAATGATAATAATATTAATAGTGATAGAACTGATAATCATAAACACAGTATACAAGTTTAGTCTCAAGGGTGATGCAAACTTACAAGTTTCACACTGTTGCCCGGTGTAACCTCTCGGACATTCACATTTCTCCTCCACACACTCTCCGCCATTAAAACAGATCGGGTCACACGGGATTGCTGGCAGCGGATAAAAAATATTGCGAATAGAATTGCGTTCACGCCGCGCAAACAATAAAAGAAACTAATTGTTACTAATGATATACGCGACAATTTGATATTACACAAAGACCGGATAAGATGCCAATGAGAGATAAGTTGATTAAATACGGTACATGTACGTACGCCATTCACAGTTCTGGCCAGTAAATCCAGGACGACATGTACAGGTCGGGGGGTCACCCTGACATAGGCCAAAATTTTGGCAACCAGGATAACAGGGAATATCTACAAGGTAATACCATGCAGCAACATAATTAAAAACCTCAATATCCTGTTACATACAGTGGACGCGATCGTACTTCAATATTTGTTGTTATTTTTCCAATTATGTTTTACCTGTCTCGCAGAAATATCCGGTGATGCCCGGGGGACAGACGCATTCGTATCCATAGAGAGGGCGGGGCACACACGTGCCGCCATTCTGACAGGGAGCCGACATACAGTCCGTGTCCTCTACAGGGAGACGAAACATTGTTAAGTCGACATGGAAACTTCTACTGATTTAGCCCGCAACTTCAGTTTGGAGCGTCAGATTGCATTGGAAATCCTTAACCAAATTCAAGACTGGAGCCTTCTGTCTCTAAACCTTGGCAATCTACCTAACTCTGAATGGACCATTTCACAGAGCCCACTCGGACCTCATGAATATCTGGCATTACTCGGTAATTTCCGTAGTTCAAACAGACCAATGGCTACTGAGGGCAGAACACGCGCTTCCATGGCAGCGTAAAACCACACACAAGATTCCGAAGTTTTCTCAAGCAGCATCCGCGCGCTTAGCCGCGTGCACGCTCAAGCAGTCACGCGATATGGTTATATGCAAAAAGACAGTTGAGAATGGAAGAATGGGCATATACCAACAAAACGTGACATTTTGCAGATACAGTTGTGTTTGTATAATATATTTAGGCCATACGAGTCGAGGCAAAGGCTTACTTTATCTTTACAATTATCTTTACATTTATCGTTTGAAGTTATGCACAAAACGGTTGAAATTGATTCAAAGCCCCTCGCTTCTGATTGGTCCAAAAATGTTCACGTTTTCAGACTTCCGAAATATTTGGCGGGAGTCCCTGTGAAATGGTCCATTGTTGGCAACCTACCACAACGTTACTAGGGTAAAAAAATGTGTACATGTTTTCAGTTATTTTAACAGCTTTTGTCCTTTCCTCAGCTTCACAGAATACTACGCCCGTTAAGGGAATTGAAAATTTACTTTCCAATTCTAATAAGAGACATTCACATACCACATATACTACCATACATATATAACTGAAAAAATAAGTTTGTCGCTCAATTCATTTGAAGAAATTTGTCACAGCAAATTGATAGAAATCAGTGCTGATCTCCCGACGGTTTTGTATCAATATTCTCTTCTCCTCAAGGGGGAAACTGCTTATGAAAATGTCTTCAGTATTGTAAATATGCAAAATTATACTTCACCAAAATATATACTTCGCAAAGACAGAACCCAGCAAAATCTCAGGCCTCTAATTACTTACCGGCCATAGTGATATCAGCAGCGATGTATATCGCCACAAACAACAGCAATTTCACGGTGTACATGATGATGGTTCAGTTATACCATACGAGTCGAGAGTGATGTATATATTAGATCAGTGTTCTTCGTGAATGCATCATCAGTTCTACTTACATCTTTTATAAGATTATTAAGGCCCAGGGTAGTCGCATTTCGATCCCCCTCAAATCCTGGAAGGTCGATGGGTTATACATGATTGTGCGTCTTTGCGATGACGGAGCACGTGAGAAGCATCTCTTAGAGCCTAGTGATATATTACTATGATATGTTGAGTGATCATTTGCACGCTCATCAAGGTTTCCTGATTGTTTCCAAATATGCAATTGCCAGATAACAAATTACAATTCTACAAAAATTAACGAGAGTCGATTTCATCACAATGTATGGATATCGATCACCCCACAAACGAACTTCCTAATGCTTGACGCGATATACCACTAATTCGCTGGTAGGAGGATTTACTTTTCCTACATTCGGGAGTCCTTGAGACGTAGATGTGAAGCTTATTATCGGGGGAATTTCCTCAATTCACTCTGGAATTACGTCCTGTTCATTATCTCAAGACAGGGTAATTTGAATATTGCGTAAATAGATAGGCGTTTAGAAGAAATGGTCACGTGATGCACAATCACGATGATATCAAAATTGTTGTTTTACTGGAGAACTATACAACGAGAACCACAATACTGATTTGGTGTAACTAAATCAAACAATATTATCAGTGCAATGCGAATAAACCTGTCATTCTATGGGGTTGAAGGCTATATCTAGTCAAGTAAATAGTCTTTGAACCAAGCGAATCATTTTCAGTATCTTAGCTTCGATAATAAGTAATGATACTGTATACATATATTATCAAAAGTTTGGTCATCATTATTCAAACTCTGGTCAGCATTCGTGAGTCTTCGAATGTCTTGAAGTCTTGAAACACATTAAGTTAACTAGTTTGTGTTTAACCATGATTTCCCTAATAAAAAAAGTTGAATATAAGAGTTGTGCACTATGTCTGTTGTTTGGTTTTTATTTCCATTGTGTTTATTGCTACAATAATATAGTTATTGGTATAATATATAGCTATATTTAATCTATAGCTATCATGCGTGACAGGTATGTGCGTTTACGTGTATCTTATGTAACATTTTTTCTTGTATATTTGGAAATAATACATCCTTTACCAGCGGCCCGGTTATTTATCAACAGCTATGCCCGTAAGTTTTATGCCACTTAAGATATCACAATAAATTCGTATCATATTTATGGGTTACCGGGGTTTCTGGCTCGTTAATCTATTTCCTTTGTATCGCGGTTCGTTATTCTATTTCCTTGGTATCGCATGACGAAGTCTATATGGATATAATTTATAATGATTAGCCGACAAGCATGAACACCATTCTTACAATTGATGCCCAATAAAGAGTCAATTGCTGACCAGTCCGCATGTTGTTTCGTCACGTTTTATCTGTTTCATGTGCATGGGCGTGGGTGAGGTATTGTTTTAATCACTAGAGTATAATTATGTTATTACCCTCGCCCCGTAGGGGGGCGAGGGTATTGCAATTGGGTCTGTCCGTTTGTATGTCTGTTTGTTTGTTTGTTTGTTTGTTTGTTTGTTTGCTTGTTTGTTTGTCTGTCTGTCTGTCCGCGCGCATATCTCAAAGGAGAATGGTCCGATCAACATGAAACTGATAGGGATGAAGCGGTATCTCAGTGGCTCGGTCCTCCTCGAATCTGGTCAAAATCGGACAAAAACTGTTGCCATGGCAACGGAAAATGTAAAAATCAATAATTGACCATAACTTCGGTTCTAATCAAGATAATTTTTTCTAACTAATTTTGTATTTTTCTATGGCCAATTCCTGATCATCTGATTTATGGCCCGTGGTCGTATGACCAAAACTCTCTATTATCGCCCGATGTCGAAAAATTGGGGGTCACGGTTTCGAATTTTTTTGGCCAGCGACGTTTCAGTGCAAATGTCCGCGCTCATAACTCAGAGGCAAACCGTCCAATCGATTTGAAACTTATAGGGCAAGAGTGCTATGGTGGTGGCTCAGTCTCTTCAGAATTTTACCATTATCGAATGGAAACGGTTGCCATGGCAACGGAAAAAAAGAAAATCACATCATTGGCTCTAACTCCGGTTCTACTTGATATTAATTTGTCCAACTATTTTTGTATTTTTTTTGGCCAATTCCCGATCGTTTGGTGTACGACCGATGGTTGTACGACGAAAACTCTCTATTATCGCCCGATGTCGAAAAATTGGGGGTCACCATTTCGGTTTTTTTTGGCCAGCGACGTTTCAGTGCAAATGTCCGCGCTCATAACTCAAAGACGAACGGTCCGATCGATTTGGAATTTATAGGGCAAGAGTGCTATGGTGGTGGCTCAGTCCCTTTAAAATTTTACCAAAATCTGATGGATACGGTTGCCATGGCAACGGAAAAAAGAAATTCACATCATTGGCTCTAACTCCGGTTTTACTTGATATTAATTTTTCCAACTATTTTTGTATTTTTCTCTGGCCAACTGCCGATCGTTTGGTGCATGACCGATGGTCGTAAGACGAAAACTCTCTATTATCGCCCGATGTCGAAAAATTGGGGGTCACGATTTCGGTTATTTTTGGCCAGCGACGTTTCAGTGCAAATGTCTGCGCTCATAACTCAAAGGCAAACGGTCCGATCGATTTGAAATTTATAGGGCTGGAGTGCTATCTATGGTAGTGGCTCAGAAAACGGTTGCCATGGCAACGGAAAAAAGAAAATCACATAATTGGCTATAACTCCGGTTCTAATCAATATTAAATCTTCAACCTATTTTTGTATTTTTCTTTGGCCAATTCCCAATCGTATGGCGTACAACCGATGGTCTTAAGACCAAACCTCTCAATTATCGCCTAATTTTAGTGACTAAATCTGAAGGGCGAGGGTCTGCAATCTCTGATTGTCTCGTTCCTTTTATAATCAAGAACGGTGTCGATGATGAGCGTGTTATAATTGTATCATAATTGTATCAAATCATGTCATGTATACAAGAAACTGTACATCTGTATACAATAATCATGCTCAATCATCTATTCCAAAACGATGTAATTTGTCAGTGAGACTCACCTCCATAAATATATATATAGATATTCCAACATCGTCACCTTTCCCACTTTGTGCCGTGACAACGTTGGCAAATTTTGTTGTTTATTATATCTATATATGTTTACATATAATATATATGTCTTACATTATCTCCAGTACTTAGTCTTGTGGACATGGGCCATAAAATGACGATGAGTGATAGTCCATTTTTTATTATTAACTCCACTCTCGTGCTGATATCATACATTATCGTTATTACATACATTATACATACATTATCGTTATTATGCTTTTTTCCATTTCAATTTATAGTTGTGATTTTTATTCCAATTTATAATTTTCACCTGTATTTCGATTCCTTCATGCACGATTACAAACGGTCTAGGCTATTGATCCGATTTGAATACCTTCAGTCTACCATATGCTGTGTTAATATCCGACCGGCTGGTCAGGTGTTGGCCTATATCAATGTTTATCGCCAATACTATACAGAAATCAAATGAACCTTCGTTTAATTTATGACACTTCTGTGCACCAAGCCAACATTTACAACCATTCCAGCGGAACTAAGATATCCGCTGAATGTTTGCATCTGTTACAGGCCCTTCCGATTGCAAATGATACCAACAGCGAAAGCTGGTTGTCAATTTTGAGTGTGGCACCAGAAGAAAAATCCGATTCATTGTGTTATGAAAATTAATCGGCTGCTCTCAATGTATCAGTGATATTACAACGTGGTTGGTTCGCATATCCGGGCACACTGCACTCCATCTCTTCAAGCTCTCAACTTTTCATTCGCTTTTTACGTGTAGTATACAAAATGTCGGATTTATAAGGCATTCCATTTTCATCAAATGTACAGGAAAATCTTCCATATTGACCCCTTTGTTTAGCCAACCTCTCCCGTAAATCGATCCAACCACTACAGTGTTAATAGTAATTCGTTGGAAAATTGTGTGCTGTATACAACAGAATTAATACTTACATTTTAAACACCGCCTGTCACTGGTGATACCTTTGTGGCTTATATGTAGATGTGGATACTTTGCGGGGTTTTTTTATCTCCAAAATGATATGTTTTAGGTTTGCTATTGGCATCATCGGAATCTGGGTGTATTGTTACCCTCGCCCCGTAGGGGGGCGAGGGTATTGCAATTGGGTCTGTCCGTTTGTATGTCTGTTTGTTTGTTTGTTTGTTTGTTTGTTTGTCTGTCTGTCTGTCTGTCTGTCCGCGCGCATATCTCAGAGGAGAATGGTCCGATCAACATGAAACTGATAGGGATGAAGCGGTATCTCAGTGGCTCGGTCCTCCTCGAATCCGGTCAAAATCGAACAAAAACTGTTGCCATGGCAACGGAAAATGTAAAAATCAATAATTGACCATAGCTTCGGTTCTAATCAAGATAATTTTTTCTAACTAATTTTGTATTTTTCTATGGCCAATTCCTGATCATCTGATATATGGTCCGTGGTCGTACGACCAAAACTCTCCATTATCGCCTGATGTCGAAAAATTGGGGGTCACGGTTTCGAACTTTTTTGGCCAGCGACGTTTCAGTGCAAATGTCCGCGCTCATAACTCAGAGGCAAACCGTCCAATCGATTTGAAACTTATAGGGCAAGAGTGCTATGGTGGTGGCTCAGTCTCTTCAGAATTTTACCATAATCGAATGGAAACGGTTGCCATGGCAACGGAAAAAAAGAAAATCACATCATTGGCTCTAACTCCGGTTCTACTTGATATTAATTTTTCCAACTATTTTTGTATTTTTTTTTGGCCAATTCCCGATCGTTTGGTGTACGACCGATGGTTGTACGACGAAAACTCTCTATTATCGCCCGATGTCGAAAAATTGGGGGTCACCATTTCGGTTTTTTTTGGCCAGCGACGTTTCAGTGCAAATGTCCGCGCTCATAACTCAAAGACGAACGGTCCGATCGATTTGGAATTTATAGGGCAAGAGTGCTATGGTGGTGGCTCAGTCCCTTTAAAATTTTACCAAAATCTGATGGAAACGGTTGCCATGGCAACGGAAAAAAGAAATTCACATCATTGGCTCTAACTCCGGTTTTACTTGATATTAATTTTTCCAACTATTTTTGTATTTTTCTCTGGCCAACTGCCGATCGTTTGGTGCATGACCGATGGTCGTAAGACGAAAACTCTCTATTATCGCCCGATGTCGAAAAATTGGGGGTCACGATTTCGGTTATTTTTGGCCAGCGACGTTTCAGTGCAAATGTCTGCGCTCATAACTCAAAGGCAAACGGTCCGATCGATTTGAAATTTATAGGGCTGGAGTGCTATCTATGGTAGTGGCTCAGAAAACGGTTGCCATGGCAACGGAAAAAAGAAAATCACATAATTGGCTATAACTCCGGTTCTAATCAATATTAAATCTTCAACCTATTTTTGTATTTTTCTTTGGCCAATTCCCAATCGTATGGCGTACAACCGATGGTCTTAAGACCAAACCTCTCAATTATCGCCTAATTTTAGTGACTAAATCTGAAGGGCGAGGGTCTGCAATCTCTGATTGTCTCGTTCCTTTTATAATCAAGAACGGTGTCGATGATGAGCGTGTTATAATTGTATCATAATTGTATCAAATCATGTCATGTATACAAGAAACTGTACATCTGTATACAATAATCATGCTCAATCATCTATTCCAAAACGATGTAATTTGTCAGTGAGACTCACCTCCATAAATATATATATAGATATTCCAACATCGTCACCTTTCCCACTTTGTGCCGTGACAACGTTGGCAAATTTTGTTGTTTATTATATCTATATATGTTTACATATAATATATATGTCTTACATTATCTCCAGTACTTAGTCTTGTGGACATGGGCCATAAAATGACGATGAGTGATAGTCCATTTTTTATTATTAACTCCACTCTCGTGCTGATATCATACATTATCGTTATTACATACATTATACATACATTATCGTTATTATGCTTTTTTCCATTTCAATTTATAGTTGTGATTTTTATTCCAATTTATAATTTTCACCTGTATTTCGATTCCTTCATGCACGATTACAAACGGTCTAGGCTATTGATCCGATTTGAATACCTTCAGTCTACCATATGCTGTGTTATTATCCGACCGGCTGGTCAGGTGTTGGCCTATATCAATGTTTATCGCCAATACTATACAGAAATCAAATGAACCTTCGTTTAATTTATGACACTTCTGTGCACCAAGCCAACATTTACAACCATTCCAGCGGAACTAAGATATCCGCTGAATGTTTGCATCTGTTACAGGCCCTTCCGATTGCAAATGATACCAACAGCGAAAGCTGGTTGTCAATTTTGAGTGTGGCACCAGAAGAAAAATCCGATTCATTGTGTTATCAAAATTAATCGGCTGCTCTCAATGTATCAGTGATATTACAACGTGGTTGGTTCGCATATCCGGTCACACTGCACTCCATCTCTTCAAGCTCTCAACTTTTCATTCGCTTTTTACGTGTAGTATACAAAATGTCGGATTTATATGGCATTCCATTTTCATCAAATGTACAGGAAAATCTTCCATATTGACCCCTTTGTTTAGCCAACCTCTCCCGTAAATCGATCCAACCACTACAGTGTTAATAGTAGTTCGTTGGAAAATTGTGTGCTATATACAGCAGAATTAATACTTACATTTTAAACACCGCCTGTCACTGGTTATTCCTTTGTGGCTTATATGTAGATGTGGATACTTTGCGGGGTTTTTTTTTATCTCCAAAATGATATGTTTTAGGTTTGCTATTGGCATCATCGAAATCTGGGTGTATTGTTGGTTATGTGTTGACACATTAAGACATTACGTCTCCTTTTAAGTGTATTCTTCTCTACTTTATAGTTGTACTTTTGGCATCACCGTGATCTCGCTGTATTTGTGTGGGTTGTGGTAATATATCGATTCATGCATATTATATGATGTAGTATATCGACATCAGTGACTATTTTATGGCCGCTATAAAGGGACGATTGACTTTGCATGTCTCTTCACTATAAGCAGAATATCTCGCGTATAGCGATTCGCGTACTTGATTCTTCTTGATGCATCAGCCAGGACCCTTTTGAGCCACTAATCATTCCCATCCAATCCCAGACTGACCACAACATATTTGGATAATGTTCAATTGAAACTATTTAGCTTTCATGAACGCCACACGGCTCTCCCACTCTGAAATGTTCTGCCAATATCGAGCCGCACGGCATTCTGCATCGACTACTTAGTATTTCTGTTTCTTGTAAGAAATCTTGAACATTCATACAGGTATTGATTGATGCATAAAATATTTATATGCAACAAACTGTTGCCCAAAGCATATATATCGTGAAGCTAGTAAAACATTTTACTGTATTTTGGTGGTAATAGATTGAAACTTACATTTAAATAAATAAGATTTGTAATATTGTCAACGACGAACTCGCGAAATGTGGCATAGAAAGAGTATGCATGATATATACATGTGCAATAGTTGTGTCCACTGTAACTGATGATTTAGTAACACTACTGCTAAACAATCGGTAAAACTAAGTTGATATCCAAACCAATTCCCTTTATACAATATAAGACAAAAAAAGTTCATAAGGAAATAAAGTATAGGCGATTTTAAAAAGTATTACGCAATTTCAAATGAGTTTTAGAACGCTTCCCCATTAATTTGATAGTTCATAAGCAAAAAAAGAAAATGCAGCTAACTGTCGGAGACGACATTAGAGCTTGACTACATCATCAGCACCACGGCAGCTGAATATATCTTACACATCGTACCCCCCCCCCCCACACTCCGATAAAAAAAGGAGAAAATTGCTACCATTTCATCCCTCACATGATTCCAATTCATACCCTTTTATCATGATGAAAAACATAGGCCTACTCCATTCATATCCCTAATAAGTAAACATTTATTTTTGAACTCAATGAAACAGATACGCCTGCTAGAAAGATTTTGAACCTCAATAAACTATCCTGAAAATATTGGAAACAGTGAGGAATATCTGCATCAGATATCCAGTCTAAAATAAAAAAAGGTTTCGCAGCCCAGCATGGAACACCTTGTCATGTGATGAAATACGTCAAATTACGGTATATGTAGCCGTGGCATCGCATCGTTGCGTTCACTTCGAAACGGACAAGAATGCCACACGCAAGCTTACAAGTTTGCATGCACGAATTGCTGCACAGAAAATTGTGTGTTCCAAAATACGCGTCATTGCGGTAAAATTTACTTTCCATTCTGGGAACGTCAATTTCCAACGGCTCCGCCATTTTGGGCGTTTTCAGAGGATATGAACATTTTACGTGTTTTTCTCAAACATAACACATCGATTCATGCATTTTATATTTGTGTCAATTTGCCATCAATTCGAGAGATTTCATGTCAACTACGAAATCATTTGAAGTAGGTGTCTAAAGGTTTACATGCCAAAACGGGCGTCGATAGGTTGGCATGAAAGCTCCATAAAAAGTCAGCACATAGACATGGTACTTCGTCCCTAACGCTCTAATGTCAATAACAAGTGTTTATTGTATCGTCCGGGACAAATATAACCTTCACACGAAAAAGACATTACAACATTAACAACTACAGTTTGCGGCTACTATGAAAACACAATTTTTGATATTTTATTTTTTGAGACCTATTCCAATTGCAAATTTTTTAATGTATATCATATTTCCTCATCCCATACGGAATACAAAGGGGGCCTCGCTAAGTATTGACACATTACACACTCTCTCTCTCTCTAACGTTATCTGAAATATGATGTGATAATAGAAGTTTTACAACCTGTGTACCCATTACGTTTTTTGCCGGTCACGTCTATACGAACGAACGAACGAAAATGTTTATTAAAGTCACCAGTACATTTGCACCCAGCCCTCAATTTGGGCTTATTAGTGACTATAAACATGGTAACACAAATAAATTCACTTAAGTATAATTAGTTGTATAAATACCGTTTTCGTGCCTCCCATATGGACATTACATACACAGAAAATTGTTTGGAAAAATTTTGCATTAAATATATAAACTTGTCTTCATCACAAAAAATTGTAAACTCTTGGTATTTAGTTTGAACATAAAATGAATATAAAATTCATTTCTATATTCATCATAAAAAGGACACTGACACACAAAATGTATTTCATCTTCCACAGCAAGATAACAGAGATCACATAAACGGGAGGCTACAGGGAGATACTGGTACCTACCTGTTTCTAACTTTAATGGTAATATTCCAAACCGTAATTGTGCTAAAATGGATCTACAGTTTTTACTTAAATTATATTTGATATAATTCTCCGTACAAAAATTATCTTTAAACTGCACATAAGTCCGTAGTTTTGGTTTCATATACATACAATGTAACCAATCTAAATACATGATATTCTCAAACTTATGCTTAGCTAATTGAAGATCAACAGACCTCAAGTTAAACAAATGATCATTAAATTCTAACATTGAAAAAATATCTGCAATATCTTGGGTCCATGTCGGGGTCCTTGAGAACAAATCCCACAGGAGAATTTGTTTTGTTAGTCGATTATCATTCAAACTCATTAAACGGTTCCAGTTTCTGAGTAAACTGTACATATGTCTATATTTAGGTGCAACCCAACCCATGTCCCCCTGCAGAGCCGCAGTCGGCGCATATCTATGTACACCCAAGTAAAAACGTTGTGCCCTATTTTGAACGGTTTCACATTTATCATAATATACACCTCCCCATACCTCAGATCCATAGTCCATAACAGGAATAACTCCTGCGTCATACATTCTACTAAAAGTATTATACCCTACATCCTTGTTACATTTAATTTTGTGAATAATGTTACCTAAAGCCCTACCTGCAGCATCAGCTAGAATGTTCACACCACTTTTAAAATCCATATATTCATCAAGCACAAAACCAAGGTATTTATATTTGGATACAACATCAATATTATCAGTCCCAAGACAAAAGGTATGTGAAGTACGATCTACATTCCGTTTTCTGAAGTGAATTATCTTAGATTTACCAACATTAATATCCATCCTCCATTTTTTACACAAATAGTCCATTTTTGACAATATACGTTGCAAATCTTTTACATTTTCACTCAAAAGAACAACATCATCAGCATATAACAAAATACTAACCAAGTCTTCAGATACACTCACACCAACATTCATTGCAAGTATTTCTTTAGCGATATTATTAATAAATAGATTGAACAACATAGTTGATAGGTTGTCACCTTGACGAACACCAAGATCATTCTCGAACCAACCAGTATAGATATTTTCAGCCAAACGAACACATGAAATAGTATTTTTGTACATAGAACTTACAGCATGGTATATTTTACCTCTAATATTATAATTTATCAGGACAGCAAGAAGCATTTGTCTATTAACACGGTCAAATGCCTTTCGAAAATCAATAAAGGCCACGAATGTGCTATGCTTATGTTTTAACCTGTTTCGAACAATTGTAGTTAATACAAATAAATGATCAGTACAAGAACGTTGTTTGCGAAAGCCATTCTGTTCATCTAGTATTATATTTTTAACATCACAAAATTTGACCAGTCGATTATTGATAACACCACTATATAACTTTGACACAGTGGATAATAAGCTAATGCCCCTGTAGTTCAACGGAACACTGGGATCATCATTTGGATTTTGGGGAATAGGGGAAATAAGTGCTTTCAGCCATGGGGTAGGCACAATGCCGAGGCTGAAACATTTATTCAAAAGTAACAACAATAGGTTTTTTATACATGGTATTTTCAAAACTTCATTGGGTATATTATCCCAGCCACAGGACTTGTTGTTTTTTAATTTTGAAATAACCTTTTCTAGTTCATGACACATGATATTAGTATTGAGTAACAAATCATCATCATGGTCAATAGATATGGTATTGTTTACATCATTTATTTGAGTAACACAATCCTGATAGAAGTCATCTACAAAATCATTTTGGGTATCATTTTCAGAGTATAGGGTGTGAAAATCTTTCTTCCACTTAGCTTTCACATCTACTAATGAATATGAACATCGATTGTTTTCATCAGTGATAAAAAGTGGTATCTTTCTTTACACTTTAGGACCTAAACTTTTTATATACCGCCAGAAATCTTTTGGACTACCGGTCGCTACCGATTCTATTCTTAGCTGTTTTGAAGCTTGATATTTTCTTTCACATTGTCTTAAACGTTTATCGAATGTTTTCCTTGCAATATGAAATGCATCTTTCAAATTTGTACGAGTGTGTGGGTCACCCTTGTGCCTAGCATACTGTTTTTCACATGAAGATACTTCTCGCCACATTTTTGTAAGTTCACTGTTCCAATATGGTTTTGATTTATGACATGGTGATGAGTTCGACTTGTGATAAATTTCAAGATATTTATTCATTTCATAGGTCAAACAGTCACAAAGTTTATCATATATAACATCTAGTACTGCTTGTTCCTGTATTTCAAGCTGCAACAAGTATTCTAGACCACTTACTTGAGACTGAAAAATATAATTATTCATGAATTGATTTGGTATGTAAGTAAAGTTATAGCGCTGGACTCTTGGCTCATCAGTACATATATGCGGATAATGTTCCTCTGGTTTTATAAAACTATTATACATTGTCGTTCTGTTTTCATTATTATCCGTACTCACACCCTGATCTACCTGCACACGGATAGTTAATAGTGAATGATCAGGTGCTTTACATGTACTTGATAGACAATTATACAGATGGTACTCGTTCAACAAACTGGTCATTGGTGTAACTTTGAGTTCAATACATGATGAAAGATGTGCATGTGGAACAACAAATAAATCAACTACAGATCTACCACGAGTACTTAAATATGTATAGTTATCTAACTCAGGGGATACTCTTCCATTCACTATACACAGTCTGGCATCTTTCAAAAACGAAATGAGGTCCTCTCCTTGAGGATTCCCAACCTGATCAAGAGTGATACGGTCAATACACATATCATCAATTGGCTTATAAAGTCCCGTTCAGTGCCCACACGAGCATTAAAATCACCGCAAACCAAAGTGAGGTCCGGTTCTGCATAGATATATAATTGGGACAACAAATGACTAAAAAATTGATTGGCATTAGCCCATGGAGATTCCGCAGGTGGTAAGTAACATGAAAATATAACAATGGTAGTAAACGTAGTAGTGTTTGTCATCTGTACACACAAAATACCATCAAAATCCTTATCTACTATGTCAATATCATATATCCTATACAACTCATTTCTTATCAGGATACCAACCCCACCTGACCCATGGGGGGCTTTTTTGTGGGTAAGACAACGATTAAAACCCAACCAACGATAACCATCAACAGAAAGCGTGTCATTACCTTTGAGATGAGTTTCCGACAAACAGTAAATATCCGAATCATGCCTTTCTATAATTTGAGAGCGTAAGTCACAATTGTTAGAAGTCCAGCCATTTATACTCCAATCCATGTTCCATGTTCTGATCGACGGAAAGATGTGGACGTCCATCTATCACGGAGGAAATCTCGTCGATGAAGACTGACATGTTGAGATTGTTGTCCGCAGAGCTCAGACCATTGGATGCCAGTTCGCTGGTGACACGGCCTTGGGGATGACGGCTTTGTTGCTGGTGGATGTTATTCCTATTCTCACTGTCAGGGGACCTCAGCACCAGCCGGCCATTTCCTGCCAAACGGTATCCAGACAATTGAGGGAGCTCATTCAGTAATGTTTTCATGTTGAATTCCTGGACTCGTTCCACATGAGGTTTCGAGGATCGTAGAAATACCTGTCGAAATTCTGCCTTTGACTTCAGCTTGGATTTAGCCCTCAAGCACGATATTTTAGCTTCTTTCGATGAAAGCTGAATCTTGAATATACCCGGTTTCCCATTTCTATCTTGAAGTCGACAGGCGTTGATGATTTGAACATTTTGCAGGTCTAGTCCATCTTCAATAAGCTTAGATGCTTTTCTGAATGGATCCTCATCTGGCTCATAGCGGTAGTTTGTAGCCACAAGAGTGAATTCTTGATCAAATTCCATATCTTCCTCTCTACATCTTCTCAGGGATTCAATCTTCTCATTCTGTTTATCTATCTGTGCTATTATTTGGGATATTTCAAGATCCATACCGTCCTTCATCTCTCTGGCTAAGGCTTTGAACCGCAACTCTGGGCCTTTCTCGAGATCATCAAACTTGTCTGCAAGATTCTTCTGGCCTTGTTGTATTGAATTTAGTGTGGCACGTATCTCATCCATGCTGACCCCTTCTGTATCTATGCAATGCTTCTTCTGATGTGGTTTTGACACTGGAGAAAAGTAGTCCAACAGACTAGTATCTGAGCTGCTCTTTCTGGCTTTCCGTTTGTGTTTAGGCATTTGTGTCTTGTCAGTTTGCTATTTTCATTCCTGGGCACAAAACCACCACAGCACAGTTGTACAGTCAGAAATCACACAACCTCAGCCAGCCCGGTGATACTCACCAGCCAAGCTCAGGCTGTATGCTTGAAGTGACAGTCCTATGACAAAATGTCAGGCTTCAGTGATTCCACATGTATTGTCCATTTGATATATGGTATATATCCCTCTTTTTGCACTAGAATTTTGAGAGCACATCAAAATTACTTCCACAAATGCAGTCTACATCACCTTACATTGCTGTTTGTCACAAAACTTTCAATAGTTATTGTTGAATAATGCAAATTTTCAGCAAAACATACAGAGCTCTATCAAAATACTCCTGTGTGTCTGTATGGGAGGCCATGTATCTGTCTATATATAGCCTACGTGGAGATCATTTAAATGTACATGTAGGTGTCTTAGGAATATCTGATATCGATAACTGATAACGACAGGTGATGGCTGGTATCACACATCATGTAATTCGTCTGTCACACACGCATGACGAATACATGCGTGACGAATACATGCGAATACATGAATACATAGAGAGCCTGAAATGTAATGTAACACATTCATCGTGTTTCTCATGTTTTTTTAGCTTTTGGGCCGATAAGCTATTATCGTGGTTTTTCGTCCGTCGTCTGTCGTCCGTCGTCCGTCCGGTTCTGTAACTTTTTTTTTGGCATGATCAATTTCCCATAAATTTGTCAGAACATACCTTAGCCCAATATCTACAGACGTTTTTTCAATTCTTTTTTATTGAATCGTTTTTGCCGATTTGGCGGCCAATTTTGACGAGAAATTGCCAATTTTGGACTTTGGTGGCCATTTTCTCGAAAACTGTCTGATCAGCTTTGATATTTTGTTTCGAAACATTCCTCTCATGTACCTCTATGACATGTATAAGTTTCGTTGCCCTTGAATCGCTGGTCTGCGTGGGGCGGCCATTTAGATTTTTTGATGGGTCGGCAAAAAAAATGTTTTTTTGATTTGATTTGGCGGCCCAATTTTTCCTTCATAATGGGAGCTTCGCGGAGTTATCTCATTGAACACTTCAAGATAGAGCCTAAGTATTGGCACATTCAAATGGGAAATCATATATCGCGGTTTCAGTGGTGACCTTGAATTTGACCATCAATGACCTTGAAAGGTCAAAACAACCTTTTTTGTCGAAAAAACGATGAATTTCGTTTTTGGTGTGGCCATGTTCTCAAAACCTATCAAGACAGTTTCACTCAAAATCACGTATAAAGATTCTCCTTATGTACCTTTGTGATGTGTATAACTTTTGTTGCCGTTGAAATGACGGTCATCATCTCATTCTTTAGTTTCGGGTATCATCTCATTCTTTAGCCTCGGGTATCATCTCATTCTTTAGCTATGGGTATCATCTCATTCTTTAGCTTCGGCTATGATAACGTTCTTAAGCATCAAACTTAATTACGTTTTCTTCCTTACTGCGTCCCTTTTTTTTCACTTCATGTCCATCATCATCTCCCCATTAACCCCTCACCATCGTCATCCATTCATCGCATTTATGTTTTTTTTTCTCGTTCTATTATTCCCTCACTGGTTTTAAAAGTAAAGTTGAGATGTGCCTAATTTCTGTATGTTGAACTACTATTATAATAATGTTTTTGTCATTGCACTGAATTTAGGTCTACAGTCTTCGGACTCACACGTCACAACTTGTGCCTCAAAATATGCTGTTCAATATTATGTCATTTTGTTACATTTCCTATGAGAGCACGAATAAACTACTACTACTACTACGGTCTGCGTGGGGCGGCCATTTTGGTTTTCTGACGGGTAGGCGAAAAAAATTGTTTTTCCTAAATCAAGTCATTATTCGTTTTGAGTCAATTCCAACAAAAAAGTAATTTTTTTTTGGGGCCATTGAAAAAATTTTTGGACTTTTTTCACCCAATTTTTCCTTCAAAATAGGAGCTTTGCACGGTAAACTCCTAGAACACTTCAAGATAGAGCCTAAGTATTGGCACAGTCAAATGGGAGATCGTATATTGCGGTTTGAATGGTGACCTTGAATATGACCTTGAATGACCTTGAAAAGTCAAAACGACCTTTTTTGTCAAAAGAAACAATGATTTTAGTCTTTGGTGGCCATTTTCTCAAAACCTATTCAGGCAATTTTCCTCAAAATGCATAAGATTCTACCTTTGTGATGTGTAAAAGTTTTGTTGCTTTTGAATCGACGGTCTGTGAATATATGTCATTTACAACAACAAAATCTTTCAAGATGTAACTTGATTCCGTATTATAGTCCATACAAAAAATGTGTTTCCAGCAACATTTACAAACATGTTTTGACAATAGAGTTCAAGATCAGTGAAACGATTTATATGTTAGAAAATCAATACTCCACATTTCTCATGATTGCCTGTAAGCTACAGCACCCTTGGTGCTATGTTCACAGATTACCGAATTATAGCCTTCAGCCTGTTACAAGCTTTTGAGTGTTTTGAAACACAGCTTTATGTGCGAGTTTGCTGGAGAAACACTGAACACGTCCATATACCTCAGAAGTGCACCTGGATATACGAGAAGGGTTGATGGTAGTCATGACATCCGCACTGATGAAAACATGTTTCTATGTTCATATAACATCTTCCACGCTCGTAAAGTTTTATTTGCTGTATATTTCTCCATTTTCCTCTCAAACACATCTCATAATAAATATTACCCGATAACTTATATATCAGTACAGACTGAAGACGATATATCATATTAGTACAGACTGAAGACGATAGATTCCGTATACTACGTGAGTTTATTATATACATAACCAGTCCATGGCAAAATTATACATACACCCTACCCTGGTTGTTCATGATGAAACATCTACTTTAATATCAGCATTATACTATGTCTAGCTGCAAATGGTAAAATATCCGTGCATCAGTAATAAATTTATCACACATCCCGTGGCCAGCTTGTAATTAATCATCACGATCCATATTCGAACTTGTGAAATTATGAACGATACTTTGTAGTAATTATCCCGAACATCACATTTACCAATATAACCATTTGAAGCACTTATTGATGTCGACTTCATTTTGTAAATGTGAAAATGTACGGAAGCCCATATGTGACTTTCGCGTTTTTTATGTCTTTTCTAGGAAGACAGCACGTTCGAACTTTTACGTATTTACACGATCATATTCGCATGTGGAAAGAGTTAAGGTTACTGCGTTCGCACGTCAATTACTATCACGTTCACACGTGGAAGCATTCAAATTTACCAAAGTCTAAGGCTACCACATTCACATATGGAAGCATCTAAGGCTCCTTCGTTCGCACGGGGAATCTTCAGGAACTACCACGTTCGCAACTAGAAACTTCGAGTTCACACGTAGTAAGATCTTACATTTCTAAGTTCACACGTAGACTCATTCTAGACTTCTATGTTAACAAGTAGAAAGATTCAAAGCTACCACGTCCGCACATGGAAGCATATAATGCTTTCACGTTCGCACGTGAAAACTTGAGGGCTACCACGTTCGCACGTGGAAAAATTTGGATCTGGTCCCTAAACTTTTTCACTTGTGAACGCGGTAGTTTGCATCTTTCTACGTGTGGTAGTAGAAGGCTGAAATCTTTCCATGTGCGAACATGGAAGACCTGGATGTGTCCACGTGTGAACGTGGTAGCTTTGAACTTTCTACGTGCGAACGTGATGATTTTTCGAAGATAAAACACCAGTTTTTTTTCACTCAAGTCACCAATGGGTGATATTTCGGGAACAAAAACAACACTTGGTTAATGATGCCCAGCGATCTTTGAAAGTGCAATATTGACATTTGTTTTCAGCTCTGTTTCATATTTCATCATGGTCAGGTCATGGTAAACGTATGAAGAGTTCACACCCGTTATGCATTTAACTTGTCCCTCTTTTGGGTAGCAGGCACGTACCCGGTAGTGCAGGAGACGGCCTATTTCGTCCGGGACTCGCCTGATGTCGTAGTGTTTCGGTGCGCCAGGTTTGTAGTTATGTATTGCGGTGTGACACATGTGGTTATCCATGTGAACGCACCCTAACGGACTGATAATGGACTTGGTTTGGAAGTAGTGGCGGGAACCGAGCCTGTACTGGTATTGCAGGAAAGCGTTGTTCTCGTGCTGTGAGACAGGAACTGTGTTGTTCACGAGGAGGTTGTCCGTCAGGAAGAAGTAGTTGACGAAGTTAGCATCGATAAAAGGGAGCCTGTCAGAGAACTTTGCCGTCAATTTTTCCATCATGTCGTATAATGTGTAGCCTTCCGTGGGAACGATGACCTCGTCCAGATCATGAATCAGTATGTACTTGGTGTTATACATATGTCTGTAAATGCAATCATCCTCTGTAACAGCGTTGCGAGTTCGGATTTCATTCCGTTTGTCTCCGATAACGTGTACACGCTTGTTGTGTCTCAATTCAACAAATCCTTCTTTTGCGTAATGTTCAATGATATTCAAAGAGTCCTGATCCAAGTCGTTATTGTGTATTCCCACCCATGAAACGCCAATAATCTTCAAAAATTCCATCCATTCGACGATTCTGTGTGGGTCAATTTTCCCAAAAGACAGCGGCACACAGACGCCAAATGTGTATTTCAATTCATGATCTGGGTATTCAACGATGACAGAATTCGTATGGTTAAGATCTCTACCGTAATAGTTACGGGAGTATGATACCGACACTCGGTATGGCCTAGTCTTCTCGGGTATATCACAAGACACAATGTATGCGCGGTAATACTTGTCTGCCAACCACCACGTGTACCACATAGCACCGGTATGTACAACTTTCATAGACGTAATACTTGTAGCGTCTTGATCCTTTGCTGTTTTCCAGTGGCAATATATGCTAGTAGTCGGTAAACTTTTGTTCTTGCAGGTTTCGAAAGAAGTCAAGACGCTCACCACTGTTCTTGTGCTTTCGTTCCAACGATCGTCCCAGAAGGCACTCAAGAGGAAGATACCCATCGGGCCGTCGTCTACAGTTATCCACTCTCCCGTTCTCTCCACAGAAGAGTTGACACCGTGGAGGTTTTGGCTGCTATTCTGGTAAACCTTTTCGGTCGTTTGCGCTTTCCGTCCCCTTGGTGCGTGATTGAGTTTGACATGTAGAGGAGTAATATTCTCAGTTTGGAACAAGATACGGTCTCCCGGAATCGAGGTTAGTTGCTTTGACGTGTGGTAGAGTGCGAAAATGGACATCAGTGTAAACATCAATAAAAATATCTGCAATAACACAAAATATGAATGTACATACAATCATACCACAAGTAGTAACTATATGAATATGAATGAACCAATAGGGTTCATGTCATTTCAAAATACTGCTTACTTTGCCAATGATCCTGAGATGCCGTAGACATCTGCAAATTCTTTTCACAGCCATTGCTCTGTTCAGTATGTGTGGAAAAGAGAGAAAACCTGGTAGCATGTTTGGAAAAAGTGTTCGGATAAAGTTCATGACGATATGCGACACATTTATGAAATGCGTTATTCAACCCAATAACCACCATAAGCGCCACGCGGTGTTCCCAATTTTTTACCACGTATCCCCATATTCTCCATCTGATCCCCATCTCCAATGCGACATCTGATGTCGAATCCATTGTCATTGTAAAATATAAATGTGCCTGTATATCAAGATTTTGTTTGCATATACGCTTTCTTTGAATCATTTGCAGGAACTTTATTTCTATAGAAAGCTTCCCCCTTTACCACTATCACGGTGCTCACACTGATTATTGTACAGCGCGGTATCATAATCAACATACGTTTCGAAATTGTGCTGGCGGTTTCGAGCTCGTACGGGTAAATCTCGCCCTCATTCTTGTCGCTTGTGAGAGGAAGAAACATTACATTCTGGATAAATTAGGAAGGATGTAGTATTAATAGTTATGAGTAAACCATGTGTGAACAAACCGCCTTAATAACGATAGCACGGGGAAGGGATTGTGGAACCACGAATGCTTAATGCAGCGGGGATTACGGTACCACAATAAAGATCGTGTCAAATGCGAACCGAACATGTGTTATATCTATCTCTCTCTACATGGGTGTTATTCCAGCATCATTTTTGTAAAAGTAACATACAGTAACACAAATTTTTTAACACTGTGTTGGGAGCATTCTGGACATATATAAGTGTATGGCTACATATTTTTTTGGCGACAAATGGGAGAACCAGTGTTGAAGTGTGTTCATTTTGAAATTATAATCAAGCATTTAGTTCATACCTGTACTCTGATTTTTGTCACTCGTTCACACCCGTTTGCTCGAATATTTGCTTGCTAAATGGTATCAAATTACAACTTGATGTACCTCAAATATACGCTACAA
The DNA here is from genome assembly GCA_949152475.1 of Terebella lapidaria. NCBI lineage: Eukaryota > Metazoa > Annelida > Polychaeta > Terebellida > Terebellidae > Terebella > Terebella lapidaria. The sequence continues at coordinate 21,526,113 of OX424555.1, forward strand.
CATTTAGATAATTCCTGATATTACACGTGTCTGATATTACATTGCACTCCTGATAGAGATACGATCATTGAATAAACATTCGCACAGCGAATACATTAGATGACAACAATCAGAAGCAATAAACTAGAACTTTTTGAGTAACAAATACATAATTAAAATCAATGCAACAAAGATTGCTGCAATACAAAAAAAAACAGCATTTAACACCTTCGTACCAGTGTTATATTATTTCCCCATGTAAAGGGAATGGAAGTTAGGATATTATCGGTTATCCTAGGATTTATTTTCCCTGTATTGGTTGTCCTAGGACACATAATCTCGGTAATTGTAGGCCATATCTTTCGTTATTATATACATGTGTATTACATATGTACTTTTATCCCTGGATGATTTTCGTTAATTTGATACAGGAATCCAGGTCCACATGTCCCGCAAAAAATCCAGTATATATGCATAAAATATCATATAAATACATTCACATAATTTACATTGAAATGTAAATTGTGGGTTCCAAGACTGTATGTGAGTATATACATCGCGTTATGATTACATGCTTGTTCCTATACTCTGATTTTTCCAACTTGTTTACACCGGTTTTCGACGATATTTATGCGATGCTCAATGATATCGTTCTATAACTTGGCATACTTCACCTAGGAGTTAAACGGCAATTTTCTACCAAATTTCATACTTCTATCGCAAAAATTGAAGAAGTTGCCAATCTACCCCAATGTTAAATTTCATCCCAAACCGGGGTCTCGAGAATCTGAGCATATTCGAGGGTTTGGTCCTGTCTCTATCCATCAGGATTCGAAGTATTGTTGTAGTTTCGGACCAGAAGACAGATTGGGTGTATTCTACACAAACATGTTGATTTCGTATGATTGCACCGCTAGAATACCGAGGAAATGCACACAAAAATTTGCGGACCCTGAAATTCAATAATAGAGCTAAATTTAACATTGGGGTAGATTACCAACTTTCTCAATTTTCGAGATAGAAATCTGAAATTCGGTAGAAAATTGCCGTTTGACTCCCAGGTGAAGCGTGCCAAGTTATAGAACGATACCATTTAGCACCACAAAAATATCAGCGAAAAACAGTGTAAACGAGTTAGAAAAATCAGAGTATATATGGCAGTAATTGGCGTAGTAAACCTAGTGAAAATCTTGCCGAATAAGCGGCTCTATTGTGTTATTCTGAACGCGACAATAGGTTAGAATTGACAAAATAATACAATACTTTACCGTTATGCAGAAATGTTGTCATTTGACAGTATTTGTGCACGGAAATAACCACTGATAATCATGTATCAGTATCACCATTACCCAATACACTGTAACATGTTGAGGCTTATATTCGCCTGTATATGTATAGATCGATAGACTAACAGAGATATTAAATAATATTGGATGTACTCATGCATTTATTTGTTCAATTGAATCTATACTAAATTTGTAAATAATGCAGTAGTCATGCCGACTGTGACCGTAATTTGTGTTTGCTGAGGGGGGGGGGGGGGGGAGGGGTGACTGCTGGGTGTCCATGGCTGAATTTAATTGCCTAATGTGAACCTCCTGGGCCTAGTATTTTCTTCCTTCGATGAAATTTTTCATAAATTCGTTTTGCGTTTAGTGGTATATTGAAAGATTTTAGAATATTTTTGCGAATTATAGTGTGCTGCTTTCTATTTATATTTTGCTGTCATTTACTTTAAATTTTTGTTTGTTTTATAAACATCATACAAAAAAATCACCTGTATGTTGTGCCGTATGTTCTCAGTAATTTTTAGTCATTCTATAATATATATTGATATTATGAAACTTGGGTCATTTCAAATTGAAAATATCATCTTCAAGTAGGACACAAGATGGTTGTACAAATTGTGGCGAGGTCAATTATAATGTGGCAAAATGTAGATACAGCTACAAACTTGACAGTAGGTTGTGTTGTAACTGAGACCACAAGGCCAACCATCATGATAATGGTAAGAAAGTCTCTTACTATGGACACGGCCATGGTGATTGTGCCTCTTTGTGAAATCAGAGTAAACTTAATACTAAATTATCTGAAACTGATGTGAGAATGAAAATTTTCCTGAATTAAAAAAAAATGTCTTTGTTCAAAACAGAAAGAATGTAAAAATGTAAAAAAAGAATGTAAAAAAAATATTAACAGTGTAAGACACAAATTTATGCCAATATGTAATATACCTTAAGAAGACCTCCTCGATGTGATTTTCATTCAAGAGACAAAACCGGATGAATCATTTCCTCAATGTGAGTTTAATGTGCCAGGTTTTAGATTATTCAGAAATGACCACAAGACAAATTCTGGTGGTATAATGAACTATTTTAGATCTGATCTGGTCCAGAGGTACACTGAACTTGAAATAAATGAAGATATTACTGTCAGTGGCAGGATAGAACCAATGGCTATATAAATTCTTATCAAGAAGCAGAAATATATTTTGTACAATATCCACAAACAACCACAAGTTAAAGATCGTGACTTCAAGAATGTTTCTACCATCATTGTAACTGTATGTCAGCAAAATTATAAATACTGTGTGGTACTGGGTGCTATGAACGTAAATAGAACCAAAGAAAATCACTGCCTCTCTGAGATACTGCGATAACGCAAGATATCCCACATGAGCTCAACAAACAGGTATCGCGTTGTAGCAGTTTTACAGCACACAATCACGGCAAACTTTTACAAGGTATAGCGCGGTGTAGGTTCATTGCTCTGCGCTTTATCCTGAATTAACTTCGGACATCGCCATCTGCCATCACCGTGACCTCCTCGAGAATCTGAAGCCTGACGAATTAATCCTCGCACACGAAGGATTGGCAATCCAAAGCCTCTTGTCGTCAGAATCGAACTTGAACACACCTTCTTCCTTATTGGGAAAAAAACAATACGCTGAAGAGAAGGCAAAGTATTCAAGGAGTCAAGTTAAACGTGCTAATAGGCGACTGAAAACCTTGATATTAGATCATAGCCCTGTCAGCCTGAGGAGTCTTAGTACTCAGATTTTCCTACCTGCTTTGCTGTCCGAAGATATAGATGAACGCATTTGATCAAACTTCCCCTCAAATAAGACCTTGATTTTCAGTTTAAGTAAAAATGTTCTCAACTAAACACATATTATATTTGACCCAAAATCGTTTAATCAGCTGTATTCATTGTTTATAGTCAAAACCGGACAAATTATTTGTATGGGAAGATACAAGCATGTTGTCAAAGAATTCTCACAAATTGTTCATAATATTGATGTATATTCCGAGTGTCAAATTCACTTGTACCTAACAAGACTAAAGGAAGAAACCAATATGTCAATATAAAATAGAGAGTGGGTATAGACAGTGTTTCTTCACAAGTTTCATGAGAACTACATATGCAAGCTCGAATACAAAGAAATACAATGAGCTCTAGTGAGGAGCCCGCTCAAATTGGCCAGAATGTGAAATGTTTTTTCAAGACTTGTAAAACAATTATCAACACGGCACTGTGCATTTCAAACTTTGGGTTGAATCTTCTCTTCATTCCGGAAAGGTCATGTAAACACTGGTGATTTAAGGATCACGTAAATTTAAATTTCACATTTTTATTGAAGCATGAAAAACTAATGTACTTAAATATTATGCAATGGAATGCAAAACAGATGATAATTATCATTTGATCAATTGTATCGTACCTGCCAATACATGTACTGCATGTACAACAGGTCCATATTTGGAAGATGTGATGCGATACTTTTCTTGCGATCGACCACAGGGGTCGAGCGACCAGATCTGAGTGCTGTCCAGTTGTGATGCGTGCAATCTCGCGGATGGCATCCGGACTAGCATTACGTTTTTGCCTCAGGGATGTTTGCTTGCAGTCTGAGCTCACGTAGGCTGCACTTGTCAAAAAATCCTGGATGAATGAAGGGAAAAGGCGGGCTTCCAAGTTCAGATGCCGGCTCGGGGGGACAACATCCACTGGAGGGCAGCAATCCGATGAGCAAAATCATTATGTACACGTGTAAAAGTTTTATTTTGTTTCAACATTCTTTTTTGTGCGCATGACACGATAGAACACATTGGGAATTAGGAATATAGACCCTGTAGCTTACCAAAACCACCATATAACTGAATGTAATAATAGTTATTATAACTGGTCTTCTCCATTTCCCGTCGAGTGACAAAGGCGGTGTTTTGTCAAGGTTGCTAAGAGAGCCAACTGTAGAATAAACACGTGTGCCAAACAAAATGATACAATTGACGAAATAAACAAGGACTAAACAATTCGGTCTCAAAACAGATTTAAAGCAGCGAATAAACACCGGCTGGTGACAACAGTTTGGGGAACCTCTGATCTGGTAAGCTAAACGCTTTGTTCATCCTATATTGTGATACATGTACATTCATACAATGTAAACATTAAAATATATGATATACAGATTTTAAACGCATGAAATAAAACAAAAAAAGGACAACCCAACACAGACATGACTTTAGTTACTCCAAGCATTTCAAATATATCATAAAATCACAACATTGAAAATGCAACATTTACATGCGTTCCCAGCTCCGTTTCATGCTTCATCATTGTCAGATCTTGGTGTAGGAAGGGTTCTCGCCGTGATGAATTTAACTTCGATAATTGTAGTAATTTTAGCGACTGTAACCCCCGTCCCTCCCGCGCATACATATTTCCACAACAAACATTCATTCTACATGACTTACATACAGGACAAGTACACACTATACGATCACAAGCATAAACTCCATGTAGTCATGGTTACACACACAGGTCAAACCACGCACCTGCGGCCCCATTTATTCGGTACACTCGACCCAGTACACTCGGCCTTGACCTTCACATGCACTGACTTCTAAACATAGAACTTGACACACATACCCCACGCATCACGTGCACAGTTACAGTCAATACAAGTCTTGACACGCGCCGGGGAAACCCACTTTCCCGGTGAGATCAGCGCATACCAGCATACATCGAACCAATCACAACACCGCATGCACTTGGCGGGAAATTACACAGTCACATGTTCCCCCGGCCCCATAGAATCTGCGCAGTTGAGTAGAAGTGATCAATGGAGACGGTCGTGTTTTGTATTGTAACTAGAAGAACGGCCGTGAACGTATAAGTGGATATGTAAATATAAACTGTGATATAAGGATATTGTTGTATACGAAGGACTAAAATATACGAAGATATAATTCGACGGGGAAATCACCGACATAGGTGTGAGCGGCCCTGATTGTGAGCGAGTGCCGACATCGGACATTTGTCATCACAATAAACAGTTGAGTTTAAACTGCCGGCTTGTGGTCTGTAGCACAACATCACAGACATTCGGCCTGATACAGGCCAGAGAACCGTATTCGCTACATTGGCGCCGTTCGACCAGGATCTGAGCTAGTCTCGGATTTTCGACCCAGACCTGACCGGCATTGATGGTATTGGCCCCGGGAGCTTCCCGCGGTGAGCCACTCGACCCCACGGATGACGAGGTAACGTTCAATCCGAACCCGGCCTTCCGACCTTCCGGCCCCCGCTCAGTCGTCATGAGCGATACGGTCCCGCTGTCGCAGGAGCAACAACCAACCGGCCTGTTCGACTCCTTCGGTGACCATTCGACCCTGAGATCGTCTTCGCCGCCCGCCGACCTGGTGCAGGAGTTCCTCGACGAAGACCCGCTCGCGCCGTCACACACAGTAAGTGACATTCTGCGTGCACACGCTAGAGCGTATTTGGCTACGTCGGCTAGAACGACCCAGAGACTATCAAACTCTGCCGACAAAAATCGTATCGACCCAGAACATTCAGTGATAAACGTTCGGCCCGTAACCATAGATACGTCGATGGTTACGCACCCACCAAGTAACTCTCGGATACGACAGTGGGTTTGTCAGTCTGACAATGTTCCGGAACTGATTCCGCCGAGCGCTTATTCGGCGAATCGACCCCTGGCGCCGCCCATGACGCCGAGACAACACGACCCCGCACCAGGAATGTACTCACGCATACCGACCGAGCCAACGGTGGTAGAGTACACACGACCCAGCCAGGTGAGAGTGACAGCCGAGAGCATCCCGGCGACGACCGCTACCCGGATTGCGACACCTCCGCAACCGCAACGACCCAGCGACACGACGACGGAATTCCGCGCCACCACACGGCAAGCGCGACCTCGACCGGCACCCTCGACGTCAAGTCGCCGACCCTGCGACCCCGACACGCCAACCTCCGACACACGCGCTCCCGCGCCGATCATGCACCGACCGTCGCCGACTACCGGAGAACAACCGCGCTTCGATCCTTCGCAAGATCAAGTTGTGTCTGCTCCGGCAGAAAGTGTTGTGCCAATGATCGGACATCCGATCTCCCAATCAGTCGGAAACACCAACGGATATGGTGTACCGCCAGTCGGGTACCCTGGCCCAACAAGCGGTGTTCCAAATGGAGTAGCTGTCGGATATTATCCACCACATGTCGGCTACATAAACCCACCGCCCGGATATGGTGGCGTTCCCAGCGTGATAGCTGACACCGGCTATCATGGTGCACAAACCGGATTAGTGTACCATGGTGTGGGCCCAGATGGATCGACATACCGATATCCACCACCGGCTGTATTTCCACCCTCAGTCGGGATACCATGAGTGACGCCATCATACAGTCAACCGACCCCCGCTACGCAGACACCACACGACCCCAGCCACGCGACGGCACCACCCACCGCATCGTTCGCCGTCTCCGCGACGACAGCGCCAACCGTCCCCGCTAACGTGACCCCGATCGGCCCAGATACAACGGCTCCGGCGACTTCGGCTGCCGCGACTCCGACGGCCACTGCGGCGACTACACCAGTTGCGGTGAGTGTTGATAAGCCCACGCCACAGAGACTCACGTCTGAGCCCCAAACGTTGGCTACGGCTAAAACGGCTCAATTGCGTGCGACATTCAAGGAGGGCAACCTCACGCAATACATCCGGAGCTTTGAACAGTTCACGGCGGCCTTCACTTATACCGACCTTAACAAGACGACCACATTCCGGAGCATGCTACGCGGTCGCGCCGAAGCGCTGGCTCTGAACATCCCAGTCGAGACTCCCTGGGAGGAGTTCCGTCGCCAACTCTTGGAGGGCTGGGAACCCGCGCCCCGTCGACAGTCCAAACGGGACGATTTTCCGTTCCTCAAGTGGGAACGAAAGGAGGACGCGGAACACTACCTGGAGCGACTCCAAGCTTTGGCAGAGCAAGTGTTCGACGACGTCACGCCAGAGGCACGGCAGCGACCCCATTGCCGATAAACTGTGTGTTTTCACTTTTAACAGCTACAGTGAAGCACTAACGGCCGTTCTCAAGGCTGAGAGTCGCCAGCAGAGAACAACTAGAGATCGACACCGGGGCACACGACGTGCTGACATTTCCGCAAGCGGATATGCGGAAGACGACCCCGTTAATGGAGAACTGTCCTGTGCCATGGGACAAGTCACTCAGGGGGAGACATCAACCCCAGAGCAAATCGCGGCCTACTACGACCCCGCGGACAGCGACACCACCGGCCTACAAGGATGTGACGAACATTCAGTGCCGTCCTGCTCACGCGAGTGGGTGGCGCAAGCTTTTCGGAGCATCCTCAGTGACGATAACGGGCTATGTGAAGAAGCGGCCATCTACTCTGTCCTGCGAACTACGGCCCCGATGAAAGGTGATCGACCCCCGCAACCCGGACGACCCATGGTATGCTTCTTTTGCAAGAAGCCTGGTCATCGCTGGATGCGGTGCTTTCGGCTTAAGGATGTGCTAGTGCGCAATGGCATGAAACCACTAGCATTTCGACCTAATGGTCCCGGTACTGACAGAAGGACAGCTCAAGTGTTGTCAGTACCCAACCAAACCGGTAACCAAACTAAACCGGCCCCACCAACACCTCCGACCCCGTCGTCAAACCAGTAGTGGAAGGTGCTGAGGAGCAAGGGCCTTCCAGACAACAGAACAACGTTCCCCGCTCCACACCTGTGGTCGCCACGACTACCGGTAGCAACACCAGTAACGACCCCACAGCCGGCCCAGCCCACACCTCAGCTCCTTGAAGGGGTGTGTACCAAGTGTCAAGCTCCGACCCCGAAACCGGCTCCTTTTCATGAAGGGGTGTCCGCACCACGACCGCAACGGCCACCACGTGGAAGCCGTCATCCTGAAGGGGTGTCACCTCCGACCGCCGACGGCACCGGAACGGACAGCATGTCCGAGGTTGAAAGGATCTCCGACGACGGAGGATTCCACGCCTTTCCGAGCGGACCGGAATCCAAGCTACCGCCTCTTCATACGCTTTTCAAGCCGCCGCCAGACGACCCCGAAATTCCGCATGTCATCAACAACTCCAGAGCCGCAAACAAGTGCTGGAAATTGTCGGTACACGTTGGAAACAAGACGATAAAAGCTGTACTCGACTCCGGAGTGCAGATCTCCCTGCTCCGTCGTGACCAGCTACGACACGTCCCCGCCGACCAGCGACATTTGCGATCTACTTCGGCTACCATTCGTGACGTCAACGGACAGTCAAGCCCAATCGATGGACTGATCGACCTTCCAATACAGGTCGGAACCAACCATATGATTGTGACATTTTGTGTGGCTGACATACATGACGACATGATTCTCGGCATGAACTTTTTCCGGCAAGCTAACGCTGTGGTGAATTACGGTGAAGGGACGATACAGGTACACAAGGAGATCCTGTTCGCGTACAAGGACATTGAGGCCAATGTTGTCAGAATGGCCGTGCGTCGAGCTGTCACCGTCCCCGCACGCAGCGAAGTAATAGTGGAGCTGGTCCCGACTTCCCGAGTTCGAGTCCGTCAACACCCGAGGATAGTCCAGCCACTAACGACCTTTCCCGAGGAAACTGACCTCATCATGGGGAGAACACTTACGACCCTGAATCGGCCGTGCGTAAAAGTGTCGGTAGTCAATCCAGCAGATACCGGCATTACGCTTACCCGTTCCGACCCCGTCGCAATGGCCAGCCCTGTCGAGAGTGTCGTCGGAGCTCTGCCACGACCCGGAGAGGAGCCCGACCCATCCACGGTAGACGCCAGTCACTACCGCGACCTATCGCCACATCTACAAGAAATGGTGGATCGCGCTGGACTAACGCCGGAACAGCATCGGCGCTGCGCCAACCTGGTTCACCTATACCAGGACACTTTCATGCACCCAGACGGCCAACTGGGACGGACCCAAGTCGTCCAGCATAAGATCGACACCGGCAACTCGGCCCCGATTCGGCAACGACAGCGACGCGTCCCCCAGGCGCAGCAAAGCATCATCGACGAAGAAGTCGACAAGATGCTCCGTTTGGGGTGTATTGAGCCGTCGGATTCGCCCTGAAGCGCACAGGTAGTGCTCGTACGGAAGAAGAACGGACAAGTCACTTCTGTGTCGACTATCGGCTCCTGAATGACGTTACCCGCAAGGACTCGTATCCCTTGCCCAACATTCAGGACACTCATGACGCCCTGGCAGGCGCCAACTACTTCTCGGCCCTGGACCTAGCCTCCGGCTACTGGCAGGTCGAAGTCGACCCTAGCGACAGGCCGAAGACTGCCTTCGCCACAAGGGAGGGACTCTATCAGTTTAAGGTCATGCCATTCGGCCTTAGCAACGCCCCGGCAACCTTTGAACGGCTTATGGAGACCATACTCCGTGGTTACTTGTGGACCCGGTGTATGTGCTATCTCGACGACGTGATAGCTTACGGCAGAACATTCGATCAGGCACTCGCAAACCTAGAAGCGGTCCTGGATCGGATCAGATCGGCAGGCCTGAAACTTCAGCCCAAGAAGTGTGAGTTGTTCCAACGGGAAATCTTGTACCTAGGGTTCATAGTGAGCGGCCAAGGAATCCGAGTCGACCCCAACAAAGTCAAAGCCATTAGGGAATGGCCGACCCCGTGCGAAATCACCGACGTCAGGGATTTCCTTGGTTTCGCCAATTATCACAGGCGATTCATCAAGGAGTACGCTGAGATCGCTGAACCTCTCGTAGCGCTCACCTGAGGTGAATGCCACTTCACTTGGGGACCGGCCCAGCGGCGAGCTTTCCAGCGACTCCGCGACGCCCTCATCAAGGCGCCAAAGCTCGCTCACCCGACCCAGAATCCGGACGACTACTTCATCCTCGACACGGATGCAAGCGGCTTTGCTGTAGGAGGTGTCCTCTCGCAAAGGGTTAACGGGAAGGAAATCCCCATCGGGTTCGCCAGTAAAACCCTGTCCCGAACCCAAAGGAACTATTGCACCACTTATCGGGAACTGCTGGCAGTAGTGGAGATGGTGCAGCACTATCGGCATTATCTCTGGGGCAGGAAATTCCTCCTCCGGACCGACCATAGCTCGCTGAGGTGGCTGAAAAATTACAGCGACGCCGACGGCATGCTCGCTAGGTGGCTCGCCAAGCTACAGCAGTATGACTTTCGGATAGAGCATCGACCCGGTAAACTACACGGTAACGCCGACACCAAGACTGTCCCGGACGACTCGTCACACCTCCGACCGACCCAGAAACAAGTTCCGGAGAACTTCCAGTTCGTCGGATAACTGTTGTTCCGACCCAGACAAGGGCAGACCTCCTGGACAGTGATTCAATAACATCACCGGTCTTGCCCCAATTAGTTTCGGCACGCCAAGTTGTTCGAGTCCGTGCTTTGGACGCCACACTTGATGGACAAAAGTGGCTATCGGACTATTCGCCCCCAACGTCGGAAAAGTGCGGCAATGGACATTAGCCGGCACCAAGCCCGACTCTAGAGAAGTCGCCCGCCATGGAGAGGAGGTGAAGACACTTGTTTCCCGCTGGAACCTCCTGGCGCTACAAGACGGAGTGCTGGTTCGACATGTAAAAACCGACCCCGCCGGACGGCCTGTGGTGCAAACCGTGCTCCCCGTAGCACTCAGGACACAAGTTCTGCACCAACTACACGACCTAAAGATTGTCGGACATCTCGGCATACAGCGTACCATCGAAAGAGTCAGGCGCCGATTCTACTGGCCCGGCTTGGCGTTGGACGTCGCCCGCTGGTGTGCCCGCTGCCCGCAATGTGTGACCCGCAAGGGTAAACCGGCCCCAAAAAGATCGCCCCTGACACAGCTACCAACAGGAGCGCCATTCGACAGAATAGCAATGGACATCCTCGACACCCACAAGGTCACGGGAAGAGGCCATCGGTATGTACTAGTCGTGTCGGACTACTTTACGAAGTACACGACTGGGACGTGCACCTGCCATATGTGTTAATGGCCTATCGAACCTCAGTACACTCGTCCACGGGATGCACCCCGCATCTAATGGTGTACGGACACGAGTGTAACTTGCCAGTCGACCTCATGTTTCCGACTTACGACCCCGAGCCTCTACCTCCGTGTGGTCCGGAGTATGTGGAGTATTTGCGGCAAGCCATCAGGACGGCCCACGGTTTCGCCCAAGACCATCTCGAGAAAGCGGCAATTCGACAGAAGATGGGTTACGATGCCCATGCGAAACCACGACCCCAGTTTCAACCAGGAGAACTGGTCCGGTATTATTATCTGCCACTCACGCAGAATAATAAGTTCGCTCGACCCTGGACTGGTCCCTGGAGGATCATCGACCGTGTAACCGAGGTGGATTACCGAATCGCCCTGGTTTCCAACCCTCGGAACACTCGTTTTGTTCATCTGGATGTGCTCAAGCCATACGAAGGTGACAATCAAGCGGCCCACATCTACTCCGACCCTGTACGACCCACAACGTCGTCAAGTCGCTCCGACCCAGAACAGTCGCCCGACCCCATGGGACTTCTCAAGGTGTTTTACTACCCTTGGGAGATAACAGTTCAAGATCGGCATACCGATTCAGACCAAACTGCTGAGTCTGATTCGCCAACGACCCAGAATCGTAAATCACGATCTCCGACTTCATCCGGCTCAAGTCGACATCGACAACGGAAAAGATCACGCGGATCAAGTTCCGACACGCCTAAACCGGCACGCAAGTCACGCAAGCAAAAGCCCGTGATATCATCCGACCCCGAGACAAGCGAGGCTACGCCCCTGCCTGCACGACCAAGTCGACCCAAACGCCACGCACGCAGACCGGCCCGATATAGATAACCCCGGCCTTGTTATCTGATTGATACCATTGATGATGAATTATGCATGTCTAATGGACTATGATATCATGTCATTCCTCACAATAATATATTATATTACAATAACAATATATGCATTTAACATGTACAAGATGTCAGTGAGGCACATTCGATATATATACACTTGATATGATATTATAATTACGATACGGGTGAAAAATTGGTTGCATTATGATATGTGTTTCGACCCCGTATAACATGTACCATTGATCAAGGCCTATGTTACGCAATGACTAAGATTATCATGTAAAGCTTCCATCCATGTGCCAGCCGAAGAGGATAAAAACCAGTCACACCATGAGTAGGGCCACTTAGTTGTCGAAGAGGTGATAGTGTGATTCGTTCCGGGGTCTGCGTCGACAGAGCCTCTACCCACTCCATGTAGTATTCGGAGGAACGGCCCAGTGGTACGGGAACCAGTCACTACATAGCTATCATACCAAGATGCGGCCTGTCACCAAATTCATCACCCAAAATATTCAAAGCGCCGCGGTGTGACCGACCCAGTTCATTGCAATTTCGACCCCTACAATATTTGCGGCCCCGTCGTCTTGTGAACTGGCTGAAAATGAATGGAACGATGTCCGCCCCTGTGAGTGATTGATATTCATATCCCAGCCTTTAATAACTGTGTGTCGTCTGTGAAACAGCAACTCGACCCCATAGTTTATTGTGCGCTAATTTGTGGGAGAAGGAATGATAAACTGTTTAGTTCACAAGGTACGCACGAGCGCAGATAGACATTTAAGCTGTTTACAGCACCCACATGAAATCTCCCCTGATAAAGACAATAGTGAGTCGTCGGGCAAAAAGAGCCCAGTAATTCGAACAGTCGATTAGTACAAATAGACAATGTTTCGGAACGTGTTATCCAGGGGACGGCAGATGGACATACGGAAATCTGGACAGTGTGAGGACACCCCCCACTGTCGTAATGGACTGACCCAAGAGGTCAGAGAAGGATCGCTCTGCGTTTCCTTGACGACGGCCCCGCCTTGCTGTGTGTACGCTTGGAACAATGATACATAGCGTAAAGACGTTTTCTATGCAGATAGAGAGCGCCCCCCGACCCAGTTCTAAGAATCGAGATGCTGTCGGCATCTACGTGTACGGCTGTGAAGATTAGCGGCAATCAGGTCATTCGCGCCTGAGACTTTGGAGGAGAAGAACCTATTGAAAGTTTAGAATTGAAATACGGACTATTGTTACAAAAACTGTGATAATCGAATATAATTGTCGGCCTGTGAACTTTGACATTGTTTAAATCCGGCTCGCAAGACTTCAGAGATAATTCGGCTTTGTGTCTTCGGCATTTGAACTAGGCTGGTTTTGAAGAAATCAGGACTTTGTTACAGCCAGCCTAGTCAGTACTTGGGAGTACCTCGGCTTTAATTGCGGCCCGCCAGCATGGCTGACAAACCCGGGGATGACCGGGAGAAAGGCGACCCAGATGACAATCGGCCCCGCACAGTAAAAGTGGACGGCGATAAGATCACCGTCCAAGTTGTCGACCAGGGTGAGGAATCGGATCACCCGATCGGTCCCTGACGACGATTCCCTGTCCGGCCCCGATTCACAGTCCGAGCAGCCCGCTCAAAGCAGCCCGGAGATGTCGCGAGTGAGACGGAGAAAGGAGCGCGACCCAAATCGGCCCGAGAGAAGTTGGCGCAACGAGAAGCGCGCCATACGCCAAGCCCGACTCAGGACGATATATCTTTAACATCAACCCCGAGCGCTTCCGCCGACTCGAGGAAGGCGGGAGTATTGTTCAGCGTGCGATCGAGGCACGACAAGCGGCTCAGGAGGCTCAGCGAGCCGCCAACCCGACCCAACAAATCAAGTGATCGCCCCGATCGCTCCGGCCCCGATTTCACCAACTACCAGCTCAGCGGTAGTACGACCTTCGGCTTCCCGTTCTCCGAACAAGAGAACGTACACTTCATTTAAGAAGAAACATGGAGCGAGAGCCCGATCGACATCGAGCAGTTCGTCGCGCTCCAGTGGCGGATCTGCTATTTCGACCCCGACTTCGACTTTCCGTCGGCAAGTGGCAGAGCTTATGGAGTTGGTGCCACCTCCCGTGACACCTTACGGAACTCCCCCTATAGAATGGAACAATGTTCCACTCGGCAAGCGGAATCGGAGCGCTGGATACGGCCATGTCCATAACTTCGACGAGCCTTCGACCCTGTCGGAGGGTAACCTCCTCACGCTGGCCCCAATACAACGCGGAGACGGCCGCTACGAGTGCCCCTTCTGTATCGGCGAGGAAGAGGGAGCAGGAGAGCGGCAGTGGTCCACCGTACCACGACGCGGACCTTTCCGGACGGCCCAGAACCTCGACGCGCACGTTTTGGCGTATCATTTTCCGTTCATACGCTTTTTCGTGTGCCCGGCCCGCGATAACTTTCGGACATTGGCTCAGGAGGAGATGTTCCGGCACATGTCTCAAGCGACCCCGCAACATGTGACGTCATTTCCCTTCTACCAGGAGGGACGACTATCGGCATCCGGCCCCATGCTCGTCAGGTTCGCGCTACGCTGCAGAGTCGACATGCAGCCGAACCCGAATTATCGACCCCCAAGAGTTCCGGCCAATATCCCAATCTTCAGGAGGGATGTTAACACCGTCCTGACATTCGGCATCTGGCACATGGCGCCAGAACTATTTGACCAATATCCGCCTAACTCGGCCCCAGAAGTGCAACAAGTACTCCATCGACTTGAGTACAATCGTGCTACGACCCCGGCAGACGAAATTCGGCTAACCCGCATGGTCAGTGACATCGAGACCATGAACACGCGGGTTCGAGTACGGCGACCCAGTACAATTTTCTTCGTCCGGCCCATCACTTATCAAACAACATCAGTGAGCACGGCGGAGGAAATCCCGAAAACGACCACCGGTGTTTCGGCCTCGGCGGTCGTCACTACGGCTTCATTTGCGTCGGTAGCAGCGCCGGCGACGACTCGACCTGTCACCACAGTGACGTCTTCGACCCCGTCCAGAGTTCGGCCTTCGGACATCGTACCCAGGCGGATGGTCGTGGAGCGACCCACGGCTCCCAACGTCACAGACTACCGAGTCCGTGAGGGATTGGTTCCTCCACCGGAGGAGTACCCGCCACTCCAGAGTCGACCTCTGAACGCGACCTCGGCATCGGCATCACCCGCCAAGGAGACTCTTGAAACAGAGAGCCCAACTGGAGATCGGCCACCTCCGCTTAGGGAGATAGCACCCGGATCTCCTGTACATTCGACCCTGACACAATCGCCGACCCCGGAGTCTTCACCAGCGCCTTCACGACAGATGGTGGAGCCCGTCCCGCTGCCACCGTATCTCACGGAGGAAGTGGAGCCTCTATGCTCCGTACCGACACGCGGTACAGACGGAGACCGACCCCGACTTCAAATGGACGACCGCGGACAGCTCGAGTCGCTCCACCGGGATCTTGATGAACGGCTTCCGTTTCATGGATCCGGCGAGTTTGCGGCGGATTTCCAGTTCCTTCGACAACATGGAGGACGTCTGGCGACCCGCTCGCTACCCGGTCTTCAGGCATTACCCGGCCAGAACCCCGACCTCCGGGACTTTCTACGGGATGAAGATGCCCAGCGACTACCGAATTACCATGAGGACTTCTGGACGGCTCGTCTCGAACAGGCCGCCCATAATGCCGACCCCTTGCTCTTACCCTCGGAACCAGAAGAGCATCTTCCGACCCTGGCACTCGCGCGCGCTGATGACCTGGCGCATCAATACTTACGGCTTATTCGTCGCGAGTACATGTCGGCCCTGGATCACCATATCAGGCAGGCGGAGTACAACGGCCTGTCTGTCGGCTTCGGGATGGGCGCTCTGCATGAGCGCCACCAGCCCACGTTCCCGGACACCCTGTCCGAAGGAAAATCTACGGCTCCGAGTCCGCGTGACTCAGTTGGAAGACCAAGTCGCCAACCAACGACAGGAGATCGCTCGACTCCAAGCGACTACGACCCCGACCCCATCGGAGACACCAGCTTCGACGACCCCGTCTACACCGACTATTCCGGGTGAGCTTTTGGCCACAATTGTGTCCATTCTGCCAAGACTGCCCCCGGACGAGCAATTACAGCTAATGCGACAAGCGTCGCCAGCGGCCCCGCCTCTGCCCGCCAGCAGGCGTGAGCGAGAAGAGAAGTAGGCTCGGCCCCGAACTGTTCGGCCCTTTGGATGCGGCCCCAACTGTAACGACCAGTCATTCTGGTCCTGAACTACCGTATTGTAAATAGTGTACCTATCAATATAATATCCTAGTCACGGCATTTCGTTTTATCCATGTAATTAGTTAAGTTTAATCAAATTTTTCTGTTTCAGTTCATAGACTTTAAATAGTTTCCGTTTCATTATGAAACGTCGAGGAGTTTTGTTCATACATTCCATATAATTCATTCCATTCATTGTTGTGCATGTATTTGTAAATGTGTCATCGTAGAGACTGATGACGGACTGACTGCTGACGTTTATTTTGACGGTTAGGAAATTTTCATTGTATGCAGTGTTTTCTCATTTCGCGCGGTGTGTGTGTGTGAGTGTTCTGGGTTTGACCTTTTAGGACTTCTTAGCTTTTTATTGTTTAGTTTTGGCGACGGTAGGTTCCGGGGAGGGTAATCCCGAGGGCGTAGGATTAATGAAGGGGTGTAATGTAGTAATTTTAGCGACTGTAACCCCCGTCCCTCCCGCGCATACATATTTCCACAACAAACATTCATTCTACATGACTTACATACAGGACAAGTACACACTATACGATCTGATCACAAGCATAAACTCCATGTAGTCATGATTACACACACAGGTCAAACCACGCACCTGCGGCCCCATTTATTCGGTACACTCGACCCAGTACACTCGGCCTTGACCTTCACATGCACTGACTTCTAAACATAGAACTTGACACACATAGCCCACGCATCACGTGCACAGTTACAGTCAATACAAGTCTTGACACGCGCCGGGGAAACCCATTTTCCTGGTGAGATCAGCGCATACCAGCATACATCGAACCAATCACAACACCGCATGCACTTGGCGGGAAATTACACAGTCACATGTTCCCCCGGCCCCATAGAATCTGCGCAGTTGAGTAGAAGTGATCAATGGAGACGGTCGTGTTTTGTATTGTAACTAGAAGAACGGCCGTGAACGTATAAGTGGATATGTAAATATAAACTGTGATATAAGGATATTGTTGTATACGAAGGACTAAAATATACGAAGATATAATTCGACGGGGAAATCACCGACATAGGTGTGAGCGGCCCTGATTGTGAGCGAGTGCCGACATCGGACATTTGTCATCACAATAAACAGTTGAGTTTAAATTGCCGGCTTGTGGTCTGTAGCACAACATCACAGACATTCGGCCTGATACGGGCCAGAGAACCGTATTCGCTACATAACGATAAGGCAGGCTTGTCTGCGATAGCGAAAGAGACGACCAATTTTTGTAAGGAACTTGCCTGATTTCGTGGTGTTCGTGTGGTTCCAAATTTATGGATGGCAATGTATAATATCGCGGTTCAGACATCAATAAATCGCGAAACCTTACGAGAACTAACCGAAGTATTTTTGTTCATTTAGGATTTGCTTCTGTTTGTTGAAACCAATATTTCCAAAGCAAATGCTGTTGTGATGGAGGCGACAGAGGCAACAGGTGTCACATGATTGGGTTTTCGACAATGTTAATGTGGTTTCACTTGTTGCCTGGTGCAACGCGCGCACCTATGATTAGTCTGTTTGAAACTAGAGATTCCCGAAGAATCTGAGGAACTTGAAATTAAAGATACTACAAACTCCTCTAATTTTTCCAACTATTTAGACCTAAGGTTGGAGATTGATGAAGATTCTAATCTGTCAAGTAGGTTGTATGACAAACGTGATGATTTCAATTTTTCCATAGTCAATTTCCCTTTTCTGAGCAGCAACATTCCTATGTCGCCAGCATATGGCGTGTTTGTCTCACAACTCACACGCTATTCCAGAGCTAGATGCAAATATGAGGACTTTGTTCACCGAAGTTCCCAGCTAGCCTCTAAACTGCTGCGACAGGGATATGGGATATAATAGCTGCTTTCAAGAAATTCTATGGACGTCATCACAATCTGGTTGATAAGTAAACAACATCTGTGACAAGTATGCAACAAGACCTTTTTGCATGTTAATGTTTTGGAATTCATGACGGGTGCCACGTGTGGCGCAGGAAATGCTCACTCTTTCCGTAACACCTGATTTCACCCCTTTATGGCCATGGGGGTTCATGGAATGCTCACTCTTTCCGTAACACCTGATTTCACCCCTTTATGGCCATGGGGGTTCATGGAGTTCCATTGGAATTTTCTCGATTCTGCCTGACACTGGACTTTGAGATTGGATAATGGACTCGGTTTTGCTTGCTCGGATACTATATACTTGGATATTGCTTACATGTTTATTAGCTCATGGCGGGAAAATTATGTGAACTAAACTCAAGTTCATCCATCAGTGAAACGCTTTTTGGCCGTAGTTTTGTTTTGAATGATCATATCAATTTGAAATTGTGTGTGTATTAATTCGGCATCATGCCGTAATATTTCTTCCACCTTCAGAGTTCTATCTCAAAAACTGAAAAAGTTGGCAATCTAACCCAATGTTAAATTTCAGCATCAACATGGAAATTCAGTCTCCACAAAATTAAGAAATTTGATTCCATGCACAAGTTATATATTGTTTCAGAATAAACATATTTACTCAATATACACCGATCATGCCTTCCGACTCCAAATCAACGCAATAGCTTGTATATGGGCATAAACACGATAAAAGCCCTGAATTCGTTGAAATTTACTTGATCTCATTTCGGACTGAAATTTAACATTGGGTTAGATTGCCAACTTTTTCACATTTTAAGATATAATTCTGAAATTTGGTGAAAAATTACGGCATGATACCCAATAGAGAAGCACACAATTTCAAGTTGATCCGATGTCCAAAACAAAACTACGGCCAAAAAGCGTGTTTCACTGATGGATGAACTTGACTTTATTAGTCCATTGTTTTCCGTTGGCGTTTGATCTCTTGTTTGATCTCTTGTAACATAGGATGATGTGTACGCTAACTACTTGTTCTTATGAGGTTACTTTTTCACATTGACAATAATGCGATGGTATTACCACTGGGCTGTTTTGATATCAATATGACTTGCAACGAATATACATGTACATGTAAACACCTGAAAACAGCAAAATGTACGATACATGTGTTTATTGTAGACATGATTTACCTCAATAACCCGTAGTAAAATACTAAATTTTAATCTACATTAGGTTCATGTACATCAGACGAAGTAGCCTATAATATAGTGAATCCCAAACACATTTACAGAGCGTCACAAAAATATTATCCCCATACTCCACTTTCGCATTTGACAGTTAAGCTTTCTTGGGATACCTGAGGTATCCAAAAACAAGCGTGAACTTCCGATCTTTGTGAAAACGTGACCGATGTCTTTACTTCAAATACATTCACACGTATAAATATTGTCAAAAAACAAGCTGATTCGACGGGCTGAATATTTCGGAGAACAATCTTCAACCAAAGTCTATACATATTTTTTTCCTTATTCAGATTCAACAAAGAAGGGACGTATTAAGGTCTGAAACCGGCCAAAGCCAACTGACTGTCTATGCCCCCGACTATCAAAACGAACACGTAAATTTTCTAATCGTGAATCCTTGTACTGTTTGTCATCGCCAACTTCTACAGATTATCTATGGTTTTCTCTACGGATAACACCAATTATCGCTAAATTACAGCGATTTTGAAAAAAACAGATTTGTGTATCTTATGTATTTCATAGCATTAATTTTCCCGATTCATAATATGAGATCATATATTGCCATCTTTATTAATGCATTGTGATGTTCAATGACAAACTCCAGAAAAGAATGTTTGTGTGTGTGTGCGGGGGGGGGGGGGGGGTTGAATGTCATGATCATGATTGCTCAGGAGTGTTTTTTTTTTCACTCACGACTGCCATTAATTTTGAGTTATCTTTAGGTTTGAGATAATGGAGTTTAATACAGTCTCTAATAGATAGTAGTGTATGCATGTGTTTTCAATTAAAAATGCATTTATGTAATGAGGTATATTTGAATATCTGAACTGAACAATTTCTGAACAAAAGAATATGTCGAGGAAATGAAAAAAATTCTGAACTGAACGATTTCTTCACGACTTTCCGAATCTGGACTGGTACCGGTGTAGAAGAAATTCACGTCCTGAGTAAAATAGGTCCCACAGACAAATATTCCTAGCAAATGTTGTCCAATGGGACAATATCCTTAGTAATATATGTCGGACGGACCTAATTCACTTGGAAACACATGTACAGGGACATATTGCCCTGGCACTCGTGTCCAGGCTGACTATTTCCCGTAAGAATATATGTCCGGGGGGACCTAAAATACATGGGACATATATTCCATTTACACCGGCATCTGCACGAAGACGACTAAAATGTACCTGCCTGTTGTATTCATAACGAACATTTACTTCCGTTACTTCCGAAAAATTGGTCATTTAACCACCAGCTCTCCGCGCCCCACTGAATCAGTTTGGTTTGATCGAAATCTCACTTTTCATTTTATGTTTTCCATTCAGAGCGCTTTTTGTCTCATTTGCCTTGGTATGACTCAAAGCATTGGCGAACATATATACAAATAAAACATACATTATTAAAATCGCTCGAAATATATCATAGATTCATTCAATCCAGAAGTATACACATAGACTGCTGTAGACTGTAAACGTCAAAATCACCTCGACAGCAGATTGGTTTCTAGCGATGTTATGTTTTCGGCATTCTGAGAGCAACAACCATACTAGTTGGGTTAACCATGACCAGCCATCTTCGAAAGTGTATTATTAACATTGGTTTTCAGTTCCCTTTCATACTTTTTCATGGTGATATCATTGTAGACGAAGGACGAGTTTATGTGACTCATACAGTTAATACGATCCTTTGAGTGGTAACATGCGTGTACCCGGTAGTGCAGGAGACGACCCAATTCTTCCGGAACTCTCTTGATTTGGCGGTGGTCGGGTGCGCCTAGCTTGTAGTCCTGTATTGCGGCATGACACATGTGGTTGTCCATGTGAACGCACCCTAGAGGACTGATAATGGACTTGGTTTGCCAGGGATGATTGGCACCGATCCTGTACAAGTACTGCAGGAAAGCATTGTTTTCGTGCTGTGAGACAGGAACTGTGTTGTTCACGAGGAGGTTGTCCGTCAGGAAGAAGTAGTTGACGAAGTTAGCGTGGTGAAAAGGAAGTCTATCAGTGAAGTTTGCCAGCAACCTTTCCATCATGTCGAATAACGTATGGTCTTTCGTGGGAACGATGATTTCATCCAGATCAAGGACCAATATGTACTTGGTGTTATACATATGTCTGTAAATGCAATCGTCCTCTGTAATAGCATTACGGGTACGGATTTCATTCCGTTTATCGCCATAATCATGTGCACGCTTATTGTGTCTCAAGTCAACAAATCCTTCTCGCGCATAATGCTCAATAACTTTCAGAGCATCTTCTTGCAAGTCGTAATTGTGTATCCCAACCCAGGAGACGCCTAGAATCTTCTGGAGTTCCATCCATTCGACTATCCTGTGTGGGTCAATTTTTCCAAAAGACAGCGGCACACAGACTCCAAATGTGTATTTCAACTCATGATCTGGATACTCAACAAGAACAGAGTTTGTAGCGTTTAAATCTCTACCATAGAAGTTAGGGGAATAGGAAATAGAGACTCTGTATGGTCTAGTATTTTCAGGTATATCACAAGACACAACATGTGCTCGAAAAAAACGATCTATCAATTTCCATGTGTACCACATACGGCCCGTATGTACAATTCTCGCAGACCCAATACTCGCCGCGTCTTGATTTCTTGCTGTTTTCCAGTGGCAGTATATTTTGGAAGTGGGTAAAGTCCTGTTTTGGAAAGTCTCCAACGAAGCCAAGATGCTCACCACTGTTTTCGTACTTTCGTTCCAACGATCGTCCCAGAAGGCGCTCAACATGACGATATCCATCGGACCGTCGTTCACAGTGATCCACTCGCCCGTTCTCTCAACGGGATGATTGATATCGTGGTCTTCTTGGCTGCTAAGTTGGTAGAATAATTTCTCTGTTAACTTGGCGTCTTCGGGTGTGTTATTGAGTGTAATATTTCGGGAAGTAATGGGTTTAATTTTGACTATGATGTGATCCTTTGGTACCCAGGTTAGATGCTTTGTAGTATGGTTGAACACAATGATGAACATCAAGATGAAAAACAAGAAAAATATCTGCAAAATATATATAGATATATACATCATGAATATCACAATTTAGTTATTGGATTTCTCAAATAGTAACATGTCACGTGGTTATATTGCTTACTTTGACTTTAGTCCTGCAATGCTGCAAACACCTGTAAATACTCCCGACAGCCATTGTTGACGAGTGTATCGTCAATAAAAGCGATCAGCATGCTCAAAGTATACTTTTGTAGTGTTTCCTCCTAAAACTCGTAAGATGGGTTGTCAGAAGTTAGGCATCTGTTTCACTTGTTTCTGAGTATATCATCCTCAAATCAATAATTTTGTCGTTGCTGCTGTCATTTGGCTTAACATTAATGTAACACGACATTATACTTGTGTTTTTAAGGTGTTGGTCTTCGATCGGAAATCACAGCTGTTGAGATTTCAAAGAACATATGTATACATCGTGGCTCATAGAAGCATTCTGAGCTGGAGCGAGGTCATGCCGGTGGACAGTCTTGTATTTATGCGTTCAATAAAAAAAAAACGGTTTTTGACTACGAGCTGAAGCAGCGTGATTCGATTGCTGATAAGACCGGTATACAAATACGACACTACATGTGCCTTGACAATGAATTGTGTATGCTACGTATAAATAACACCATACAATATTACATGGGTTAGGCATATAAATGTGCTTGGTTTCTAGATGTTTTCAGCTTTACATCTCATATGGACCGCTAAGTTGTTGATATGACTTTTATCGTCCTTCAAGTGGAGAAATGTATCCTTTATTGCGTTACGGAAATATATGTTCGGTTAAAGTTGGAATCAATTTTAAAATCTGCCAAATTTAGCATTCTCGTTTGTCACGCAAACTTGAAAGTGCATCTCGAGAATAGTCGGGAATATATAGGAAATATGCACAGTTCGACAACAGATACTCGGAAAATTGCCGTTAATCGTGCATGAAAACAGTCAATAGGGAATGATCGGCCTGCCTATATTGCCGGTTTCCACAGTATCTAGACAAATACCAATGACGTCATCAGACATTGTATAGAACTCGCCCACAAGGCGGGCCGCTTTGAGGAAAAAATTGATGCGCCCGAATTTGAATCTTGATTTGGAAACACAATTTCAGTACATAATACACATTTTCAGACCCAAACTTGTGCAATTTCTCATTTCATAAACAAAATAAAGCTATCGCAGAATGAATAAATGTTGTCGATTCTAAAAGTGATTATAGCTTTAATAAATTGACATCGTCTTACCGTTGATTCTATAATCAATTTATCATTCATCGTCGGGTCAAATCCACACAATCGTTTCTCTTTCTTTCATATTTGAAGAAAAACAAAGGAATATCACTACCATTTACCATAGTGGTAATCACCCAAAACAATTTCACGCTAGATCAATAGTGAACTCTCCAAAATCAGTGACAGGTTCAAAGAAAATCAGGTCTCCGTGAATGCCAGCATAACTAAATCCATGTTTTATTCTAGGTTCCAAATATACCTTAACAACTATCGGGGCAAGGGTGATTACTCAAGTCCCTGGATGGGATCCTGCGATTATATCCCGATAACCACGGTCACCATACCCGGCATCGAAATGATCAAACACTCCTAAATGCAACATAATCTTCACAAAAAGAAGTCTGCTCTTTGACGGAACGCTTGAACAAGAGAATATTTAAGGATGATCCATGAAAATAGAATTTAACAATTATTCTTAGTGTTTTTATCTACGACGGAAACAATACACTTTCACTCGAGACAACCCTGTCTTTATCCGTACTTATTTTTTTTACTTGCCGGAATCGAAGATTCGGCAAATATGTTGATCGGTTGTGTATGTCTGTCTGTTTGTTTCTGACTAGAATCGAATATTTGTCAAGTATTTGGGATTTTTTTTGTATTCGTGTATGTCTGTGTGTTATCTTATATTATCTAAAGATTTCGCTACTGGCCATAGTATCGATTGGGAAATCATGAAATATACTGGCCATAGTATCGATTGGGAAATCATGAATAAAATATAATACGATGAAAAGATTCATGGCTAGCAAAGGTAGTTCCGAGACTCTTTGATAGATTCGAGGTTAAATATCAAGTTCAGGCAACGATCCTCCACATAAAGATGCCCAACTAGAACTCACGAATGGTGATAGGTGAACGATGGGACCGCCTAGGAGATACTGTGTTTCGATATTGACAGAGCGAAAAAGTCGGGTTCCTTGCGATCATTTTTGTGCTGCGCCCAACTGCAGCAACAACAGAAGAATTTGTCACAATAAAAGGAAAAGGTAAATGAATAGGTAAATATAATAGTTGATATCAAGATATGTGTCGTTGATTTAACGTATCATCATCACGTATCAACGATATCAGTAGATCACCGATTATCGCACATTTCTTATTCCACCTCACCGTAACTGATTCTTCTATCTCGGCTGTGGACTCTTGGCTTGATAATTATCATGAGCCATTGGATCTACTCGCGCTTGGCTTATGTATGTTTAATACTCAGATACAGTCATGGATTACCAGTTTTTATTAGTCTAGACAAACCTTTTTTCAGGACCAAAAGATGGGTTTCCAATTCGAGGTGACAAGATTGCTGAAAAAGAACCCACCAGAATATTAGCAGAACTGTGTATTGTGTGGAGACCACTTCGAGGAAAGTCAGTACTTGAATGCTGCAGCTCCAAAGCCACGCATCGTACAGTAAGTTATATTTGAATTCAATCAGAATAGTATAGACAATACCAGCAACTGGTATTTCCATAATTATGTCATGAAAGTTGAAAACATATTTTATTATTCTTCGAGGAAAGTCAGTACTTGAATGCTGCAGCTCCAAAGCCTAGCCTCGTACAATAAGTTATATTTGAATTAAATCAGAAAAGTATTGAAAAAACTGATATTTTCATAATATATGTCATTAAAGTTAAAAATATATTTTATTTTCAAACAGGAAATGAATACAAGACCCCAGCAACATATCCCCATTTATTTTTCAAGATCCAGCAGTCATTGCGTCCTTGCGTTAAAATTCCCACAATTACTCAAATCGATAGCAAAGCTATCTTCGGCACCTGCATCATCACGTTCGTCGTTCGGTGACCCTGGCAATCGAAGAGATCGCCATCAAGGAGTCCTTGACATTGATGATGGACGACATCTGGTCGAAGGTTTCGCGGAGTAGGGAACTGAATGGATAAATGACATAACTAAAAAATACCACAGTATTCATGTCTCACGGAAGCAGGTGGAAGCAGGTGGAAGCAGGTGGAAGCAGCCACTGGGTTACTTCATGCGAACGGCCCATTGGGTGGACCGACCATGTCACGGCTCCTAACCCAATGCTTTGAGGAACTGAACTCAGCGGGTGTGCGAGTTCTGGTTGTTGTTTGTGACCAGGACTCCAACAACCAGACTATGGTGGATTCTATGTTGAACATCAAGCTGGACAAGCCATACTTCATGCATGAAGACCAGAAGATTTTCGTCATGTATGATCCATCTCACCTTATTAGGAGCATCAGGAATATTTTCCAAAACAACGGCTACAGCGTCGATGGGGAGGATAGTCTTCGGCAGCATGTGCACGATTTCTTCGACAAAGATATCAACAAGCCAATCCGGATGACGCCTTGTTTCACAAGCAAACACATCAACCTGCCTCCGATGGCTCATCTGAGGGTGTACCTGTCCACTCAGTACTGAGCTATTCAGTAGCTTCCGGAATGGCAACAATGGCGCTATGATATATAATCTCCAGTAAGAATCGAAAGTTTTGAATTTCTATTTTATACAGAAACTTTCGAAATACATCAGTTTTTGGTAGTGGTGGGTTGATATGTGCATATTGCAGAAGAGTTTTAGTCTTGTCTTTTTTTCTTGAAATCACCCCAATCTCACTATGGTTTATCATATGCATTATGTGTCTATTGAGATGTATTGTTTGACTGAATGAATGACTGTTTGTGAATCTGAAATACAGTACTACTAGCACTACTACTACGGCGAACTTGATCGAAAAATTCGATCAATTGTTCAACGTCTTCAACAGTCGGACTCTAGCCATTGGAGCGCTGATGAAGCATGCCTTCAGCAAAACGAGTGGGCACGATGAGTTCCTGTTGGAGCTTCTATCATGGCTACACAGCTTCAAATCCAAAGGTGCACAATTTTTGTCCAGCACAATCTTGTCGTTATTGTGTGAATAAATTACAGCCCTCTATATTCAGAGGCATACATCTGCAAATCAATTCCATCGAGTTTCCAGGCATCGGGTTCAAGTTTTTGGTTTACATTTGTGAGCTCCAGTTTGGTAATGGTGTATATTTTGCACAGGGATGCGACAAACACCATGTTTGAAGGGGTGGCAGCTTGCCATAAAGTGCCTTCTCCTAATGTGGCAGTTCATGGAAAACAACTACCTGGACATCAAGTTCCTCTTCGAAAAAAATCCGTTTAAACCCGGATTGCCTCGAGAACCTGTTTTCCATCACCAGGAACAAGGGTGGAAAGATACAACCCAGATACCACACGATGTAAAGCAGCCTTCCGGTAGGTCAATGTAAGTATCAATCTATTACCACCGATACAGCCAAATTTTGATGATTCCAATAACAAACATAATATACAACATTTTGCAATAGAAACAAAGCCCGACCAAATACTTTATCAAAAGACACACTGGCGTCATCAGGGGCAGACAGTGTGGTAAATGTAGTTGTTTCTACTGTCACCTGGTGGAATTAGTATACAACTGCCCAACAACTTATGAAAATAATTTAGAACTCCGAAACAAACCCCCATGGAATAGATATATGACAAGTGCATAAGTACCTGATCACAAGCCAAAAGGCTACTGAGTTGATGGTTCAATATTTCTCTTTGGATTCTCTATGGTTTGCATAGTTTGTTTTCCTCAACTATTCAACTAGTTTGTAGACACCCATTGCACTTCTCTTTGTCTATTTTAAATAAAAATTAATATGTAAAAATGTCCACTCATAGTTCATACATGTTGAGAAAGGACAGTCGACCTAGTATGCAGTAAATACAGTATGTAGGTGGTAAAACGACTTTTCCATAAATCACAGGTGATGGTTGAAGCTATTTTCGACCCCATCAAGAGTGCTAACTGCGAAGAGGGTGTCGATACGTTTCTCCTCACACTCTACAATATCTCCACGCAAGCTACTGAACCAAAGACCACAGACTCAGACACTGCATCCAAGGGATCGGACCTGCCAGCAAGTGTCAAAAAAACCCTGATGAACTGTCCAGTGTCCAACTTCCCGACAGAGCCAGTTGTCCAAGTGCATGACGGCAGCAGTTTGTCAATGCAGGAAAACAATGTCGTTGCATACATTGCTGGCTACGTTGCCAGAAAACTTAGATCCAAAGTATATGAGAGCTGTAGTTTGAAATTAGTTGGTGCCTATGATGACAAGCATGAAGCTCATCAATTCCTCTACATGAAAAACTATGCTGATGCCAAACAGTGACTGGTATTTCCCAGCAAGAGCTTGTCTACGCTGATGAAAGCACTGGAACTGAGGTTCAGAACCGTAATTGTTGAACTAGTGCTAAAACCAATGGTAAAAGCAAGGTTGCTTGTGGATTTGTGTGACAATGTAGATGTCACGAGTATTCATTGTGGTCAATGTTATCTCTAAAGACTTGTATATGATCTGTTCATCAATATCCGGATACATTTCGTGCTCAGAGAAAACAACAGAATGCTGATGGCGAACAAACAGAAAAGCAATGAAGTTTGGGATATATGTGAATGATTGATTGATTGCGGTCTTTTGTAATTCAGTCATAGTGTCTTGTTTGTTGAGTAATCCGGTGTCAATTACATGTATGCTAGCTTTCTTGTGTGTCACGTATGCGAATCCAATTGTTTTCGGACTGGACTAAACTGGTAGGTATCGTGTTAATTAGGGACATGAATTTGATCGTAATACAACAAATCGACTGTCGTGTCTTTTTTCTATTTTTCTGCTTCTACTGCGAGGGCTAATCAGATCAGCACACAGCTTTGCCGGTTGAAGCGTAATAAATAGCTTATGTAAGTAACATATTTTTAATATTTTGGTGTTTAGTAAACAACTAATGTGTTTTCATTTAATGAAATAATGAAAAGACGATGGATCGAATGAGTCGATTTTTCTGACATTTCGCCATTTGTTCTGATAGCTTGTGGGCGTGATTTTTTTGCTAACGGTATCTCCTAGGCGACGCCATTATCGCGACTATCACGTTTTTTTCCATCCGTTAGTTTGAGTTTGTCATCTTTATGTGGAGGATCGTTGGGTCACAGCCACACAAAACATCAAAATCACATAATCGAACAACTACTGTTCTGTTTGTCGTAGAGACTTCAGACTCTCCCAAATGATCTAGATAGTAATATGACCTTGATGTCGGTTAAGGTCAAAATTCTCATCAAAATGTAATCGCCGATTTTTCTGAAACAAACATGAACATTCGATGTGGAGGTAGCATGATTCGACCAGCCATTGATACGTAGCGTTTCCTATGCCAACAATAATGTCCCATTATGACGAAAATCACGGCATCACAGATTTCTCTGTTCATAAATTTGATATAATGCAACATTTCACTATTATTTCTGAAAGGTCACGATCAATAAGATTTTTTTCTATATATTTTTTTTTGAAAACTCAATGATGTGCATCAACCATGGGCTCCTGTTTCAGAGCCCTCCAGTGTGTCAAATTCTTTGAGGAAGAAAACCTCCCACACCCGGTACTGTTCATAAATGCAAGATGAACTCACTACTACGGAAGCGTATCAGGGCCACATGAGTTTTTTTTTTCAACTCAATTTGTCGACTTTTAATCTTGATAAATCGACTTATTATCTCGATTAATCGAGATATCTTCTCGATAAATCGAGATATTATCTCAATAAATGGCATTATCATCTCGAAAAATCGAGTTAGTTGTCTCAATAAATCAACTTGATATCTCCATAAATCGACTTATTTTATTTTTAATAAAAATATTTTTAATCGACTCGATATTTTAACTCGATTAATCTAGATAATATCTCGATTTATCGATATTATCTCGATAAATCGAGTTAATAAATCGAGTAAGTTATCTCGATAAATCGACTTATGTCTAAAGCCGGCTATACACTATACGACGCGACCACGACGCGACGGCGACCCGACGGCTTCACGACGATTCGTCGTGAACCCGTCGGCAATGATGTACAGCTATACATTACACGACGAATCGTCGCGTCTTTGAAGTTTCATTTTTGCTCAATGTGTTTTAAATATTGATTGTTAACCTATCGGGGTTCGGTCGTTTTTCCACATTCGCCAAAACAATGCACAAATGATATGTGATCTGTACATGTAAAAATTATACACTTGAACATTTTATTCTACAATATGAATGAAAAACTGAACGTAATCATCTAAATATTTTTCGGGATGCCATAAAACAGTAACAATGGCCAAAAAATGTTTGTCGATATTTCTAGACATTGAATCAGTTATAACTTCGTGCACCTCAAACTTATAGTAGCCTAAATGTCCGTTTCAAAAGGCTGAAGCTCGCATGCACCACGACAAAACGTCACAAAACCGTCATACACTACACGACGCGACCGCGACGCGACGATTAGTCGGCACAAATCAGTCTCCACGACTGAACATTTCAGTCGGAGAGACGAGTAGTCGTGAAGCGGTTTTCATTCGTCGTGAACCCGTCGTGAGTGGCTATACACTATAAGACGGGTCGTCGCGTCGCCGTCGCGTCGTGGTCGCGTCGTGTAGTGTATAGCCGGCTTTAGGCATTTAAAGTTCAAGCAAAATGGAAATATGTTTAGAGTCACATCATTCGTATTGAACACTATACTGAGTAGGCTTATATCGACCATAATAACGGTAACTATTGAATATAACAGATCAAACTACCGAATTAAAAACTGTAGTGAAGTTACTATATCACTATCTCTTCGAAAGATGTGCAACATGTGCATGAATTAGTATGATTGGTTTTTTTTCAAAATTATTTAGCTATTAAACATGGAATGAGGTATATTCGTAACGTTATCTGGAACAGCTTCTCCAATTGGATAGTTTGGTAATATTTCAGTGATTAATGTAATGAATACTAATCATATAATTCATATAGTTTTCAATATGAGTAATCAGTATATTTTTGTCCTATTGTTGCCAAGGAAACCAATGATTTTTAAAAATCATTTGCCCCTGATACGCTTCCGTACACTAAAGATATTGGCTTGGATACATTATAGGCATATGATGGCCTGCGTAGATTACGATTTTCAGCGATCTTTGTATTGGTTGGTTTGACATATCTCAGTAAACCAGCGACAAAGTCGCTACTTCGTTGGTGAAAATATAATGGGTTTTTTTTTTTTGCGTCTTTGATGAAATAACAGTAACATTACATTTAATGTATATTCGAAATTTCCCTAAAATCTCAGTCGCGTGTTTCTTTTTTTTTTACTGTAAACCTGATTATCCATTCTCAAGTATAATACAGCCTGTTCGGTGAAATGGATCTCATGGCTTGCAGCAGGTCGATATGTCTGGTAGATATAAAAATATGGCAGTTTTTCGTGGAGATTGTCTGTGAATTGGCCAGCTCAGTAACCTGTACATACGTGACATCACAAGGGTCGATTAAGTTAATTAAGCTGGTAATTAAGCAATTAATCAAACCACTCAGTGTTCAACCAGTGGCAAATTGTATGTGCTAATTTACCGCGTAACTGGTACATTTTCAACATACGTGAATAAAAACATAATCAGCGCTCAGTAACCTGTACGTATTGGTTGTCGGGGTCATGGTTACGCAGTGTATGTACCATTACGGCAGTGGGGTGTGGTTCACGGTTACACGGCATAACCATGATAGTCTCAAACGCATTATTATTTTATTATTTCATAATAATAATAAATGGTTCTCATATGGCGTTTTATCAACGTTACACACATAATCGAAGCGTTTCATAATTTTGAATTTTGGATGTGTGAGAGTGGTCACTGCCAGGATACAAGTCGTTCTCAGAGGGGTCATTTATATCTGTTCACAACATTTTTTGAGATGGGACCGCCATTTTCGTGTTATCCGAGTCACGGGCACACTGCAACCACGTCCATAACTCTTAAGCACACGACACGCACTAGGACATGCTATGACCTGTGCTATGACCAAATAGGCGGGATATGCCATTCGTACACGTGTAAAGTTTCCTTACTGTTATTCCTGTGTCGTTTCTCGCACAGTAATGGATCCATCGGCAGCTAAACCGTCTGTTCATATTCACATGTTTGGCTGATTATCGATAACCAAATGATCAGTAACTGGGTTTTTTTTAATTCCGCACGCAGACACAACTCAATGCCCTCAATATTCAGTACTCATTTGTTGGCGTCACTCAATGTGGTACTTCTGTGACACTTAAAAGTTAATAGACTAATTTTCGGACCTTAACTCAAAACTGTCTTTTTCTGCAAAATAGGTTGCAGTTATAACATATAAGCTTTTATTGAGAGCGAACAAGACATAGTGTAAGATATTTCCATGTGGTTACACCACCTCCCAAGCTCTGACAAAGTGATATTGGCAGGGGAAAACAATTCCAAATAAAAAAAAAATTCTGTAGTCTCAGAAAAATAGACTACAAAACCAACTTTGCTTGATCAGATGGATAAATCAAGCATACATGCATGACAGTACTAGCGCCACTTTTCTTTTGTTTGTGCGCCACTGAGAGTTACCTCTGATTTGACCTAGTTCACGCTTGATTGGATCGAACATATATACGAGTAAGCTGGAATCGCATTGCATCAAGGGATACAAAGCACCGAGAATGTCGGTAATGTGAACAAACTCTAAATATCTCCACCAGAAACTCGCAACGAAATCAATTGATAGGGCCGTCTGTTTGAGCATACAAGTGCAGATATATAACTGTTATGTTTTCTTCGTTCGATCAGAAAGGTATGGAAAAATCCATAACCTAATGCCAATATCACTTTCAAGATGAACAAATGAGCCACGGTTCGAAATGTCTCGCCCCTGAAAAAGATGTCAATCAAAATTGCTTCTTAAAAATTAAAATGTGTTTTATCTGGAAACACAAAACACATGATCACACTAATCATCCTACTATATAATGTTTATGTTGTAATACTGACCAGTGATTTTCAATGTGTTCTGTTCCTGACTGGATTTTTCCTGTATGTTGTATGCATTACTCTTTTTCTCCGTTGATCGGAGGTAGAATAAAATAAAATAAATATATAATTCACCGAAACTATATTCCGTTGTTTAGGTTTATCACACAGTAAGTAAGTCTTCTTACTTTACATCACCATGATCACCAAATCGCCCAATTTCGTACTTCTGTGACACTTAAAAGTTAATAGACTAATTTTCGGACCTTAACTCAAAACTGTCTTTTTCTGCAAAATAGGTTGCAGTTATAACATATAAGCTTTTATTGAGAGCGAACAAGACATAGTGTAAGATATTTCCATGTGGTTACACCACCTCCCAAGCTCTGACAAAGTGATATTGGCAGGGGAAAACAATTCCAAATAAAAAAAAAAATCTGTAGTCTCAGAAAAATAGACTACAAAACCAACTTTGCTTGATCAGATGGATAAATCAAGCATACATGCATGACAGTACTAGCGCCACTTTTCTTTTGTTTGTGCGCCACTGAGAGTTACCTCTGATTTGACCTAGTTCACGCTTGATTGGATCGAACATATATACGAGTAAGCTGGAATCGCATTGCATCAAGGGATACAAAGCACCGAGAATGTCGGTAATGTGAACAAACTCTAAATATCTCCACCAGAAACTCGCAACGAAATCAATTGATAGGGCCGTCTGTTTGAGCATACAAGTGCAGATATATAACTGTTATGTTTTCTTTGTTCGATCAGAAAGGTATGGAAAAATCCATAACCTAATGCCAATATCACTTTCAAGATGAACAAATGAGCCGCGGTTCGAAATGTCTCGCCCCTGAAAAAGATGTCAATCAAAATTGCTTCTTAAAAATTAAAATGTGTTTTATCTGGAAACACAAAACACATGATCACACTAATCATCCTACTATATAATGTTTATGTTGTAATACTGACCAGTGATTTTCAATGTGTTCTGTTCCTGACTGGATTTTTCCTGTATGTTGTATGCATTACTCTTTTTCTCCGTTGATCGGAGGTAGAATAAAATAAAATAAATATATAATTCACCGAAACTATATTCCGTTGTTTAGGTTTATCACACAGTAAGTAAGTCTTCTTACTTTACATCACCATGATCACCAAATCGCCCAATTTCGTACTTCTGTGACACTTAAAAGTTAATAGACTAATTTTCGGACCTTAACTCAAAACTGTCTTTTTCTGCAAAATAGGTTGCAGTTATAACATATAAGCTTTTATTGAGAGCGAACAAGACATAGTGTAAGATATTTCCATGTGGTTACACCACCTCCCAAGCTCTGACAAAGTGATATTGGCAGGGGAAAACAATTCCAAATAAAAAAAAAAATCTGTAGTCTCAGAAAAATAGACTACAAAACCAACTTTGCTGATCAGATGGATAAATCAAGCATACATGCATGACAGTACTAGCGCCACTTTTCTTTTGTTTGTGCGCCACTGAGAGTTACCTCTGATTTGACCTAGTTCACGCTTGATTGGATCGAACATATATACGAGTAAGCTGGAATCGCATTGCATCAAGGGATACAAAGCACCGAGAATGTCGGTAATGTGAACAAACTCTAAATATCTCCACCAGAAACTCGCAACGAAATCAATTGATAGGGCCGTCTGTTTGAGCATACAAGTGCAGATATATAACTGTTATGTTTTCTTTGTTCGATCAGAAAGGTATGGAAAAATCCATAACCTAATGCCAATATCACTTTCAAGATGAACAAATGAGCCGCGGTTCGAAATGTCTCGCCCCTGAAAAAGATGTCAATCAAAATTGCTTCTTAAAAATTAAAATGTGTTTTATCTGGAAACACGAAACACATGATCACACTAATCATCCTACTATATAATGTTTATGTTGTAATACTGACCAGTGATTTTCAATGTGTTCTGTTCCTGACTGGATTTTTCCTGTATGTTGTATGCATTACTCTTTTTCTCCGTTGATCGGAGGTAGAATAAAATAAAATAAATATATAATTCACCGAAACTATATTCCGTTGTTTAGGTTTATCACACAGTAAGTAAGTCTTCTTACTTTACATCACCATGATCACCAAATCGCCCAATTTCGTACTTCTGTGACACTTAAAAGTTAATAGACTAATTTTCGGACCTTAACTCAAAACTGTCTTTTTCTGCAAAATAGGTTGCAGTTATAACATATAAGCTTTTATTGAGAGCGAACAAGACATAGTGTAAGATATTTCCATGTGGTTACACCACCTCCCAAGCTCTGACAAAGTGATATTGGCAGGGGAAAACAATTCCAAATAAAAAAAAAAATCTGTAGTCTCAGAAAAATAGACTACAAAACCAACTTTGCTTGATCAGATGGATAAATCAAGCATACATGCATGACAGTACTAGCGCCACTTTTCTTTTGTTTGTGCGCCACTGAGAGTTACCTCTGATTTGACCTAGTTCACGCTTGATTGGATCGAACATATATACGAGTAAGCTGGAATCGCATTGCATCAAGGGATACAAAGCACCGAGAATGTCGGTAATGTGAACAAACTCTAAATATCTCCACCAGAAACTCGCAACGAAATCAATTGATAGGGCCGTCTGTTTGAGCATACAAGTGCAGATATATAACTGTTATGTTTTCTTCGTTCGATCAGAAAGGTATGGAAAAATCCATAACCTAATGCCAATATCACTTTCAAGATGAACAAATGAGCCACGGTTCGAAATGTCTCGCCCCTGAAAAAGATGTCAATCAAAATTGCTTCTTAAAAATTAAAATGTGTTTTATCTGGAAACACAAAACACATGATCACACTAATCATCCTACTATATAATGTTTATGTTGTAATACTGACCAGTGATTTTCAATGTGTTCTGTTCCTGACTGGATTTTTCCTGTATGTTGTATGCATTACTCTTTTTCTCCGTTGATCGGAGGTAGAATAAAATAAAATAAATATATAATTCACCGAAACTATATTCCGTTGTTCATGTTTATCACACAGTAAGTAAGTCTTCTTACTTTACATCACCATGATCACCAAATCGCCCAATTTCTGTCTCAAATTGCATGAACTCTTGAAATCAATATGTGAATGCTTTACCCAAAATTTTCAACAGCAGAGTCCAGATGAGTCCCCCCCCCCATCCAGGAATGCATGAGAAAAATATATGCGGAAACCAAAGGCACAAAAACCCTGCATCAGTATTAGCGTATTGCATGTATTTTAAATATTTCCAACGAAATACTCAGTAAGTCTACGTTCTTTGGTTAAAAGAATCATCTTCACCCAAAAACTTTAACTGAAATCCTCATTCGTTTAACATTGGCGGAATAAGTCCAGAATCATCAAATATTCATTAAAAATGAAAGAAACAAAAAATCCCATACATAACTCATTATCGTGTTTACTTCAAAAACAATTGCTGGTAAAGTTACAAAAGAATTACACGAAAAACTCAACCAAAAACTATAACCGAATCCTCATTCATTCATTATTGGCCAAATTGGTGCTTCTGTGCTTCTGTTCAACTATGCTTCCATATCAGTGGCGTGTAGTGTTTATGTTCATGAGATGAAATATCGGAGTGCACATGTGCATGAAAAGATATCCTATAGTAAACTCACCAGAAGCCATTAATTCTCCAGAGACCTGAGTTCTTCTTCCAGCTCCTGAAAAACATCCCATCCGTTCATTGGAAGGAGGGTCGCACCAGGAACGACCTCTGGGAATCTGCCATCGTCAAATTTGTTGCCACTCAAAATTTTCTGCTCTTGTATGATTTGCATGTCTCCTGCTTTGAGTTGTCTGTGGGCTTGTCTTGGTTGCTTTAACGGGGGAGAGCTTCAGAGCAGACCCTAAACTGTCGAGTTACGCAGTGCACTCTGGATGGCCGAGGTGGCGCGTCCGCACCCATCTTGGAGATACTCGACTAGGCCTACTTGTTTCATGCTTTCTCTGAGTCGTTCTTCCAGATCCAGATAAGAACCCGCTGTGTAATTATCGTCCATTGGTTTGGATGCCCTGGGTGGACACGTCGCTCCGACTGCTTCTGGACTGTTCTTCCATCTTGAATTCCTCCATCATTGTCGAACAGGCACGAACTACTGACATTGGTCTTCAGCGTCTTCAATTGTCTTCGCTAGCTGTTGCTGTCGCGTGTTTCACCTTGTCAACGAAAACCATGTTTTGGGGTTCGGTTTCAACAGCACAGCAACTTGCCACTTTTGATGTTAACCCCTTTCTGTAGGATGCGTAGATTTTCACTGCGGCTAATCCATGATCGCGGTACTGTATCAAAAGTCTCCTTTCCTCTCTTTCCTTCAGCCCAGATAGCTTTGTTGTACCCTTCTTCAGTCTTCGGCGAGGCCATGTTTCACATATTAGAAGCTGTGAGCAAAGACTTTACTTTCGTTGTTTCTACAACAAACGACATGAAATCCACCTGATAACAACCATTTGTTGTATTTACAGTGCACCACCATAACTAACACAACATTCAATAATACAAGACTTCATGAGCAGTATCAGGAGCATTTAATGAAAACAAAATCAGTATCATTCTGTGCTGGTATTGTAGTTAATTCGCCTGCACTCACGTTCCGGTGCCGTACAGATTGGTCGTCCAGATTTCTTACTAGAAACTAAATCATATTTGCATGAGTTTGGGTGGGCATGGAGTATGAAACAAGTGGTATGTTTCCTCAAAAGGCAGCAGCAAGGCCTCTCATAAGTCATTTCTTCACCTTCAGTCCGATGACCTATTGCCATGGGGATGCTTCCGTCGTCGTC
This sequence comes from Terebella lapidaria, assembly GCA_949152475.1. Lineage (NCBI taxonomy): Eukaryota > Metazoa > Annelida > Polychaeta > Terebellida > Terebellidae > Terebella > Terebella lapidaria. The sequence continues at coordinate 21,563,694 of OX424555.1, forward strand.
CGTCTACATTTTTATCTTTAACATTTATGATCGAATCTTAACACCTTAAACTAGTTTGAGAGAGTTATTTTTTAGTTTATGACTTTCGCAATTTTTTTTTCAAAATAGCAGCCATTTTCGACAAAAAATACGACCAATTTCTGACTCTGGCTGCTATTATTTTCAGAAACTGTTCAGACCGTTTTGAGATTTGAGTTTCAAAAGATTCTCCTTGTATACCTCTGTAATGTGTATACGTTTTGTTGTCCTTGAATCGCTGGTCTGCGCGTGGCGGCCATTTTGATTTTTTCGACGGGTCCCAAATGGGACTTTCCCATGTTAAATTTCCCTATGCTTTATCATGGCACACATTATTGCTGAAATCTCACTTAATATTGGCCTTAGAGATTAGGAATCAATTGTGCACATATAGGAAAAGATATATGCTGAATATTCTTGTGACCTTGAATTTGACCTTTGAATTAAGTTTCAAAGCCCTGGGTCAAAATGGCTAATATCTTTGCTGAAATGGCACACATTATTGCTGAAATCTCACTTAATATTGACCTTAGAGATTAGGAATCAATTGTGCACATATAGGAAAAGATATATGCTGAATATTCTTGTGACCTTGAAATGGCTAATATCTCGCCTATCATTGACGTTACAGCTCAGGAATCAACTGTGATATAGATTGTAGACATGATAAATGCTGAATATTCTTATAACATTGAACTTCATTTTTGAACTTAGTTTCAAGGTCAGCGCACAAAATGGCTAATATCTCATTTATTATCGACTTCACAGCTTAGGCATCAATCGTGAACATATAGGAAATATATGCGGAATATTGTCGTGATTATGAATTTGACCTTTGGTCTCATTTTCAAGGTCCCAGGACAAAATGGGTAGTGTCTCATTTATTATCCACTTCACCACTTGAGGAGCAATTGTGGACATACAGGAAATGATATATGCCGAATACTCTGATGACCTTTAATTTGACCTTTAACTTCATATTCCAGGTCACAGGAAAATTTTGTTGTTTTATGATTGAAATTACAATCAATAATTGTGGACATATAGGGAATGATAAACGCTGATTATTCTCATGACTTCGAGTTTAACAAGTGACCTTATCCAAGGTCACGGAACAAAATGGCTAATATCTAACACATGAAACATATATCGTTCAATAACCTTTCTTAGCCTTTGGACAATTTGTTTTCTCTGTATGAGAGCGAATGAATTTTCAGGGGCCATATATAATAGTCTTTCAGAACAGCCGAGATGTAGGTCTTGAGCGCTTTGTACTTCTTAGTGAATTTACTGTTCTCTGTTTCGGCGAATCTTTTACACACTCGCTGATTTAGGTTGATCCCGATGTGGACGTACTTCTTCAGAGCTTGCATTAGGTTTTCGAAAGGGAATGCGGAAAATTCGTGGATGTCGATAAATATTGAAGATCTTCGGGTAGATGCCACACATGTACGCTGTAATCCAAAAAAGTTGCACCCGAGTACGGATAGTGCATCTCGAATGAACTCGAGGGTTAGTTCCGTGTAAAATTGAGGTACCTCAATAGGTAGATCGCCGTCCATTTGTTTAAAGCTGAAGTACAACATCATTTACATCTTTTTCCATCGGTTCCTTTGACACCTTTGAGAGCCAATGACAGTTTTTGCAAGACGAACTGCGCATGCGCACGTGAATGAAATTCGGGAGTAGATGAGACCGAGTTCATGACCATAAGAAGCCCCATTGAGATTCGCATCTTGTCAAATCGTGAAACTCGTTACAAAATGACTGGTAAATATTAGTTATTCAATTATCGATTTCTCAAGAATGTAATCAAGCGCTTGGTCGTTTGGTACAAACGATCGGCCATCGATATAATCGCTGATTGAATCCAACACTATGTAATGCATGACATATCTCTGTGTCATTACGATAACCTTACATTCGTGTTTGTCATTTACTACACATGTCTGTGTATCCCACCGAAAAATGAGGAACAATTAAATTCCGACACATACGAAAGTCCGATATGCATAAAGTCACCTCCAAAAGTTCTGGCCCACTTTAAAATTTTGAGTTTTTTTCCCCATTGTATGCCACGTTTGAATGTGTTTACAGTTGAACACAGTCATGAGTGTAATTTATATATGTGCCAATGTGACACAAAGTATTTTAGAAGTCTTTCTAAGAATTTAAAATGTATAATTCAACAATTGTGGAAAGTTGAATCAATTTTGCACTAATTTTCAACAGAAGTTAATCTTTTCATGAATATGGTAACCATGTTCATAACATCATAAAGGGCAAATCAAAAAAAAAATAACAAACTGATATCTATATGACACAGCTCACACAAACTTTGGTCATTTTCGACACATCTTATGACTGCCTCGAGTCTGGATACAAGCCCGATCCGGGCTGGCATGAATCACACCAAGTCCTCACACCTCTTCCTGGAAACTCAGTTCCCAAAACCATGGTTGTGGCTTCCTAGTTTTGCTAGGTTGGACCTCTGACTTTGAGGCCTAAAAAAAGATTTTCTGTTTCTCGTCCCCGCCCGCCTGTGTTCAAAAGCAGCCACCCGGATTTTTTTATTTGCGAAAAAATAAAAAGTGTTCCCGCCCCTAAATCAAACCTATATAAATGAAATCATTAAAGTCATGTGTTACACTTTACTTCAATTCAAAAGGCTTGATTTATTTGGGCTTGAATGCGTCTCTGCGCAAGTGTTTTTTAATCAATTAGTAAATCAAATTTATTTTCATATGTGTGAAATGTCGTCCCAACAAAAATAAAAAATAAAAAGTGCCTCTCTACCCAATTTTCTCTCGAGCTGAGGACGGTATTTTTTGCAAAATAAAAAATGAAAAATAAAAAATAAAAAGTCCCTCCTTACCCAGTTTTGAAAAAAAAGGAGGACGAGAAACAGAAAATTATTTTTTTTAGGCCTGACCTTTGAGAGATTTGACCAATATTTGCCCACAGGATCTGGATGACGCTCAGATCCGGACTTTGTGTTGGCCATTGTGGCACTGATGCCGTTCGACTCTTCTTCCTCCCACCAACCAGACAAAGAGCAATGGCAGGGTGTGCCATCATCTTGCAGTGTTTTGGGCCCTGTACTCGAGCACGAGTGCTGATGACACCAGGCTGTCACCGAGGATGCCCTTGAATGTGCCGTGTCCTTTTGAACATGCTGATTGTGTGGAGCGGACTGACCCCTCTGCATGACATGCATTTCCTGACCCCAAACCTTGACACAACCACCACCAAATTTTACTGGTTCGGCAGCGTTGCCCTGTGGAAGGTACTCTTTCCCAGCTCTGTGGTGGACGTGGACCCCTATTAATGGAGTAGAGGTTGAAATTGGAATCGCCAGTGAATAAAGCCACTGACCAAACCACTCACGTCCAAACGTCGTAATGACGACAGGAGTCGAGCCTCAGCTGTTTGGCTTTGGAGTGAGGTTAGGCTTCCTTCTGGCCACTCTGCCATTCAAACCGGCTGTTTGCAGAGGTTGGTGCACTCTTGTTCGAGAAGCATGGACACCATGATCGCTACAATGTGCCCTAAAATCACTGCTTGCAGTGACGTACCAGAACTTGGTCATCCCTCGCAGTGCGTACAGCTGGTGTTTCCGATCTTGGGCGGTCTCCAACATCTCCCGTTCCTGTGATTCAGGCTATAACAAGCCTCACTATCTTGCAGGAGTGTCCATCTTTGGCTGCTATAGCCCTCCGGCTCTTTCCGTGATGTTGAAGTCCGCATATCTGGATCGCTCGAATCCGGTAAGCTCAGCCTGGTCAGGAACACGTTGCACTGTGAATTTGTGAAATCCACTGATTTGTGTGCATAATCTTGTGTTGGCGTCTTGAATACTGTGATTTACTCTACTTTCAACATTCTTACATTGAAAGTCACAGATGGGGCATTTTATTGTTTCATATGGGAACAGAAGGTATGCTTCTTCATCATATTCATAAATGCCAATTATATATTACGCTTCTGTTTATGAATATCGTGGCCAGAACACAATGCTCATCGCATGAGAAATCCTGTGTGTGGGCCCAAACTTTTGGAGGTAACTGTAGACAATTAAAAGTAATGTAATCTCAATATATGCCAAAGTTTTTATTCACTACTTGCATACATTCTCAATCCACTGATACCATTATGTATAAGTATTTACAAATTAATAAAAAAAAATAATAACTCCATCACATCTGACAGTGACTCAGTTTCTGGGACTTAAAAAGGAACTTTTGACCAGGACACATCTTCAGATCATACTAGTATATCATAATGCATACATATTCAAACATATTGTATATTACCGGATGTGTACATCATTCAGTCGCTCGGACTTCTTTTTGACCAGACTCAGTGAGAAGGCAAGATTTATATTCATAACGCATTTTTCATGCGATGTATGACTTAGAATTCTTCACAGGGGAGTCAAACGACAGCTTTCTAACTTTCTACCGGCAACTACCGACTCGTATAGCCAAATTTCGAGAAGATGACCATCTACGCCATGTCGTCAACATGGTCTATGGTCATGTTAAGTTTCAGCCTCGAACGTTATCTTGGTATATTTGGGTATTCGATTTTGTTTACAATCGATCAGGAATCGATCAGGATTTGTTCTAACTTCGGACCGAAAAACACATTGGATTGTATTATACGCAAACACACTGTTCTCACCGCTAGCTTCACCGTGATAAAAGCAATCAGCTACACAAATTCGTATGTGAACAAAGAAATTATATGAATGGGCTAACGAATGAATGGCCAACGAATGGGCTAATGAATGAATGGCCATTTTTTCAAGTTTTTGAGCTAAATATAGAACTTGTAGGAAATTGCCGTTCGACTCTCAGGTGACCCATGTCAAGTTTCTGTCATGACTTTATCTGCCATGGAATTTCATGGATTTCCCGGTCATGTGATAAACTTTTGCTTCACGGAATTAAAGTGATAGAAGCCAACACCCTTTTGTTTGTTGAAAAAAACACCGAATTTGTATAAGAAGCGTGAGTATTGTCGGTTCCCTTTTTCTGGTGTATATCATTAGACAGACGACAAGCAATACTGTTGTTTGATTGTTAGTAGAATGTGCAGCAAAAAAGAAAAACTCACAATAGACAACAGTTCTTGGATGACAAATATTATGATTGGAGCATTATTATTTCCAATGAGACTTGAATTTCGTCTAAGGCGCCTCAGGGCAAAGTATAGTAATTAAATTGGCCATTCAACTCAATGCTAAATGGTCTCATTTTGGTGATCCATAACACCTTTCCAAAAAAAAATCCCAGCCTAACCTTTATGCTAGTTTTATCAATTGATGTATTGGACATCGCGTGATAAGCATGAATATATTTGACGACACATGGGATTTTTTGCTATTCTGCCTCGAATGGACCCGGGGTAAAAATACCTCAAATTATGGGTGGTGATGGCCATGCAAAACCCCTTCGCTTCCCCAGCTCCTGAGAAGAACGACAACATGATATTGCCTTGAAAACTGGGTCATTATTTCACAGCAGGGTATTCTTTCACGTGAATATACACGCGTCCTGAAATCTGGCATGAAAAAATATACGAGGTGATGTTTCACAAAGGTTTCCCTTTAAATTGCCTGAGTGAGGTGAACGCTCGCTGATTGGCTGAACGGATTACTGTCCTGTGGCCTTAATATATAGGCGTATCTGAGATATATCAATTCTATTTTGTCAGTAGGTAACATTAAAAACGAAATAAAAACCTGATATCACGATCCATTTCTCTGTTTCAGCCTATTGAATACATAGGTTATATGTGCTGGAAATGGCCAATCTGCCAAATTCTTAGAATTAAAATTGTTGAAAACTCATTGAGTTTTCATGCTAAAGCCTTGAAAATTTCAGGATGAGTATAGATTATAAGTGCAATTAGTATCATGACGTTGACGTTTGATCAATCGTTGGTACAGTTTATTGGCAGTTTGGATTATTCAGTAAAGTAAGATTAAAGAAAAACGTATATTTATCACACTAAAAACGGAAAATTACCTATAGAATTCAGGTGAAAGGTAATAAACCACTAATAATTCATTTAGAGAGTCCATAATATCAAGGGATTATGATCTGTATGCGAACTTGTCTCTAGACTGATGTTGGGGTCAGGGAGGCTGCTTACGATAAGCGTCAGCTGCGGAATAAGGCCGGTCTGAATACTTGTAATCTGGCACAGTGGTGGGCATCTCGTAGGCTCTGACACCTGTAAAAGCCTGAACTATTGAAAGGCATCAATGTCACTAATATTGTGCAAACAAAGTGTAACAACAAGTCATAATTTTGTCGCTGAGCATAGTAAGAACATTTTTGTATGCCGACCGACCATGTAATTTAAGTGTAATCCACAATTTTCCCCCTATCCAACCCAAACATGGCAAATGAACATTGAATTGGGTCGGGAACCTCCAACAGTTACCTAGTTCAACAAATTATGACTTTTTTTGCACTCCCAGGCCACGCGGAGTGAAAATTGAGTGTTTGGTTAAGGGCAAAGTATGTTAATAGGTTTTCCCAAGTTTACAAGAATTCGCGCCACGAACAGTGAGCAGAATGGTTTTCGAAAGTATATGTAAAATACTAGTTACTTTCATACACATGAACACGTTTATGATATACTGACGGTACCGATATTAAATACATTATATTCGTATTTCAAACCATATCACGCTTGTTAATTTTCCTCTCACGTGAGATCACGATTACGAAGATAGGTTTATACCGGAAAAATATAAGTCCATAACTGAGTGGGGTTGTTGGGGCCGTCATTTCGTTCAATTGCAATTTTTGGAGATAAAAAAGTTGACGGATGAAAATGGGTGCAACTCAAGGCCATCAGATTCCGATAAGCCGGAAACAAGGTTATGATTCCTGCGACAGAATATTCAGCGTTTGGTTCACACTCGTTTTCAACTTCCGTTCATATTTTCTCATGATGGGGTCATAATACACGTAACGAGAGTTCACATGGCTCATGCATTTAACTCTGTCTTCTTCCGAAGTGTAGTAGCAGGCGTGCGCACGATAGTGCAGCAGACGTCCAATATTCTCCGGAACTCTATTGATACGGTAGTGCTTGGGTGCACCGGGTTTGTATCCTCGGATGGGGATATGACACAAGTGGTTGTTCATGTGAACGCACCCTAGAGGACTGATAATGGACTTGGTTTGGTAAGGGTGATTTGCACCGATCCTGTATAAGTACCGAACAAAAGCGTTGTTCTCATGGTGTGAGACAGGAACTGTATTGTTCACGAGGAGGTTGTCCGTCAGGAAGAAGTAGTTGACGAAGTTAGCATGGTGAAAAGGGAGTCTATCAGTGAAGTTTGCCAGCAACCTTTTCATCATTCCGAATAGAGTTTCATCTTTTGTGGGGACAATCACTTCGTCCAAGTCAATGACCAAGATATATTTGGTATTGTACATGTGCCGGTAAATGCAGTCATCCAATGTAATGGCGTTCCTTGTGCGAATTTCATCTCTGCTGTCCTCATCGTGTAAACGTTTGTTGTGCCTCAAATGCACATATCCTTGTCGTGAATAATATTCGACAACCTTCAAGCTCTCAGGTTCCAAATCGTAATTGTGTATTCCCACCCATGACACGCCCAGAATCTTCTGAAGTTCCATCCACTCGACGATCCTGTGTGGCTCCACTTGCCCGAAAGACAGCGGCACACATACCCCATATGTATATTTCAATTCATGGTCGGGGTATTCTACAAGGACAGAGTTTGTTTTGTCAAGGTCTCTTCCATAGAAGTTTGAGGAATATGAGATAGAGACCCTGTATGGACGCGTGTTGCCAGGGATATCACACGATACAACATACGCTCGGTAATATTGACCTGCCAACTCCCACGTGTACCACATTGGACCCGTACGCAAGACTATAGTTGACTCCAGAGACACACTCGTCATATCTGTTTTCCAATGACAGTATATATTTGTGGATGGTAATTTCCTGTCTTTGAAAGTCTCCAACGAAGCTAGGACGCTCACCACTGTTCTTGTACTTTCGTTCCAACGATCGTCCCAGAAGGCACTCAAGAGGAAGATACCCATCGGGCCGTCGTCTACAGTTATCCACTCTCCCGTTCTCTCCAAGCAGACATCGTCCATAATCACAGTACTGTTTGGGTTGGTCCATTGTGATTCCACTTCATTGTTTTCATTCGTATCTGCGTTGTTAAGAATGTGGTGTACCAGGACTCGTTCCTTCCTTGTCCATTTCCGCCGACTTGTACTTTGGTAGAAGACAGCTACAGATGCCAGGGTGAATAACGCCAAACATATCTGGGGAAAAATGTTTTGTCAGATATCAATATTGCTGTTTTGTAATGTTGTAATTAAACAATAATCTACTTGAACAGGTTTGACAGCAGACCTTCACTTGGTGGCATAACAGAGAGTAATAAAGTCGTTTATTTCTTTTTGTCATTCTCGTGATTTCAATCATGACTTTTCCAACAAAGCATATGTTGGAGATTTCAACAACAAAATCAATACTGTATCACTGCCCCACTCCTGTCCCCACTCCCCTCAGGGCAGATTAAATATAGCAGGTGTGCCTGAGAGAAAATTATACATTGTATATACCAACCTATTGCCACCAGTACAGTTTTGGCGATGTCAACAAAAAAAACTGATGTACAACGGGTTGGAAATAAACATTATATTCGGTGGTACAGGCTATCACCGATAGATCAATGCAAAATATGTATCATACTGTCTTGTCATCTGAAACGTAGAAGAATCAACTTTTTTTTGGGTATCATCACTGTGCCAAACACAGGCTACAACCAAACTAGCTGTATATCTACATCGATATTTATTTTACTATTTGTATCACTGCACGGGATCAATTTTGTGCGACAATACGTGAAATTCGCGATGTCAATGTTTGACAAATTTGTTGTCACAAAAATATATTTGCACTGTCCAGCTGCCTTGAGAGCAACTGTCGATCAGTTTGACACATGAAACGAACATTTAGCAGTTTTATGGGCGGCACTATGATTTTGTTCAAGGCTACGCAACGTCTATTGCAAACTTGGTGGGGATATCATTCCAGCCTCATAATTTTGTGCATATTGATTTTGGGGAAGGTGAGGACACCTGAGAAAGACCATGCGATATACTACGATGTGATGTCCCCAGCCTAAACTCGAAGTCAAGGTCTGATAAAAGGTCTAATTTAGGCGTATCAGTATCTGGAAATGGGGAATTTGTTACATGATCATAGTCTGGTGACAACGGTACTCGAATAATATCATACATAAAACGGGGATATCTAGCCTACTCAATGTCTGATGTTCCACGCTTTCATGATATTGCAGAAAGGCATATCACATAGTTTTGTTCACTCGAATATCATACGATCAACTAGACCTGTCATCTGCACGAGCGTCGTCACAGCGAAAAACGTACCCTGTCGTATAACCATTGATTGATAATGTGTGTCACATAACATTAATACGCAATAAATAAACTGACCGATGCATGTATTCTGACATGAACCACATCACATTGTGTTCAACATTCATTAACACACGTGCCTTGATTTTGTCGTGCCTGTAGCACCCAAAAATCACCATACATGTAAAATATAATTTAAAAACAATTGACTCATTTTCTCACATCATTGATTAATTATATGATTTAATATTCAATCTATTTTGGTTTCATTGTTTTCTGATAGGATTATAAGAATGTGGTGTGGTGCGTACGTGAGTTTTGTTGGGATATTACTTGATCTGCAGAAGTACACCAGATGCATCGTTTCTGTATCATTGTGTAACGAAGGAGATACTTTGTGATCAAAATGCGTTTTTGCAATGTGGTTTAACACATGTATTTGGTTATGATAATAGCGAAGCAGAGTGGTAATGGTGACCACCTGACGCCCACGGTTCTCCCCGCCCCTGATAACAACAAGGAAGTAGCTTCGGGTGGAACGGATTATCTGATCTCTCAAGCTCACTGTCATCAAGTTTCTTTAATGGTGTACGATAAAAATGGGAAGCACAGAGCAATATCCACTCTTACCTTTATTCTTACCTTTTACTCGGCCCTATAAATACCGGGAGAGCCATTGTGTCGACAAATGTCCATTCACCCAAGGGCGACAGAACAGTAAGGTAACTGGACATATGCACTGACAAACATGCGGAGAACAACGGACCTTCTAATCTTGGCCATATTGGTCATCACCGAAGTGAACGCGGGTAGGTCCACTCGTTTTGCTTGATCGTTTGGGATCAGAGAAAGGGGAGAGAGCAATACCACTCGTGATCAAAGGACAATTCCTTTGTCTGACTGAGTCTGACTGAATTGGTGGTAATAGATTGATACTCACTTAGTTATTATTCTCATCCATTAGTGATATTTCACAGATTAGAAAAGTACTTGAAAAGTGGCCTACGTGTATCGCTGAAGGGACATATGGAATTTGAAATTGTTGGAGATTTTTTCGTTTTCGATTCGTCACTATACTCCACGGATGAAATACTTGAAACAACACCGCCGGACTTGGCAGGATGTCTTCCAAAACCCGGATATGTAGATTTCGTTAAAAGGCAAATTGTTTCTAATTTATGCATGTACCTAAATACATTCAAACGTTCGGGCTTGTTATTGTAAATTTTTCTCATGAAAGATCCTTACACTGAAACCCTTTTCGCCATTGTATATATTTTGATGTATGTATAAGCGTGTGTTTCTAAAACGACAGATTGTAGTAATAGTATTATCTTCGCAACATCTAATACTAGTATATGTTTTCGATCTATTGACTGGTACAGTAGAATCAAATATTTATTTGATTTAATATATAAAAATATATTTTATTCATGTCGGAACCAATTTTAAAATCTTGTTCGTCACGAAACATATATGCACAATTCGAAGGTATTTAATCGTGCATGAAAACCGACTTTAGCATTTGCCATTGTACGGAGCCCCTGAGAGGACACATCCATTATTGAAAAAAAAATCGCATTCCCTCGCGAAGTTCTCACGTTCAAACACGATTTTATTCATGTTTCCTCGCGATCTATTCGCGTTCGAACGCAATCTTTTTGAGTTTGAACGCAATCTTTTCCTCATAAAATTTTCGCATTCGAACGCGATATCTCTGCGTTCCCTCGCGATAGCCTTGATTGTGCTGACGTTAAGACTTCTGAGAAGGTTTTGATACAAGATCGCGTTTGAACGCGAAAAGATCAACTCTTAACTCTCGGTTGTGTCCCCATAGGGGCTCCGTACCATTTTCATTAGACTGTGTGTTGAAAATCGCTCATTTTTTTACATGAGAAAATTACTTCCAGGATTACTCGGACCCGAGTGTTACACGTGTTCCAAGCGGGGAAGTGACGGTGAATGTAATGTGGAGACAGCCAGGTGTTCGACCCGTCAGGTTAGAAATTGAGACATGGATAGCTCCCCGTAGAGTTTAGATTTCCTATTTGCCCCGCTGTTTATGCTTTTGACATACGATTGAAATACGCGGATTTAATAGCTGTTATTTATATCCCCGAAACTTTTCACACGATGATAGGCAATGAATCTTCGAGCATCTTTGCAGGCTTGCTACACACAAGTGATCGGTGGTGTGGTCACAAAACAATGCAGAAATTCTCGGCAGTGCTGGGCCGAGAACAAAAAAGGATGTGTTGGAAATGCATGCTCATACTGCTGTGATTCCAACCTTTGCAACAAAGTCACCCCGGGTGAGCTAGCGTGTAATGCCACGTTTCGTTTCTAGCAGTTCGTCTGCACCCAATGCACTTACAAATAACTTTCATAATGATATGAACTGTCATTTCAAGGTGTCGGGTTTCAACGCGATGACGAAACATGTGATCCACGTGAGTGACTCAAGATTATTTGAAATATATATATATATATATATATATATATATATATATATATATATATATATAATATTTCATCGTGCAATAAATTCGCCCCCATTTTCCCACTATGCTAACTTTACCATGGTCTATCCTGCCCTCGGACCGTCATTACCCCCACTTACTCTTTCCCCCAGTACTGGACCCGTGCCTCTCCCGACCATGTATGAACGGGGGCACCTGTCACCCTGACGACTCGGGTTACCACTGCGACTGTCCACTTGGCTTCGAAGGCGAATACTGTGAAACTAGTACGTCGCGCGAAGTCCTTTAATTCAAATAAAAATGTCCATCTGTTGGGTGAAGGATGCGCAATGTGTCATTTTAGTACATTTTTTCGCTGAAACCTTACGTGAATATTGATTGTGATGTAGCACGGAATCCATGCGACAGCTCGCCATGTTTGAACTGCGGGACCTGTATCAACCTTGGACCGTGTGATTTGGAATGTATTTGCCTGCCAGGGTTCGCTGGACCATATTGTGGAATACGTAAGTATCACTTATCCAATAGTAAGATAAACAAAAAAAATTGAACAAATAGAGCCAATTTATCTAGTCTGAACCTTCAAGTCTTTGCGCTCTCTACGGATAGAATTTATACCTTAAACCACCTTTGCTCTCTACGGATGGAATTTATACATAATCCACCTTTTCTCAAAAAGAGCAGTTTCTTCTTCTGTATAGCCTTTGACCCCTGTGACTTGGACTGTGAGAACGGTGGCACATGTATGGGAGACAGATGTGTCTGCCCCCCAGCATTCACGGGCGAGTTCTGTGAAACACGTGAGCCAAATTTTCTACAAATAAATAATTGATGATAAACTGGAGGAAAATTGATAAAATAACATAATATTTCCCTGAAATATCAAGTGTTTCCGAACATTAAATATTTCTTGTCGGTTTGATCAGCCCAAGACCAATGTGATCCCAACCCGTGCCACAATGGCGGGACATGTCGGCGAGTTGGTGACGGCTACGAGTGTGACTGCCAGGAGGGGTTTGTGGGGCCTCGATGTGGAAAAGGTGGTCATACATTTTCTCCTCAAGTTTTGAGGAATCTCGTTCGATATTTTCAGAACTTTATTTACTTTGCCATATGTTGGGTAAACAACATGCACCAATGACAGATGTTTATGTTGGTTGTGTATCGGCAGAGCTGCCCTGTGACTCAAGGTGTTTCCACGGAGGCACGTGCCAAGACGGAAGGTGTGTGTGTCCGCCAACGTGGACTGGACCCGACTGCGGACAACGTATGTCATAGTAATATTATTCACAATCTTTCCGTAAAACTGTTACATTTCAAACACTGTATTGATAAATTTGAACTTGAGAAAGCAATGACCTCATCACCAAGCATTTTGTTCAAATAATCTATTGTCCAAACTCATAGTCTAATATTATGCAAGATAAGGGATTTCAACAACTTTTTCAAGATATTTCACGAACCCCGATATTGAGTTTAATGGGATGACTCGGACAGTACTTCCTGCACTACATCGAACGCCCATCCTGAATCGTTGTGCCCACCTCGAATATTGAGATCGATATGAGTACTTGTATTACCCAATGTCAAAATGGAACTTTATTTTCTGACTTGATCCACAGCTGTGTGCGATCCCGAGTGTAAGAATGGTGGTAGTTGTATAGAGCCTGGCCAGTGTGTCTGTCCGCCGGAATGGAGTGGACCTCTCTGTGAATTACGTGAGTTTGATATTCCTTGTTATGACATTTAGCATCTCAGAAAGTCAGAGATATTCAGTAACAGTATTGTAATGATCAAGGTCAGAATGTTTTGAAAATTTGTCTCCTCGCTCAATTCGCAGCTGTCTGCGATCCCGAGTGTAAGAATGGTGGTAGTTGTGTGGAGCCCGGCCAGTGTGTCTGTCCGCCGGAATGGAGTGGGCCTCTATGTGAATTACGTAAGTTTGACATTCTTTGTTATGACATGTGGCGTCTCAGGAAGGCAGAGATATTCAGTGGCAGTTTTGTGATGATCAATGTCAGAATGTATGAAAGTTGTCTTCTCACTCAATTCGCAGCGGTCTGCGATCCCGAGTGTAAGAATGGAGGTAGCTGTGTAGAGCACGGCCAGTGTGTCTGTCCACCAGAATGGAGTGGGCATCTATGTGAATTACGTGAGTTTGATATTCTTTGTTATGACATGTGGCGTCTCAGGAAGGCAGAGATATTCTGTAGCAGTTTTGTAATGATCAACGTCAGATTGTTTTGGAAATTTGTCTCCTCGCTCAATTCGCAGCTGTCTGCGATCCCGAGTGTAGGAATGGTGGTAGTTGTATAGAGCCTGGCCAGTGCGTCTGTCCGCCAGAATGGAGTGGACCTTCCTGTGAATTACGTAAGTTTGATATTCTTTGTTATGACATGTGGCGCCTCAGGAAGGCAGAGATATTCAGTGGCAGTTTTGTGATGATCAATATCAGAATGTTTTGAAAATTTGTCCTCTCACTCAATTTCCAGCTGTCTGCGATCCAGAGTGTAAGAATGGTGGTAGTTGTATAGAGCCTGGCCAGTGTGTCTGTCCGCCAGAATGGAGTGGACCTTCCTGTGAATTACGTAAGTTTGATATTCTTTGTTATGACATGTGGCGTCTCAGGAAGGCAGAGATATTCTGTAGCAGTATTGTAATGATCAACGTCAGATTGTTTTGAAAATTTGTCTCCTCGCTCAATTCGCAGCTGTCTGCGATCCTGAGTGCGAGAATGGTGGTAATTGTATAGAGCCTGGCCAGTGTGTCTGTCCGCCAGAATGGAGTGGGCCTCTTTGCGAATTGCGTAAGTCGTTATTCGTTGTTATCACATTTTGCGTGTCAGAAAGGCAAAGATATTTAGTAGCAGTATTGTAAGTATCAATGTCAGAATGTTTTGTAAAGTTGTCTTGTCACTCAATTCGCAGCTGTCTGCGATCCCGAGTGTAGGAATGGTGGTAGTTGTGTGGAGCCTGGCCAGTGCGTCTGTCCGCCAGAATGGAGTGGACCTTCCTGTGAATTACGTAAGTTTGATATTCTTTGTTATGACATGTGGCGTCTCAGGAAGGCAGAGATATTCAGTGGCAGTTTTGTGATGATCAATATCAGAATGTTTTGAAAATTTGTCCTCTCACTCAATTTCCAGCTGTCTGCGATCCCGAGTGTAAGAATGGTGGTAGTTGTATAGAGCCCGGCCAGTGTGTCTGTCCGCCGGAATGGAGTGGGCATCTATGTGAATTACGTGAGTTTGATATTCTTTGTTATGACATGTGTCGTCTCAGGAAGGCAGAGATATTCTGTAGCAGTATTGTAATGATCAACGTCAGATTGTTTTGAAAATTTGTCTCCTCGCTCAATTCGCAGCTGTCTGCGATCCCGAGTGTAAGAATGGTGGTAGTTGTATAGAGCCCGGCCAGTGTGTCTGTCCGCCGGAATGGAGTGGACCTCTCTGCGAATTACGTGAGTTTGATATTCGTTGTTATGAAATTTGGCGTCTCAGGAAGGCAGAGATATTCAGTGGCAGTATTGTAAATTTCAATGTCAGAATGTTTTGTAAAGTTGTCTTCTCACTCAATTCCCAGCTGTCTGCGATCCCGAGTGTAAGAATGGTGGTAGTTGTGTGGAGCCTGGCCAGTGTGTCTGTCCGCCAGAATGGAGTGGACCTCTCTGCGAATTACGTGAGTCCTTATTCGTTGTTATGACATTTTGCGTGTCAGAAAGGCAAAGATATTTAGTAGCAGTATTGTAAAGATCAACGTCAGAATGTTTTGAAAATTTGTCTCCTCGCTCAATTCCCAGCTGTCTGCGATCCTGAGTGCGAGAATGGTGGTAGTTGTTTAGAGCCTGGCCAGTGTGTCTGTCCGCCGGAATTTACTGGACCTTTCTGTGAATTACGTGAGTTGTAATCAATTCCCTCATACATGCGCTCTAATCATTCTGTTCACGAAAACCGGCTTTGTTTGGTATGGAAGATTCATATCAACTTTTTGGCAATCTTTTGGTTGTTATTATTTAAGTTATACTTTTCGCTATGGTTGAAGACATATGTTCATGGCATTATGATATTACAGCCGTGGTAGACCCGTGTGATCCGAACCCATGTGATAACGGAGGGACTTGTATCCACGGACATTGTCACTGCCCTCCAGCATACACGGGAGAGTCTTGTGAAACACGTTAGTTTGTTACAACGGTTGTTTAGATATGCGTGTACATATATATATGCACGCCTACTACTCATCGATAGTTATACACGAGTTGCCCATTATTATGTGCATGGTTTGATTGGAATAGTCAAAGTTAAGACGCCACTGTCACCTTCACGTGTGTCCTTCCATACCTTCCGTATGACTCTCACACTATCTGGTGAGGTGTTTATTATAATAACACATAACCTCTGTGTCTGTTCCATCAGCTCAAGATCCATGTGACCCCAACCCGTGCCACAATGGCGGGACATGTCGGCGAGTTGGAGATGGTTACGAATGTGAATGCGAAGAAGGCTTCACGGGACCTAGATGTGGCAATGGTAATATATGAGAAGCTCACTATTCGCCAGTTTATCTAAAATTCTGACATTGCCTCAGTTATATTGGCTTGTTGAATTTTGACTGCAACCAGAATCTCTCTTATGGGTTTCTGCTGCAACGCAGCCCCCAGATCGGGGTGTACATGGAACATCCAGTGCCGTGAGTTTCAATTTGATACACATTTTCTCGGCAGAGTTCTGCGACTTCCAGCCTTGTCAGAACAATGGCACATGTGAGGACGGAAAGTGCTGGTGTCTGCCAGCCTACACCGGACCTTTCTGCGAGGACCGTACGTGCTCTCCACACAAACACAATTTCAAATATACATTTGTCCATCGAGGCAGAGCATTATCACACATTATGTATCTTTATAAAACAGGGTGAGCTACGTTAACTTACCACTCGTACAATGTCCGTAATGTGTTTGTAACTGAGATGGACTGAACACTTACGTACATCCGTATTATCAAGCAGTCAGTGGGAACCACAAAATCGTCATAAACAGAAGAGCAATATAACCAAATGTGTCACTGCACACTGGTACAATAAGTCTTGTCCGTGTTGCAGCGATTCGGTTCCCGGACGGGTACGACTGTGTTCTGAACGACCCCTGTACACCCGAGAACCTGGCTAGGGGCTTCTACTACTTCCCGCACCACAGTCCGCGCAAGTTCGTGCAGTGTGACGAGTTCGGGGGCTGTCACGTGATGGACTGCCCCGAGAACACGTTCTGGGACCCAATCGCCTACACCTGCAACAACAGGACGCTGACGTGGCCCCCGCCCTTTATCCCCGGTCCGAACCAGGTCAGGCTGTGAGCGGCGTAGACAATGAAAATGCAATCTGCACAACGACAAATAACAAGGGAAATACCTCCTTCAAATCTTGTTCCAATTATCTATGCTGTATTTACCTCGAAAATTCAGAGGTGCATATTAGGCCATCGTTTTTTTATTAATTGCTTTACAAACTTTTTTGCTTCAAACATTTTAATTCAGTCGGTAGTAAAGAACAAAAATAAAATTTGCTGAAAATGTGTGGTCGGGCTAATAGAAAAAAAAATGCAACAGTGAATATTTGGTCATTTGGACACTTTCATTTACCAGCGTGTTTGAGCGCATACACTCGCATGTGCGTTTATGTTGCGCAGAGTAAAATATCGAAATTCAACTTGTCTATGTACTGAAATTAATACAATGCAAAAACATCGGGAAAACAACAACACATCAAAACACATTGCGGTTTGTTATTTCTTATCAAAAGCAACAAAAATTATCAGTTGTATTCAAATGGAACATGTCCGTGATATCTGAAAAGAACTATGAACAAGTCATTGTGGCAAAACCATAGTCAAAAGCACAGGCAGACAGACATACATATAATCGGTTTGAATTGGTAACAAGAGACTATATTCCTTTGCATAACCATTAATGCAAAGAATGATCATTTTGATGCTGCACATTTTTATCAGTGTATTTTTCCAGTCGGTAGGTAAAATAAGAATAAAAACAGGAACTGCTGAAACTATTTATTATCGGCCAATTTTACGTGGAGTCGGCGGGTTTATAAAACAATCAATCAAAAAATAATGGCCTTACACGCATGAACGTTTTTTTTAAAGATATTGAGTATACTTTTGCTAGAAACATTTATAGTTTTAGGAATAACTTTTTGTTCCGTGAAAGAAACGTTTGGTAAGCGCAACAAACATTTGTTATGTGTAACAAACTATTTGCGACGTGACCTCTGCTCCGCATAGCAAGCGATTTGCATCGTGTGTAATTATAACATTGATATTGGAAATTTTCAACTTAAACAAATTGAATGTGGCAGAAATAAGTCACCATACATGACACAGCCCCTACATACATATCACAAAATTTTACATAGCTGTTTGCTCACAACACCAATACTCAACTCGCTTACAAGTCAGATCAAGTACCGTTTTGTTGAACCGGACACAATGGGCATAAAACGTTTCAACTCGTCAACTGTGAGTGCCAGAATGTGGAATAACCGCCTAACATCAATGAGATCCCAAACAGTCAAATCATAACTTCAAACATAAAGTCAAGGATTTCCTAACACAGTTTGCATTAGAACAAATGTGTATCTAGTACTTCTTCCTCCCCTTCCCCCCCCCCACCCCCATCCCATCTGTTGAACTATTAATGCAAATTGTAGCTGTATAGAGCTTGTCCTCCTCCGGGTTTGTATGTATGGTCTACATTCGATAAAGCAGCAATGCTTCTGGGTGTCATTCGTTATGAATCATCATTTACATCATGTTCACATGAATAAGTATGTTTGCTATTTCTGCTCATGATAATGCTAGATTTCAATCAATCCGCTCTTTGTATTTTGTTTATTTTGTTATGTTATTTATGCTACTATTCTTGTTCATGTAGACTGTTCTGGGTCATGTAGATTGGCATATTTTCGTTTTCGAATCAGTGTGCTGATATTGAAGCCATTTCGGCATACGTTGGAAACATTTCGGCAAAACTGTTGTTAAATACACGAGTCTTAGCGTCTTGTTATAACAACATTGTGTCATTGGTCTCAAAACTTACCTTCTGTGGATAAATATGTTTGTGTTTTGTTGTGTTTGTTGTTATCATCCACTGATGTGAATTCATCTCGTGTTCTTTTGTTGTTGTTGCTAAATATTATAATATCTATTTGACCCAATACTATTGACTTGCATATCAATGTATGTGTGTGATCTTTTATTATTATGTCAATATTCGTTCATGTTTATTAAACCTTACAATTAGGACATTCTTTTTTTTTTTAAGTTTAACCATTATTGACACTTTCACGATAGACATGTTCATGGCATAGGATGGCCATATGCATAACAAGTGCCACAGCGTACCTAGTGACGACGAAATTATTTCTCGTATTTCTATTTCGAATTACATGTATGTGAAATATCTTTTGCAACTGTATAACGAGACAATAAAAGATTGCAGACCCTCGCCCCTTCAGATTTAGTTACTAAAATTAAAGCTGATGACCCTTACATTTTTGACCTGGGCGATATTTGGGATTTTGGTAGCCATGAAATACAGCCGCCTGTTTAATCGTCAAGATCACAGAGATTGCATTCAAACTAGGATGTTGGTTATACGACCATTGGTCATCTTTGAATTGGTTGTGAATTGGCCATAGAAAAACACAAAAATCATGGAAGAGATAATCATTAATGAGATTCTTGCCATTTTTTTAGGTTACCGGACCTATGGTCCAATAACCTATTGGCATGGCGTTGTGTCCGTCATCCATCGTCTGCGTCGCCGGCGTCTGCGTGAGCGTCGTCCGTCCACATTTTTATCTTCAAAGTCTAGGGGTGAATCTTTCTGAAATTTTGCACAGAAATGCCCAAAAATATTTTGAAAAGGGGTATTCTTTCGTTTTCTTATTTTCGCATTTTTTTCAAAATGGCAGCCATTTTTGACGAAAAACGGCCTATTTCTGACTTTGGCGGCCATTATTTCGAAAAACTGTTCAGACAGTTTCGAGATTTTTGTCTTAAAAGATTACTCTCATATACCTCTGTGATGTGTATAAGTTTCGTTGCCCCAGAATCGCCGGTCTGCGAGTGGTGGCCATTTTCATTTTCTCGACTGGTCCTAAATGGGACTTTCTCATGTTAAATTCTCCTATGCTTTATAATGGAGCACATTTTACCAAATGTTTCACTTAATTTTGAGATAAGAGATTAGGACAATTGTGGAGATATAGGAAATGATATATGCCGAATATTCTCATGGCCTTGAATTTGACCTTTGACCTCATTTTCAAGCTCACATGGCAAAATGGCTAATATCTCACTTATTAACGATTTTAGAGCTAAGGAATCAATTATCAACATATAGGAAATGATATATACAGATTATTCTCGTGACCTTGAATTTGAACTTTAACGTAAATTTCAAGGTCACAGGAAAAAAATGACTAATATCTTGCTTATTATTGACATTCCAACTTAGGAATCATTTGTGACCATATGGAAATTAATGAAGTATGCTGAAAATTGCCATGACCTTGAATTCGACCTTTGACCTCATTTTCAAGTTCAAAGGACAAAATGGCTAATATCTTGCTTCTCTATTCACTTTATAGCTTCGGAACCAGTTGTGGACATAATAAAAGATGATACGCACGGAATATTTTGATGACCTCGAATTTGACCTTGATCTCATTTTCAAGGTCAGAGCGCAAAATAGCTCATATCTAGCTTATTATCGATTTTATAGCTTAGGAATCAATTAGGAACATATAGGAAATCATATTTACAGATTTTTCTCGTGACCTTGAATTTGACCTTTGACCTAAGTTTCAAGGTCACAGGACAAAATGACTAATATCTCGCTTATTATCGACTTTACAGCTTAGGAATCAATTGGGAACATATAGAAAATATATCTTGCTTATTAACGACTTTACAGCTTAGGAATCAATGGTGAACATATAGAAAATGATATATGCTGAATGATATATGCCATGACCTTGAATTCGACCTTTGACCTCAATTTCAAAGTCAAAGGGCAAAATGGCTAATATCTTGCTTCTCTATTGACTTTATAGCTTGGGAACCAATTGTGGACATAAAAAAAATATTTTTATGACCTTGAATTTGACCTTGACCTTATCAAGGTCAGAGCACAAACTAGCTAATGTCTCGCTTATTGTCGACTTTACAGCTTAGGAATCAATTGTGAACATATAGAAAATGATATATGCTGAATATTTTAGTGACCTTGAATTTAACCTTTGACGTCATTTTCAAGGTCAGATCACAAAATGGCTAATATCTCACTTATTATCGACTTTACAGTTTAGGAATCAATTGTGGACATACTAGAAAATGATATATGCTGAATATTCTCGTGTCTTTGGATGGACCAATGACCTTAATTTGAAGGTCACGGGACAAAAGGCTAATATCTAAAATATATATTGTCCGATTACCTTTCTTAGCCTTAGGGCTATTTTTTCCATTTTCGACCACGGAATGATTTCTTGATACCGACATCCCAAACTTCGAAAACTCTCTCTTATACTATATACTTTATGTTCAATATTCTATTGAATATCGTCAGTGGTTCTGAAATTACTACTACTTGAATTATTACGAACTGGTGATTTCAGCTGGTGACCTTCCATTTTCGACCTGGGTCGATAATGGGGAATTTGGATCGTACGACCATCGATCATACAGCATATGATGAAGAATTGACCATAGAAAAATAAAAAAAATTATTAGAGAAAACTAATCATGAGTATAAGCATTTATTTATTGAGTTATTGAAACTGTTCGATTTGACCTTTTCTGTTACCTTGACCTTGCCGTTCAATATTGAGCTGTAAAACTTCTGCGTATTGTTTCTATTATCAAGCACATCTCCTGAACGAAAACGGTTTAAAAAGATAGTATTCACAATCATGGTCTTGAATCTTGGAACACTCAAAAGTCGTAGAATCTCGACCACTGGCGATAATGGTGTTCTTCGGATCATCGGACGTACACCGTACGATTGGTCATTGCCTAAATAAAAATACAAAAATAGTTGGCAAAAAAATATTGATTAGAATCGGAGTTATAGCCAGTTAATAGTATGCATTTTCAGTCGATTTTGACAAAAAATATCCCGACTCATCTTGATAAATGTCAAGTCGATCTGACCATATGTATCGTGTTATGCGCGCTGACAGACAGACAGGGAGAAAGACCCAACTGCAATATCCTCTCCCCCTATCAGGGCGAAGGGTGAATTTTTTACTACGGGAACAACATACCTGCAAAAAAAATTATCAAACAAATATCAAATTGCTCAATATTACTATATCGGTTCCTTTAATTCATACTACGGAGGCACGGAGTGACTGTGCACATTGTATTATTATACGAAGATACTAGTCGATATGATCAGCTAGACTCCTGATAGTTCGGAGTTGAACAATTCATCATATTTGTAGTTGTCTTATGTACGTTAATGTACACGTGTACAAATGTTACAGCGATGTACAGATATGATCTTCTGTATATTATGTTACATTTCTAATCGGTCCATCCTTTGTAGCTATTGATATTCATCCTTGGATATATTGACACAAATCGTCACCAATGTCACCAAAATACTAATTTACAATGGGTTGCAACATGTACATGTGATCGTTAATCATCCACGTCCCGGGCCAAGTAATGCGTATACACCACCGTCGGAAGGTAATTGTCGCCTTGTGGTGCGAAGTGGCGCACCTGCCCTACTGACTGACTGATAACATACAATCCTTTCCGTGCATAGATTCACTGAGACATGATGGCGATCTCGCGATGGCATTATCTGTCGGTATGCCTCTTTCAGGTGTATTAGATTAATGGGGCATTACTTAGTTATCTCCATTTTGCTTGGTTACAGCGTTCACTAGAGACGGATAAACATCACAAGAGGACTTGACCCGGTGTAGATATATGCTGGTGATAATTTGACCTGATGTAGCTTGGTTAACCGTATGGCAATAAATTTTCTACGAGCAACGTACATGACAGCACTGATCTCTGGAAACTAAGTTATCAAAGATATCCGTGAATTTTCTCCTGTGTTGAAATAAACAAATAACGCATTCACAGAATAATATAGGCAGCGTTCATACTCGGTGTGTTCACTGTCTCAGGATATGAGATTGTTTATCAAACAGAAATAAAGATCTGGTCACCCTTAAAACTTTTACCGACTCCAATTCCGAAAATCGATTTGTAAAGATTAGTTATTTAACTCACAAATGTTTTTTTTCTTCTTCTTTTCATTCCAAGTTCATGGAATATTTCTGTGTAACTATTTCTGGACACTCCGCATTAATTATAATTGCCAACAGAAGTAAGATGTAGGTGTCGTTGTAATTTATCCTGGGCACAAGTGGACAACTATCATAAGATGACGTGTGTGCGTCATCAACGGGTGGTAGCAGTCTGACCCGTCCAAACTGGACAGGTTCAGCTTCAAGACGTCGGTGATTATCGATGTTATATTTGTTTACAGTGGGAGGTCCACTATTATGGTTAATGTCCAGAAAGGTCAGGTATATAAACAAGTGTTACGCGTTACAATTCTAGAGTAATTGTGTGAGGGTGAGGAGCGCATCTGCTTGAAGTTTGAAAACCGCACTCAACCATGGATACTAAAATAGTACTTCTAGTTGCCATAGTCATACTCTCTGTGACTACTATCTCCAGTAAGTAGTAAAAAAAGGGACTTTGGTTAATTCCTGATTGAATTTGCATTTATTGGGAAAAAATAATAATAAATAATTACAAACAAAAATAAATGAACAGGCCATGTACACTCTGTGACGATATCGAGTAGCCTACTAAAAACATCCCTAATTATTCAATTATCACACTCTTTAACAAGGACTTCCATACTAGTACATGCAATGAAATGCATTCGATAACGTGCTCCGTTTATCTGTGATGCTCCTAATCGGCAAAGCATTATACAGTGTTTCCTGATACATGTACTACCTTTCGAATCGAACTAGATCTAATACATCTAGTCTGGTTCGGGTATTGAACTTGACAAATTGATATTTTTTTGTTAGCTGAATACAATATATGTTTCAGATGGTAGACGAGTCAGGGTTAAAACAAACCATTGTGATCCGAACCCATGCCAACACGGCGGAACTTGCGAGAGCAAAGGCTCTGAAAAATCAGAAAAGTCCGAGGAAACGGAAAAGTCTGAGAAAACCGAGGAGAAAACGGGAGAAGAGAAATCCGATTCAGAAAAGTCTGAAAAAACTGGCACAGAAAAATCAGAAGAGAAAACTGGTGAAGAAAAAACCGGCGAAGAGAAAACCGGCACAGAAAAATCAGAAGAGAAAACTGGCGAAGAGAAAACGGGTGAAGAGAAAACCGGCACAGAAAAATCAGAAGAGAAAACCGGTGAAGAGAAAACAGGCGAAGAGAAAACTGCTGAGGAGAAAATGGCGAGGAGACGGCGCTCGGCTAAAAAGACAAGCAGAACTTCTACATTCAACAGTCTAGCGAAGACCAGTCACCACGCTGGGAAGAAAGGAATGGATAAGACCAACGAAGACACAAACGAAGATACCGGAGAAGACACTGAAGAGAAAACTGGCGAAGAGAAAACCGGTACAGAAAAATCAGAAGAGAAAACCGGCACAGAAAAATCAGAGGAGAAAACTGGCACAGAAAAATCAGAAGAGAAAACTGGCACAGAAAAATCAGAAGAGAAAACTGGCACAGAAAAATCAGAAGAGAAAACTGGCACAGAAAAATCAGAAGAAAAAACCGGAGAAGAAGATTTCGTTTGTCATTGTCCCCCCGGATATTCTGGAGACCTTTGTGAAATCGGTCAGTAGCCCCGTTCTACCGCTTCTATATCATTACCTATACCTGGTTGTTTTAGCAGTAGGCCTACACGATCTTAATCACTGCACAAAACATCGAACTGTTAGCACATTCAATTTATGTCAATAGATACCAGGCGACATAGAGATGAGGTAGAGTAGAATGTCGTACAGTTCTCTCCCCGTACAGAGCCCGAGCCTTCAGATCCATGTCAGCCAAACCCCTGTCAGCATGGCGTGTGTGTGCCGGAGGGAGGGGACTACAGGTGTAACTGTGACCCGGGCTGGATCGGCGACTACTGCGAAATCCGTCAGTACAAATGGGGATTACAAATTATGCTTAATTGAGGCATGGCTAAGACACAAGTATAACAATCAACATATATCTGTTATCATAACCATTATCTCCCCATACATAGAGGAGCCTTCAGACCCGTGTCAGCCAAACCCCTGTCAGCATGGCGTGTGTGTGCCGGAGGGAGGGGACTACAGGTGTAACTGTGACCCGGGCTGGATCGGCGACTACTGCGAAATCCGTCAGTACAAATGGGGAATACAAATTATGCCTAATTGAGGCATGGCTAAGACACAAGTATATCAATAAACATATCTGTTATCATAACCATTATCTCCCCATATATAGAGGAGCCTTCAGACCCGTGTCAGCCAAACCCCTGTCAGCATGGCGTGTGTGTGCCTGAGGGAGGGGACTACAGGTGTAACTGTGACCCGGGCTGGATCGGCGACCACTGTGACATTGGTCAGTATAAACGAACTAGTTCTTGGTGTATTAGTTATGTCGTCATCATTATATATCGTGATCGGTTTTCGTGTTTGTATTTGCCTCACATACGAGTCGTTCCACGTGTATAATTTGCATGTCATGTGATCGCGGGAGGTGTATTATGTCACGTCAGGTGATGTGATCAGCCCGTGTGATTTCGTCACCTGTATCCATGGAGAATGTCGCGTGGAGGACGGGGACTGGTCTTGTCACTGTGACGACGGGTACTCGGGCACATTCTGCGAAATTGGTACGTAAGCCTATGTAGTACCCAAACGCCTACCAATTGCATCCAACTTCATCGGATATAACAAGAAGTAGAGGAAGTATGGTTATAATAAAAAATAATCGGAAGCAGTAAAGAATGTAAGTATCAAAATATTACCACAAAATTCAACCAGAATTTCATGACGCAAATAGCAAAAACAAAATACAAAACTTAGATACATAAACCAACCAAATAGTATATCCAAAGGCACATTGGTGTCATCAGGGGCAGACAGTGTATGTAATGTAAGTGTTTCTACTGTCCACCTGGTGGAATTAGTATAAATCTGTCCAACAACCTATTGAATAATTTTGAAATCCGAAAAATAAGAAAAAACGCAGATGTATGACGAAGTATACACAATAGGTAGCCCTACCCAATCACAGGCCAAAATGATGCCGAAAACAGTTAAAGTCATAGTAGCAAGGTACCATTATATGATTTTATTCCTGTTCAGATAAAGGCATTTTGGACATTTGGTGATAAAAAAGATGTTCGCGTTAATTGGTAATTAATAACAGCGACATATAATCGAGTATATTGAACCAGTATTGCAATCGCCTTCTCATGCCGATGAAAAAAATAGCTTCGGCAGTTTCCGTAATCGTGACGTCAGTTGAGGCAAAATGTGCTTTGATGGCTGGCCAAGAACGTAAAACACGTAATTTGGGCGGTCAGCTCAAAGATAGAAAACCACTCCAAAATGCATGAGATTCAAAAGAAAACACATGAAAACCAACAAATACTGGACATCTTGCAGTTCAACAAACCTCCCTTCTGGGAGAATGAATAGTACTGATTCTAAATATCAAGACAAGAAATGCCGTATTCCAACCATCTCACCCGTTCACTTGAATTGTCAAACATACACAACGAGAATGAATATGCGACATGCAGTTTACCTTGCTGGCTACAGGTACTTTCAGTACTGCCTCAAATGACGTCACAAACCACGTGACCCATACTAAAATCGTGATCAAAATCTTCGGCAATTTACGGAAGGAGTGCCTATTTGATTCAATATCTCGAAACCCATTGATTGTATTTGTAAAATTTGTTCGAATTTACAGCTAACTATTCATAATGGACTAAATGAAAAGCACTTTCATCGACATGCTACTAGGTCTTTAAGAAATATACGTAACACTGACATAAATGGTACAAGGAGCATTCCGGGTATGATTCTGATCTAACAGTGGTAGGCCTTTGGAGTATGTACAATTACTAAAATTGTGATACAGCAATCACTGGCTACAATAGTCATTCACAAAGGACACTGTATACAAATTAACACACTAAAACAACAGCAGCATATATCTAATATTACCTCGGTACAGCGAATCCACCCCCGGCCGATCCATGTCAACCTGACCCCTGTATGCACGGAACCTGTCAGCCTGACGGGACCGGCTATACGTGTGATTGTGAGAGTGGGTGGAGCGGAAACCACTGCGAAATCCGTACGTATTACCAGTATTACTCGGTTCATCGTTGCTACAGTATGGTTGTTCTTGTCAGATTCCTCGTTGGTTGCCCACAACCATTTACATTCTGATAAATTCACCTTTCTTATTAATGTTAAATGTATCTCGGTTTTAAAGAATATTAATTTTGTTCTACTATACATTGCATTGTGTCCATGTGCTGAAGCCTGAACGTAATACGATGCCGCAAAACTAATATGTTATATTCACATATTCTCAACCATGGCCTGACAGCTATTTCACCGTGTCAGAGCACGCCGTGCGATAACGGTGGCGTGTGCATGCAAACCGGGGTCGATGGCTACTATTGCGTCTGTGTGCCGCCCTACACAGGAACGCTCTGTGAACATGGTGTGTCTTCGCAGGAGAATCTTGAAACAACAAAACTCGACATTTACTTTGACTGTGTCGTTATATGAATTGAAGTAGCGAGTTAATAAAAAGAAGGTAGTAAGTCAAGTATTAAAAGCTTAGATCAGAATTACCGTGTCGGCTTGTAAAGTTTTGAAATGCCAATAGCACTGTGTTATATTCCCTGATAAGTGGATGAGTGCCAGCGAGCAGACCCGTGTGTACACGGCAGCTGTACGTACGTCCCAGACGGAGACTACAGCTGTGAGCCTTGTGAGGACAACTGGTCCGGCAAAAACTGCGACAACTGTACGTGTTTCAATATCTAACAATCGCATACAATGGATCCTCTAATTTAAGACCTCACAAGGGACCCCAAAAAGATGGCCTTAAATGACAGGCAGTCTCTCATAACAGGTTCATTTATGTGAAAAGATGCCGTTTGGGACCAAAAGCGGTCTCTAACGACAGGTGGCCTTTACATGATCCACTGTATCGCCTAGCTGGAGGTCAAAACACAAGAAGGCGGGCGTCTAGCATCATACACGCATTGAACGCTTTCTATAAATATCAAATGCTTAGCAATATAAAATGCAGCACTTAGTATGGGGAAAACAGCCCAACCTCGCAAATATTACAACAATAGTGTAGTTACATACTCATGACCCAGGTTTTCTTCACATACAAAAAAATCCTTGAAGGCCACCTAATAGCCATGTTTCCAAATAGTGACTCCCACCCACTATTTTCCCTGCGTAAAAACTGTGAGAACTCGAATATCATTCTTCTGTTATCATTGATTATCCCTTTCCTTACGTTGTAAGGTTAACGATGTTCAAGCGGGGAAAATTTCCATTCGCTTGCGCTTTTTCTGGTATGGTCAAGAAATAAATGTGCAAATTAGTATGATTCTGTCATTACTGAATAATTTTGTCAATACCTTGAGAACTGGTGATGGAAGAATCCGCCCATTGTTTTCTTTGGTCCAATAAGGGTTGCTATACAAATATATAATTTTGCAATTTATTAATGTACAAAAAGTCCATTATTGAAATTTCTAACTTGGCATAATATTTTGATATTTGTGTAGGCCTACTATATGTTTCATCGCCAGAAAAGAAGACACGATTTTAATTCATTCACTGATGAGCGAATTACTAAGGACCATTATATCGAAGTTTCTAATCCTATTTTTCATGGTCCATGAACAAGCATGTTCCGTTCAAATATTAAGTTCATGCAAATTGTATTCATTTGTATTAAATGTAAAAGTCACCATTATATCGCTCCAGGATCCAGGTCCACAGGTGTTACATAATTATTGTTACATATAACGTAAGGCAGAATATAATGTTATTTTCATGCTGGATTCATTTGTAGATAGCACGGAATTCCAACATTATCGTGTCATACAGAACGACTCTAAAATTATCAACACTATACTCCCTTAGTGCAATGATGATTTCGCAATGTATTTCTATGTGATGCTCTGTCCTGAAGACGTGTCACCCTGCCAGAGCACGCCGTGTGACAATGAGGGGTTCTGTGTCGAAGGAAGTGGCACTTTCTCCTGTGTGTGTCGCCCGCCATACACGGGAGACGTCTGTGAATACGGTACGGCGTCTTGACTGGAACCTGGATCAACCAAACTCAACGTACTCTTTTGGAGCTCATCGGAAGATGAGCAATCTGTAGCTCTGGTTCTGTTGCTAATAGAGTGGCAAATTATCACGGATAAGTTTATACTTCATCAACAAAATGTCAGAGAGTGTCATTCAGACTGTTTTGATGATCACACAAATATGTCATAAGATTATAACGTTTCATATTCTGATCAGTGGATGAGTGCCAGCGAGCAGACCCGTGTGTACACGGCAGCTGTACTTACGTCCCAGACGGAGACTACAGCTGTGAGCCTTGTGAGGACAACTGGTCCGGCAAAAACTGCGACCAGTGTAAGTGTTCACCGCATACTTCATGTGTGAATGAATGAGCCATACCAATCCCAAGTATAGTTCCTGTCACAATCATAGAGAACGAAATATTATTTTCTACATCCTCCAGATATCAACCCCTGCTACTCTGTAACAATGATTTTATGGCGTCATTGTGACAATAAGAACCCAAATCATTGTTATTACAGTGATAGATCCATGTAGTTCTTCTCCTTGTGATAATGACGGACTGTGTGTGAGCAATGGCGTCGACTACGCCTGTCAGTGTATACCGCCATACGCCGGGGATACCTGCGCCTTTGGTACGTCATAGTACACACGAACGGTGCTTTTATGTCTACCGCGATACGAATCCTTGCTATGGACATGTTTCAATGAAGTTAGTCGTTCTAGATCGAAATTGTTCGCCAATGAACTATTCTGGGTTCTGGTACCTAGATCAACGATATGGCTATATAGACTTTCTATACAACTAACTATTTCGTCTTCATTACTGATTACATATCGTGTACGCTATATTCCCTGATCAGTGAATGAGTGCCAGCGAACAGACCCGTGTGTACACGGCAGCTGTACCTACGTCCCAGACGGAGACTACAGCTGTGACCCCTGTGAGGACAACTGGTCCGGCAAAAACTGCGACAACTGTACGTCAGTTGAGTTATCCTATACAACATATGCAACCATACTATATCCAATTTCGTCACCACCGTATTGTGTCACTTGTAATGAACATCAATAAAAAAAAATTGGTGGCATCCCCATAAAACTTGCAATGGACTTATTTGATAAATTGATTGTTCCCATTTTGTTGCATGGTTCTGAGATTTGGGGTACACGAACATCCGATAAAATTGAAACTGTGCATAAGAAATTTTGTAAATATATCATGTCTGTGTCTTACAATACATCAAACGCGGCGGTTTTAGGGGAACTTGGGAGACATCCACTATATGTATTGTACAACACAAAGTGTGTTAAATTTTGGTTGAATATCGTTTCAGACATCGACACTAAAATACTTAAAAATTCTTCTTATAAATCATTAAAAACTTTTGACGATTATGGATACAAAAATTGGGTGACCGAAATTAAATATCTATTGTGTTCTCATGGTTTTGGAGATGTATGGAGAAACCAAGGTGTTGGAAATCCTGACTTATTTCTGTATATGTTTAGACAACGCTTAATTGATACATCAACCCAAAATTGGCATCTCGATGTATATGAAAATTCCAAATTAGATTCATACAGTCTATATAAAGATCAACTTGAGTTAGAAATATACTTATGTTATGATATTTATTATAAACACCGTATTGCATTGTCCCGATTTAGATGTTCAAATCATAAATTAGCCATAGAAAAATATAGACATATTGCAATTGATAGAAATATGAGACTCTGTCAATATTGTAAGCAGGAAAAAAAGTTAAAAGTAATAGAGGATGAGATTCACTTTATGTTGATGTGCCCAAAATACAAAAATCTCCGAAATAAATTCCTTTCTGAATTCATCTCTTCAAAACATAATGTAACTCAAAACTTCAAATATATCATGTCTAGTAAGAAAATAGAGTGTGTAAAAAATTTAGCTGCTTATTTGTATCATGCATTCAACATTCATTCAAATGTATTATGACTTATGTATATATGTATGTGTGTATGGCTATTTGTTTGCTGGGCAACTTGTTACAGTATTTGTTAAAGTATCATGTCTGTTATTCAGCACTTAACTTAATATAGTGTTTACATTTGTATATGGGCCAGAGGCCTTATATGAAATAAAGTCAATAATAATAACATCACCAACTTTAGGCTTTTTATGCCACGCATAGTTTGTAAAGCATCGAGGAATTGTAACTGCGAATTGTATCATGCTGTTCGACAAAGAACGGATATTTTCAGCTCGGATAGGGTATGCTCGTACTTACACGTCCACAAAAAGATACATGCCATTCTGGCATTTTGATACTTCATTTTGACTATAAATGAGCAAAGCAGCATAGCCCACCAGAGCCGCAATGGCCACGCCAACAGAAGTACCACACCACACTATAGTGCAATATGTCTTGTCACTCAGTTAGCTCTCGCAAGATTTTTGTGTCGCCGGGGGTCCGGTAGTCAAAATTTTCGTACCCCTTTGTCTTGCCATAATACAGGTATGAACCCAAATAAACCAATAAATGCAAAATCTAAATCAATTTTGACACAAAAATCCTACGGGAGTACAAGTCATATTGTACTTTTAGGTATGCCTACTTCTCGTGTCGTCGCACATGTTGTACAAAGATGACTAATGTAAAGGTTACACGGATATTTTTGTGCTTCCAGCCTTGACGTGTCCACAGTGTGCCAATGGCGGTCAGTGTGTACAGGTGGAGCAAGACTACATGTGTCAGTGTGAGTGGCCATACACCGGTCCCAGCTGCGAAGAAGGTCAGTAGTACTGTAAAAGTATAATACTTTCAGCCCACTATATTACTTAGTAGTCAGATCACAGTCATCGCTTTGTGAGAAGTGCATTGCAATACATATCAATACAATTGATCATACTGCATACATCGTGCCTTTCCGCGATGTAATATCTTCGTGTAATTCAGTTATGCACATCACATTACCGATAGCATTATGATATCCAGTATAATCGTATTATCTGCCCCACTGCTTACAGAGGCGATGGGGGCCGGTTCCGTGACCCTACCGACCTGGTGGTTCATGGCTGTAGTCGCGCTGATCGGACTCGCCCTCTGAACCACGGACAGCATCGAGATGTAAGACGGTTGACCGCCGATTCACAAGCGAAACCGCAATAACCTCCACATTGTAAATGTATTGTATTTACCTGATTTGTTCACTACAATGTGCAGTGCTATACTATTTGATGTGATATCATGTTGTAGTCATATACATGGACTATACATTTCGAAGTGGGATGCTCAGATAACCATCAGTTCGATACTTGGAAATGGAATGCAAACAATCATGCTTCATTAGTAACTGCATTATACATAACCTGTCATGTTCAATAATCTGCGGACATTAATATAACGATGAGATTAACTTGTTCAAATCATGCATATGTATAAGGAATATTGCTATATAGGTTTGCCATTTATATTTTGTTCGTGAATGAAAATGTATCTTGCCAATGACGGTATCACAGACATCTGTCTCAGGAGGGCGCGCGGTTACCCGGACGCCACCCCACGCCCTCCTGAGATAAATGCCTGTGGACGGTGTATGTCTTGTACATACCAAGTGAATACGTCATACTCAATATATACTCAATGTTTTGTACAAACGACCAAGTGTTGTATGCAATAAAATATAAAAGAAATTATTTCCATGAATGCTTTGAGATTATCCACTAGACGAGAAAAACATCGACGTATAACCTCCATACAGTTACCATGACGTAAGTAATTGGGCGATGATAAATGGCTGCATCTTGTCAAGCGTATAGATTATCTGACTAGAGGACATCTCGATACCAACATCGAGGTCTCTAGTTAGTAAAACCAGCATAGACTCGCCTTCAGCATGGCACACAGAGTTTTGGCTATTATACTGCTGTCGGTGTTACCTATATGCTATGCAGGTAAGATCGAAGTTGTCAGATTTTAAGTGGATAGTGTATGGTTCATTACTAATTGTTACAAAAATGCATTCCTAATTCGATTAGAATGTTTTGAATGAGGATGGTGATCAAAACCAGCGTGCGATTTTGTTTCAATGCTAAAACGTACTATTTATTAGGCGGTTTCAACCCGGAAGAACCACAGAATTGTTTGGAGTAGAACACTACAAAATAAATCATTATAAACGTAAGATAATTCTTTTATTTTGATAACACATTTTGTGCACACCAAACACCTGAAAAGTTGTCGGAGCGTGCACATACACGTAGGAATATCAATACAGGCCAAGTGTGATCCGCCCACATATACCAGGTACATATCAATTGAGATAGGCCCGAACACAACAATCGGCACAAGAGTTATCAGAAGATGGAGATGAGCATCTCCTTCGTATAGTCCTCTACATCAACCTTGGAACTCGTTGTTACAACAGATTGACATAAGTGATGCATATAACGTTGATGAACATGTGTTTTACTTCGAAATTCCTCCTTCGCTATTATATGTAAAACAGCTTTAGCTCAATGGTAGAATCCCGAAATAGATGTTCACGTCTAGCTGTACTTCGGCTCATGGCATATCACTTTTTAGGTTACCGCACCTATGGTCCGATAACCTATTGGCATGGCGTTGCGTCCGTCGTCCGTCGTCGGCGTCGTCGTCGTCGTCGGCGGCGTCGTCCGTCTACATTTTTATCTTTAAAGTTTACGATCGAATCTTTCTGAAATTTTGCAAAAAAAAATACCTAAAAATATTTCAAGACGGGGTTATTGTTTTGTTTTTTGATTTTCGCATTTTTTTCAAAATGCCGGCCAATTTCGTCGAAAAACGGCCAATTTCTTATTTTGGCGGCCACTGTCTGAACAGTTTTTGAGATTTTTGTTTCAAAAGATTGCTCTCACATACCTCTGTGATGTGTATAAGTTTCGTTGTCCCTGAATCGCCGGTGTGCATGTAGCGGCCATTTTCATTTTCTCGACTGGTCCCAAATGGGGCTTTCTCATGTTCAATTCTCCTATGCTTCATAACGGGACACATTATGCCTAATATCTCACTTAATATTGAGATTAGAGACTAGGAATCAATTGTGTACACCTAGGAAATGATATATGCTGATTATTGTCATGACCTTGAATTTGACCTTTGACCTCATTTTCAAGGTCAGAGGACAAAATGGCTAATATCTCGCTTATTATTATATGCCTACGAAAATGCTACAATAGATTACACAGAGTGCAATCGGTCCGATATACTGCGGTATTGACCTCCTTCATATTGACCGGCGTCGCGCATAGCAACCGACGGTCTTTTGACGATTTCGTATTGATGCGCTGGTGAAATGACGTTTTTGGTTTTGTAGTGCATGAAAATGTCCATTCTTTGCTTTCATGCATACTGTTCCCAGCATCCTCTGCACTAAAGCCAGCAGTCGACGCTGTCGTTCTTGCCCTATAACATTAAAATTTTTAATATTGTATTCTTACGCTCCAGTTTACGCAGGTTAGTCCGCGATATATAGACCATGATGTTATCAACTACTAATGCAAATACAATACGAGAGAGGTAAACTAGAAGAAGGAAAACTAGAGAAAAAAGCCAACATGACGAGAAAAACATATCGATTTTGCCTGTTCCTTGCACTGTGTAACCCTGTGAACCGTCTGCCACAGCTCGGCAACACACGTGAGCTGTTTGTTTATCCCGAAAGTAGCTCCCTATATTTCCCAGAGTCCAATGCGTGTTGTAGCAGAGATGAGATTCGGCGTGAATCTCGAGCGATGCAGTGTGGCTTTCATGGTCTAAAATGGCTAGAAAAGTCAGTGTTTTTAATCATATCTCTCCCGACGTGTGTGCATATCACGATGCGGCATATAATAATAAGTTAATCGACTGGATACAGTGTTTGAGGCCCTCGGTCGTGTCTGGGCCGCGGACGCACTCGCAAGCTCGTGTGCTACGGCCCATACACGACCTCGGGCCTCAAACACTGTATCCAGTCAATTACCTATAATTATCGACTTTACAGTTTAGGAATCAATTGTGAGCAAATAGGAAATGATAAATGATGAATATTCTCGTGACCTTGAATTTGACCTTTGACCTCGTTTTCAAGGTCACAGGACAAAATGGCTAATATCTCGCTTATTGTCGACTTTACAGCTTAGGAATCAATTGTGAACATATAGGAAATGATATATGGTGAATTAACTCCTGACCTTGAATTTGACCTTTGACCTCATTTTCAAGGTCACAAGACAAAATGACTAATATCATGGTTATTATCGACTTCAAAGCTTAGGAATCAATTGTGGACATATAGGAAATGACATATTTCTGATTACCTTGAATTTGACCTTTGACCTCATTTTCAAGTCCAAAGAACAAAATGGCTAATATCTGGCTTATTATCGACTTCACAACTTGAGAGTCAATTGTGGACAGATAAAAAATGATATATTCTGAATATTCTCATGACCTTGAATTGACATTTGACCTAAATTTCAAGGTTAGTCACCTTAATTTCAAGGTCAGAATACAAAATGGCTTATATCTCGTTTATTATCTAATTTACAGCTTAGGAGTCCATAGTGAACATATAGGAAATGATGTATGCTGAATATTTTGATGATCGAGAATTTGACCTTTGATCCCATTTTCAAGGTCAAAGAACAAAATGGCTAATACCTCGCTTATTATCGACTTTACAGCTTAGGAATCAGTTGCGAATATGGAGGAAATGATATATGCTCAATATTTTCATGACCTTGAACTTGAACTTTGACCTCATTTTCAAGGTCACATCACAGAATGGCTAATATCTCACTTATTATCGACTTTACAGCTTAGGAATCTATTGTGGACATACTAGAAGTCATATATTTGTTGAATATTTCATGGCCTTGAATTCATTAATGACGTTATTTTCAAGATCACTGGACACAAGGCTAATATCTAAAATGTATATTGTCCGGTAACCCCTCTAAGCCCTTGGGCTAATTTTTACCCGTACTTTTCTACGAACATTTGACACAGTTCCTTATTCTTATGATAAGAACAATACGAAGGGTATCGTTATGTCTACATATACATAACATAAAACTAAGATTATTGTCGATGTGAATTCGCAACATTCAATATTTTTCTTATTTGGTATTTATAATGCCAATGTCGCGAAAAAAAGTTTTACATGAATGGTTAAATTTGGAATCACTTTTAAAATCAGCCAAATTTAGCATTCTTCTTTGTCACGCAAACTTGAAAGTACATCTCGAGATAGTGGGGAATATATACGAAATATGCACAGATCGACAACATATACTCAGAAAATTGCCATTGATCGTACATGAAAACAGTGGATAGAGAATGATCGGCCTGCCTACATTGCCGGTTGCCACAGTATCTAGACAAATACCAATGACGTCATCAGACTGTGTATAGAACTCGCCCAAAAGGCGGGCCGCTTTTAGGAAAAAAAATGATGCAAATCTTGATTTGGAAACTCTATTTAGGCACGAAATACACATTTTCAGAACCAAATTTGTACAATTTCTCAATCTATAGACAAAATAAAGCTATCGCAGAATGAATACATTTTGTCAATTCTAAAAGTGATTATAGCTTTAAATAATTGTTTTAAATATATATGTTTGTGGCTATATTTGGCAAGAGTAACAAGTGCGTTTAGTATTTTAGTACCTGAGAGGGAGCAGGATTTGATTCCGGGCATGCACAAGAAACCAGCAGTTCAAGGAATGATGCACCACATGTGACTTCCTAAAATATGCGTCCATAATGCAAACCTAGGCTTTATGGCTGTTGATAGAAAGTGAAAAGCTTTATTGGGAAGTCAATTCTATAGTATGTCCATTGAAAATCAAAGACTTATTTTACGCAGAGAGAGAATCAAAGGAATGACATCACGCTGAGGCCTCATCTTCTGCATATTTCAGATATAGTGCTTCACAATTAGCTCAATATTGTGCTGATTTTCTTAGTTCATATATATGCTTAGCCTATACCCTGGACATCACCATGTAAACACACCTGCTATATCCATTGCCCTTGCAGCACACGGTTTGTCTGACGGAGTCGCCCTGAGCTGTTACACGTGTCATGGAGCGCCATCTAGTGAGGAGTGTACACACCACGCTGTCAAGTGCCCGAGTGTCTTCCAGGTAACATCACACGTGATCGTCAGCATGTGATATCCACATGATCGTGCATATTTGGAATATTTATTGTTTTAATTGTATTATTTGAAATCGTAATGATATCAAGAACCAAACAATTTCGATTTGCGATCATCGCATCACTCACTGATTTAAAGAAGAAACACGTTGTTTTCAAACGCAAAATCTTAATCTATATCTGTGTTGATCTCGAGAGTAACCCTTATGGATAACTCTCTATTTGGTTTAATGTGAAATAAAAACTTCACATTAAAAAAAATAAAAATTCACATTATTATTTATTCATGTTCTCTTGCCACGCTTGCCCGTGCAGGCGTGTCAGACTGTGGTGCGGCCGGGCTCGGTGGACAAGCGCTGTCGGAGTCTAGTGGACTGTTGGAGGGAGGCTCAAGCCGGCTGTCATGGGGACACGTGCTCCTTCTGCTGCGACCAGGACAGGTGCAACAAGGAGATCCCATGTGAGTTCATCCTCATATTATAAATATTACATTTGAATGTATATTTTTGGCTTTGCTTAATATTTGACAAGGAGCATCCTCATGCTTGTTTCCTTTCGAACTTGAACGATGCAATACTACTACCCACAACACACAGTGACCGCAAGCCGATTAACGTCCAGTGGCACACAACACCACCAGCAAAACTACGTAGATAAGGCACCAGCCGTGGACACGCTAGACCGCGACGTGTGCGATCCGAACCCGTGCCACAACGGTGGAACGTGTGAGGTGGTGGACGAGCCGGGACTGCGGAGTCCGAGATCGGCCGGAGCGGAGCGACCGACAAAGGGCCGGCGGCGACGGCTGCAGGAACGGGCTGTGCGTCAGCTGGCGGAGCTGGACGGCCACTCGGGCAGCAAGCACCTCGGGTGGCGCCGAGACGACGAGTTCGTGTGTCACTGCCGCGACGGCTACCACGGCGACCTCTGCGAGGAAGTAGATCCAGGTTCAACATTAAACCTTACTTACGTGAATGACATTATTCATAATAATCACCATATACCTGTTGATTTAGCCTATATGATGCGAAAAATGTATATATGATCAGGCCTATATTTTCAGTTGAGAATCCATGTTCGTCCAACCCGTGCCAACATGGCGGGACGTGTCACCATGACGACACCACATACTGGTGTGACTGTCCCCAGGGATACGATGGGCACTCATGCGAAATCGGTAAAGAAATACCCGAACACATCAATATCCCAATCGCGTACTGTCCATTTGTATATAATGATTCGTCGTACTGAGACTGAAATGTCGTGTGTCCAATGATTGCAGTGATCACGAACCCATGCAGTCCAAACCCATGCCAGCACGGTGGCAGCTGTCACCAGGACGGCAGTAGCTACTGGTGCGAGTGTCCGCCAGGCTATGGAGGTCACTTCTGTGAGATCCGTAAGTCAGGCTTCGCTCACTTTTCACACCCTGGTCATATGTGTCTAGAAGCGCGTTGTATTTACGACGATACAATCTGAATTTACCAGATGTCAAAACTTGGCAAAAAGTGTTTGTGCTTCATCGCCCTTATGGGCATACAAGCAACTGCAAAGGGACATTTTTTCCTCCACAGTACCTTCGAATCCATGTGATCCTGACCCTTGCCTCAATGGCGGGAGCTGCCATCACGACGGGAGCGCCTTCTGGTGTGAATGCCACCCGGGCTACCACGGATCATACTGCGAGATTATAGGTCGGTACACTTGATCACAAGTTATGAATAAGTAACAGCATGTGTATTAATGTGCCTGGACACATAGGCCTAGGTTATAGTCGACTAGTAAATACCTTTGAAATATATTATGATATAATCATAGTTCGAAAACCAATTGTCCGTTGCTCTAGGCATGTACCGCAGTCCGTTATTGTACTCTAGACATGTACCACACGTACATGTATGTTGCACCTTTTACAGGTGATCCCGAGCCGTGCGGGAGTCACCCCTGTCGACACGGGGGCACCTGCCACAATGACGGCGGCACCTACTGGTGCGAGTGTACCCCCGGCTACGACGGACAGTTCTGTGAAATCAGTAAGTGCACTCCGGTAGCTTCAGCTTTAAAACATGCAATAGCTCAGCAGAAAATTAGGTATTTTGGACAATATGTAGTGTGGACCTGCTAACTGAAAAAGGCATCTTCAGTTCTACTAAAATCAGATAAATTTTTACTTTTCTTGCAGTCGGTGGTGCGAACCCATGTGACGCCCACCCCTGTCACCACGGGGGCACGTGTCACCCTGACGAGGGCGGGTTCTGGTGCGAGTGTCCGCCGGGCTACAGCGGCTACAACTGTGACACTGGTCAGTGGGATACATCCCAGGTTTCGTAGAATGTTTTGTAATCACGCATATGTACGATTCACCACTAGAAGGCTGTGGTCTGTTCAGGTAGAGTAATACAGGAGCCTGCCATTTGGATCAGAATGGAACACTACGTAGCTGATTACGAATGAACAACCTGTTTTTGTTGAAATATGATCGAATCATATTTGGTGTATATTTCGAACGAATATCAGCATCTCCAGTCAGCACACGATCCTCCAGGGAGGGTTGTACGAATATGTTGTTTTCTTCTTCATTCACGTATGCGAAAAAAACTAGCAATGTCCCAAACGGGAACTTACCGAACAGTCTGTAAAGACACAATTTCTGTTGAGTTAATTCACCTGCATCATCACGACCATTCCCCACCCATCCACCCCCCAGCCGCCGACCCGTGTAATCCTAGTCCGTGCGTGAACGGCGGCAGCTGTGAGCTGGACTCGGCCGACTCGTCCAGGATCTTCAAGTCCATCGGGAGCAGCACGAACGACGAGGACAGTCAGAGTCTGTCAGACATGGACATCCTGCCCGGGCACATAAAGGGCAGTCGCCGGCAGTCCGAGGAGACGGGGGGCTTCATCTGCCAATGTCCCGAAGGCTTCTATGGACGCTTGTGCGAGGACAGTATGTAGTTGTTCTGGTTTTCAAACAACACCTCTTTACCCAAATGAAATTCAGCGGTCGGAATGCATTATTTTATCGCTGACTGGACCGATGGGCCCGTAAGTCCTGAAAGATTTCACTTCTCCGCATTTTGCCTCATCTGTCATGATTCGACATTCAACTACGTTCTATACCCGTTAGCGGACGATCCTTGCGACCCTAACCCGTGTCAGAACGATGGAACCTGCCACATCGGCGATTCCGACTCCAGCCGACTGGACTTCGGGTTTGACAGCGAGAGCGCAGACGAGTACTACTTCTGTGAGTGTCCTGATGGCTACGTCGGCAAGTACTGCGAAGGTTAGTGTCTCGAGCGTTAACAGAGAGCTGTCTGCGCGTTGCTAACCGAGCGTTTAACGATGATGACCAATGCAATACCTTGTTTGGCGTTCGGTACAAAATTTTGTTAATGATACCGTATGTCCCTGAAAGTGTATGAAACATTATTTCTGTAATAGCATAATACTTGTCGATGTTATACCGTATACACGCACAAAATATCATAGACGATGGATATACAGATATATTCCTACGATGATGAAACTGAATACGGCGAGCGCCCGATAACATCGTTGTTCAGCCGAGACCCGCCTGTGTTTACAGAGGTCACGACGCCCTGCGGCTCGTCCCCGTGTCTGTTTGGCGGGACGTGTCACACGGACGGGAGCGAGTTCTGGTGCGAGTGTTTGGAAGGCTATGAAGGCAGCTACTGCGAGAATGGTAGGTCTTGCTGGATCACCCATATCAAGCAATTATTGGAATATCTGAAGGTTTATCTTTCTACGACATGGCTTCGAAACATCAGAGCATGCCTGGACCGACCTTCTATTATCTATACCCAATTATAAAGGCTACATACATGTAATATCTTCCACTGCGAGGAAAAATGGACAAAATGCAGATCTATGGTATCAAGTGAGGCATGAGAAAGCACCTTGCAATGAAATAGCACATTTGACTCGTCTATCAAATATACAAAATCGTCTTTTTCCGGCGACAGCGCCGCACCCGTGCGCGTCTAACCCGTGTGAGAACGGCGGAACGTGTGAGGAGGACGAGCGGTCCAGGGGGTTTGGCTGGATTTCCCGAGGCGAAGATGGCCTGCAGCTCCCCGGCATCATCCTCCCTCCACCCGGCGAACGGCGCCGTGACGACAGAGAGTTTGTCTGCCGATGTCTCGATGGCTACTACGGCAAATACTGCCAGGACAGTCAGTATGCGTTCATATAACCCCATACTATAGCGAGTTACAGTTATAACGTGCTACGTGAACTTTTGAAACTCTTTTGTCTCTTCCTGTCTAGCCGACAACCCGTGTGAACCCAACCCCTGCCAGAACGGAGGAACCTGTGAGTTAGGGGACCCGGGCGAGGCATCAGGTCCCGTGGGGCGGATAGGTGATTGGCTGGATGAGCGAGAGCCTAACGATCGACCCTGGCGTTCAGGCAACAACGACCCCGCGGCCGCCCAGGAGGACGAAGTTCATGCTCAAACAGGACACTTGATCAAGTGGCTCATCAGTCGGATGCAGGAGCGCTCCCAATCATCGGACGCATGGTTCTACTGCCGCTGTCCCGACCAGTACCACGGCAAATACTGCGAGTGTACGTAGATTTACACCAGGGACAATTGTTGCCAACCGGCTGATTATGCTCGAAAGGCATATCAAACATCTCGAAATGCCAGTTCATAAATGTACGTCCATCTACTCAAGACAAAATCGTTCCAGATCCAGAAGGTACGACTCCTTGTGCTTCAAGCCCGTGTCACAACGGGGGCACCTGTTACCATGACTACGAAGAGTACTGGTGTATTTGCACGCCGGAGTACGAGGGCGACCAATGTGACGAGGGTGAGTTCTCCTATGTTTCTGTTTTAAAGCTTCTTTTTGTCCCAAAGACAATGATATAATACGACCTACATTAAACTCCGTGTAGTCCGGACGCCCTGTGATCCGAACCCCTGCCAGTATGGAGGAACGTGCCATGACTACGGCGGTGGATCGTTCGACTGTCAGTGTCATCCTGGATACGCAGGGACCTTTTGCGAATATCCACCCAAACGTCAGTATCTCCAATCCGATAGAACTCCAGTGTTAATATGTATTCAGTGTTACATGCCTATTGTGTAAATATGTCTTAAAGGGACTATGTCGTTCGGAACTCCTAAAAGCCTACACATTTTTTACCGAATGCGTATATGATTTGATGATGCAGCCGTGGGCCCGTGCGAGCCGAATCCCTGCTACAACGGCGGGTTGTGTTACGACCACGGGGACTCTTATTCCTGTCAGTGTCAGCCCGGCTACAGCGGCGACCGGTGTGAACACGGATCCGCGCGTAAGTCTCAACACACAATCATGCGTCTGAATTTCAGATGCAATACAAACTACTGTATGTGATTAGTTTAGTTTAATTCAGAGATACTAATACTTAGTATCAACAGATGCCTATCCTAAATACCACCCTCTCAGACTCAACATGTTTGTACTAGTACATCTTACATAATTATATGACCCAAGATTTTCACGCATTGTTTGGTCATTAGTTCGGGGGTCGGATATTTTGAGATTCACGTGTGTACATGGTTCCTGTATTTTCGCCCAGCGTCGGGCCCGTGTCAGTGCAACCCGTGTCACAACGGAGGTACGTGCTATGAGCACGGGGACTCGTACAGCTGTGAGTGTCAACCCGGCTACAGCGGAGATCGGTGTGAACAGGGATCCGCTCGTACGTATCCCACTGATTGTGAACGATGCATCAATGTTGGTTATAATGTAGAGAATTGTTGTCGAAAGGTACATGTATTTCACGGTTCGGTGAATAAACTGCTTTTATAAGTTCGATTCTTTTCCTCCAAATGAATAAAATGTATCGAGCTGCTTATATCACAGTTATATTGAGTTTCTGGTCAGACCTAAGAATAAATTGTCATACAATAGGAATAAATTGTAATATTTTTCTGATGGAATTAGGCCCACATATACATAAAATACGGCAGTTATTACAGTACATCTGATGGAAGTAAGCCTACATGTACAACTGTAGCCAACAACTATAAAACGTGCTTTTGAAATCCATAAACAAACCTCGTGATGTAGGTGCATATTAAGTAGGCCTACCCATCAGTTTATCTTGAAGGAACAAGTAACTAACATTACCAATTGTCTTCCCCGTCACCAGCGCCACCAGTCGACGGGTACGACTGTGAGGCTAACAACCCGTGTACACCCGAGAACATCGAGAACGGCGAGTACTACTGGCCGCACCACGACCCCAGCAAATTCGTGCAGTGCGACAACTGGGGACAATGCTTCGTGATGCAGTGCCCGGCCGGACTTATCTGGAACCAGGACATTTGGGAGTGCGTCAGACCCTAGTACCCGGAGATAATGACATCACTGTCGCCACCATACAGCAAAACCTAATACTTCGCCGATTTTGAGATTGTTATAACCTTCGATGCTCATCGATAATTCCATGTTTAACGAAAGAAATGAAATTTTGTTCAAAGATTCACAGTGTTGGGTTTGGGCACGTATAATCCCATATTGTTTACTGCCATTTTGAACCTCTATTGCGTTTTATCGATGGAAATAAAAAAAATATAAAAGAATTCATTCAGGCGAGTCGTATGATATAGTTGTTTATTTATCGACCGTGAAGTATGGTGTTTGGCGCTAGCGCAGCCGAGACATACATAAGTCGCATTTCATTATTACAATATAGCAGATCGAGCTTAGTGGACGATGTGTCGACGCTATCGTATTGCCATCGTGAATGCCTTGTACGTCTAAAATATTGAAATTAGCACATTTTGTGGGAATAGAGCAGAGGTCGACAAACAACAATTTACACTTTTGCAGGCTAACATAACCTTGCGCACAAGCTTCTCAAGATTGTCTGAGGCTCACTTCGATGACACGATAAATTGCAGAACACCTGACGTCCCATGTATGCTCATAAAGTTGGACGTATTAC
This sequence comes from Terebella lapidaria, assembly GCA_949152475.1. Lineage (NCBI taxonomy): Eukaryota > Metazoa > Annelida > Polychaeta > Terebellida > Terebellidae > Terebella > Terebella lapidaria. The sequence goes on from OX424555.1 coordinate 21,608,189, forward strand.
AAAGTTCTAGGTCACCAACAGGTCTACCATATATACCGGTAATTCCTTATATGCCCATGGTCCAATCATAGTTTGCAATCATGTTGTCTGCAGAGGTCATTCCACATCTTTTCAAGTCAAGTATGACCTAGAGATTTACCACTTGGAGTAATGAAGTGAAGTGAAGTTCAAGCCCAAGAAAGCTTCCAACATATGACTATGTATAATTATATGCTCTTGATGCAATCCCAAGCTCTATCGATAAACGTTTTGTTTGCAGAGGCCAATTCACAGATCTCGGGTCAAACGTGACCTTGAGATTAAACAATCAAGTTCATTTGAGATCAACTACGAGGTCATTACCAAACACACACACAATATACAATGCTGCCCATAAGCTAAGCTCTATCTACAAGAGTAATGACTAGAGAGATCAATGGACACATTTCAGGTCCGACGTGAATTCGGTTTATCAATCAAGGTCGTCTTAAGTCAATTTCAGGTCATCCATATTATGACTTCCATATAAGGTCTACCATATATGACTTCCTATATTTTCATAATACGAACATAAGCCAAGCTCCAAAACCAAACCAAATTGTCACACGTAGGTTAGGAGAACACTGAAATTGTGTCAAATCGGTCATTTCCGGCAAATGGAATGGCCGACGAATGGCCAAAAACCATTCAATAAAAAATCGAAAGACGTTCTGGCAAATCTATGTGATGATCCATGTCGTCGAAAGACGGTGAGATGGCTATAAGAACGAAAACCCACGAAAAACAGCTTCTCGACCCAAATGGGCATGTAAGCTAAAAGTAGAGTTTAGACCATCAGAAAGCACCCCTGAGACAGTAGGTCATGATATTTGCAACCTATACTGAAATCCATTTTGTGCTTTATACAGGTCGTTTTAAAATATTTTTGTAATTTATCACTCCGTCCAATACTTGAATTTCCCCGAGAGCTATCAGTATTCGATAAAACTATATTTTCAGGAAATATTGCATCATGGAAAATACCAACTTCAAGTTCCTTTAAACCTCCAACATATAACTTTCTACATGTCCGTAATACAAACATCTAAGCGTTCTGTCTGCAGTAGGCAAATTACACACTTCAGGTTAAACTTGACTTTGAGAATTGGCCACCGAGAGATTCATCATACATGACGTCCCGTATATCCATGATACATTCCTAAGCTCTATGTACGGTCTGTCCCCGGACGCCCTAATGTATCTTTTTTTCTTTTCTTACATTTTAGGCCTTTCGAACATTTCATTTCATGTGCAGTTGTGTGCACGTGCTGAGGTAGCTGTTATCTGAGTGCTACAGCTGCAAATGAAATCCTATTGTTCGAGATTTTCGGACACTGGAGACTAATAGATCATGGACTAAGGGTCTCACTGGATAATGCATTTTGCAAAAATCAGTATCGCCTTGGCAGCAACATGGGGGCAGGCATTTTCTCCAGGCAGCATGAAAAGCAATGAAACGTGTACCTAACCCCATTAATCTTGTGAACCACACGACAAGATTCCGGCTGTTTGTTCCTATATATTCAATAAGGATGAAAAAGGTGCGGCAGTCACACATCATATGGTATATAGCAAAACTAATATTATTAGGAAAAAATGGTTATGTTCGACCAGGCGGATCGTTCCAGAGCCCTGAAGGCACGCTATTTCAATTACCAAATCCACAGACGATCTTAAAAAAAACTCCAAATGTCTTGGAATCTGGTGATCACGCATGACCAATGTGATCCTGACGAAACATCACCATTGGAAACATCACAAATCGTTACACTGTATGTAGCTGAAATTCTGAAGTTCTGAAGACCAAGAAATATGTTGTTGCCAGAGGATTTCATCTTGCTGGCCCAACACTGTGGAATGACTTCCCAGATCGATCATACATCAGAAATTCTCGTAGTTCTACATCGCTTTGATATCGTGTGACTCATCACTGTATAATACCGGTTATAATAAACCCATACACTTTACAAACGGCCTAAAACATCATGCTGGTATGGCTTACGAAACAAAGTTATCACGTATTGTTTCGAAAAAAATATTTTTAAAGGTTGATATGGTGTCGCATTGGCCATTTTCGACGCTAAAATGGCCAAACATGGTTCAATGAAGAAATTTTAAAGTGTTCAGATGGTCCACCTCATGTTCTGGCAAATTTATAGGAAACTCCAACTCGACGAAAAACCCCGAGAATTTAGTAATTATTCTCTTCGATATTGATTTAAATCTTCCCCGAATGGTATGTGATGAAACTGAATTTACCGTCGAGAAATATCCTGTCATGCAGGAACATAGTTACGATGTTTGAGGGCTATGTAACAACTAGTTGTGTTCAACAAAAATCATCAAAACATCAATGACGCCTTCTCGAGAAATTCCTGAAACCTATCAAATTTTTCGTACTGTTATATTCATATGAACTGCTTGGATATTTTGATAGCTTTGAATGAACAGCCCCAACAGTAGTATCCGAGAGAGAAGGGAAATACAGGACCCATTAATTAACTAGTCTTTCTAATATGTGTATATTTTGGGTTGCATTGATTTGTTCTAATGAACTACATTCAAGTATTGTTCAAACCGAACGGTTACGTGAACATGAATCAAAAGAATTATTAGTATTCAGCACGACATGTAATCGGCACTGCTTGCCCCCTAGCTCTTGCAGAACTTCCGTGTGTCAATTGACCTTTACACAAATATAACCACATTTTTTTGTGTCTGTTCACCACAAAATCATCGGTGTACGTGTATCATACCCCCATTGGGTGTTGTGAACCACTGTAATGGTCATACATATACTGTAAGTAGCCGATACCCAAGTACAGAGTTTTACGAGCGAACAAAACATCGAGTTCTTCATCCAACTTCAAATTCCAGTGTGAGGAAAAATCGAGAAAAAAATATCGATCTTTTATTCGAGAACCGATATATGGCCATTAAAAGGTGAAATCAGGTGTGTTGGAAAGACTGAACAAAAATGTGAGCCCCACTTGTGGCACCATTCATGGATAAAAATACCCCCAATAATATGCAAACAAGTCCTGATGCATACTGGTCGCAGATTTTGTGTACGCAACCAGATCGTGATGACGTCCATAAAATTTCTTAAAATACAGCTCGATCGCCAGTATGAAGTGAATACACAAATTCATGCACTGCAACATGTAACTTATACGTGAATACGGGCGACAGATATGTAGCCAAATGTTACAATCTTGATGAGATGACGGAGGATGTTGTACACTGAAATACTTGTCCATACGTGTAATCACTCGACCATTGGCTCCAGTTATCTGGCTAGTCGTGTCGATAGCTGTCTGTCGTGTGGGTGAGGAGATGCTTTGACATCAGCATCACCACCCACGACTTAGTGCTGTCATGCACTGACGCTGAGTATACTGGGGATATAAATCTTGTGGTAGTCGTACACGAAACATCAACAAGGAACATCACATTTGAGAATCAGTGATTTAGAAAACATGAGGGATAGCGTCTTTGCGGTGGTAGTGGCGCTGAGTTTGTTAGTTATCGGCCTCCATGTCGCAGGTGAGCTACATGATTAGGATTTGCAATAAAATTCGTGCGTTCAAACAGTAGCAAATAACACAAAGTCGGGCTTCATGTATTCAATTAATCGTTTGAAGCCTTCAACTTCTACACACATTCCCCTTATGAGCATCATTTTAACAATGAATTAGCTGATATCCTATACCCTATACTATTTGATTATAAATTAGTTTACACCATTTGCTAAGAGAAAGGAATCCCAAAAGGCGAAACACTTTGACAAGAGTGATGCTCGTTTGAACTATGTAATAAGAGAAGTTTTTCTCTAGTTTGTATATGTTAAGATTCTTATGCTTATCGCGGAGCATCATTGAATAATGTAGCTTCCGAGAACTAAAGGTGTGCTCTTTTATCACGAATCAGGTCAGATATTTCGGTGTTCAAAGTGATTAACCAAATATGTATCACAATATATTGGACAAAACGTCCAGTGTGTGTAAGAGAGATAAAATATTATGTTTTATTCAATGCACTATATGAAACCTGACAAATTTAGAATTCAAAGTCGTCAATATGATTCGTTCTCTGAGGTTAGACAAAGAGTTATTGTCCAAGTTTTTTTATAATAATGAATCAAAGTTCGTGTGCACAAATATTACAGTTCTGAGGACAATCTCCGATAATTTTTGTAACGCATTTTACCACCAGATTCGTCAACACTGAGTTGTTACACATGTCAGGGAGCAACCTCTGGAGAACAATGCACAATTCAACAGTGTACGAGTATCCATCAGGTATACTCATGAAAAAAATCCTTTATCCTGTATATTCTCACATTAACGTAGTCCGCTACGAACAGGGAGGTAATGAAAAGTCAAAATTCAAAAGTTATATCTTGAATATTATCTCTTCAAAATAACATATTTTATAGAGTAACTGATCAGCATTCTAATATTGAAAAGAAAATAGGGGGTCACCGTGCTGGTTTCTTCGACATATCCGATCAAAAATCACAAAAAATTACTGAAATGACTTAATTTATGGTATTTTTACACATTTTTTTGCCCATATTCACATCTTGCATCGTGTTTTCCAAGAGAACGGATACGGTGACGAAAAACTCTTTGACCCCCTCCCCTCACTGTTTGGAGCGGACTAACTTAAGGTGGATTCGCTTGGGAACTCGATCTCGACATGCTTTCCCATGAAATAACATCATAAACCGGTATTTCAAAACTTTTCATCGAATTACTCAACGAAAACTTACTACCATTATGATCGTGGCGCTAGGCTTGTCAGACGGTGGTACGACCGGGCTCGGTTGACAAGCGCTGTCGGAGTTTGGTGGACTGTTGGAGGGAGGCTCAGGCCGGCTGTCATGGGGACACGTGCTCCTTCTGTTGCGACACAGACAAGTGCAACAGTCACGTGCCAGGTCAGAAATCCTTAAGTCGTACTCGAAATGTCAAGTGCTGAAAATCGAGCCAAAACTGTCCTTCACTCACAGGAAACTTTTACAATCGGAAACTAATGTTTTATATTGAGACGAAAACAGTATAAATTGGAACACAGTAGATACAGGGACGAGGTTCAATTTGAATCGGCATGAAATCGCCAGGTGATGTGGTCAGGATACAGGACGACAGTCACCACGATGATGTCTGTGACCCTAACCCCTGCGAGAATGGCGGCTGGTGTGAGCCGGTGGACGGCAGCAAGACGCCCAAATCTCATAAGTCTGGCTCCAAGCACAAGACGGCCCGCAGCCACTCCAAACGCCGCGTGCGCCGCTCCCCGCCGGTCCACGTGATCGCCAAGGGAACGACTGGAACGGCCACTAAGTCCGAGAAAAGCGATAGTTCCAAGGGCCACTACGATGACTTTATCTGCCACTGTCCAGATGGTTACCATGGAGAATACTGCGAGGAAGGTACACGTATAACATGAGTAGGCCCATAATTATCATCAGAAACTCTCCTATAGATAGATGCTACAAAAGCGTCCACTAATAAATATTCTTGTATGTTTGGATGATTTTAATCCAACTGATTATTTCGCGTGCAGGAAACCCCTGCGCCTCACACCCCTGTCACCATGGTGGCACGTGTCACCAGGACGGGAATGATTATTGGTGCGAGTGTCCCGACGGGTACAGTGGAAACGACTGCGAAATAGGTAAATACATTGGAAATCGTGTTCTTCACCAGTGTATGCCTTTGTGGTCCACCAACTATTGATGTTGAGATATGTTCTCATATTTCTGCCCATTTCGCTGGTTTGTGGTGATTCATCGTAACGCACACATAATCCATAATTTATGGACTTTTTCCACCTTATCCCTGGTCATTGATACTGTTGATATTTTTGTCTACAGAACCCAACCCCTGCTCCTCCCACCCCTGCCATAACGGTGGCTCTTGTCATGACAATGATGACGGTGGATACTGGTGCGAATGTCCATCCGGATACGAGGGCCATCACTGTGAGACAGGTACGTCTTGTTTAAAGCACTGTTTCTGGACATGAGCATTCATCGTATCATATTATTCCTGGTTATGAGCTAAGCTTGTAAATTTTTACTGTCAATTGTAGCAGTCCCACCACCCAACCCTTGCTCCTCCCACCCCTGCCATAACGGTGGTACATGCCATGACAACGGTGACGGTGGGTACTGGTGCGAATGCCCATCCGGATACGAGGGTGACCGCTGTGAGACAGGTAAAGATCGCCTGGGAGAGACTTCCTTATTAGTCTGTGGGTGTTGTTCCAGCTTATTCCATATACTACTTCTGACTTATTCTAATAAACATTGCAGATGGGACGCATCCGTGTGACAACAACCCATGTAACCATGGCGGAACGTGCCACCGCGACGGCGATCACTACTGGTGCGAGTGTCCTCCAGGGTACTCCGGCCAATACTGCGAAATAGGTCGGTGAATACGCCATCGACTGTTAAAAAAACGAACGTTGTTTTACTTACATTTCGAGACTGAATATCATTTGAAGTATCCCAATCAGTTTAAGTAGGATTATCAAGTTACAGGAGTTTATTACCAAGTTATTTATGATGGGTTGACCTCACGCAGATGGCGGTCAGCCATGTGACTCTCACCCGTGCCACAATGGAGGCACTTGCCACAATGACGGTCACGGCTTCTGGTGTGCCTGTCCCCCCGGGTATGCCGGCACGCTCTGCGAAGTCCGTAAGTTGATGTCTGAACTTCTCGTTGTTGTTGGCTATCACTAAATAAGGCACCTTTGGCTGTTTTATCACTGATTTATGGAAGGTTCGTCTTGAAAACACTGTCAGTTCAGTGTGTGTTGCTTCAAGCACAGTTCGCAGCATTGGCCCACTTGCTGTTTTTTATTAATTTTATTATTATCATTATTATTTCTAGCTTCACTCGCTATAGAGTTAGTCCAAGTTCCTTACTGAAGACCGATACATGTGTCCACAAAGCTTTTAGATAACATGGTGATGATATGTCATGCTCGCTTGGACACATAATTCAATCGCTATGCTTGCAATATGAATAGCTTAACACTGTGGTACTCCAGCGGTAGATCCGTGTAACCCGAACCCGTGTCACAACGGCGGGACGTGTTACAACCACGGAGGCGGCTTCTACGGCTGTGAGTGTAAAGACGGCTACACCGGGGACAACTGTGAACATCCTCCAGGTGAGTAGGCCTACAACTATGTCATCAACATACACTAGCCCTAGCATCAAAGCTGGCTCAATCCACCTGAGCTGAACTCACCAGCAAAGCTTGTCTAGTGGGTATTGGAGAAAGTCGGGAGGGATAAACCGAAGAGAACCATGTACATCCATCCCCCTGGTACGTACAACCACGTCATCAACATAAACTGGTCTTAAGAGCATAAATCATTATAATGAAAGTCAGGACATCATATACACGGTGGTAGAAAGAAAAGTATTCTCGCAGTCGGATGTTCTCACTGTATGCGTTCTTGCAGCGAACAGTGTGTTCTTGCATCGAGTTCGTGGTAAAACAAGTGGGTTGATGTCTAATCTCTGAAAACTTACACTACGCAATCTTGCAAATATAGAAATATGACGAATCTATGAATATGATGATTGTTCGCATGTCATCTGTAACCGGTTTTCAATAAGCATTGTTTAGTTTTTTCGAACTCATAGTGTGCTTATGACCGGACACATCTCCACAAAGTAACTTTTTGCAAGAACGCGTGTCCGTAATTCTCTGCACTGAATCAGTGCTCGCAATAACACCCTGCCAAATGGCATAGAGCGTTGACCGACCTAGTTCTTTTGTTTAGGGGTCAGGTCATGTTATTGTCAACGCTGTAAGGCTAACTTTTTCTGAACTGATTACGACACATGGTGAGTAAAATATTTTTTCTGTAAAATACTGACCATATTACTTTATAACGAGTTTTCGATGCAGTGTGCGAGATACTAGTGTACAACCCTGTGCTGTCTAATTATCCATTGGAGTCTGATTTGTTAAGAAATAGGCCCTCACCCATGGATGTGGCCCACAAATATGTACTGTCCAAAGATTTATCGCAATGTTTTTGATACTTATGGCCCACCTACAACAACACTGTATGAACTGGAGGTTGCAAATACTCTAAACATCAATTGTGAGCAATATAAAGGCACAACGTCTTCTAACTAGGACTCTAATAATTTACAATTGTAATGCTTGTGGTGTGTCAACGCTCTAAGGACATGGTCTACCCTCTAACGCTGTCTGGTCAAAGTTACATAACCTTCTCTAGGAAGTATAAACAGTCATTGAGAATGTCTTGTGGTTGTTTTGATGAACAAGTAACCATTTTCTGAAGCGTTTCATATCAAGATTCCATGATCCGTTTTGGATATTCCACCCGAAGATTACCCATTACTGCAAGCAAATCCAGACTGTTAACTTTGACCAGGCAGCTTCAGAGCGTACACCATGTCCGTAGAGCGTTGACACGCCACAAGCGATTCAATAATAAATAATTAGAGCCCTATTTAGATGACGTTAGACCTTTATATTGCTCACAATTGAAGTTTAAAGTATTTAATACATCCAGTTCATACAGTGTTGCTGTACATGGGCCATAAGTTTTGAACACATTGTGATCAATGTTTGGACACTACATATTTGTGGACCACATCAGTGGCCGAGGGCCTATTTCTGAACAAATCAGTTTCCTATGGATAATTGGACATTACAGATTTATCCTTTGGTATCTCTTACACTGCATCGAATCCCCAATCTAAGGTAATATGGTCAGAATTTCACAGAAAAAATGTTTCCCCATGTGTCGGCATCAGCTGCCAAAAAGTTAGCATTACAACGTTGACAACCACATGACCTGAACCCTAAACAAAAGAACTAGGTCGGATAACGCTCTCGGGTGATAACGCGTGACAAAATAATATTATCACAAGTCATTCTCATGGTGCTGATGCATGACCCATTTCAACGAACTGTGAACATAACATCTAGCATACCAAAATCGATCACAATCTGTACGTTTGGTAATATTATATGCAGTTTGTGAAGATTGTATAGGAAAACTCCTCGATGCCAGTGATAGTGTGTCGGCCACCATCCTAACTGTACACTCCCCACACATAAATCTGCTAGTCCAGTGCGGATAATATTTATGATAATAGATGTGTGAAAATGTCTAACAGGTCATGGAAGTATTCGTTTCGGTGAAATATGTTTTTTCCCGTCCCTGAGTGACGGAGTAATGGGGAGTGACATGGCCTCTGCCATACTTTTTTTTACGCGTGAAAATTTTGCAAGGATGCGTTTCGATCTACCACCGTGATATAATTATTAACTCAACATAAACTAGCCTTAGCAGTAAGACTAGCCTTAATTGCTTTCTTGTTGAAAGTCAAGACGGCTACACAGGAGACAACTGCGATCATCCGGTATGTATAACTATGTCACTAAGTAAACTAGCCTTTGTGTTAAAACGTTAAAAATGAAAGTCAGGTCGGTAACGCGGAAGACAACTAGGGGCATTCTGGTGCATACAGCTACATCATAAACATGAACCGGTCATAGAGTGAATCTCTCTGTAGATCTATTAATATCAGTTAATTATACTCATAGAAGTCATATTATAAAGTGTTATACAGTTGTGAAGCGAATGAGTTTCATTTGTTCCAAATATTCATCTCAGAACCAAACTCGAACCTTCTATCTTTTCTAGTCATTTACTAATATCTATGCATCGCTCAAACAGTAGAGGACCCGTGCAATCCGAACCCCTGCCAGCATGGTGGGTCTTGTTACGACCATGGAGACGGTTACTATGGGTGTGAATGCCAGGACGGTTACACAGGGGACAACTGTGAACACGCTCGTATGTATTTCTTGGGAGCCACACTCGAATATAATACATTCTTTCTGTCCATCAAATACATATCAGTCAATCCCTATTATAATAACATTTGGAAAGCTATTTCACATTTTAATGAACCATCACACGATTTCCTACAGCTGTCCCAGTTGACCCTGGCGAGGGTTATGACTGTGAAGAGAACAATCCATGTACCCAGGAGGCCATTGACAACGGCCTGTTCTACTGGCCACATGAAGACCCCACCAAGTTCGTTCAGTGCGATGAGCACGGAGGGTGCTTCGTGATGCCGTGTCCCTCAGGGCTCATCTGGGACCAGGAGATTTGGGAGTGTGTCAGACCCTGATCCTCATCCTGACCATCATCTCAGCGCGTCATTTCTAAAACACTGCTAATGATATACTCGCTAAAATTATTTTTATATATGTGTGTTCAAATGTTAATTTTATGATTGTTTTCAAAATGAATTTGTTGAATGTATAGCGTGCATTTTTGCCTGGCACGTTGCAGCTACATGTTTTGCTAATGGCTTAGATTACAATGCAATGCTTGGCATATTATATCATGGCAAGAGCTTCCACTTTCTCCTTCTTTTCATATATTAAAAGTGTTATCATGAATTCAGTCGATAAACATAATCATATCAATATCATTTATCGGAGTATTGATGTGCTTCCAAACTGTCGAACTCGAATTGTAACAATAGTTAAGATGTTAAACAAAGCTGACATAAAAGAGGTAAGGTTACTTGGATCATATTATACAAATTATCCATAGTCAGATATTGAAATGTATTATAAAATATACATGAGTGAATCACCCATTTTGAATGTTGAGTTGTATATCTCCTCAGCGGTGGATCCATGTAACCCGAACCCGTGTCAGAACGGCGGGACATGTTACAACCACGGAGGCGGCTTCTACGGCTGTGAGTGTAAGGACGGCTACACCGGGGACAACTGTGAACATCCTCCAGGTGAGCATAACTACGTCAGCAATATAAACTAGCAAAACTACACTTAATAATGTCACGACGGCTAAACGGAGGAAAACTTTGAACATCCTCTTGGGGCGTACAAATTCATAAACAACGTGTTTAATGAAAATCAGAACGGATACACCAGACACTTATGTGAACATTTTGATGCATATGACTATGTCATCAACATAAACCAGTCCTAGTGGTGAAGTTTGCACCGTTAAGCAGCCATGATAATGTGTCCCCATGTATGGTGTTCCGGTGGCATATGCTGATTGTTGCATGTATGTGCAATTCATACTGTTCTGTGTATAGTATTAGTTGGTATATTTGAACGTAATGGACGACTTTTCATCTTTTCTCGTCATGCAGTTCATAGTTTTTCTCTTGATCCAGGTATGCCTTCAGGTCCCACTCTCATGCCTCTAATCAAACTAAGATTGAATCTGATTCAAATTTGCCTCCGATTACAGTCGACCCGCCGCCATCAGGAGGATATGACTGCGAGGCTAACAACCCTTGTACGCCCGAGAACATCGAGAACGGGGACTTCTACTGGCCACATGATGATCCTACCAAGTTCGTTCAATGTGACGAGTGGGGACAGTGCTTTGTGCAGGACTGTCCAGCTGGCCTGATCTGGGACCAATCAATCCTCGAATGTGTCAGGCCGTACTGAGCACTCATCGTCGCCGTTATCCACGTGCAGAGAGTGGCTTTCCAATTTTGTTTGCTTGACCACGGATATGACATAAAGTTGGTGTTGTTTGTTCGTGAAACTTGATATTTTGTCAGATGTATAGTACAGTGAATCATATTATAGTATAACATGGTTGTCTCACATATTTTCTCGTTTTAATTACAAATACCGAAATGTATGCATGTATTTGAGTATGAATATCTAGCAATCATGTATTCCAAACAATGGTCAATCACATAAGTATAACCAGTAGAACATGTAAGATGTTAAAATATTGTTCAAAGTGAGTCCGTTGACCTTTATTGTCGATTCATGTTCACTTTCTACACGTCATATTGAGATTATATGCTACTTCTTTTCTTTAGTACAATGAATGTTTGAGTTCAAATATTTGTTTGGTTTTCAGTATAATACATGCAGCAATGACCTGTCTTGATTTAGAGCAATGCCAAGTAGAGTTCCGCTGAAACGACTGAAAGTTTGGTAATCCTAGCAGCTTTTCTAGCAGGTTCCATTCCCGATAATAGCAAAATCCGAAAAACAAAATGGCCGCCACACAAAAAACTTTTTTCGGGATGACGTCACGCACTTTATTCTGAAACCTACCGTGGGACAACTGTGCGGTTGTGAGACCGACTGCCTCTCCCGACTGCCCTCTAGTTATATACATACATATTGTTTCTCAAAGATTGCATGCATTTGTCAAAACATGGCTACCTTCGTTGACAAAATATATTGTTTAAAGATGCGATGTACATGTATGATGAAGGCACATACTGTCAGATTTGCTAATAGTGACACCAATGGGCCCAATTCAGGAGCGCACTCATATTGCTTGTGCAAATATACAACATAAAATCGTGAGACACATATGTAGATTAGGCCAGACTTACTAAGATGGGAGTTTTAATACAACCATGATTTTCCCATCAATTAGTTGCATTGGTCAAGTGAAAATAATTTCGCAGTTGAAAGCGAAGTTGCACTCACTCTAGTGTTCATTTGGATTAGTCGCATTTCAGACTCGGTAATGTTTACACGCACACGTTATGACGATCATAGCCTCCTCTCGTGTGCTCATGTGGCCACTGTCTCACTCACTGAAGTGATAAATGTTACAACTTTGTATTGGGTATAGGGTTGAATATATTCCCGGTTTTCCTGGAACCGGGAATAAAAAATGCTCAGAACCGGGTACCCGGGAATGGAACCGGGAATAAACTCGTAGCTTCAAAACAATAGTACACATGAATTGGTTCGTAAGTTATCACTCCAGACACTATCTGTCAACGAGTATTCCTTATAAATCACCATGCAACCATGCTTACAGCAATTTATGAAGCATGCAAATGTAAACATGGGTGAAATCAGAAATTCAGAATCCTAATTCTAAGGGCTCACAAGTTCACAACCCTCCCCGTCTTTGTTCATAATATGGACACAAATATTGTGAAGGGACAAATCGTTGGGTGGTCCCACTGTTAGATAATGTCTTGTTTTAGATTTTTAAAAAAATACCCAAGGTGTCTCTTTGCATGCACTAGACAAAATGTCACCGACTTTCCATGACAACGACAAATGGAAGCATACAGTAAGGTCAGTAAGTACCTATTATTCTTTATTTTTACCTTATTTTGGCAATGCATTGTCCTGCTATACCACAGAGTGTTGTAGGAAATGTACAGGGACGAAAGATACCGTTGTTTTCTTCTGTTAATATGTAGTTTTTTCTTGGGGAAGGGGGCGACATATTCCCGGTTCCTGGCCACCTTATTCCCGGGAAACGGGAACTCTGATATCTTAATAATTCCCGGGAATTCCCGGGAACTCCATTCCCGGGATTAAACCCTAATTGGGTACTTACAATTTTATCTTTCGGACATGAGTTACAGTTCAAAATCAGGAAAGATTTGGCTTGGTATATGATATTCTTGTTACTTGCTCCGATGGTATCATCTCCTTTTATGGGCTCATTCATCGAATCAGCACCAGCAAGATGCCAGATGGATTTAATGACATTTTGTGAGTGAGCGAGTAGCATTAAGAGGTACTATACACTATCTTTCCCTTCTTTTATCATTTGACATTTGAAGGGATATTGTTCTGATCTGCTCTCTAATGACGACTCGTCTACATTGCTCCTCAAATTTCCACTATCCACTCTTAGTCTTGCAGCAGTTAAGTAATTTATTTGTATTTCAACAGCAATAAACTGCACTCGTATAACACTGGATGTATTCCTGACTTGCACACAGATTTTATCTTCTTTTTTAGATAAAATCAATAAAGATAAGCAATGTCCTTCGTACACAATTTCCAACCAATGGCAGGCGCTTCCGAATAAATTAGATTCCCTTCAACGACAGAGTTAATCCGTCGAAATAAATATGTTAATTGATTTCATCAACAGATTATCAAAATGTTCTGCCTCATGCAGTTCAGCCTATTAGCTCGATGCAAAGTGAATCCTGCTGTATTGTGAATATGTTCTTGCATTGTTCGTTTCCTAGTATTGCTCGTGTGTCGCTGATGACGAAGTATGTTAATATAATTTTGAGTATTATTTTTGCTGAAAACAAATCCGGAACTTTGTGACTGTGGAAACCTTCATCGAAGAATTATAGTTTATTCGGTTGAACACTGGGGACAGTAAGATAACATCAAATTTATTTACAGTCGGAATATACATGATAACTATAACATTGGTGAAATGTACTGTTATCCGTCAGTGAGGAAACTTATGGCCCAAGTATCATACACTGCGCCTTAATACTACTCGTCCACTGAATGAATGCCATTTAATCCGTCTGTCACCTTTTTAATCCTTATTGAATATAGAAGAAGGCGCAGTGTATGATACTTGGGCCATACTGATGATAAGAGTTTGAAAATGGAGATGTGGCCACAAAACAACATAATGATAAATGAACGACGCTGATACAATCCACCACTCGGAGTCATTGACTACGCAAATTTACCCCCCTTGTGATGCATCCGGATGCTCCTATCTGTTTGCACGACAAAACTCGACACCGGGAACTGAGGGAAGATGATAAGCCGAACTGACTGTAATGTTTGAAGACTAGTTTCGGAGCGTTATGGTAAACGTTCGTTGTCACACAAAGGCAGTCACACTCATTCTATGTACATGTCATGTATTTTCTGTAACAAAAATAAGCTTGAACTATTTTGGCTTACAGTTTGCAATATTATACCAATCCAATTCCAACAAAGAACTGGTAGCTTAAGCTGGCGACAGCAAACAACATCCTGCCACAAGCAGCACGTTCATCAATCACAAATTAATTTCAAATAATCAACTGTTGACAACTCACATCCAGTAATCAAACATAGCGAATCATGAGAAATGTGATATAGGAATGTTGTGTCTAAGTATGATTTCGGATAAACATTAATATAATTGCATATTTCTGCCATTCTGAATGAGCTATCATTTTTGATAACTGCAACACTTTGTGTCCTTCGATCGTGCATGAGGGATGTCCTCCTGATGCATATGGGATGCAACGAGAATGAGATGAGTCAACAAGAAGCAGACGAAAAAGAGATTACAAAATATACATAAAATTCCGTGACGGCTAAAATAAGGGCCTCGACAGCTGTCGCGTGAATTATGATTAATGGGAATCTTTTGACATGAGACAGGAACATTTGCGTTTATTTCTGAAACGTTTGAAGCAATGTGGAGAAACGGTACCGCATGTTGCAGTAACGCTGACCCATAATGAAGCATCCCCACTTTCTTTTCTAAACCGTGGATTAGACACAGTACATGACGTGTGTATGGCACTGACAGTTGAGGAACACACGTGTTGTGAGAGGACTGATCTGTCAAAAACAACTGGGCGACTGAGGATTTGTGTGCATGTCTCATTTACAAAGTTCATTGGCCTTATTCTGAGGCAGAGACGTGATTTACATTCAACCAAATAGCCGTGAATTCGTACTTTTCATATTCATGGAGATAATGATTAATTTCTGCCTCTCAGACAATGCTGACTCACAATATCCGCAGAAGAATCAATATGATTACTGGTTGATGATATGTGATAACAAAGGATGTGCTTATCTCAACGTAATAAAGTTGAAAATGTTGAAAATATTTTGTTCGACGACAGAATAAATATCGAGAGTCGATATCATCAAATTATTTATCGAATGTTATTATATGCAGTTCTGCTCGATACAATGTGAATCTATTTGAGGTGGAAACATCTGTGGTCGCACTGATTCATGAAATCGTCTGTCCTTGTTGATGATGACATACTTGTATATGATCATATAATTTTGAGCATATTTTCTGTGAGATATACTCATTGCCCATACGCATAAAATGCCGATGATCGTTGATGTATTTCAATTTTATTGTGTTCCGTGATTAAATAAAATCCTGATGCTACGATTTGTTTGCATCATGTTTTTGGCAATCTCATCTGATTGAGAGTATCAAAAGTAAATTCCGAAATTTTGCGCAATCATCACCACGTGTCCGCATTGCACCACAAGCTGTCATTTACCACTGCCAAAGTATTCTGCCGCATCGAGCACGCTCATCAATCTCGAATTAATTTCAACCAAATAACTGTCCACAACTAACATTTAGTGATCAAACGTTCCACAATATTTCATGAGAAACATGACAGAAAACAGTGTGTCTAAAAATGAATGACTTCCGATAAACATTGATAATATTGCAAATTTCTGCAGTATGATTCGCAACAAGATTTTCTCTTTTTAAGTTACCGTTACTTTGGTCCGATAACCTTGCGTCCTGTACATCTGTGACGTGTATAAGTAATGTTGCCATTGAATCGCCGGTTTGCATTACTGTAACCGAGTGCCTAGAAATGAATTAGTCGTTATGCTTATGAGCCACCGTATATCTCGTATTGCCCGATAAATTGCGTAGTGTTGTATAGTGCGTTGTATCTACCGCCTACCATATAATATTGCCCGCTATTATCGATTGCGAAATGTCATATTGCCCGTTTGATTTATTTGTTATTTCTGTATTTGCGGACCGGTTTATTTACTCTACTTCCAATTCATGTTTGACCATGCTAATATATATTTAAAATACTCGCTGCTAACAAATAATATATTGGTTACCAAGGTTTCATAACATTTCCATCCAATCATATTTCATACATTTGTTACTGACTGTCACGTGACCAATCATATGCTCAGACCTATGACATAACAATCGTGGTCAGTTTACCACACGCCGCCTCAGAGGCAACACGGACTGATCAGACTCTGGACTTGGGGTACGTGATTGAATTTAGTTGGAAACAATTTATTGAAATTATATATATTCATTTGTGTAGAATATTAGGTCTCACGGTTCGTTATTTAATTATGCAGCTGCTTGAGCCAGGGAACCTATGTG
Organism: Terebella lapidaria; assembly: GCA_949152475.1. NCBI lineage: Eukaryota > Metazoa > Annelida > Polychaeta > Terebellida > Terebellidae > Terebella > Terebella lapidaria. The sequence goes on from OX424555.1 coordinate 21,625,164, forward strand.
TCCATAGCCACATACCTAATAGGTGTGGTGACGTGACTCTCGGGGTATGTGATTTATTACACATTTGAATGTTTGGTATTTCAATAGTTGTATGTTATATTTAACCGGAATTGAATTGAATTGATTGAATTGAATTGAATTTTGCAAGGTTAATATTGTAAGTTCCCGTAACTGAAATTGGTTGATTGTATTTCATTATTATTTCTTATATGTGCAATATATATTTTGTCTTTTTATTTTATTTCATTTTAAGGATTTGTTTCTGAATAAAACATCTAAACACCCGCGTTGCTCGGTTATATTACTATCCAATTTATGGCATTTCTTTGATTTTCGGTACATTTTTCTTGATAATGGGAGCTGCCACCACTGCACTCATAGAACGCCTGAAAACAGAGCTTAGATATTGGCACTTTCAAATGGGGAGTCATATATCCCGATTTGTTCGGAGACTTTGAATTTCAATAACCTTGAAAGGTCAAAATAGCACTTTTGGGTCGAACAAATCCCAAATTGGCTTTACAGTCGAAATGGTGTAATTTCGACATAGAGCTTATGTTTGCATTATGAGCATATAGGAAGTAGTATACATGGTATATGGAACAACTAATGATGTCCTTCAGCATGACCTCTGATGACCTTCATCTTTGATGAAATTGACTGTTGAGACTTGAGCGCTTGCATCAAGAGGTTTTGCACGAAAATGCCTAAAAATATTTCAAGAGGGGGGAGGGGATTAGTTTTATTATTTTCACATTTTTCTCAAAATGGCGGCCTTTTTTAACGAAAAATTGCCAATTTTGGACTTTGGCGGCCATTTTTTCAAAAACTGTCTGATCAGTTTTGATATTTTTGTTTTAAAAGATTCCCCTTATTTACCTCTATAATGTGTATAAGTTTTTTTAATTTTTGATGTGTCGGTGAAAATTTTTTTTTGCCCCAAATCGTATTACTATCCATTTTGGGTCATTTCTAGGCAAAAAAAGATTTTTCACACTTTGAAAAATATTTTGGACTTGGAAAATTTTCGGTACTTTCTCAAAAGACAGTCTGATCAGCTTTGAGATTTTTGTTTCGAAAGATTCCTCCTATGCACCTTTATGATGTGTATAAGTTTTGTTGCCCTCGAATCGCCAGTCTCCATGTGGCGGCCATTTTTAATTTTTGACGAGTCGGGGAAATTTTTTTTTCACCCCAAATCGCATTACTATTCATTTTGGGTCATTTCTAGCCAAAACAGTTTTTTCAACCTTTGAAAAATGTTTTGGACTTCAAAAATTTTCGGCACTTTTTTCCTCCATAATGGGAGCTGCCATAACTGTACTCCTAGAATGCCTGAAGATAGAGCTTAGAAGATGGCACTTTCAAATGGGAAGTCATATATGGCGACTTGTGTGGTGACCTTGAATTTGACCTTGGATGAAATTGAAAAGTCAAAACAGCCATTTTTGGGTCGAAAAATGCCCAAATTTGCACCTTGTCTGTCTTTGATCGAAAACTGTCTGATCACTTTTGAGATTGCCTTTTGAGTGCCTTGAATTGCTCAAAAGCAATTCTTGCATTGATCATTTCCTAGTATTGCTCGTGTGTCGCTGTCGATGACGACAAAATATGATAATATAATTTTGAGCATTATTTTTTGCTGAAAACAAATCCGGAACTTTGTGACTGTTCAGTAATAGGTTGATACATACATTGAAACTTTCATCGAAGATTATAGTTTGTTCTGTTGAGTTCTATTCTTGCATCACAAAACTCTTATTCGGGACCTGTCATAAACGAAAAATATCCATCGAACACAGGGAACATTAAAATAACATGAAATTTATAGGAATATACATGATAACGATAGCATTCGTACAATGTACTGTTACTTACTGTATAATAAGAGTGTGAAAAGGGAGATGTGGCCATAAAACAACATAATGTTAAATGAACGACGCTGGTACAGTCGACCACTCGGAGTCATTGACTACGCAAATTTACCCCCTTGTGATGCATCCGGATGCTCCTATCTGTTTGCACGACAAAACTTGACACGGAGGACTGAAGGAAGATGATAATAAGACGAACGGACTGTAATGTTTGAAGGCTAGATTCGGAGCGTTATGGTAAACGTTCGTTGTCGCACAACGGAATACACACTCATTCTATATAAATGTCATGTATTTTCTGTAACAAGTAAGCGTCAGGAAATGTAGTAAAAGACATGTGTCGCCTCTCAGCAGTGCATAGCTCGATTCCAATGTGGGGAATGGGAAGTTTGTTTGAGTCTGCATTGCTGTAGTTATGACATACTGCAATTATAGTCACATAGTTTTCACTATTCTGTGAATAACAAGACCAGGAACTTTGCAGACTCAAAATGGAACAATTTCCAGACCTTTTCCAGACCCATATCAATTCGAAACACCTAGGGGCCTATGCACGATAGCTCGTTAATATAAATTCAACATGCTAAATAAACTTAACTTATACGCTTATGCTCCATTATTCACATCTATACATATGGTATTCGACCTGTAAAACAACATTTCTTGGGTGAAATATTTCCTCAAACTGCATCGAACGAGAAAAATCGCTATAAAACATATTTTATGAACGATAGCTCGTTAATATAAATTTAACATGCTACATAAACTTAACTTGTACGCTTAGGCTCCATTATTCACATCTATACATATAGTATTCGACCTGTAAAACAACATTTTTTGGTTGAAATATTTCGTCAAACTGCATCGAACGAGGAAAATCGCTATAAAACATATTTTTAACAGACTGTCATATCAATATATTTTCCATAAAGATTTTTTAGATTTGAAGACATTCCTATAATTACAAATGCCTTATATTTCTGAGTTCTCGTTAAATGCTGCAAAATAAAAGCCCATTCAATCATGTTCAAAACTTCATGATCGCAAGTATACTGGGTACATCGGTTGATGAGAAGGGAACCGGTACGTGCATGAATATTTCTTGGCAAACTTTTTCCCCGACAATTTGAATGGTGGGCAATACGTTCACATTCAAGAATGACATCTTTCCGAACAGTGCTCAAGCCATGATGATATCAACAAGCCATCCCCACGGAGTCGGGGAATTAGATGTCTGATCGGAATCCGATGTCTGATCGGTCAAATCTATCGAAGTACTCGCAATATTTTCGCGGTTGTCAGGCATGAAGAAAATTTGAGAACGTTTCACAATCTAACTGGAATATTTTTTTAGAGATTGTCTCAATCTGCTTATTTACACTAAAAATTATTTAAAATTTTTATTCAAAACAAATGCTGCGGTACTACTGCAGGACCGGACCAACGCATCTATCAATGGGCCGTTTTAGTCGTATTTGAGTATGTCGCCTGATGGAGGCCACAACAAAAATTAAGCTTGGACTATTTTGGCTTACAGCTTGCAATATTATACCAATCCAAGACCAACGAAGAACTGGTAGCCTAAGCTGGCGACAGCAAACAACATCCTGCTGCAAGCAGCACGTTCATCAATCACAAATTAATTTCAAACAATTAACTGTCCACAACACACATCCAGTAATCAAACATAGCGAGTCATGAGAAATATGACATGGAAATGTTGTGTCTAATGTAAGTATCAATCTATTACCACCAATACATCCAGATTTTGATGATGTAAATAACAAACGTAAAGTACAACATTTTGCAATGCTGACTCTAAGTATGATTTCGGATAAACATTAATATAGTTGCAAATTTCTGCCATTCTGAAGGAGCTATCATTTTTGATAACTGCAACACTTGGTGTCCTTTGATCGTGCATGAGGAATGTCCTCCTGATGCATGAGATGTCACGGGAATTAGATGAGTCAACGAGAAGCAGACAAAAAAAGAGATCACAGAAGATACATAAAATTCCGTGACTGCTAACATAAGGGCCTCGACAGCTGTCGCGTGAATTATGATTAATGGGAATCTTTTGACATGAGACAGGAACATTTATGTTTATTTCTGAAACGTTTGAAGCAGTGTAGAGAAACGGTACCGCATCTTGCAGTAACGCTGACCCCTAATGAAGCATCCCCACTTTCTTTTCTTCACCGTGGATTAGACAATGTACATGACGTGTGTATGGCACTGACAGTTGAGGGACACACGTGTTGTGAGAGGACTGATCTGTCAAAAACAACTGGGCGACTGAGGATTTGTGTGCATGTCTCATTTACAAAGTTCATTGGCCTCATTCTTGGGCAGAGACATCATTTACATTCAACCAAATAGCCGTCAATTCCTGCTTTTCATAGTAATGGAGATAATGATTAATTTCTGCCTCTCAGACAATGCTGACTCACAATATCCGCTCACAATATGTGACAACAAAGGATGTGCTTATCTCGAAGTAGTAAAGTTGAAAATGTTGAAAATATCTCGTTCAACGACAGAATAAATATGTGAGTCGATATCATCAAATTATTTATCAAATGCTATTATCTGCATAATGCAGTTATGCTCGATACAATGTGAATCTGTTTGTGGTGAAAACATCTTTTGTTGCACTGATTCATGAAATCGTCTGTCCTTGTTGATGATGACATACTTGTATATGATCATATAATTTTGAGCATATTTTCTGTGAGATATGCTCATTGCCCATACGCATAAAATGCCCATGATCGTTGATGTATTTCAAGATATCAATTTTATTGTGTTCCGTGATTAAATAAAATCCTGATGCTACGATTTGTTTGCATCATATTTTTGGCAATCTCATCTGATTGAGAGTATCAAAGGTAAATTCCCAAGTTTTGCGCAATCATCACCACGTGTCCGCATTGCATCACAAGCTGTCATTTACCACTGCCGAATTATTCTGCCGCATCGAGCATGCTCATCAATCTCGAATTAATTTCAACCAAATAACTGTCCACAACTAACATTTAGTGATCAAACGTTCCACAATATTCATGAGAAACATGACAGAAAACAGTGTGTCTAAAAATGAATGACTTCCGATAAACATTGATAATATTGCAAATTTCTGCAGTATGATTCGCAACAAGATTTTCGCTCTTTAAGGATGCTTATCAGTCAGGATCCATGCCTTAATCAGCAGAATTCTGGTATGTTTTGTTTGGCCTATAACTCTGCAGTTTGGTAATGGATTGCGCTGAAAATTGTCGTGTAGGTTCTATCCACGACTACAATGCTTGTCCAATGGCCATATTAAAGACCCAGTCGATATTCATACAGATCCTGAACGTTTTACACCGCCAATCAAATGTAACTTACATAGAAAACTGACAGCGTTTTAGGGTACAGTTTCTTGACTATGGTTCGATTACCTAGCATAGAACAATAACCTACTGCCTGTTTTGGGATTTACCTAAACACTTGATGGGAGTTTGTGGTGAAAATAGCATGTTATGTACCATCCGCATCGAAAATACACTGGGCAAAAGAAATTGATTGTCAATCGTATTGATAACGTCTATATCCGTTGGCATTGTATACTCAACCGCAAACAACATCAATAATTCAGCGACTCTAATATTTTCTAAGTGCAGTATAGAACCAAAATCACAACAACATCTCACTCCTGAGTACAACGTTCTCGACAGCTGAGCATTGACGGTATTTGCCATACGAATAATCCGCTGATCTGTACTTAGCGCTTCACTGATCAGCGGCACAAGACATTTTTGCTGGATTGCAATAGATATACACATTTGCGCATCAATTTGACATGATTATCGATGGGATACTTAAAATTTAAGGGTAGGTTATTGATCACGGATATGTGCACTCGCTGCAGTTAAGAAACTACACCATGTAATGCTTCGTGTACGCAACGTAAGTTACATTTGTTCAAGCAACATTCAACTCCATTTATATACTAAGTCATCAATGAAATCTTCAATCTCTTACTCAAGTCAGCTTCATAGATATATACAGAATATATATTCCAAAGCTCATGTAAGTTTGTTATGAAACGGCCGAGATATGAACCATCATTGCACGTGGTATGAAACCATTGAAATTGCGTGGATCGTGCTCGATACTCAATCTTAAGTTACCGTTACTTTGGTCCGATAACCTTGCGTCATGTACCTCTGTGACGTGTATAAGTAATGTTGCCATTGAATCGCCGGTTTGTGCGTCGAGGCTATATAGGGGGGGGGGACCGGTTGCCGGGTTGGAAAATAATATCTTTTGTCCCAAATTGCATTACTATCCAATTTATGGCATTTCTTTGATTTTCGGCTTATTTTTCTTGATAATGGGAGCTGCCACCACTGTACTCATAGAACGCCTGAAAACAGAGTTTAGATATCGACACCTTCAAATGGGAAGTCATATAGCCCGACTTGTTCGAAGACTTTGAATTTCAATAACCTTAAAAGGTCAAAATAGCACTTTTTGGGTCGAACAAATCCCAAATTGGCTTTACAGACGAAATGCTTGTACATAGAGTTTATGTTTGCATTATGCGCATATAGGAAGTAGTATATGGAACAACTAATGATGACCTTCAGCATGACCTCTGATTACCTTCATCTCTGATGAAATTGACCGTTGAGACTTAAGCGCTTGCATCAAGAGGTTAGGATTGTAACTTATAAAAAGTTATATATACAGGGTGGGCCATGAAAAAGGATATCAAAAACAGTTTTCACACTAGGCCAGATATTCAAATAATATCAAGAGTTTTCACACTAGGCCAGATATTCAAATAATATCAAGAGTTAGAATGGTATTAACATTGAATAATGTCAAATATTATCACCATGGCTTAATATTAAGTACACAGCCTATAACCCATTTTTATATATATGGGTATAAAATAATAATACCCATATATTATATCCATAATATATGGGTTACATTGGAATCACAACTTCAGAAATGTAAAAACTAGCACTTTCCATCAAGGGATTTCATCATTGCAAAGTTCAGTGTTTCAGAACAGATATGGCTCGTTGAACATTATTTTAAATGTAAATAGACCACCACTTAATATATAATACGACATGAACTCGGTCACTTCCATGAAAATGCACCAAAAGGAAGAAATGTGTTAAAATTGGTGCGGCGATTTCGCGGTACTGAGTGCTGAACACTGGCTATTCTGGTTGACGTAAAACTGTGAAGAACAGTCAACAACACTGATCATCTTTATCGACCAATCATGACTGATCACGCCTTTTGAACGAACGCTTGTGACAGTTAAGACGAACATTTGTGATATTCTATTGTTTGCAATTCGTTTTGGATCACTGGAAGTCAATTCGAAGTCAATCCACTGCTCTTTTACGTACCTGTTTCCGGGACCCACTCTGATCACATCTTTGGTGATCTTGAACTTGACATCAGACGACCTCGAAGGTTATATCTCGACCTGAAATGTGTAAATTGGCTTCTACTGACAAAATACTTGTTGATAAACCTCATATGTTTGTATTATGAACAAAAAGAACGCCATAGGAAGTCATATGCAGCACACCTAATGGTAACATTGAAGTTCACAAAGATAAAATTGAGTGGCAGCTAACTCAGAGATGAGGTTATTTTTAGGTTACCTATTGGCATAGTGTTGGTCCGTCGTCCATCGTCGTCGTCTGTTGTCCCTCGGCAGCATTCCCATGTTTAAAATCAGATTTTTTTCTAACATTCGGAATTTTCGAGAGGCAAGTTTTTTTTTATTTTTGTCATTTTCGCATTTTTCCCCGAAAGGCAGGGTTTTTTTTACCCAAAATGGCCCAGTTTCGACTTTGACGGTCATTATATAAAAAAATATTCTAATTCTAAAATATGATTCTTCAGTCCATCTGTAAGGTGTATAAAGATGGGATGCCTTGAATGACTCGAAGAGCCCGAAATGAAGGCCCAAAATGCCCCAAAATACAAAAAAAAATCCCTTCTGTAACTTTCTCTCTAATTTGACAAAGGCATGATATTTTGTACTGTCTATCTTGTGTATAATAAAGATGCAATTTTTAAATTATGGAAATTTTATGTTCATGACGTTCATTGTGATGTCACTGTTTGTCGTGAAGCCAAACCAGGAGATATATCCGAAATCTGGGTCTCAATACCTTCCTTATGATATTTTACTCGAACATTTGACCCTAACATCATGACAACTTGACCTCAAATATCTCACCAACTCGAAGTCGAATGGAATTTTGAAATACATGTGTGATTCAATTCCTTTCCTGCATGTTATGGTCCAGCCGCATCTCTTTACCTCGCTTTAACACGGAGATATGTTTTAACAGGTTTTCAGTGACCTTGACCATGACTTTTGACCTTGATAGAACATCCTATTGAGTTTGTGGCCTTTAAGATTGACGCGATTTCATGCAGTTTCGACGGAATGACATCTTGAAATATCGGAAATTCGATGTTTATGACGCCACTGTACGTTATAGCGCCAAAAATAAGGTATATATGGAATCGTGGGCTCAAAACCTTTCTAGCGATATGCTACTCGATACATTGCGCGAAGATTTGTAAGTGGCCTTGACTCTGAACCCTGGTGGACACTCCAAGGTCAAGGCCAAATGTTAAGGTCAAAGTCACATATTATGCGCTTGCCATTGCCCTACAATATGTTCAGAAGTTATGGCCAAAAATGTATTTGTTCAGAAGTTATGGCCAAAAATGTATTTTTCACATTTTCTGTTGCCATGGCAACCATTTTCACCCGATTTCCTCCGAAATCGAACTGAGCCAAAGGGATACCAATTCACCCCATGAATTTTCAAGCCAATCTGACTATTCCTCTTTCAGTTACATGCCCGAACATACATGCATACATACATGCATACATACACACAGGTATTAGTGCTGTCGGCCCCACTTGCCTACACACATGACTCAGTATTAAAATCCCTGTCATGTAGCTTGATGTGTCGAGACCAAGAGCCGTGGCGGTGGCTCCAGTGCACGAGCACGTGTTGGCTGGTCGGTCTGTCGACGGTCTACCACAGAGGTAGAACCCCGGTACTATCTGTACGTACAACCCCAACGCGATAAGCTGCCAATCCAGTCTTACTCAGGTCCAGTCTTACTCAGCTCCCGAAACCCAGCTCACAAGCGCGAGAGTATGACGTCACACCATGAAAAAGTGGAGCAGTTCGTTAAAAGAGATGGGCGTCGTCGAAGCGACGCATGCTTCTGATGCGAAGCGCTAAACTATTGTGTACGAAAGCAGCCAAAATGCCTCGCCACACTATGGTGACCATTATGGTACTGTCGATGTTTTCGGTAATGTTCATCAATAAAAGTACAATAATCATCACATATATATCAAACGGCAAAGTTTATTCTCATACAATGCACGAGACTGCAGACCGGAACCATTGCCCGAGGATGATCATGTTCAGACAGCGACAAACGCAATATGCTTGTCAAGTAATTAATTATATTGACGTACATCGAGCAATTGAAACACTACTCTCAAAACCAGTGGTGCACATTGATAACATTGAACACTAGCATTGTTCAAATGATTAACCATGCTTACTTAACATACGTCTTTATTCGTTAGTGCATGCACTTTTGGTACGGCTATATAGGTAGGTGAACGTCACATAGTGGTCTAATCCGACAGGCGAAATTTGTGTAGGTGTGATACTAACAAGAAAATGGAACATATCTCCAAATGTGTGGTGACTATTAGTTTGTTAACGATTCTATTGCTCGGCTCAACAGAAGCAAAGCACTATAAAGTATCCTTCAAAGACGTGAACAAAAAGCCACACCTCTCCCGTCTTCTGGACACCGTACATACAAATGATTGGGCGGAGTGTTTGAGGCAATGCAATCCGTTCCTTGGCTGTCGTGCTGCTGTGCGCGAGGCCAACACGAAGTCATGTAGCTTCTTCAATACTCCTGATGTCACAACGACCTTGGACCAATCCGAAAGAGCAGCAGTTATGAAAACATGTAAGTAGCAAACGAGTTATGAGTTAGGCTGGTTTGCAATTTGCGACAATTTCACTTAGATCTATTAGGGTTGTTGGAAGTTGTGTAATAATGAGATTGCCATCCCTGAACATATTGTAACGGATCTGGGGGTCAGTCCGAGCTGACGGAACATTCTCGGCTACTGCTACTCGGTTGACTCGGTTAGAGATCTCTGAGGGTTGGTAGCGTGGTCTGGAATGGACCTCCAACCGTCACCGTCTGCACTTCTGCAACTGCAACTGAAATGTAGAACTCAGCCGCGTTTCTGCTCCCGTCTCTTCAACTGCTCTGTGTCACCTCCTCTGATGATCTGGGTTCTGGATCACCCTCAGGCATTATCAGCTTTATCTTAACCGACTCTTAACTTGTCTTTGTTTCTCTTCACTCCATATTACCAGTACTTTGTCACTTTTCATATCACTTCAGGAACACGGAAAAATGACTAGGATGATGTTTCCTAAGTTTACAATCGGAAGATATAAATTGTAATTATCTGCATGACCTAGCAATCTGCCGGAGTACTCTGCTCTGAAAGATGGGTCTGCACTGATCGACGTCAGAACAGCAACTTCAATGAACTGACGGAAACTGAGGGCTTTTATACACCCGGGACCGGGTGTCACGTGACCGACTCATTGTGACGTAACAGATAGGACAAACACTGAATTTTTCCGGGTTTTTAGAAAACATGCTTGAACCATCATTTTAAACCGAAAATGAGACCGATCACATGACCTTTTGAAAATTACGTAGTTTGACGTTTTTGTACTCCGGAGGCTCCGGCTTAACCGAGAGGGTGTCCGGCGATTCTGTCTCAACCGTCGAAAAATATACAAGTTCTGAGCCGGACCACTTCTCTAATACCAGTTAGGAGTTCCTGGATTAAGGAGGGGGAATGGAATATTAATGACAACCATATAGTTGGCGTCCGCGCGGTACCACGCCCGTGAAATTGCGCAACATTTCTCTAAATCTATGACAAATTTGCGGCAAGCAGCAAAACCGGCAGTACATCGTACATTTTGTGAATTTTTGACGGGTGGTCCATATGAGGCAGGAAATGCTCACTGTTTCCGATACATCATATTTACTGTCTTTTTGGCCATATAGGCCTATGGGGTTAATAAGCTTCCTTGATTGGCATAAGGTCAAGATTAGATAACTAGGGATAGTTGGTATTTATTGTATGTATGTTCCTATTGTTTTACAACAATATGTTCCTGTGACCATCGCGTGTAACAATCGTAGCTCCAAAGTGCGCAGACAGACGTTATATTTTACCTCTATTATAATTATGTACAAGGCCGGCCATTCCTAACGACATATCGTAGAACAATAATTATACTCGGATATATTTCCATTCTGCGTTCTGATGTTTTCCAGTGGAATTTTGACTAAACTGGGCACTGGTTTTATAGCTACCTACACCAGAACAAATATCGATAATATTGAATTTGTGCATCTAACGAGTTGATACGAGTATATTGATGTGCGGGGATGTACGAAATTCCCTATAAACTAATTCATTCATAATAGACTCAGCTATCAAGTTTATTGAAAGGTCCGGCCGTTTTTACTTGTCAGGTGGACGTAGCTCTTCCACCGACTGATTTTTTTAAAGGGACCTTCTCTCGAATCAACATATATAATTCCAGTAATGATCTAGTGATGATCGATCTCGGTATGTGTCAAGACACTTGTACTGTACTGAATAGATATATGTATTTCATTGATACCGCCATTTATGCTATGTGTAAATATTGACTTATTTGTGTTGAGACCCATTCACATGAGCTATTGCTTGTTTCGGAATCATTGAATAAAGTTTATACAAAACAAATTTGTGCATGATGCTGTGCAACTTTCATTTATCGTTTGCAGCATTCCGCCTGGAGAACGCCGCTGCTGGAGCCACTGTCATCTGCTCATCAGAGAACGGGAACTTCAATGGCCCATGTGAAGGTGCCGTGGATGGTGTGGTGCCGAACTATTTTGTGGAAGGCAAGTTGTGGTTACCTGGAGGCAACATGGGGAATGGTGATCGTGACTGGATCAAGGTGATCTTCTCCGAGACCAGGGACGTCCTCGCTGTGGAGCTCTATCACAGGTGTCGTGATGGCACGCAGTGTAGCGAGTACGATCTCACCTTCAGTGATGGATCTTTCCAAAAGGTATGATGGACGAAACAAATGCCTGAAGAACATAACCGGTTGTGTGTATAATGATCTTATCACCGTTTTTCAATTGTGTGCTCGCATACAGGTGATCAGAGAATGCAATGGTTTTGCGGGTCGTTATAACTGTACCGGTCAACCAGGTGAAACCTACAACATTCGCAGAATGCGAACAACATACGTGAAAGTCGCTTGCTCCGTCCCGTGTCTGAGTCCGAGTGGGAGCTCGTTTGCAGCCGGTTTGCGGGAGATCATGGTCTGGGTCATGTGACCTCCCAACAACCTCGACATAACACATCCATTGCTTTCGCAGACTTTGCTCAGTATATAAAACTATTCATTTCATCATAACAAAACTCTAGTTTTCCAGTTTTATCAAGGGCTTGACCATCCTGCACACAATGGATCCAGAATTCTTAGGTCAGATTAACAGCCTTGTATTTATGAAATTAAACTTATTTTGTTTAATATGCACCTGTGTGTGTACCGACTTCAAATCTCGCTGCTGTCTTCAGTTGGATATTTGCATATATTCATAATCGTTTTCTACATAACTACAACATGGCGGAGGAGGCGGTCACTTTGAGTGACCTATCTACAATGTACATGTATAGTCATGGAACGTCAGTTGTGAAATTTATGCCGTAAGACAGTACACATGGACTATCCATATATCCTGTTGCAGTAGGACTGTCTAGCACCAGAATCGAAGCATCCCATAAGTCTGAACATGCATAAATTTGACAATAAGGAGTGAGAGACACGGGGATGTAGGTACAGAAATCACTGAGCAAATTCCGAAGTTGTGACATAAATTAGAGATATTGCTACAGGCGGCCATAAATTTGCGTCGCGAATAATCCGGTGAAAAATCATCAATCCAAGAACAGCATGATTGCCTTTATTGTATGCATCGATGAAAATAATGATTAATTCCTGCCTTTCGGACGAACCTCCACAGAAGGATCAATTTGATCACATGTACTTATTGATAATGTGTGACAGCAGATGAAGTACGTCATCAGGGAGGTTGTGGTAGAGAGAATAGGCTGTAGCCTGCAGCTTCATGTTGTAAGCTTTTGTTGTATCCTTTTGTCACCACTCTGTTATGGACCCAAATTTAGATAATACCATAACCAATGTGTATGTCGTCCTGTTACCAGTAACGTGAAATTATGATGTAGACATTAGAACAAAGTAACAAATTATGGTTTTAGTTCGAAAGCATACTTTGTTACTTGATATCTAGCTTGGGTAGAAATTAATGTACTGTTTTTTTTATCGATATGAGGTCAATTGATCGTAAACCAATTAATTAGAATTGAGGTCCTATTTCTTCAAATACTGCGTATGTGTGTGGTTAGATCGATCATGTATATATCTAGTATGTATATATAATTTGCACAACATTTATAATATCCACCCCGTTTCTAATTACCACCCAGAACTATCACCGTCTTCATAACATCTACCCCGTTTATAATATCCACCCGCCTATAATTAACACCTCCGAATTATTACTGACTTCATAATATCCACCCTGTCTATATTTACCACCTCATAATTATCACAGAGTTTATAATATCCACCCCGTCTATAATCCAACCCACTTATATTTATCACCGAGTTTACAATTTATAATATAAACCGGGTGAAAATTATGAGGTGGATATTATAAACGGGATGAAAATTATGAGGTGGAAATTATAGACCGGGTGAATATTATAAACTCGGTGATAATTCTGAGGTGGTCATTATAGACGGTATGGGTATTATAAACGGGGTGGAAACTGTGAGGTGGAAATTATAAACGGGGAAAAAATAAAAAGAGGTGGACATTATAAACGGGGTGAACTCGGTGAATAGACGTGGAATCAATACCCAGTATCAAGTATTCCGAGCAAACAAAACAGGGTCCGTTATCCAATCTCATAGTCCGGGGACAGAAAGTCATATCAGGCATACGAAGTGAGAGAAAACAAAAATGACAGGGAAACTCATGAACCCCCGTAAATGGCCATCAGGAGGTGAAATCAGGTGTTCCGGAAAGAGTGAGCATTTCCTGCCCCACTAGTGGCACCCGTCATGAATTCCCCAAAATTAACATGAAAACAGATCTAGTTGCATGGCAGACATGGATTTGCTGTATTTATCAACCAGATCATGATGACGTCCATAGAATTTCTTAAACGCAGCGATAAGTCTTGGTAAAACATATCCTTGTCGTAGCAGTTTAGAGACTAGCTGGGCACTTCGATAGACAAAGTCCTCATATTTGCAACTAGCTCTGGAATAGCGTATAAGTTGAGAAACAAACACACCATATGCCGGTGACATAGGAATGTTGCTGCTTAGAAAAGGGAAATTGACTATGGAAAAATTGAAATCATCACGTTTGTCGTATAATCTAGTTGACAGGTTAGAATCATTATCAATCTCCAACCTCAGGTCTAGATAGTTGGAAAAATTAGCGGATTCTGTAGTATCCTTAATTTCAAGTTCCTTAGGATATATGACATCCAAATAATCACCAAACTTGGGATTATTTAGCGACAATACATCATCTATGTATCGGAAAGTGAAATTAAAATTACATGTTAGTTTCTTAGAACCTCCTCTTTGTAAATGTTGGATAAAATCTGATTCATATGAGTATCAAAAAACAGGTCTGCCAATAATGGTGCACAGTTTGTACCCATGGGAATACCAATAGTTTGTTGAAATATTCGACCACCAAATTCCACAAAAATATTATCAATCAGAAAATTAACCATATTTATCACATCTATTTCAGTATATTTGTATGGGGCATCAGAGTCGCCTTTAACAAAATAAGCGGTATTATATTTAACTACAATATAGTGGTACCGACGTTGTCCCTTTTTAGAGAAAAACGAATTATTGATTAGTTTTTTAAGCTGAGATTTCAGTTCAGAATGAGGTATAGTTGTGTACAAAGTGGAGAAATCAAATGTTTTGATAGACGTTACTTTTGAAAGTGTGTGAGAATGTAGATATTCCAATAAAGATTTGGAATTTTTTAATATCCACATTTGGTTTATACCACTTCTAGAATAGATGGTTTCAGAGTACTTTTGGAGACCCTGTTTAATTTTAGACAATATAGTAGTTAATATTTTAGAAAGGGCTTTGGTAGAACATGATGCTGAACATTGATTATGAATATTATGAGGTAATTATAGACGGGATGAGAAATGTACAAACGTGATTGGCAGTAATGAGCCACCGTAGATGATATTGTATCACAGCTACAATAAATTATGTTGATAAATACAATGCAGATTCACAAAATATTGTTTTCCATATTGCTGAAAATTTCGAGGAATATTGATGACATGTTTTAACTTTACTGAGCAACTGCTACTGTATGCTATGAACGAACATCCTCCTGTCCAACATTGTCTAAGTTTCATAGTAGTATCCACCAAATTTGTTCGCGGGATACAATTAATATTCGATAATAGTACATTGTACTAATGATGATTGTTATCATGGATATTCCAACGTGAAATAAAATGTATCTTATCTAAGCATAATGCTTTTTTTTGGCGATCTCATCGAAATCAAATCGCGGATTCATAAGCGCGTGTCCGCATTCGGCCCCAGGTGGTTTTGATCAAGCTCATGGAAAGTATTTTTAGTAACATCATGGAAACCACCAATTTTAGGTTACCGAACCTATGGTCCGATAACCTATTGCCGTCGCGTTGCGTGCGTCCGTCGTCTGTCGTACGTCCACATGTGTATCTTTGAAGTTCACTGGCGGATTTTTCTGAAATTTTGCACAAAAATGCCTAAAATATTTCAAGAGGGGGGGGGGGGTAGTTTTTTTATTTTCACATTTTTCCCAAAAAGGACGGCCATTTTTAACGACAAATGGCCAATTTTGGAATTTGGAGGCCATTTTCTCAAAAACTGTCTGATCAGTTTTGAGATTTTTGTTCTAAAAGATTCCCCTTATTTACCTCTATGATGTGTATAAGTATTGTTGCTTTTGAATCACCGGTCTCCGTGTGGCGGCCATTTTGAATTTTTGACGGGTCGGTGAAAAAATTGTTTTTGCCCCAACTCGCATTACAATCAATTTTGGGTCATTTCTAGGCAAAAAATTTTTTCACGCTTTGAAAAAATTTTTGGACAATTTTCGGCACTTTTTTCCTCCATAATGGGAACTGTCAGAACTGTACTCCTAGAACGTTTGAAGATAGAGCTTAGAAATTGGCACTTTCAAATGGGAAGCCATGTATGGCGACTTGTGTGGTGATCTTGAATTTGACCTTAGATGACCTTGAAAGGTCAAAACAGCCATTTTT
The DNA here is from genome assembly GCA_949152475.1 of Terebella lapidaria. Taxonomy (NCBI): domain Eukaryota; kingdom Metazoa; phylum Annelida; class Polychaeta; order Terebellida; family Terebellidae; genus Terebella; species Terebella lapidaria. The sequence goes on from OX424555.1 coordinate 21,641,616, forward strand.
GGGTCGAAAATGCACCTTGTCTGTCTTTAATCGAAAACTGTCTGATCACTTTTGAGATTGCCTTTACTCAAAAGGCTCGAAATCTAGGCTCAAAAGGCCCTAAATTTAATTTTTGGTCGTTTTCCTTCAAAATTATCTGATCAGTTTGAGATTTTTGTTATAAAACATGCTGATTGGGATCCCTGACATTGTGTATAAAGATGGAGTGCTTTAAATTGCTTAAAAGGCCCCTTGAGTGTGTAAATTGGCCTCTTCAGCAAAAACAATGTTTGTAGGTATAGCTGGAATTGGAAGTCATATATACCACATGTTTTGGTGACCTTGAACTTGACCTCAGATGACAAAATCTGCTAAATCTCAGTGTCACGTCCAACAAGAAATGTGTAAATTTCGTCAATAGACAAAAGACTTGTAGATGGACCTTGTATTTGTATTTTAAACATACATGAATAGAAGGTTATATGCTGCACATTTAATGATGCCATTGAAGTTCACGAAGATGACCTCGGTTAATCTGAACGTCATATCTCACCTGTCGTGTTTCAACTAAAATTGTCCGGTAACCTATCTTAGCCCTTGGTCTAATTTTTTCTGCAGCAGGCAGAACGTGCATAAGTTACACAGAGAAATGACAGAAAATCAGTGTTTCTAGATACGTATTATCATTTTGGATAGACATTATTTAATATTTCACATTTCTAAAGCATGGTACTTAATATGATTTTCTTTTTTATTCCGTGCAACACTGCATCATTCGATGGGGCGTGCATTGGAAATGTCCTCGTGATACATGAAAGCTGTCACGAGAAAAGATGAGTCAGAAACCAGCCGACAAAGGCAAGAACACGATATGTACATGATATTCAGTGACATTTAAAATAAGGCGCCTATACTCAATAACTGTCGTGTGAATTATGATTTATGGCAATCATCTGATAAAGACAGCAATTTGACCGGAAGTATTGATGCGGTGAATAGAGAAACCATTGATACCCCCGTTGTAGTAATGCCGACTTGTCCGATAATGAAACATTTTCAGTGCGGAATTGAAAATGCACATGACGTGTGCGTGACACTGACATTTGAGGCACAGGCGTGTTTAGAGGACCAGTCTTTTACAGACAACAGGACGACTGAGGATTTATCTGAACTTCTCAGCTACAAAGGGCACTGGTCACATTCTAATACAGACATGACAAGATAAATATCAATGCATATGTATGTTTTCAAGTCATGAATGCCAATATTACAATATTAGTGATATATTATTTACAGTGATGGAAATAATGATACATTCCTGAAAACCCTGGCTCACATCTCCATAGACGAGACAACATGATTCCCGGTTGATAGTGTGTGACAACAAAGGATGTGCTTAGCTCCAATAAGTAATGTTAGCATGTAGTGTAGTCCGACAGATGATTTCACACAAATAATGTTCACGTCGCTCTCTGTATTGACACCTATCTGTCAAACCTTATATACACCGACCAAACATCGATAACATAATGACGAATCTGAAAGGTATTCTAAAATGCATAACTACTCGAAAATTGATAGTGCACATACTGCAGAATCTATTCTTCAATGACTCATCAAAACTTCCACACCTTCCCAGCTTCATTTTGGTACTCAACCCCCCCCCCCCCCCTTGTTGAGTAGACACTCATTGACGTGTCACATTGTGTGCATTATGTTCCTCAGATAGTTCATGGTGTGCAATTTCAATTGAATCGCTTCGTTTTAGATTTCAAATTGTTCTAAGAGATCGTTAGGCAAATGCACAGAGGTATTTGGTAGAAGCAATTATATTACCAGCAGTCTGTCCCTGAACATCAGTGTGACTTTATGATCCGTCGAGCATTCGTTCCGATTCCAAGTGTTGAGTACTAGGTTTCATAATGTTGTCATCGAGATTTTGTACTAGTGGTAATAGTCGAAATGCACATCTCTATAACCTGTAGGGAAAACAATATTTAGTATTGAACACTAAAAACTGACGTACGTAACTACCCTTGCAACACTTCATCAATTGGGAGTTTCAATAATCCCTCTTCACAAAATATAAACTCTACATCCCATGACGTATTTTGTCGCACTAATACTTGTACATCAAAAAACACCGTTTTTTCGGGCATTCCAGTATCCACGCCTCCCCAACGAAACAAAATATTTTGTTATTCAAGTCCTATTTCTTCGATGGCTGTGTGCATGTTTGATCTAATTATATACCTAGTATGAGATAGCTATCTCAGCGGCAGTGCATTTCCCCGCTGAATCCCTGTACCGCTGAATCCCTTTTTTGCAAATAACGTGGATTTGCTCAGTGACAATGTGCACAAATTAGTATTGACTGTGTTGTATTATTTTCAGACATATACTGCGATTTCACTGATACGGGACTGACATTGGACTATCACCAGTTCAGACAATATCACTTAGTGATGCCCTAACTCTGTGATACCCTCACAATAATCATCTAAATCAATACATACATGAAGAACCAGAATTATGCATAACATAAATTTTATCTTGTGCAATACAAATATCACATCAACTGTGATAAGCATCCCGTGTTTAAGGTGTTAGTACACAGGCGTTATGGAATATTTGTATCATTGGAAACCCTAAACTCAAAAAATACAATTTTTAATGTGGACAATACCGTACATATATCATAATTCTGACACCAGGCACCCAATTTTTGTACATAATCCTTGTTCTGTTACGAAAAGGCCGTCCACACTTGGACAAAACATGCAAAAGTGATCATTTTAAAGTGGTGATACCGACTCGTAGAATCACTATCGGTACAAAACTACACCACGTGTTCTTATTATTGTACAATGAACCATTTAGTTGTGTATTCGGCATCTAACATTTCACAAAAATATGAAGGAATAGCTCATATCAATCACCATAGGACAATGCTTGTCATTACTTGAGACACGCTAGAAAACATCACATGCTGAGGGAAATATTCCCAGTGAAATATCAAGGCACTGGTATGATGAGTCAGAATCTCCACAAAAGATTTAGGAGGAAACCCCAACAATTTGTAAAAAGTGTTCCATATGGAATGGGAGGCATGGAATCTATAGCTTAATGATATAGATTTATTTTCATAACCAGCCCCTTATTAAGCAGTCCTTGACTCATTTTATCTACAACAGGAAGGCATTAAACCCGTGATGAGATTCAGTTCAATGCTGCCACGCAGTATTGTTAAAACATATTTTGTTTATTTCTATTATAAGAACAAATAAATACAGACAAAGAGACAAAATCAATTCCCAAGACCGAATCCACGGCCACAGTTAGCAAAATAGTCAAATCCGAATGATTCATGTTACCAATGCCAAGGTCAGAGCGATGTTATATCACACTGGCAAATCGAGATGCATAAACAGACACTGGCAAATCGAAATGCATAAAAAGTACAAAATTACCAGGATGTGATGATACCTACCATGTTATGTGTGATAGATACAAGGGTCATTAAAACAAGTATACGAAAACTGTGAAATATGATTTTGATTATTTCATTTATTTAGAATCTAGTCATTCTTCACGCGGTAATGCGAGTTGTGGACTGATTGAATGTGCTGTTCCCGTTGAGATATCCAGGCACTGATGTGGTGACTCAGAATCTCCACAGACGTGGAAAACACTGACAATCTTGGGAAAGGAGTTCACATTATTATCTGGGAATCAATACATGTATTATTCAACATCAGTCTCAAAACTAGTATGATATTCGTTTAACCAAACACCTATATTTATGTATTCATTGGCACCTTTCGTCCAGAAACAAAGGCGCAGAAACAATATAAAATATTGAAATATTAGACCAAAAACGAAGACGTTATGCCGGCAATAGAGTTAATACATTATTGTGTGTCGACATTCTTGCCGAACCATTTCATTATTCGTCTTCGTTGCATCCATGCTGGATAACCGTTTGTCTCACGATAGATATCAGGCTTCGTTCACAAGACACCCGTTGCTGAAGAAAAAAAAACAGGATATTAGACTTTTTACTTGGAGACCCCTCTCTACTTGGAGGCTTTCACCTTTGCTTTTTTGGGGTACAGGGATAGAATTGGATAGCCTCGATATAGCATGTGTCTGAAACGGCATGTCTCCTCCACAGAGGCTGTAGTGTGGCAATGTTTCAATAGAAGGTTGTTATTTAAACGGTAAAAAAACAATTAAAATGCAACGCAGCACAAAGTATTTCTGCTGCAACAGGAATATCCCTGCTGGCGCACTATTGCAGCTCAATTTTTTGCAGCATAAATACTGCTGTTGCAGTTGCCATGGTTGCTGTGACATCAATATTTGATTGTATATTTTCATAAATATTATACAAGATTGACAATAAATGGACACTAATATCTAAATGTCTCCTTTTCCTCATAGCTATACTGATAGCCGGTACATGTAGTGGTACAGCTAACTGCATTATAAGAAGAGTCCCCCAGAATTTCTCGTCGATTCGCACAAATGTTCGTTTGACAAAATATATCTTATACCTCATGGGTTTCTGAAGAGAAGTGAGTGTCCTCTGCATATTCAGTTAACGATTGACGGTAATGTAGGCAGGACGTGTTGACAGTGCCTGATTTTACTCTATGTCTTACTGCTCGGTCTGGGGGAATTCACGAAGACCGTTATAAAGGTCATGAAGTCACGATGTTCTCACATTCAAAAATTAATATCGTCCGATTAAAATGGAACTTCCACTGAGAGAGGAAGCACAATTCCAGCCAACTCGTGATTATTTTTTATATTTATTCATACCCTGGATATTTGAGACATATACGCATTCATACACTAGAACATTTATGAATATCATAACACTATTGATAGCAGACTTGAAATTATACACAGTGATGTTCTTGGGAACATAAAAAGTTTTTCGTAAACAGCAACTCTGATGCTGTCCACATGACTGGGACAGAAGTACATTATTATCAGGCGCATATGTATGTATCAACTCACCACCGCCAATACCAGCATCAATATATTATAATTACCGTCAAAACAACGATGTTTTGATTCTTCGAATAAGGAGATATTGTTGAGTTCAATGTATTTGGCTCTGCATGTTTCTATACAGGCTTGATCAGAGGAATTAAGCAACCAATATATCCATGACTATTATATCCATGACACGTTCGAGTGAACAAAAAGGAATTTCAAAATAAACTGCGAAACAACTCAAAATTATTAATATTATCAATATTGTAAGGGAGTTGAGCAAATAAGATTTTCACAAGATACCAATAGAGCATCACCAATGAACATGATCAAGCATTGTGAAATGCATTGTCCTGTGGATTGGCAGCAATGTTATCAGAGAACTCCCAGTAGAAAGGTGTCATAGATTCAATTATTAAATGAAGCAATACACATCCAGACAATACGATCAACTTAGTGTTTGTCACGAGATCTGCACATATTATCTGACATACGTGCACACCCAAGGCAGTCTGAGATCTTTGGCTGGTATTGTTTTACTAGTGCGACAGGGAAAATACCCAGATGATGGATATTCTGGGGGGTTTTATGTCAGGCGCCTGCGCACCAATCTTTGATTATATCATGTCGAGAAACTGTGCAATAATTGTCATGTGGTATGGAGGACCAGTGTGATGTGATTGTCAATATTGGCACGTGTGCCAATGAATGACAGAGATAAATCCAGGATTTACACACTAGCTTCTTTTAGATTACATTGTCCATCGTTATTGCTCTATTTGGAAATATGCGCCAGTTTAATCACACTTCACTCCGGATTCTTCGTATTTGAATCACAGTTGGTCATAAGTGATACTCACCAGACACAGATAAAACAAGCGTCTGTTTGTCATTGCTTTTTATAAGCCCCTTCAAATATCGGACTAAAAAGTTCAACCATGATTATAAAAACAAATCACAGAAATTAGCACCCGGTCGTAAATACAAACTGCTCCAGGTGAACCGTACATAAGAAACATCATTGAACCACTTGTTAAGAAACTTTTCAAATGACTACAAATATTAGTTGACAAGATTCCGTTGAACCGGTTCAAATGAACTTTTTCTGTGTTAAGCATAAATGTTTTATTTATACAATGCATCAAATAGATGTTCCCGTTCATGTTCCCACAGCAAAGGGATAATACTTCTACAATTAAATCTGTCCATACCTCTTTGGATTGTCATCAGATCCTTTCATCAGATCAGCTCCTATAAATTTTCCACAATTGAGCAAGGAAAACACACACCATGGTCCTTTCTGGAAAGTCCAACTGAAGCACTTTTCAAAAATAATGTTACAATACGAACTTATTTTTATATTATTAGCACTGATCAATAGGCTTTTAATGAAATAGCGTTTGTTTTTATGATCTTACAACCAAGGATCTGTTCTTGTTTCCACTCATCCTTAAATGTTTTTGTGTTCATTCAGCTTCAAGTATTGATTCCAGTCTCATTTCTCCCCGTGGCCTCTCAGTAACCTCAACTTACATGTATGCTGTAGTGATGTTTGAATAACTTATTGGCCAGCGCGTCGTGCTGGTCTTCTATGTTTGGGTAAAAACCATCTCTCCTCTATGTCTATGGTGCAAACAGACCCACGGAAGGTAGGCATGGGCGGCCCCCGTCCTGCTATGTTTTAAATATAGTAGATCTAATCTCAATAAAAGGATCTCAGCTCTTTTAAAAATATTATTTCTGATTGTTTCAATGAGGTTTACATTTTAATCTTGTGAATAAACGCAAATACTTTGAGAGCTTTGCGATATTTTTGGATGGTTTACCGTAATACACACGCATACAGTACGCAACAAAAATATTGAGCTAAATTTCTGATGCTTTTATAGTTTCCGACATAAGTGATAAAGTGTGATGAAATAGATGGTTTTCACATCAAAATGGACGCCATGAACTATCAATTTGATCCAAAACAATGGGCAACATTGAAACCATTGATCTATAGATAAGTTCTTCTGTGTTTATTATATGGAAATTATGAGCAGTTATTAATCACACAAACTTTCCATCACAACATATTTCCGCTGGTCACAAAAATAATTTTCTTCACTGTAGGTTACTTGTGTAGATTATTGATTGAGGAGCGGGTTATTTAAAGGTACTTCATGAAAAAAACGTATCATAACGTATCAGTAGTTTGTGATTTTCACAAAGGCCAAAAAAAAAATTATGGTTCTGGTTATTAGGGTTCCCTGAAAAAGTGACGCGGCGACGCGATTTTCTTCTTTTCCTTTTTCTTTTTTATTCCCTGAAATTGGCTGCTGGCGAATAAACCGGCCAAATATGGCCAATTCGTCCAACCTTTTTTCCCTAAAATTGCCTGTTGATAACTAAACCGGTCGAATTTGGCCAAATTAGTCAGTGCTACACCAAATTGTGCAATGTCAAAGACAATCAGAACCATTTTACTCGATCATTATCTCAACAAAATCGGCGTAAGGGTGTCAATGTCCTAATAAAAAGAAAACGAGTGATGCGCAGGGTTCAAAGTGACGCCTAACCAGAATCATAATACTTTTTTTTGCCTTAATTGTCCAGAGTGGTGGATGAACTATACTCAGAAATAGCCCATCATGGAATTTAAGTGGAAGATAATAAATGTAATTTCGTGCAAAGAGCGATACAAGCAAATGTTCAAAGTCACTCCTAACCAGAACCATAATACTTTTTTTGCCTTCAAAATCACCTTAATAACAACAAAATCTTCTCAAAATCTCAAGTTTCCTCAGTACATTGTCCACAGTGGTGGATGAACTATACTGGATGTACTATACTCAGAAATAACCCATCATGGAATTTAAGTGGAAGATAATAAATGTAATTTCATGCAAAGAGCGATGCAAGCAAATGTTGTTTTCTCTATTAAAGAATGAATCGTGGATACAAACTGTGGATGTATTCATACTAACGGATACGTGAGACACCATAGAATCATCTGGTGATAACTATTACTCAATTTCGATGGCTGAACAAGCGGACTGTCCGTATGGTTGACAATGATGATACTGGTGATTACGAAACTCTGCTGCGCCGAAATGATACGCTTGATATATATATACTAAAGAAATCTCCTGGCGTTGCTCGCACAGATATCCCTGCTGGTGACCGCTGTCTGGTTACAGCCTGTCACCGGCTATGGATATCCAGCGGGTAGGCGCCGTCACAGCCAGCACCTACAATTACTCTTGTTACAACCAGTACCACTCGCCAAGATATCCCTGCTGGTGACGGCTGTCTGGTTACAACCAACTATCGGTCTAAAAATCAAAATGACCGCCAAGCGCAGACCGGCGATTCAGGGCAACCCAAATTATCTAATATACTAATATAATTAACACCTGTCTGAGAGACTAAAGTCAAATTCGTCTATCAGTGAAACACGCTTCTTGGCTGTAGTTTTGGTTTGGATATTAGGATCAACTTGAAATTTTGTGTGTCTGAATCGGGTATCATGCAGTAATTTTTCACCAAATGTCAAAATTCTATCTCAAGAAATGAAAAAGTTCGCAAAACGTACGTGTGTCAAACCCGTAAGGGTAAAGCTGTCGAAGCATTCGAACGACCGCATTGTGGATAAGGAGTCGGTCCTGGAAATCAAGTGTCCTAATTACGTCAAATACAAGTTTGTGCCTTTGAATTGTTGAATTTGTACTAAATTGAAAGTGAATTGGCCTATGTACAGAAAGAAACCCAGTTATCTCAATGTTTCATTCCTAAATGATGCAATCGAGGAACGGAGAGCATATGCCGTCACACGTTCATCAAGCAACTCCGTGATATACTCAAGACCATGTCCGGGTTAGGCTTCCACAGTCATTTTATCTTATAACGTTTGGGCAACCAGTCTTTTGAGGGTCGGGGTAATGTGATCGTACTTGGAGAGATGACAGAGTATCCTTTATTGATTATCGTTGTGCAATGCCGGTCGTACATGCTAGCCAGATCGTATTCAACGATCAAAGTATATATGTAATCTGTGCATGTTAAATCCCAGATATTCACAATTCATCATACTTATGTTCTAATGTTTCATATTGTATCATTTCAAATCAGATGTAATCCTGTTTCGCAAACAGAGAGAAAACAAAAACGTCGATGTGTTCTGTGACAGGTGGATAAATTAGTATTTACAGAGTTGTCAATTATATTCAGACATATCCTGAGGATATCACACACAGTTTTCCATTTACTGGTGCTGCTGTGATATCACTGTCAGAGGACTGACATCTAATAAAGGCCAGATCTGTCGAGCTGTATTCATCGGACTGTCACCAGTTCAGGCAATATCACAACCACTTATTTTTGCGACATCAAGATTCATCATATGTTTTGCTCGAAAAGCATCACAGTAATATATTTTTTTTGTGTTGAAATTTGCTAAAACAGAACACATTATAAGTAACACAGAGGTATCCATTGCTAGTGACTTAGTGTTCCCTCTGAGGTATTACAACACACTTCCCTTCATTGCAAACTTTTCTAATCCTGCACGTTTGGTTGATACCTTAATACATATTTAACACCACATTTCCAGTCACCTGGTATTACTGTGATATCTCCGACGTGGGACAGGCTTTTAATGAACCGAGGTCCTCTGACCTATGTCACCAGTTCTGGCAATATCGGATCTTATAAACCTTGGATATAAACCTTGATCGAGAACAGTCATATGAACCCACGATTTGTGGACATCTTCTGGAGCACAGAACAACACATATTTTTTCACGTGTAGATTTCGATAATTGAACACTCTGTCAAGATAGTTTTCATATAGCTTGTGAAGAAATATTTGTATCAAGTTGGGAAAATCTATTCAGTTATATCACATATGATGTTTGAACACGCACAATGTAATTGACGAGAAGTGATATCTTGGTGGGATTATGATTTTACAAACTGTACTCAATGACAACTCATGAAAAATTAAAAAAAAACATGTATTAGAAAATGTACACGAACACCACTTGTGTGTCTCAGTATAGACGATTCATTTTGCTGCTTTTTACACGAAAACTAAGACATAAAGCCACCCGATGCTAGTGAGCAATAAGGACAATAATTTTGTGCTATTCTTCCGCCCGGAAGCCTGGTCCCCTCCGCTGGGGTAAGGACGGCCAGGGATGGTGCAGACAGAGATTGTGATCAGACTGCACCGTTAGAGCTTATCACCCCCATCAACCATGTGATTTGTACTAGTGGATAAACGAGAGCTTGCTGAACGTTTTGTCATTATATATAAATTGTGTGACTTTTGTGTTATTCAACTTACTAGCTGATAAATACAAAATGAATAAGGAAAAAGATGTGTACACTTTTCTTTTTAATCTGAATATTGCGCGCTCAGTATTGATCGTATTATTACCGATATCCAAACTGAATATTAAAATCACTGCAATTCGTTACATTATATGAGAAAAACGTTTCTTGCTTATTTATACAGTGCTTCACTGCTGTATTGTGATCTGCTCGAGAGGGCCGACTACGAAAATGGGCAATGTTGTTTTTACTCTAAATTTCATTTTAAACACGTAAGGTAACTGAATGAGATTTACTTACCTCTATTGTTCTCGAACATATATTATTCCGCAAATATTGGCGGTCCATATTGCCACACACTGATATGGACCTCCAATATAGACCTTGCCTGGCAGAACACTGTGGAGAGGGTATACAGATAATGAGCGACACCCTGCGAATGCATTTCCTTTAGCACAGAAGCTACGGTGCGCAAGGAAGTGTATTATTAGTATTGTGAGCTGAAAGAAAAAATCATATATTTAATCACAGTGTTATGGCTTTCTGAGCTACCGTGAGTGTTCTCTGCAAATTTACTCTTGACGGTTAAGTCAATAAAACACGTATGCACTGCCCTGTAGCTGTGTACCTCTGTATCCTATGCTCAGCGAAGAAAATGCGTTTTGCAGGTATCTGATAAGTATTAAAAAATCTTTGCTTTCTGTCGAAAATGTAAGCATGTAAGAAGCATTTTGATTCACATGAGTATATTGTTAAATTACTGTGATAAGGTCAAAAGTTATGCCAAGTCGGAATAGGATCAACACAAGTATGTATAAGGCACGTCCGACAGAACCAAATAACGAATAAACAAAGTACTAAACATCAATGGCAGAAATGATCGCGATGCCCTTCGAGAGTATCCAGCTCAACAAAAAACATTAGCCCAAAGTTAAAAAAGAAGAATGAGAAATATAAAGTGTTATCCACAACACATGACCATGACTTTGGAATTCACCACGTATGGTCTGATTCTGACTTCAAAATCATCAAGAGCTCCACCATATATGACTTCTTATATGCCCATAATACAAACCTAAGCTCCTCCTGTAGTAGTTTCGCATGTAGTGGTAAATGTATACATTTCAGTTTGGAAATATTCTTGAGATTTAACACTTAAGATCATGTCAGGTCAAGTTTGAAGTTAATAAGAGCTATGTCGTATTTGACTTCCTATAATATAGGAATTTATGCTCATCGTACATTACCCAATCTCTATCTACAAGCATTTTGACTTTAAGAGCCAATTTGTGCATTTCAGGCCATTTTCGACCATTTGGGCCTACATTCTGAGCATTTCAAACGTTCATGTGTCAGAACGTTTTCAACAGAATGCAAGGGAAGCATAAAAAAGTTGTTTTGGAGGAAAATGTCGTACATTTGACCTGAAACTATGTAAATTGAGCACGGTGATACACAATCGAAAATTCCGTATAAACACATTGCTAAAGTTATTCTACAAAAAAATATATTCCTTGCACTAAATGTTTTTATTTTCTATGTGCCCTTCACCCTCGGGAACAGCCTGGAACAGTGAACTAACTTCCTTCATATTCACCGAAGTCTACACCCAAGATACAACGCAAGACTACTAAAATATAAATACTCCAAAAGTGAAGTAGATCGCCAAGAATGGCGGCCCATGTAGCGCAGGTTACTCTTTCTTCCAAATTCAATGAAGATCAAAAAGGTTAAAAAAGGATTTTAAAAAACGGATTAAATATGGGGTGCATTCAGTGGGTGAGTAGTATTAGTAGAGTAAGGTGCGCTACTTGGGCCAGAATGGCTATATTCCAAAATGTGAGTACCAGCTCTGTCTGTGGTCATAACGTTTCCGTTCTTGGTCTGGTGCTGCGAACCTTTGTGTAGACTAATAACTTACAATCCGAAAATTACCACACGCGCAATTCAAATCAAAATCACATCCCAAATGGCGAGAGCTGACACATACAAATCACCCGCAGGGGATACCATATATGTTTTTGGAAAAGAAGCGCCAGTAATTACCAGTTACTCCGCGATCCTGAATAATTCATGTGACTGGTAAATGTAGAACCACGAAATCTTGCTGCCTCTGGACCAACGCATTATTTCATGGTATTGCCCACATATATGGACTATCACAATTTATCGTAAGTGAATAATCCGCTGTTTCCATAATATAATGCTTGATTATATTCAATCAAGCTTGATACTGAATAATGCATAGCTTCATCTGCTTGCATTGCCTTGGAATATACATAGACAATATTCTTATTTAATTCACAATAATCGACACAATCATTGACGCAAAAAATACAACATAGTCTCATGATATGGGGTTGTTTTCCCTTGGGTGATCCACAGACATTGAATAAAGAAATCAATTAGTTATCTGTGATTATGTATAAGTCATTGATTATTCATTAATCGTTCATTGGTGTCATCAAGTAATGATCAGCAAGGATTCATGAAAACCGATAGCTTCATTGTCATCAATCTAAATAGATGGAAATCCAAACTCGTCGGGAAGAAGGCTAGACAGACATTGAAATTAAACAGTAGATGACGTATTTGGTTCTAGCTAATGTAGTAAATGTATGCAGTATTTTCTAGATGTTTATTTCATCCGAGGTAGAAGGTGCCATTCACACTCTCCCTCAGACACGTCCCAATACATTGATCATATTCCACATTTGTTCTAGAGTATTCAAACATGAACTTTTGTAATGTCCTTTTTAATCATTAGGTAACTAACATTTGTTTTAAGTTATTTTCTGTCCAGTAGTTGTTTTATCAACCCTTTTCCCATTGCCGATCATCATTGTGCATGTAAAATTGTATTCGCCAGCAGATCATAGTTCCAATTGGTCGATATATATGCATGATCCGTGCATGCTCAATGTTAGTTGATTAGTTTTCACTTAAAATGGCGTCATTTTCGATGTTGGATACTGATCCATTTTAAGTCAGTTGTGATCCTGCTTCACGAACAGCAACAACATTCTGATGTGTTTCGCTGATTCAAACGCTGATGTGACAGGTGGATAAATTAGTATTTACAGTATTGTCAATTACGTTCAGATGTATTCTGAGGATATCAGACAACATTCCCAGCCACAGTGGGATATCACTGTCACAGGACTGACACCTGATAAACCCTAGATCTGGTGAACTGTATCCACCGGACTGTCACCATTGCAGACAATGTCATATCCACTTAATATCACGATATCACCATCCATTATAATTCTTGCTCGGATAATATCATCGTAATACACCTATCGTGAACGTGTTCATGAGAGAACTATTCATTATTAGAATGCTATAATATATCATTATGGTGTAATTGTGTATCAAAGGATGGTTATATCAGACCTTTAACTCATTAGTCTTTCTTAATTGTGATTATGTACTTATGTTGTTACACAGCTTTTTTCCCCTTTTAAATGTCTTATTGATATCATCGAAGTCTCGTAATCTGATACATTTCACGCATCGGCATGCATTCAGTGATGTTGGAGAAGTGTAGATGTTTAATGTCCAATCTGCTTCAATAGCGCTGCAACAATGTTTAGGACACATTTCAATTCATAGTCTATAAGGTTCATAGACTAAGAGAATCATCTTATGCACTAAAACCCTGATCAGTATACGTGGTACACCAGTGGCAACATGCTGTCTATGTTAGTGACGATGATCAAACCTCCTTTATGCAAGCATCCACTACTGCTTCAAATGTGAACATTCAGGAGTATAAAGCCAACAACACTGAAGCTAGTTATAGTATTATAATGCAAAATATTTCGATATTTGACAACTTTGTCACGATAACTGAAGAGAACAAGAAAATGCAGCTAACTGCGGGGGACGACATTAGAGCTAGAGCACATCAGCACCACGACAGTATATTATGATGAAAAACATAGGCCTACTTCATTCATGTTTTACAATACGTCAAATTACGGTAAATTTAGCCGTGGCGTCGCAGACGAATCATCGTGTTTACTTCATCATAACGCCAGAGAATGTCACACGCAAGATGATGTATGCATGCACGTATTGCTGCACAGAAAATTGTGTGTTCAATAATACGCGTCATTGCGGTAAAATTTGCTTTGCATTCTGGGAACGTCAATTTCCATTGGCTCCGCCATTTTTGACGTTTTTGGATAATTTGGGGATTTTACGTTATTTTCTCAATCCAAACACATCGATTTATGCATTATACATCTGTGGAATAGTCAAAGTTTGCCATCAATTCGACAGACTTTATGTCAAAGACGAAGAAAATCCTCGTTTGGAGTAGGTGTCTAAACGTTTACCTGCCAAAACGGGCGTCGATAGTTTGGCATGAAACCTCCATGAAAAAGTCAGCACATAGACATGTAGAGGGTTGGGGGCTTCGCCCCCAACGCTCTAATGTCAAAAAATGTATTAGTTGCATCACATAAAGTGTTAGAGACGAGCGATTGAATTAGCAAGAGGTGGTATCTAGGTGGGAGTATGTATTCACAAAATGTACTCAATGACAGCTCATGAAGAAGTGAAAAAAACGATGGATTAGGAAAAGTTCATGAACACCACTTGGGTGTCTCAGTAAAACCGCCTCATCTTATGTGCTATTTACACAGGGACTAAGACATAAAGCCACCCGGTGCTAGCGAGCAATCAGGACAATTATTTTGTGCCATTCTTCTGCCCCGGAAGCCGGCCTGGTACCGTTCGCTGGGGCAAGGACGGTCAGAATTGGTGCAGGAAAAGATTGTGATCAGACTGCACCGATAGATCAACCGTGTGATTTGTACTAGTGGCTAAACGAGAGCTTGCTGAACATTCTGACAATTCCTGTGAAGACATGTGCATAGTTCAACTCATTTGGAGATAAAGCAATTAACTAAAAGAACAGTATTGGAATATTATTGCGTTACAGTAATGGAAGTAACATTAAAGGTAGAAAACAACTTTAGCTTCTATTTTGAATTATTACCATTATACAATATAACACACTGAACTACCACCCTAATTCTGATCTTCTAATGATATACATTTGAGCATGTTCCGCCTCAACTGCACGCCTTTCTTGTACACTTCTCAACGGCTTCTATTTCCCAAGGCCTGCAATCAACAACTGACAATAATTGTACATCTGCCTATGGCGAACACACACTGAAATTGCTCCTCTTTCGTACTTCTGACCATGAAAATTACGTTACATTTGATATGTAATACTGTAAGCTGCGACCAGACAAATATATATCGAACTATAGTATTATGCTTTCCTGGGATGTGGTACATTGTCCACAACTGACGGTGATGTGGATAGAACAAATGTATTCATTGCCGTGTTCCTTCCTACCGCATGCATGTTGTTTGATGGACGTTCGAATTACTTCTTGTAAGCTATATTTATTGTTAACTAATAATGGAATGTCAAGCACTTCTAGCCACCCGGTATGACATTAATCTGATGTCGAATAAAGGCAAGGAGCAACTTTATCCACCAAGCTGTCATCTGTGAATAGAGTATATTGCCAAGTTATTGCAGGTCAAGCTCACTCTATTCTAGAATGAGATATATACACGTACGGCACATTTGACCGGAAACGAATAACCCAAACTACCAGAGATTTTCCTTCAGATGATATGAACAAACTTAGTTCATATCATCTGAAGAAAAATCTCTTTCAGAATATCGGAGTTATGCTTCACAGTTGATAATGCACAATAAGCATAATTCACACACAGTTTTTTGTCCGAAATTGAGAGCCCCAAATTCGTCTACAGATTCACCACTCTGAGACATCTGAAAAAAAGTTGTGGAATCGTTTCAAAGTGCCTGGGATGGTATGCACTTGCAGAGAAAAAAAAGGAGGATATGTGCCGTCAAAGCCCAAAATTAATCTTTCGAAATCTACATACACTCATACTCTGTGTCGTATATATTAGCGAACACATGGGTATCGGTTCCTTGTACTTTTCATTCCAATATATATTGCTGGGTATAATGGATGACACAGTTTAATATGTTTAATATGTCTCGATTGCAACAAATTGTACAACTGTCGATATTTAACCACACACAAAATAATCGCAAACAGGTTATAATATATCAGTCATGTTTATTTATTGTTTTGAGACAGGTGTCAGATTAATTACGCTTCACTCTGAAAGGCAATGGTTGATGATAAAACCCAGTAGCCATCAACATGCCAAGTCAGAATATCCTTCTGCTCCTCCCTGTGCGTGATTGATTGCGTCACAATTTACTTGTTCTATTCATTGTGTTACTGACAGATCACCAGCTTTCCGTACAGTGTGCATAAAGTGACTACCTACAAACTGATACTCGACCACGGCTGCACATCTCCCGTCTTTCCTGTAGCTTGATATCAATGCCATGTAGCCTACTTCCGTACGTTGTTTACTAGTTTGATTACTATTGTTTACTATTGTTTAACACAATGAATAGAACAAGTAAACTGTGACGCAATCAATCACGCACAGGGAGGAGCAGAAGGATATTCAGACTTGGCATGTTGATGGCTACTGGGTTTTATCATCAACCATTGCCTTTCAGAGTAAAGCGTAATTAATCTGACACGTGTCTCAAAACAATAAATAAACATGACTGATATATTATAACCTGTTTGCGATTATTTTGTGTGTGGTTAAATATCGATAGTTGTACAATTTGTTGCAATCGAGACATATTAAACATATTAAACTGTGTCATCCATTATACCCAGCAATATATATTGGAATGAAAAGTACAAGGAACCGATACCCATGTGTTCGCCAATATATACGACAATTTGTTGCAAATAAGACGCCGGAGTCCAAAGCCCACGCCAGAAACGCACAGGCGACACCGGTCACAGCGGGATCGGGAACATCGCTTACTCAAACTAGTAAACAACGTACGGAAACCGTTTTACGAACGTTGCGTACGTTACTCTCGTATATATTATTACGCACGTAATTTGGAAGGAGTAGGGCATGAATAGTTATGAAAACAGTATTTCTAGAATGAGTGTGTATTTCTCTGTGCTCATTACCTTCGGGAACTTGTATTCATTGATGTTCGCACCATGCCAATTTCAGCACAGTTTTGAAATGATAAATAATTCAATAATACAACTTGAGGCTGTATGCGTAAACATACGAAATGGTATAACGACGTGCCATCAACATAAACTTCGCACGTATATCACACCACTGCACACATTTCCACGCTAGATTGGTAATGACATATTCCTTATGGAAATATGAGTTTGAAATTTTATTCTGATGAAAACGAATGAACAAAACTCATGTTAAACCATGATACTCAGATATACAAAATACTGCAGTTTACAGATGCGTTATAACTGGCTACCGATGTTGCCAACTGAACACAAATTAACATTTTGTACAAGTCATTGAACATGTGTGGTCATTATGCAGTGCAGATTTCATATATCAAGTTTTCAATCTGCACTTAATTAAGCCTAATGTAAACATACAATATTCATTATTTGGTTGTGAACACTCAATCATTAATACAAAATTCAAGCAACGCTGGTACTAATCTACTTTTCCTTACATAAAAATTGCCTCAAAAAATCATATCACCAATAAGCACAGTAAATCCATCACCTGTTGTTCACGAACACGAGCGCCAAAAGCAAAGCCATACAACAATTCCCGGACAACTATCCCACTGCCGATACATGTGCATGTACCAATGTTTCAAGTGATGAACACACTTAGCACTGTATTAAAAAGTCATTCGAAACGAATGAGGCTTCTGTGATATTTGCATACTCCTACGGTATTCCATCAAGTAATGGCACATAATCAATTACAACAAACTTTCTGTACGGTCTCGTCATAAATCCATAACGGCACGCACCTTGAATCCCTCGTCGGACAACTCAGCTAATTGCTTTTGATCTACTATTCGTATCTCAACCTGCTCCTCGTTAGATAGCAACGGTTTATGGCGTGACATGTAGAAACAGGCGCCAAAGGCCATGAAGACGCCGCCGATGCCCATGGAGATGGCACCGACGATCATCCAAGCCGTGGAACCGATCACCAGGGCAACGATTAGCGTGATGACGCCGGCACAGAATACAAGGGCCGCAACCGCTACCTCCATGGCCGGCTTGGAGTAGCCGCTTCCTCGGGAGTGCGGGAAAAGGCGGGACTCCGTCCCTACACCCTCGCTGGCGTTAATTAATCCTGCATAGTTCCTCAAAGGCGAGCTCAGGTTCGAGTTCTGCTTCTCCAGTAAGCTGGTTTTGCTGTTGGCTGATGAAGGGGCTTTGTGCTTTGGCGAAGTGGAAAGACTACGTTTAGGTGAAGGCGAACTGCGCTTACGAGATGTTCGCTGGACCTCGATGATGGCCACCGACTGTCTCCGCGAGTTTCCAGAAGGATGAGGCGATCGTTTTGGCGTGAAGTTTGGCGAACTCGAGGCAGACTTGTGTCTACTTCTGCTGTGATGATCACTTTGTTCCGACGATCGCCGACGTTCTTCCGCTCTCTTTGCTGAAGCTCGGATCAGGTCGGTTTTGGTGACACACTCGTGCAGTTCGAGGTCACTGTGGTGTGATCTCCGGCTTGAGTGACGCGAGGCTTGACGCTCCATTGAGCGCGAGCGATGTTCCCGATCCCGCTGTGACCGGTGTCGCCTGTGCGTTTCTGGCGTCGGCTTTGGACTCCGGCGTCTCTCGTGTGAGGGAGACTCGAATACTTCATCATTCTCCACATGCTTGTCTTGTGTGTCTGTGTGGTTCGATTCGTGGCCGTCACTGGCCGATCTCTGTTTCTGCTTCTGGTCGGCCATTATTTCAAACAACTCGTGATTACATCTGATTGCGCGATGTGTGGGTTATTTAAGCGCGCACTGGAGAGCTACACTTCACGTTGATTATATCCGTAATATTAAGTGCGCATTGCTTCGTTCTCGCATCCGCTGATGATAACAGTCTGTAACAAAAGAATAAAATCACAATTAACCAACAGATTACTAACACAATCCCACACATGAGCAGTACAGTCGTCACGGTACGGACAAATATGCACGTGCAGTTTCGTAAACATGATAAGGCATGATAGGTTTGTGATAAATATCCACCTCACCGCCTGTGAACTGTGTGTTTTTTACATCGATGTACAGTTACACTTGCATATCATGTCACTTGATGTGACGTACTTTTGGGTGCCAGGTAGAGGACAACGGGTTATATAACTCGGCGTTATTGTATCAGGAAGTTCCTTTTTAAAGCTAAAAACAAAGCCGGCTGCTGTCGTGCTGATTCCCTGATTGAGACTGTCCTTGACTCCGCGGGGATTGCCAGGCTAACGACAGCGCACTAATGATGCTCTGACGCCACTACAGCACCCAACAGTTACAAAAGACTTTTTCTCCAACAAATAAATTGACAAGAGCAACGTCCAGATTTTTGACAAGTCGCCACACAAAAAACACTACTGTTTTTGACGTAGAAGTTGCTCGGTGCATCAACTTGGATCTGACCTAAAATATACATATAATCTTTTGATCGAAGTGCACCAAGACAAACGGGAGAACCGTTGTCAATTTCATCATCAACATCTCTTTCGTCCACACAAAAATTCCTGTCTATGCTATCGCTAAATATTACCAAGAAAACCGAGGGCCCAATACTAAGGTGAGTTGGTGTAAACCAAGATAGATACATTGATCTGAACATTTTGAGGACACCAGTCCACACTCGACGTGTAATCTATTCAACGTATTAATTAACAAAACTGTTGGAGCATTGTCAACCGTTCTTGTACTCGACTGTGTGTTTGTCGATGTTTTCCATCTTCACATAAAAATCATGTCCCCCCCCCCCCCCCCCCATTTTGATGAATCGGCGTCATCGCGTTCTCGATGCTCTCGCGTTGTTTACTCCTCTGCTACTGCTGGTTACAAGACGACAGAACTTCTGCGAAAAGCACAACCCTAATTAAAATGCAAGGGAAGATGCACACATGTCGACTGGATAAAGTCAGTAAGTGCTGAGTGATGGCGCCTCTAATCTATTGGAATGTGGCTGCTGGATGACCCCTCTCCACCATTCACTGCGATCAAGAGGCGAGTGGCGGGAGTTCTACATCCCTGTACTCAAGGACCGCGGTCTGAGGAGTCCTGGACGTGAGAACCAAAACCTGTTTGATGTAATTTATCAGCCGTTCTCGCCATATCGACAGAAAAGCCAATTTCTCCTCATAAGAGAAGATGTCACGTCTGGGATTTGGCGGCAGCTTCCTCGAACTATCTTCAACTTGCAGTGAATGGGGTCGCTGCTCTTGATATATTCTTGTAGTGACAGTTATGATTGACACTTTCAATTTCGTGCTAAAACTGATATGAAATCAATGGTGACAGGAACTCCTACAATGAAACATTCCTTCACATACATTAAATCTGTGACTAAGTTCGAGGTTGTCACGAAGGGCAATAGTACCAACAAAGTGTGTATACCATCGCAATTCTCTAGCCACTTTCCGTCTAAGTCTTTGTCTGCCATTGATTTACTGCCAGAAGAATACCATGAATTATTCGTGAATGGACATTGCTTCCTTGACCGATTCTGCTAGACATCTCTGATTCATTACCGCCGCCTACACGAGTCTTAGAACACCCATACCCGTAACACTTGAATCACACAAGTTCAGCCATCATTATTGCCGGGTCCGAACAAAGGCACGCTAGGGTGAATTGTGGGTAATAAACACTGAGACGATTCCGGATTGCGTGCATTTGGACATAATCGTGGTGCCTGTGAGGGTAGCGATTCGTGTCAGGCCGCCATTTTCCCTGGCAGTACGCTGACACTCCCTCCGCGACAGTTGATCCCATGTAAACGATAGAAAACAACGATGTGCTCTTAGGGGCCACTGTCTTCGTCTGCGATTAATCAAGTTTCGCACCCGATGTCTCATTGTCTCACTATTGCAGGCGTACAGTAAACAGTGGGGTGTTCGCTCTAGATATCATACTTCCCACCGAATGCCTCCCTGTCTGCAAGGACAGGAGATATCCAATCTATAGACAATGGGACATATTGATCTTTGCGACATATAAATTATTGTCGTGTTTTTCCTCCGAGGGAAATATGGACAATGAAGCATGAGCACCCGGCACCAAAGTGCAGGACACTAAAGCAATACGCTCAAATAACCAGCATCTATATATTCAATAGTGAAGACAGCATCACGATGAACAAAGGTTTGTCTAATTTATTAGATAATTTATAAATGAGCAAATATTGAACAATGATCATGGTTACGGCGTTTCATTGAACGAACTACTGTAGATACACTGTTACGACAGGAAGTTCAAACATCAGTAATGCAATATTGTTTTTCCTACCTTAATGGATGTGTTGGGTTGATATCCGCCAAACATGTCCGTATGACAGGCCGAGTACCTGCTAATGCTCACTTTGATGCGACCGTCTGTCTAGACCTCACAGGCGGAACCCTGCACACTAGCACAGGGCAGTAAAACGACGGCGACTGTACAAACACGAACGCAGGGGAAAACAGAACAGCCATCGAACTTGGAGGTAGTCCTGGCTATTTTGTGTTTTTTCTCACACGGAATCCATTTTGTTTTCTTTATATTGATCGCCAAGATCCCATGTTTCAATCAGGTTATTTCCTGCCTTCTGAGAGCTGCTCGAACTGACCGAGTCCCGCGCATTGGTATCCTCGTGTCCCTCGGGGACTCCCAGGACGAGGGACGAACACAAACCTATCTTCTCTCCTGAGGTCCCAGTCGTAAAGAGGAGCTTTCTGCCTTTATCCGAATCCCCTCCGTCCGTCGGTCGTTCGGTCCTTCATACACCAGCCACTTAGGGCCGTGTTGCTGCTGGCAGCATGTTGTGTCTGATAGCCGCCACACCCAGCAGCAGCACATCGACCCTGGGACGAGCAGTCATTGACTGCCGAGCTCGCCCATGGAGTCTTCAGGTATCCGCGGGAACTGAGCCCGGGAGCTGTCGGTGACGACCGACCGCACACCGCAAAGAGAAAAATGACAGCGCTCGATGATACCACACGTGCCGATGGCCTCACACCAGGTCAGCTGGAATAATTATCCCGATATTAATTGGCCCTTACGAGATCATACTGTAGATATGGATTAAAATATTACATATACATGTAACGACTCTTGACAGGCTGCTGGTGTAAGTTCCCTTTCACATTCCATTTATATGTGGTATATATGACATTCCTGCCATTCACATCCTTATATAACAGCACCAAGAATGCAGCAAATGTACTTCTGGTAATGTCCCACACGTGGACTATCAAAGATAAACATAATGAATCTCTCTCCAGAAATAGTGTTCAAGTTTGTTGACCTTCAGGCGGAGAAGAGCAATTTCACGGGCGACTGTGATGACCGTTCAAGGTTGATGTCCTCTCAAACTTGGCATGAGAAGATAAGACTCCAAGAAATTCCTCTTGAGTAAATGCTTCGCCCCGACTTGGAATTGGAAAGTCGTTAATATTGCATAATGTTTCAAGTGAAGTGACCGCGATGATGGGAAGCAAATCCGACTGATTTGCCGATGGGCTAGGAATGGGATGGGACGCAGATCCTATGGAAAAAGCCACGTGCCTTGATCGATACTACTTCCCTCCCTATTCACACGCCATACGGCCGAGATTACCCAACCCCTCTCAGGGGAGTGCCATCCAAGAAAAATGATCCCTTCACGAGCGGGTAATGGCCTGGAATTGTTTTTGTGTCCCTCATGCTTTGTACAAGCGACCCAAGAGGAGTGTCACAAAGACGATATATTTATAATGTGTCCACAGGTCTGGCATGATAACCAGGGTCCCGACTCGGTAATATAGGGTTCAATCGAAAAGAGGTCAATATCTTCCTAGGAAAGAAGAACTGCGAAGTACCCAGTCATCTGCAGGACATGAGCATTTGGGCGGAATAATGTGTCCCATCATGTGATTTGGGCCTCTGATTTATTCAAGGTAACCTCAGACGAAAACTGTCGGGTGATTTCGGTGTGATTTTAGGGTTGGCAGGCACAGCGCGAAGAAACGACCGGGCGGTGAACGATATTGCAAACGAGTTTGGAGCTAATGCACCCCGGGATGGCGTGGGATTCTCAATAGACACTACTTAACGACAGATTGGGTGTTCTGTAGGTTAGTGTAAGTGCTGCTGTCTGTCGTTTGTCATTTCTGCTTTCACGTCATACTCATAAACCATGACAGTGCTGTTCCAGTGTGCAACAGCACTGTTTTGTTTGAACTGGTGCATTTAGTGTTACTAGAAAGTGGTGTGTACAGCAGTACTGCATTGCATCAAACATCGACAAAGACCTCGGCGTCCATTATATAATCATCCATAAATGTGTATTCCATTCCTTTCGTATTACTCATTATGAGTCTACAGAATATTTGTTTTATGCATGGATCAAGTTCCCGCACGCGTGCATGGTTTGTGATCACCTGACAGTGTGGTTGTCCTCCAGTCAGTTAGAAATAATTTATCACAGCATGAGACATGTTCCTGCCAGGGGAGTTACAACGAGGAATTGGAGCCATTGTTGCTTTTGTAAATTGTGACCTATCATGAAAAGACGTGGCCATGACTGTACGGCTCGATAGTCCCGGAGGGCATTTTAGCTCAGCTTAAGAGAAGGAGAATCCAAGACGACCCTACTGCTGCCTTCAGCTTAAGCAGGTTCCATGGATACTGAGGGGTCGCTGTGGGTGAACATGTCCCTCTCTCATCAATCATCAGGCCATCCGGAGACAATGATTCACGAACGTATGATGAATGCATAGACCCCTACTAGAGACCAAAATTGTGCTCAACAAAAGTCTTGTCTTGGAAGAGGAATTTGACATCAAAGTCAAGACATAAAGCTGTCCATGCGGAAGAGATGGTTACTTATTGCCACACTGCCTGTACAAATAGACCTTACATCACCGACATATTAACACAAATATATATATCCATTACAAAGCGAAGACCATTGCTGACATGTTGGTATTTTCCCGGAATAGACAAAAATTATAATGTGCGAGTTTTTGATAAGAATGCCGATATGAGGAGATGCCTCAGGCACTAAATAATAGATCTTGAGAAGGGAAGTAATTATCGGGACTAAAACCGCTACTTAACGCTGTTCAATCGATAATGTCCACGAGATGAATTCACTGTTTTTCTCCCTGTTGCATTCGCATTGAATATGATAAATATTTCTTTCCTGGCGAATCCTACCCGACAAGCATGGCTGTCGGTAGTACTTATGGCTGATTGCTAAAAGCAACTGTAATTAAAAATATGCAGTCAGTGCAAAAAGGAAAGGCGGGTTACTGGTCCATATTGTCAGACAGAATTAATATCCCCATTGTTGCCAATGGGTAGCCATAGAACACGCCGAGGTGATTGTTTCGTTATAAAACTGGGTAAATTGGACACTTACAACAATTAAATGATGCATATTGCCCTAATTGGTAGTGTGTACTTGTAGGGTAAAGATATCATTAGCTGGAACTCCAACCACTGGTGACTCATATTTATCAACTACAATCAATAAATTTTCTATGATTTGCTATCAATGTGATAAAGGTGGTTGTCAAATTCATTCCCTGGTCTGGTCATTGATTTCACTCGGATTACTTTCACTTCCCGAATCGACGTATTACAAGCCACATGCGACACTGATATCTGTAAAGTGACCCATTTCAGCCTGACATTCCTGATTGTGGAAAACGTAACGATCAATAATGAAAATACCCAAACAGACACAATTATGGGTCTCATATAGTCGTGGGTTCAGTGAAAAAGGAGGAGATTCCACTCATAGAAATTACATCTTTCATACGAGAGTCGTGTCTGGGATTTCTTTATTAGGAGTAAATCCATCGTAACATTGAACCAATATCACATCGTGACACCACTTCCAAGATTTTACAAACAAAATTCCTGTAAATGTCTGTAATTCATCATTAACGTACTATCAAATCCATAGTAATTTGAAACCAAGATGACAGCATCAACACCACCTCAAGATTTTACTGCCAAAAAGTGTGCTTTATCTATGTTTTACTCCAGCATTGTTTACTAATAAAGCCTCCCATTCATTAGGTGGCCTTTGACAGGCTAATACCTTTGTATTACATTAACTCGTTGATGACGGGTAGTTCACACTGTGGGGCAAATCAGGTTACATTAAAATACAATACTCGGTACCTTATTTGGTCAATCCCCATGATAGTTTGCTAAGTGTCAAAATTAATTTTCAAGATGAAGGTTGTTTTTATTTGTGTTGTACCGCTGAATATTCACAGTTACAATCACTGTACGAGTATGAACAACTCAATCACCGGGAATATATTGGTTCGTAATCAGGGTGCACACAAATATAGAACACCACAATGAATACACCTCCCAATTTTAAACCTATAAAATGCGGATGGTTCTGAATTTACGTGGATTTTGTTAGGCATTCCCTTCACCAAAACCAGGGGTGGGTACCTTTGCTCCTAGCAGATATGAAATAAAATAAGGGCATGCATTCAAATATTAATAACACGATATGGAGTGACAGCACTTCATAGAGTGACATTATCACGTGGGCAATAGAAGAGTGTTATAATCAAAATAAAGATATCATAAATCTTCTGAACAGCAATAACTGTTACATAAAATGTAGTTTCATATTCCGCACAGAATTACATGGATACTTGCAAGCTAGTTCTACATTGATCATCATTTCTCTTGCAGCATTCATTCAAATGATGACAGGTACATGACTTCTGGCAATGTGTATATGTAAGCATGTGGGTGATGGAGTGGTATTAGCCTCCGTGAATAATATATATTTATCTCACAGGAGTGAATCTAATCCTCGTCAGTCAGATCATTATTGGCAATAAACTTTACTCGTATATGCTTTCATTGAAGATACAATCTGAATGTCCTGACGGTCATGTTACATCGCTATGTTTTGTTCACCTGTTTTCGCTTTTGAATACCCAACCTTAGGTGCAACGCGTGATATGTTTAGGTGTAGGCCATAGCAAAGTCATATTCATGAAGGGACCTATGATAATATAACCCAGTAAATTTGTTATATTATTAATATATTCACGTCATACGAAATTAGAGATTACTGTTTATACAGTGCCAGATAAACCCAGTAAATACGACCTATATTAGTGCATCCAGGTGTTGATCTCACACAGACGTCTGGGACAGGTCCTATATTTGTGTGGTAATTGAACTCCGACTCAAGTGCCAAGTGTGACTACCAGCGAATAAATAATTTACATCTGATGATGGTCTGTGTCAATGTGTTTCGGTACACGTCAGCAAACCAGTGTACGAACTGGAAAGGATCTCGCTCATGGCGACACTTGTTGTCTGCATACTTGGATGTGGTACAACGGGGTATCATTTGAAACATTACTCTGTTACTCTCAAATTTATTCTTTCCTGTACACTTCCTTCATATTGTCATTTCTGTGTTTCAATCAATTGCTTTCTTCTTCTTTATTGTTTGTTTTCAAATATGCACAATATTCGATATTGATTGCTGATTGTTCACGCTAATCTTCCAGAATATTCATTCGCCACTGAGATATTTGACTTTCTTTCAAATACTTATATATCAAAGTATTTGCAATAAGTAATGATACAACATTTGTATTTTATTGATGAAAGGTCTTGTTATTTGACTGCTTTCCCTACTATCTTACATGAATCTGTGTCAGTACTATTTCTCAAATACATGTATGTGCCACCATGTGCTTTATACCAATAACATCTAGGCTACCCTTAGGCGAACAATGAATCTTAACAAAAACGAAGCACGACAGTAGTCCAAGTGACAAAACTATATTGGAATAACAAGTAGTGCAAATTTGGTTCAGGTGGTATTGGATGAAGTGGCTTTTTTCATGAATGATCTCGACCCTTTTCAAAGCAGAATGGGCCTGGTGAGCAGTATATATGCATTCCGGTATACACAATAAACTACTTGTAAGTATCTAATGGCACAACCTGATGTTATCCGATTGACACATTTCGGTGCATGAAGAACCTATTGAGAGTTTGCATTTGAAAACAATGAATTTCAATACACATATATAATATTTACATTTGAGAAGAAACACGCAAATTCGGCAACAACGAAAGTCTTTATATCAACGACTACTTAACAGCAGATATATTATGGGTTTGTGTTGATACTTACTAAGATGTCTCTTCTTGAGTATCATTTACAGAACCTGCCATTAGCAAGCACACGAATGGCAGGCAATCATCAAAGCTAATTTTTGTTTCGTGATATCAAATATAGCAGTTCTCTCTGGATGCTACGGAAGCGCAATGCTATCAAGTGTGTAAAAATTTGTATCTCGTACGTACGACTCGTACTATGTACGACTTATTAAGTCATACGTACGACTTATTAAGTCGTATGCACGACTTATTAAGTCATAGTACGACTTATCAAGTCATACGTATGACTTATTAACTCGTATGTACGACTTATTAACTCGTACGTACAACTTATTAACTCGTACATACGACTTATCAACTCGTACGTACGACTTATTAACTCATATGTACGACTTATTAACTCGTACGTACGTACCTATTAATACATGGTTAATTTCATAACGGACCGGTTATCGGGACCAAGTGGCAAATAACGGACCGAGCGGCAGCGAGGTCTGTTATGACACGGTCCCGATAACCGGTCTGTTATGAAATTGGCCATGTATTAATTTGCTTATTACACATCCTATCCAAATTCAACAACCAGTGAAAACAGACTAGAAACCATTATATTTCTTTGTTGGGAAATTAGTTCCAATATGACATTTCATCTTCCAGTCAATTGTTTGGAAGAAAAATATTCTAATTTGGTATATACGAAGTCACTGTGCATGCTAGAAGCGTATGACGCGGCATCGGTCTGTTATTCAGTTTATTACAGAAACGTCATTGCGAACTCATATCGGACCAGCGGGGCACATATCGGACCGGGTGGGCTGATATTGTTTGGTTGACATACGGCAATATCGGGTTTGTTGAACCGTGCACGTTACGGTTCAGTATCACTCAGATGTGTAATAAGACTTATTAACGTACGAGTTATTATTACGTACGAGTTAATAAGTCGTACATACGACATATACGTCATACGTACGAGATACATTTTTTTACACACTTGATTACAATACGTTTCACTACGGAAGCGTATTAATTGTTATCAAGTGCGTAAAATTTCTTATCTCGTACGTATGAGTTATATCTACGTATGTACGACTTAATAACTCATACGTATGACTTAGTATCTCATAAGTACGACTTACTAACTCGTACGTATGAGTTAATAAGTCGTACGTACGGGTTAATAAGTCATACGTAGGAGTTAATAAGTCGTATGTACGAGTTACTAAGTCGTACGTACGAGATACTAAGTCGTACGTACGGGTTAACAAGTCGTACGCACGAGTTGATAAGTCCTACATACGAGTTATTAAGTCATACGTACAGGTTATCAAGTCGTGCGTACGAGATATAAGTCGTACATACGAGGTAATATTTTTCACACCCTTGATAGCAATACGCTTCCGTAGGATGCAAACTGGCAAGCAGATGAAAGTTCAACGGTATGTCTATAATTGCATAGTGATTATTACTCACATGCATTTCTGCTGCCCTTGATAAGTAGGAAAAATAACCATATAAATAACATTTGTATGAAATGTTCATAAGTCCATCATTATTCGATTACCTTCCTGACCATAACTTGTGACCTCAACTCAAGACGTTCACATGTATTGGTAATGTTGTGATATATTTAGGAACTGAATAGGTTGTTTTCTTTTTATTCTTGTGATTATATTTCGTTGTGTAGTTGCGACCTGACTTATTCATGTGTTATGGGTCACGTAGATACACATATTATATTTTTTGTGAACTCGATATCGATTTTTGATTAATAAAATACCTATACGTTACATGAATATTCCCGAAGAAATACAATTGTGATATGCTGTTACCCGAATTCAGATTATTCGGTTGTGAACAAATGGGCAAAAATGGAAAGAGCCCATTTGCTAGTGTTATCTGGATTGCTTTGTGTATTTATTCCCATTCATTGTTGATTAATGAGGTCGATATTTGGATCATAACGGTCGCCGTGGTTGCTTTTGCAGATACGGCTGTAATTGTACCTCGTTATTTTTTTCGTACCTTAAAGCCACAACTATTGCGTGAAATCGACGTCGAAACCAGACAATGAAATTGAGAACTCCCGGAACGGTTGCAATTTCGACAAGAAACATGGCACCATAAAGCTAGTAAGTATATTGACGTGGAATCAATAACCAGTATTAAGTATTCCGAGCAAACAAAACAAGGTATGTTATCCAATCTCATAATCCGGGGACAAAAAGTCAAATCAGGTATACAAAGTGAGAGAAAACAAAAATGACAGGGAAACTCATGAACCCCCAAAAATGACCATTAGGATCAGGTGTTCCGGAAAGAGTGAGCATTTCCTGCCCCACTAGTGGCACCCGTCATGAATTCCCCAAAATTAACATGAAAATAGATCTGGTTGCATGGCAGACGTGGATTTGGTGTATTTATCCACCAGATCATGATGACGTCCATAAAAAAACGCAGCTATAAGTTTTGGTAAAACATATCCTCGTCGCAGCAGTTTAGAGACTAGCTGGGCACTTCGATAGACAAAGTCCTCATAATTGCAACTAGCTCTGGAATAGCGTATAAGTTGAGAAACAAACACACCGTATGCCGGTGACATAGGAATGTTGCTGCTTAGAAAAGGAAAATTGACTATGGAAAAATTGAAATCATCACGTTTGTCATATAATCTAGTTGACAGGTTCGTGCCTGTCAACTACTAAGTAAATACCCGCAATTTTTTTATATGGTACAAGTACTGCCCATTGAGTCAGACGACCAATGATTCAACACATAGTTTTATGACAATTGTGTCCCCGTTAAATGCCCAGGGGTAGACATGGTCAATGATCAGATGTGATTTCCCATGACTGATGGTCGTGGCACATATCGGCCCATCACATTCGCTGCACGGTCCCTAACCGTCAAGGTCAGCTAGGTGTATTCCACAATGTCCATTATCTGACATATTGTGGTCGTTTGCTCACGGTCATCAAGTATGAAATGGAAATTGGACCTTCAACTTGAATATTCAGGGGAAAATCATTATAACAAATAATGAATTGTAATGTTGTTGTTTTTTATCCAATTGTCAGATTCGTTCGATTATATATTTGTCATTGTGATATTCAAATTTTGTTAATTACAAATCTTGACAAAAACTAGTATTTTGATTACCAACAATTGCCGACAGTGTGTGTATTATACACAGCCTGTAATCGGACGCCAATGCATCAGCAGCGGCGGCACCACAATCGTTCACATAGTATCGATGTTTGTGCGCTAGTAATTTTCATTATTGTTTGCTGGTGTGTGCAAATGTATGTATTGAAATGTGAATGGATGTTAAAATTTCCTTATTAACATGGAAATATTTGTTCGAGCTAGCGTCCTCTACGTGGGACAGCAGTGTATGATGCATGTGAAATATTATCAAACAGCCATTCGTTACAAGGAGCGTGTGTATTACCTTTCTGCTGTATAGTACTTGCGTATCCAAGTTATTGTCAGTGATAGAGTAAACGTGTCCAAAAAATCGTAATCCAAAAATCGACTCTCATCGTGTAAATGCGATATCTCAATACTCATATCATTGTGCTGGAAAAAAAAACTGTGGGCGGCTCATTATAAAAATTGGTTTGAACCATGTGTATAGTTATTGTACACAAAGATATGTTTTGAAAAAATGTCATATTAACGTTTTACAGAGATGCTATGATGTTTAGGCCACATCCCAACAATTTTATTGTTAATCATATAATCAGGCCTGCTGCTTTGAATAAATTCGTGATATTGTTAGTGTTAGCATATAGTGTTGTCCGCAATAACCACAAAGTAAAGACTTACTTTGAGGTGACACATGACATATGAGGTAACCTACCAGATGATGTCGGTGTGAAAGGTTGGCAAGCACAGTGAAGCGAAATGACAGGGCAGAGAACGCTATTTCGAAACGAGTTCGAAGCTGATATACAATAAAACTTGGATGTTTTGCCTCGGATGCTCAAGAGACAATGTCTAATGACATTGGGTCGAGTGCTGTGGGTCGTTTCTCATTTTTGCTTCCACGTTTTGCTAATAAGCCCTGATAGTAATTTACCAGTATTTTGTTTGAATTGGCCGCTCGATTGTACGTGCGATTTGCGGCTCAGGAATTCATGTGTGTAGCAATGGCGAACTGTACAAAACTCATCAAATACCTCAGTTGTTGGTTACCGCTCATATAACCAGCAAACCATGTGTATAACATTTTTGTCTATGACAACATGAGTATACACGATCTTTATTGGTAATGAAGTATAGGTATGTTTTCCATGTTTTATGCACGGATCTAGTTTCCGCACGCTTGTGTGGTTCATGCTATTCTGTAATTAATTTAGTAATTGAAATAATTTATCACATCGTGTGGCACATGCCTATCAAGGAAGTTGCAATAGGGACATAAAACAATTGTTGTTTGTAAATTGTACGTCGCCGTGACCGCACCTCTTGATATTCTAACAGGATGTATTCATTGATTTTGTGTGAAGCCCCTACATATAGGGGCCCTACATATAAGAAATATTATCCAGAAAAGTTATTGGTGTTGTTGTGGATATAATTGAAAACTGACTACGTTTACCTTATTTTCAACTATTCTTACATGAAATCTGACTGTTTTATGTGTTATGGGTAACAAATAAACATCATATTTTTTTTCAATCCCGTGGATGTATTTATTGACCTATTACCACCAGTACAAACAGATTTTGATGATGACAAAGGTAAATCGAAAATACAACATTTTGAGAAACAAAACAGACCCCGACCAAATATTTACAGCCTAAGCCACACTGGCGTCATCGGGGGCAGACAGTTTGTGAAGTACATGTATAGCTGTTTCGACTGTGCACTTGACGGAACCGCGTGGGTGTATCTCCCTGGTGCCATATCATCCCGGCTGCCCAAACTACGTTAATTTCAGACCAAACATCATAACTGCTGCTCCAGTGTATACCATCAAGATCAGTAATAAAAGTTTCAGGCTATTTTTAGCATGAAACTATTTTTATCCCAGGCAGCTATACGCTTAAGAACTATACGACTCATTACCGTATTAGTTTAAACACATTCAATTGGATTGTTCAATAACCAGAGGCTAGTTGTGGAACTTTCCAATGAAAATTTAAAATGTAAAGATAATAATGAAAGGAAAAGACACACACACATCCACACACAAAGAAAACACCAAACGAAAAGAAAAACATAGCACCAAAGATGCTGTAGATCATGAGAATGCACAGAGTATTGATTTTTCAAAATATAAATTGTTACACTGATCTTCAACTCTATTGTCAAAACATGTTCTTAAATTTTGTCGAACACACATTTTCTGTAAGAACTATAATACAAGAAGTTATATCTTGAAAGTCCAAAAAAAATGTCACTGGCTGGAAATGCCTCAAAACCTATAGTGACTTGATTTCGGACCAAAAAAAATCGCCAACCCGTCAAAAAATCCAAATGGCCACCACTCGCAGACCAGCGATTCAAGGGCAACGAAACTAATACACATACATATATGCGTACAAAGTAATATTATTTCTTACCAAATACTTTCCAGAAAAGTTCTGGAATCACCTGATTAACATATGAAACCTTCCCTTTTCGCAAGCATTATTGGATGATTTCAATATCTATATTCTCTGGCAATGAATATGTTACAATTTATTAACTAGTTGAAATATTAATTATTATTATGGCCATAAAATCTATACCGGACAAAAAGTTTGCTTGGTTTAGTTCAGCAATAAATGTTTCTCATCATAGATATTTGTATTGTAGAAATAATGGACTTAGTTGGTTAACAGTAACTTATTCAGTGAGAACCATCTATTTTGCACGAAACCATCAGCTCTATACTTGTACACACATCCAGTGTGTTTGTTTTCGAATTGAGCGTTAACAAGCCATATGCGTCGATTTCGTCACAAAATGTGTTGCCAATCGGCTGTGTTGCTATAGCAACCAAAACCGACAGGTGTTGTGTCCCTTTTCTCTACGACCGAGCCCAATAGGAGTGTTGGGTCTGGCATGATTACAAGGGTCCCGACTTGGAGATATAGGGTTCAATCGAGGCAGGGTCAATTCCTCCCACATAACGGAATAGAATGTTCCATTATATCCGTGCCTCTGATTATTCAACGTAACCTCAGGCAAAAACGGCCGGGTGATTCCGGTGTGATTTTAAGGTTGGCGGACACAGCGCAAAGAAACGAACCGGGAGCTAATGATATTGCATACGATTTCAGAGCTAATGCACCAGGAAAGCGTGCGATCCTCAATAGACACTACCTAACGACAGATTTGGGGTACTGTAGGTTAGTGAAATGCTGCCGACAGTCGTTTGTCTTATTTGCTTTCAGGTTATGCTCATAAACCATGACAGTGCTTTTCCAGTGTGCAACAGCACTGTTTTGTTTGATGTGGCTTATGCAATCGTTCGTGTTACTTTTTGTCTAGGGAGTCCTGTATATAGCAGTAGTACATTGCATAAAACATCACCAAAGAGTTCAGTGCCCTTTATATAATCATGGGTGTATGTGTATATAAGAATCAATCTATTACCACCAATACAACCAAATCCCGACGATGCCAATAACAAACGTAAAATACAATATTTTGCAATAGAAACAAAGCCCGACAAATTACCTTATCCAAAGACACACTGGTGTCATCAGGGGAATACAGTGTGTGAAATGTAGTTGTTTCTACTGTATCCCGTTCCTTTTATTTTGATAATTGTAATTTTTATATAGCGCTTTTCCACGTTGCTTAACATGCTCAAAGCGCTTCACAATTATTACCCCCCATTTTATAGCCTGGAACCAATTTCCGATCATTGTCCATAGACAATCATTTATCTATTGCTGCCACTGGCGAGAAGTGACTAAGTCACACATACATTTCCGAACACTGCCAATCGGTAAACGCTGATAAACGCCTTGTCCAAGGGTGTTAGACAGTCAACACAACAGCGTCAGCGCCACGGCTCGAACCAGCAAGCTGCTGGTAACGAGCCGAGCGCCTTAACTGACTGCGCTACCTGCCCTCATATTACACGTGGGTATACCGAATAATATGTTCCGTCAATTTGTTAGGATCGTCCTCTACGGTGATGTGTTATGCATGGATCAATTGCCCGCACACGTACATGCTTTGGATAGCACCTGTGGTTGTTATCCCGTTAGTTAGAAATTTTCGTAAATTGTAATCTTTAATGAAAAGACTTCGCCACAACTGCCGAGCTTGATGGCCCCGGTGTTAGATTTGCTCAAGAGCATGAGACTCCATGTCGGCCACGGGTTGCGTTCAGCTGAAGCAGGTTCCATGAACACCGAGGGATCATTGTAAGTGAACGCTCATCAATCATCAAGCCATTCGGTGACATTGATTAACAAATGTATGGTGATCGCATGGACTCCCCTCCCCATCTGGTTTGAAATTGTGCTCAACTATTATTACATGTAATGTCTTGGATGCGGAATTTGGAGGTCGTGCATGAAGTCTAGACATGTAGCTGTCCGTGGGAAAGAGACGGTCACCAGCTGGTCACTTGTTAGCACAATACCTGTAGAAATGAAATACCTTTATAAACCTGACATCGCTGACATATTAACACAAATATATATTCATTACAACGCGAAGATCATTGCTAACATGTTGGTATCTCCCCAGAATGGACAAGAATTAAATTCTGTGAGGTTTTTTTTATAAGACTGATGATATAAAAAGATGCCTCAGGCGTTGATATTGAGATGGAAAGTAAATATCCCGGCGAAAACCGCTACTTGAAGCTGTTCAATCGATATTGTCAATGAAATTAATTTTTCCTTTTATCCTCACTGTTGCGTTTGCATTGAATATGATAATTATTTCTTTCCTGGTGATTTCTGCCCGGCAGAGCAACTGTAATAAAAAATATATGCAGTCAGTGCAAAAAGGAAAGGCGGGTTTCTGGTACATATTGTCAAACATAATTAATACCCTCATTGGTTTGTCGCTAATGTATAGCCATAGAACACACCGAGGTGATTGTTTCGTGATAAAACTGGATAAGTTGAACACAACAATAGCATGGTACAGACTTCCATAATTGGTCGTGTGTAATTGCCAGAATCATCGTGCAGGAAATATAAATTAAACTTTTACAAAAACAGGATTAGATTCCCGTGGGTAATCGTATATCTACCAAGTCGGATGGAAATATCATTGGCCGGAGCTCAAACCACCAATGACTCAACTACAATTTTATCAACTACAATCAACTACAACTTTGTATGATTTGCTATGAACGTAATAAGGATGGCTGTCAAATTCATTTCCGAACATGATCTTCAATTTCGCTCGGATTCCATTCACTCCCTGAGTCGACGTATTACACGCCACATGCAACACTGATATCTGTAAAGTGACCCACTTTAGTCTGACATTCATGATTGTGGAAAACCTACCGATCAATAATGAAAATACCCGAGCAGACAAAATTATGGATCTCATTTAGCATGTTTAGTTGTTGGTTCAGTGAAAAAGGAGGAGATTCCACTCAAAAAAATTATATATTGCATTCACTACTCTAGTCTGTATTTTTGTATTGGTAGTAAATCAATGGTAATATTGAACCAATATCACAGCTTGGCATCACTACAAGATGTTACTACCAAAATTAGACTTTACAATTTATTCTTAATAATGTCTACCATTCATTACATGTTCTCTCTGTTGTTTGACATCGTAGTAACTGGAACATGGTATACAAGACTCGTGTCTGTAATTTATCTGTTACTAAATTCATAGTATTATTGAACCAATATTACAGCGTCAACACCATTTCAAGATTGTACTGCCACGTCTAACGTCCTGGGCCTCCCATGCCTAGGCACCATTGTCCTGGGCTCATGTCTCTATTTAACATTCTATGCGTTTGCTTGGGATAAAAGTTTCATTGAACATGACATGAGCACTGGAGAATACCCTTTGACGTTATTTAGTCAGCAATATTTGTATACTAGTATGTCTTTACCTTTTGCTGCTGTACTAATGGTTACGTTGTGTAACCATGACCTTAACAACCAATAAACGTACATGTAACTGAGCTTTGATTATACTTTTAATAATCAATTTTTAGGTTACCGGACCTATGGTCCGATAACCTATTGGCATGGCTTTGCGTCCGTCGTCTGTCGTCCGTCGTCCGTCGTCATCCGTCGTCGTCGTCGTCCACATTTTTATCTTTTTTGTTTACGGGCGAATTCTTCTGAAATTTTGCACAAAAATACTTAAAAATAATTCAAGAAGGAGGTATTTTTTAGTTTTTTGATTTTCGCATTTTTTTCAAAATGGCGGCCGTCTTCGACGAAAAATGCCTGATTTTGGACTTTGGTGGCCATTTTCTCAAAATCTGTTCGGTAACTTTTTTTCTTTTTGATACATAACACTCCTCATATGTACTCCTATGATGTCTATAAATTTCGTTGCGCTTGAATCGCTCGAAGTGGCCCATTTTGGCCCAAACTCGTCCCAAATGGGACTTTCCCATGTTAAATTCTCCTATGCTTTATAATGGGACACATTATGCCTAATATCTCACTTAATATTGAGATTAGAGACTAGGAATCAATTGTGGACATATAGGAAATGATATATGCTGAATATTCTCGTGACCTTGAATTTGACCTCTGACCTCAATTTCAAGGTCAGAGCACAAAATGGCTGATATCTCGCTTATTATCGACTCTACAGCTTAGGAATCAATTGTGGACATATAGGAAATGATATATGCTGAATATTCTGATGACCTTGAATTTGACCTTTGACCCCATTTTCAAGGTCATAGGACAAAATGGCTAATATCTCGCTTGTTATCGACTTTGCAGCTTAGGAATCAGTTATGAACATATAGGAAATGATATATGCAGATTATTGTCATGACCTTGAATTTGACCTTTGACCTCATTTTCAAGGTCACAGGACAAAATGGCTAATATCTCACTTATTATCGACTCTACAGCTTAGGAATCAATTGTGGACTTTTAGGAAATGATATATGCTGAATATTCTGATGACCTTGAATTTGACCTTTGACGGCATTTTCAAGGTCATAGGACAAAATGGCTAATATCTCGCTTGTTATCGACTTCACAGCTTAGGAATCAGTTATGAACATATAGGAAATGATATATGCAGATTATTGTCATGACCTTGAATTTGACCTTTGACCTCATTTTCAAGGTCACAGGACAAAATGGCTAATATCTCACTTATTATCGATTTTACAGCTTAGGAATCAATTGTGGACATGTAGGAAATAATATATGCTGAATATTCTCGGACCTTGAATTTGACCCCCGACCTCATTCTCAAGGTCCAAGGACAAACTGGCTCATATCTTGCTCCTCTATTGACTGTATGGCTTGGGAATCAATTGTGGACATGATATAGAAAATGATATACACTGAATATTTTGATGACCTTGAATATGACCTTCGCCCCTTCATTTTCAAGGCCACAGCACAAAATTGCTAATATCTCGCTGATTATTGAATTTACAGCTTAGCAATCAACTGTGGACATGATAAATGCTTAATGTTATATATGCTGAATATCCTCTTGACCTTGAATTCAACCAGTGACCTGGCTAACATCTAAAATATTAAACATTGTCCGGTAACCTATCTTTGGCCCTTGGCCTAATTTTTAATATAAAATAATATTCTATGACATCGTACAATCTGAAACTATGGTATTACATTAAAGGCCCAGTCTTAGCCACACTGCCGATACGACCCAGATACGACCTTGCTGCGACCTAATTGTTTTGTAATTGTGGACAAATCGTGGTAAGAACGCACAACTGGTCGAGGTCGTGAACGGTCGCAAACAAGAAATTTGTCGCAGCAAGGTCGATGGACATGTTCAAAACTTCAATCCAACGATCGGTAGTCGCACGTTGGTCTTGCACGATCGTGCCACCAGTCGGGAAAGGTGGCACCACCAATTGGACATTGTCAGGCGTTATTAACTAACAAAATGGTCGTGCTACTAGTCGTACAACCTGGCGACTAGTGGTGCAACTAGTCGTACCTGTACAACGGGGATTCTATGGTAACTACACCACTCTAATGCAAGATGTCCTGGGAATGCAGGTCGGACTCCTATTCCTAGGTAACGACGTCCTGGGACTCCCATGCCTAGGCACAATTATCCTGGGCTCATGTCTTCATTTAACATTCCATGCGCTTGCTTGTGACAAAAGTTTCATTGAACATGACACGAGCACTGGAGAATCACGTATACCCATTGACGTTATTTAGTCATCAATATTTGTTTTTATCTTAACCTTTTGCTGTCGTACTAATGGTTACGTTGTATAACCATAACCTTAACAACCAATAAACGTACATGTAACTGAGCTTTGATTATACTTTTAATAATCAAATTTTTAATATCAAATATGCCAGAAAATAATATGCTTTTAATATATAATATTATTATATGCTTTCAATATAAAATATGCTTTTAATATGCCCGAAAATATAATCACATGCTATAAAAGCATATACATAGGCTATAGATTAATTACACTATTTTTATTACACTATAATTAATTACACTATTCTGTCACATTTACCTTAAAGAGAGACAAAGAGTTTGTATTCTTTCCATTATATTCTAATAAGTTCCAGAGTTTACATGTCAAACAGCGAAGATACTTGTAATGATAGTCATTATGTCTTAAACTTATTTTTAGGAATGACGATCTATGATTTATTAAAGAAATATAGAGGTACAATACTGTGCCTGATATCACCCTAGACAAACATGCCTATGGGGTATTAGGACTGGCCTTGACCTTAAATCGTTTCGCTGAGTCGGCATTCTTCGTTTTCCTCCTTACTTCTCAGAAACGGTGAACAAACCCTATTTTTGGACTCAATGCCTTAAGGTAAACATGTGAGGAGTATTAGGGATGACTCTTGACCCTGACATGGAAACTTTTGCCGAGTCGAAATCTTTCTATTTCATCGATATCTCGGAAACGGTGCGTCGTAGAGCGAAACGGACATTATTCACGGACTCGTCACCCTGGACGAAAATGTCTAAGGGGTATTAGGGATGACCTTTGACCTCAACTTTTTTCGCTGAATCGGTATTTTTCGTTCTCGTTGATATCTCCCTCTACAAACATGCCTACAGGGTATTAGGACTGACCGTGACGTTAAATTTTTTCGATGAGTCAGCATTTTTCGTTTTCCTCGATATCTCAGAAATGGTGAGTCATAGACACCCTGCCAAATGGCATAGAGCGTTGTCCTGCCTAGTTCTTTTGTTTAGGGTTCAGGTCATGTTGTTGTCAATGCTGTAATGCTAACTTTTTGGCAGCTGATGCCGATACATGAGGAGTAAAATATTTTTTCTGTAAAATACTGACCATATTACCTTAGATCGGGGATTCGATGCAGTGTAAGAGATACCAATGGACAAGTACGTACTGTTCAATTATCTATAGGAGACTAATTTGTTCAGAAATAGGCCCTCGCCTACATATGTTGTCTACAAATATGTAGTGTCCAAATATTGATCACAATGTTTTCAAAACTTATGGCCCATGTACAACAACACTGTATGAACTGGAGGTTTCAATTACTTCAAAATTCAATTGTGAGCAATGTAAAGGTCGAACGTCATCTAAATAGGGCTCTAATAATTTATTGTTGAATTGTCTGTGGCGTGTCAATGCTCTAAGGACATGGTGTACGCTCTAAAGATGCCTGGTCAAAGTTAACAGTCTGGATTTGCTTGCAGTAATGAGTAGTCTTTGGGTGGAATATCCAAAACGGGTTCATTGAAACTTCACGTAAAACGCTTCCGAAAATGATTACTTGTTCATCAAAACAACCACAAGACATTCTCAAAGGCTATTTATACTTCCTGGAGAAGGTCTATGTAACTTTGACCAGGCAGCGTTAGAGCGTTGACCTTGTCCTTAGAGCGTTGACACGCCACAGGCATTACAATTATAAATTATTAGATCTCTATTTAGATGGCGTTGTGCATTTATATTGCTTACAATTGAAGTTTAGAGTATTTGAAACCTCCAGTTCATACAGTGTTGCTGTAGGTGGACTGTAAGTACCGGATACATTGCGATCAATCTTTCGACAATACATATTTGTGGGCCACATCTATGCCATTTGGCAGGGTGTAGAGCGAAACGGACGTTATTTTCGGATTCAATGCCTCAAGGCAAACATATAAGGGGTATTATGGTAACTTTTGACCTTAACATGAATTTTTTTGCTGAGTTGACAATTTTTCTTTTTCATCAATATCTCTGAAACGGTGCGTCATAGAGCCAAACGAACATTATTTTCGGACGCAAAGCGCTGGACCAATATGTCTTAACCTTTCAACTTGATTTTTTTCCCTGAATGTCAGCATTTTTCGTTTTCGTCGACATCTCGGAAACTGTGCATTGTAGAATGAAACATACATTATTTTCGGACTCGTCGCTCCAGACAAACATGTCTAAGGGTTATTAGGAGTGACCTTGGACATTGACCTTATATTTTTTTCGCTGAGTCGACATTTTTCGTTTTCGTTGATATCTCGGAAACGATGCATCCTAGAGGGAAACACAAACATGTCTAAGGGGTACTAAGGATGACAGGCATTTAAAATTTTTGGTCGATATCTTGGAAACGGTGTGTTGTAGAGCAAAACGGACGTTATTTTGAAGATGCAACGCCCTGGACACACATGTCTAAGGGTTATTAGGAGTGACCTTTGACCTTGACCTTAGATTATTTTGCTGAGTCGGCATTTTTCGTTTTCGGTCAATATCTCGGAAACGGTGCATCGTAGAGCGAAACGGACGTTATTTTACATGTCGCCCTAGACAAACCTGTCTAAGGAGTATTAGGGATGAACTTTGACCTTGACCCTAATTTTTTTTTTTGCCGACTCAGCTTTTTAAACTTTCATCGATATCTCAGAAAAGATATATCAAGATGGACGTTATTTTCGGGCTCGTCGCCTAGACAGATATGTCTAAGGGGTATTATGGATGAACTTTGACCTTAACCTCAATTTACTTTGCCGAGTCGGCATTTTTCGTATTCATCGATATCTTGGAAGTGGTGCGCCATAGAGCCCGGGGCAAACATGTTATAAATATTATTGACTATTCTTAACACTGAAATGCCTCCAAGGCATCTTTAGGCCTTGACATCTGGTTGTTTTTGTGTCCCTCCCGCTCTTGTACGACCGAACCCAGAAGGAGTGTCACATAGATGATACATGTGTCCATAGGTCTGGCATGAAAACCAGGAAATCGACTTGGTAAGAAGGAGTTCAATAAAGGCCGAGTCAATTCCTTCCCAAGGAGGAAGAACCGTATATTACCCAGTCACCTACAGGATAGAAACATTTGGGTGGAATAATATGTTCCATCATGTGATTTGAACCCCTGCTTATTCAAGGTAACCTCAGACGAAAACTGCTGGGTGATTTGGGTGTGATTTTGAGGATGGCAAACACGGCGTAAAGCAACAATCGGGGTGCGAATGATATTGCAGACGAGTTCTGAGCTAATGCACGGGGAAGGCGTGGGATTGTCAATTGATACTACTAAACAATAGATCGGGAGTACTATAGGATAGTGAAACTGCTGCTGACAGTCGTTTGTCTTATTTGCTTTCAGGTTGTGCTGCGTAAACCATGACAGTGCTCCAGTGTGCAACAGCACTGTTTTGTTTGAACTGGCGGATGCAATCGTCCTTGTTATTATTTGTCTAGGGAGACTAAGGGAGTCCTATGTACAGCAATATTGCATTGCATAAAACATCACCAAAGGGTTCGGTGTCCTTTATATAATCATGGATGTGTGTGTAACCCATTCCTTTATATTACACCTGGGTAGGCATATGCCGGGTATTTGTTCATCAATTTGTCAGGATACGACCTCTAGAGTAATGTTTTATGCATGGATCGAGTTCCGCGTGCTTGGTTCAGATATCACATATGACTGTTAGCTCGTTAGTTAGAAATAATTCATCACAGCATGAGACATGTGCCTGCCTAGGGAGTTACAACATGGAAATGGGAGCCATTGTTGCTTTTGTAAAATGTAACGTAGCAAGAAAAGACATCGCCACGAATGCGAGGCTCGATAGTCCTGCAGAGTATGTCAGTTTTGCTTAAGAAAGAACACGACACTCCGTTTCGACTCATGGGATGCCTTCAACTGAATCAGGTTCCATGGATATCGAGGGATCACTGTGAGCGAATGTATTCCTCTCTCATCAATCATCAGACCACCCGAAGAAATTGATTCACGAACGTATGGCAACCGCATGGGCCTGCACCAGAGGACAACAATTGTGCTTAATTATAATTAATATCTTGAATGTGGAATTTGGGCGCATGTAGATGATATGATAGATAAATTTAACATTTACACAAACTCGATTTGATATTTATGTGTAGTTAAATCCTGCAAGCGGGTAAAAGCGTCATTATCTGGAATTCAAACCACCAATGACTCCTCGAATACACCTGCAATCGATAAATTGTCTGTAATTTGTCCTGAACGTAATAAAGATGACCAATAAATTCATTCCCCGGCGTGATCTTCAATTTCGCTCGGATACCTTTCATTCTCCGAGTCGACGTATTACACGCCACATGCGACACTGATTTCTGTAAAGTGACCCATTTCAGCCTGACATTCATGATTATGGATAACCTACCAATCAATAATGAAAATACCGAAGCAGACATTTGCTGGTTCCGTGCGAAAGGAGGAGATTCCACTAGCAAAGAGTATATCTTGCATTCAAGACTTGTGTCTGTGAATCCATTCAATATTGAAACATTATCACAGCATAACACCTCTCAAAAATTAAATAGCAAAATTGGACGTTTACTCACGTTTTACTTCAGCACTATTTAATGATGATATTTATCATTGGTCATGCCTTTCCTCCATCGTTTGACCTCGGATTGACAGGCAGATTGATAATGTACTACATCAATGTAAAACTCGTTGATGATAGGTTAATCATACCCTAGGTCAGACTAAGTGTTTGACGTTAGCGGTGCGATATGTTTTACAATACTTTTGTCAGTGAAACAATGAAAGTACTCATAAATTATGTCACAAACTCACATTACAAAACAACGAAGTAGCAAATGTTGTGGGAGCACTCATCACGGTACTTTGTGGAACAACCATTCCCTCCTCGGTGATGATGGGCGGTGGATAAATGAGTTAGTTCCGGTAGAATTACCTACAATTTCGTGAATTATGTTACATACGATGTTCACTAGTTCAAGTTGTTCAAATCTGTTACTAATAGCAAACTGATCAATAGCCTTGTCTATTCTGTAGCTAGATATTATTTTTCTGTATGCTCATTCGTCTTCAGATAACGGTATTAGGCTCATTCGTCTCCGACAGCCGCACACTTAATCTTCAGTTTTGCAGTTGTAATGCTTGTTTACAGTATGCTACTCGGTATTTTATTCGGACATCCCCTGGGATGACTCCATATA
Source organism: Terebella lapidaria (assembly GCA_949152475.1). Lineage (NCBI taxonomy): Eukaryota > Metazoa > Annelida > Polychaeta > Terebellida > Terebellidae > Terebella > Terebella lapidaria. The sequence goes on from OX424555.1 coordinate 21,685,756, forward strand.
AACTTCAAGAAATCAGTCGCTTTTATCTATTTTTACTGCAGTTCAGTGGCAATGAAGTTAGCAGCACTACATGGCAATGAACAGCCCAGTTATCGGGAATCTATTGGTTCATGGTCGGGATTCGCTACCACACACAAACAAGGGAACCACAATGAATACACATCAAAATCAACTGTATAAAACCTATAAAATGTTCTAGCGTGTGACTGATTTCTCATGTGGTGCCCATTCAGTGGCTATTGCATGGTGGGCTGACAAATAATTCACTTACCCAGAGCAATAGATGCGTAACATGTAGTAAAATCAGAGAAAAAAACAAACAAATAAAAGCATGTATTCAATTATGAAATAACTCATTGAGGAGCGACAGTTCTTCAAATAGACAGTATGACGGTAATACAAAAAGGAACAGAATGATCACAAAATTTGTCATATATTTTCTGAACAACAATGACAACAAATAAAATGCAATTTCTAAAAATTAGCCCAAAAACTAAAAAAGGTTACCGTACAATATACATTTTAGATATTAGCCTTTTGTCCAGTGATCTTGAAAATAAAGTCACTGATAGATTCAAGGCCATGAAATTTTCAACAAATATATCACTTCTAGTATGTCCACAATATATTCCTAAGCTGTAAAGTCGATAATAAATGAGATATTAGCCATTCTGTGATGTGACCTTGAAAATGAGGTCAAAGTTCGAGTTCAAGGTCATGAAAATATTCAGCATATCTCATTTCCTCTATATTCGCAATTGATTTCTGAGCTGTAAAGTTGATAAAAAGCGACATATTAGCCATTTTGTTCTCTGACCTTGAAAATGGGATCACATGTCAAATTCTAGATCACCAAAATATTCAACATACATCATTTCCTATATGTTCACTATGGACTTCTAAACTGTAAATTCGATAATAAGCGAGATATAAGCCATTTTGTATTCTGACCTTGAAAATAAAATGACTGACCTTGAAATTTAGGTCAAAGGTCAAATTCAAGGTCATGAGAATATTCAGAATATATCACTTCCTATATGTTCACAATTGATTCCTAAGCTGTAAAGTCGATAATAAGCAAGATATTGGCCATTTTGTCCTGTGACCTTGAAAATGAGGTCAAAGGTCAAATTCAAGGTCACGAGAATATTCAGCATATATCATTTCCTATATGTTCACAATTGATTCCTAAGCTGTAAAGTCGATAATAAGCGAGATATTAGCCATTTTGCCCTGTGACCTTGAAAATGAGGTCAAAGGTCAAATTCAAGGTCACGAGAATATTCAGCATATATCATTTCCTATATGTCCACAATTGATTCCTAGTCTCTAATATCAATATTAAGTGAGATATTAGGCATGATGTGTCCCATTATAAAGCATAGGAGAATTTAACATGAGAAAGTCCCATTTGGGACCCGTCGAGAAAATGAAAATGGCCGCTACACGCAGACGGGCGATTCAGGGGCAACGAAACTTATACACATCTCAGAGGTATGTGAGAGCAATCTTTTGAAATAAAAATCTCAAAACTGTCTGAAAAGTTTTTGAGAAAATGGCCGCCAAAGTCAGAAATTGGCCGTTTTTCGTCGAAAATGGCCGCCATTTTGAAAAAAATGCGAAAATCAAAAAACAAAAAAATAACCCCCTCTTGAAATATTCTTAGGTATTTTTGTGTAAAATTTCAGAAAGATTCGATCGTAAACTTTAAAGATAAAAATGTGGACGGACGACGCCGACGACGCCGACGGACGACGGACGTAACGCCATGCCAATAGGTTATCGGACCATAGGTCCGGTAACCTAAAAACACACATAATTCTGTATATACTGTGGTTACAAATCAGTGGTACATTGATCATATTTTTGCTTGTAACATACATACAAATGATGAAAGGTAAAATGACTTCTGGCGATGTGTGTGTGTAAGCATTTGGGTGATGGAATCACATTAGGTTCTATGGATAATACATATTTATCTCACGGAAATGAATCTAACCCTCCTCACTCTAACCATTATTGGTGATGATGGTCTGTGTCAATGTGTTTTCATTGGCACAAGTCAGTAAATCGGTCAGTGCTCGAGTCAGTGCTCGCTGAATGTGGCTGGCTGATGCATACTTTATATGCTGCAGTGGGTTGCCTTCCAGGATATTATCACCAATTGTCCAATCAGCATTGTATTTATGTTCGTTAAACACCACAATGTAAACAGAAACTCGCCATTCCAGCATTTTATATATTGTTGTCATCATCAATATCTGGTGGTATCTGTTGCAATAGATGAACACTGTCACTTACAACACACAAAATAAAGATGAATACGAAAAATATATTATCACACTCAATACTTTTTGAAGAAAAAAAAATTGTGTCTCAATGTCTCGTCATTGACATTTCTGCGTTTTACGCAATTGCATTTGTTATTGATAGTTCGGTGTTACTGGACTGATCTTCTATTCCAGTCGTCCAGAGCAGTTCTTTCCTCGTGAGATATTTGAGGTTATTTAAAACAGTTTTTGTTATGTCGATTCCAGGCTTTCGTAAATTTGTTACTCTGTTGACAAAATAAAGCTACTACAGAATAGAATTATATTTTTGCAGTTCCAAAAGTGGTTCCAGCTTTAAACAGTTTCCATGGATACCGAGCGAATATCACCCTCTCGTCAGGATATCTGGATACATCGATTACCGAATGTATGATGCCCTGGGGTATGATGACAACATGAATCGCATATAGAAGACAAAATTTCTTCTCATCTATGATTATTTTCTTGGGTGCAGAAATTGTTGCATGTGGAGTAAGTGGAGCTACATACGATCATCCGCTGTTCTAAGCGTGCAAAAGATAAATAACCTTCATAAACATGACACCCTGACCTTTTCACACTATTCTATATCAATTACAGAGGGAAGATCATTGCTGTCATATTTGTATAGTTCCTATGTATCGCCGAGACTTATATTCCGTCAGGATTTTTAAAACAATATAAAATAGTCCTGAGATGCAAAGTAATTATCGAGACTTGAACCGCTACTTCACTACTTCAATCATTTCTGTTGTCTGTTGTGTTTGATCTGTATATGATACATATTTCTTTCTTGACGAACATATTTCTTTCTTAACGATTTCTGCATGGCAGGAATGGCTGTCGGTGGTACCTACAGCTGAAGGCTGACATCTGTAGAGGGGAAAAGGCAGCCGCTGATGAAAACATCACTGTAATGCTCATGGCTTCGTTCCAGGATAGTTACGGAGAATGGTTTCGTTGGAAAACTGGGTAAATGTGACACTAACAACAATTACATGGTGCCTATTGGCAGGCGTGTTATTTGGTGGTGTGCCTTAAGTTGTGTAGAATTCTCAAATTTGGAGCATTAAAACATGACTTAATATTCGTATCATCCAAAGTAAAATCCTTGACTAAAATTCAGACCATAACTCGCTCGTATTCATCAATAATTTTTTCAACAATTTTTAGCATGTAATTCCTTAAGGGTGCTCTCAAAGTAATTCCTCAGTGTGCTCTTCAATTTCGGCCCGATGCCCTCCACTCCCGAGTCGACGTATTACACCACACGCGACACTGATATCTGAAAAGTGACCCAATGGCATTCCAACCTGATTTTCATGATTTTCGAAAACATACCAATCATTAATGAAAATACCGAATCCGACAAAATTATAGATCGCGTAATGCTGTTTAGTTTCAGTGAAAAGGAGGATATTCCATAAAAAATATATCCTGCATGTGACACTCATGTCACAATTTCATTATAATGGGTAAATCCATTGTTATATTGGACCAATATCACATCTTGGTACCAAGATTTTAATACCCACATTGGAATTTTAGCAATTTTATACTACAACAATATATATATATCATTTATGTAGTCCAATATGTATTTCCGTCTTTGAAAACTAAACAGATAAGTTTAAATGTTGCTATTATATTAACACGTTGATTACATGTGGTTCATCCGGTAGGGCAGATCAATTTAAATACCATTACTCGGTACTTTGTTTGGTCATTTATCTTGGATATATTTGGAACTGGATGTGATTTCTCTCAATATGTGTGTTAAGTAGATCTGACTGGTTATCCTCAAAATGTAATACACATATCATACTGATGTGGGTTTGTTTCAAGGATTGTGATATTGATACCGATTTGGCGATATTGACATAATATGTTTGCATATTTGTGAAAAAATAGAACTGATTATAACTGACAAACTTAGTTTAACACGACTCTTTGTACATGCACAACTGTTGTGTTATTTGCATAGTTTTGCTGTCTATTGAATGGAAACTATTGAGTGGAATCCTGATCGAATACAGGCAGAGTAAGTGCGAATGGTTGAAATCTGGTACACCAGCAAGTAGTTTTCAACCTACAGTTTCGTAAGACATGGGAGAAACTCACATGTCGTAAGACATGGGAGAAACTCACAAACCTGGTTATAATAAGGAAAATACAATACATATTTGAAAATTGCATGCATTTCCGTAATGAGCATGGAGCAATAAAACAGACGAACGTTTTCACCAGAAGATGAAAGGCAGTTATCTAATGTTCTTTGATTATAGTTCCAGAAATAAATTGAAGTTGATTAATATTCTTAAGTGACCGAATAGAACACTCAAATATCCAGTGAAGCCTCCTGCGTTATACGCATGGACCATTTTGTGAATAATACTCAAGTTATTTTATGTGATACGAGCCCCTGCATATTGGAATGGCTAACCAATGTTTCAACATAAATCTATGATATTTTTGATGCAGTGAAATGCCTCATAGGAGAGATGGTGAGTGCTCAGAAACGATTCTGGGAAAGCCGATTTTAAGACAAAATGAATTGCATTGTTTTTATTATCTAACTTGTTTACTTCCACTGATTAATTTGAATACAAGTATGCAAAATAAAAAAATGCCATATTGAAACTCGAAAATACTTATTTGATACATTTGTGTCACAGTGTCTGTAATGTTGGCGAATGTGTATATCGGATTGTAATTTGGATGTAGTTTATTTATTAACATGCAGTGCCAATATTATTATCCTGTTTTGTTTGAATTTTTTTTAAATGCTAGGGATGTGAATGGCAATCTATTACCACTATTATGTTAAAAACAAATAACGTATTTGAATACAGCATAAATGACGAATATTATTTATTAGTCCTTTGGTACATGAATCGTGTGGAAATGGCACTCTTGAATTACCTTAAATGGGCAATATGTATTCACTTTCGTCAAAGTGTGAACAGACAATCAATAAATCATCACAGAATGACTCTTTTCAAGTGGTAAATATGTTATCTCGATATTTACTGTCAGACTGGAGTGTGATGTTACATGTGCTAGCTGGAAGGGTCGTGGATTGCTCAATAAAACAAAATTTATTGGGCATAAAAATATATTTCGATACATAATACATTTGTTTCGAAAGCAGCAGCAGGGGCATTGAGTAATTGTATTTGTGTTTATTTCTAGTAGAAAGAAACAACTTATGTAATAACATATATGGTGGTCTAGTTAACGCCACCTTCCACTATACACATTAGGGTTTTAAAACTTTGACCCGGCGCTATAAACTGATTGTCTAGTGTCAACGAAATCAGACCCATAATTCAGAGGACCATATCACTTTTCGATGCCATAAAAACAAAAGATGGACAAAAGATGGTGACCATTGGGATTAATACCTGGAGCTATTGTCTCCATTAGTTCTGATTCCGCATAGATATTTCAATGTAAAACGCTTGTCACTACAAAACACTGGCTTTTTTTCATCAACCACATTGTTCGTCGTTCATTTGTCAGAACCTTCCATCAATACGCTAATGGCTTTGACATTTGTGCCGGGTGTCGCATCACTGTGGCCAATGGATGCCTCAGCGGTTCTGCAGAATTCTGAGCCGGACTAAAACGCTGCTAAGAATGTAAGTATCAACCTATGACCACCAAAACGAGATTTCGATGATGCCAATAGCAAACCTATAATACAACATGTAGGAATAGAAACATATTTGGATATGCGAATAATAGTATTTCCCTTTCCAGTTTCTAGTATATCAGTAAATGACATTAATTGTAAAACATAAACATGCTATATGCTCGTGTTTTAACATTCAAGAAGTTCGAGACACATGGGCGTCGACATGGTTTCGTATATCAATCACTATCTGACATCTGTCTGGTGTGGCTCTTTAGTTCACTACCATTCGTGATGAACATGGTGTCATTTCAACTTCCAGTAATGTTCCAATAGGCAGGCATATATGTAAGTATCAATCTATTACCAACAATACAGACAGATTTTGATGATGCCAATAACAAACGTAAAATACAACATTTTGCAATAGAAACAAAGCCCGACCAAATAGTTCATCCAAAGACACACTGGCATCATCAGGGCAGACAGTGTGTTTAATGTAGTTGTTTCTACTATGCACCTGATGGAATTAGTAAACAACTGCCCCACAACCTATGAAAATAATTTTTAAATCTGAAACAAACCTCATGGAATAGATATATGAAAAGTACATAAGTATTAAGTACCTAATCACTATTATTATACTAGTCTGCTGCCGGAGCTGAAGGAATGCTTCGTTTACAAGCATCGTGTGTTGGTTGGATATCGCATAATTTAGTTTTGATGTTGATACAGCTTGCAATAAATCGAAACCTATGGTGTATTATACAAAGAGATACGAGGTATGTTACAGAACAATCGAAAAAAAGAGACTTGTTTTCCTATTGGCTTGTCAATCATTGATGTAAGGCTTATAAATAGGATTGTTTTGAATTGCTGAAATGTGTTTTTCAGTTTGTTTGTTTTTTTGTATCAGTTCCACCCAGTGTCGTGTGAGAACAACTATATGTGACCCAGTGACTACCCCAGCGAGGTCAGTGTGGCATCAGGTAAATGTCTTATTAGGTTTCCTGGTTAGCTCAGTTTGATGTGGACTGACTTCTCACCAATGCAGTCGGTTTAGGCGCAGGTTCGATCCCCGGTCTCGGCAGTATGTGAGGTGGTATGTGGTCGCCAAACCGGGCAAGTGGGTTTTAACCAGGTTTTCTGGGTTCCTCCCACACTAATAACCACCATTACGCCAAGATCCGAGCCAAAAACACTGTCGGAACCCGACTACCGTAACGTCACGTTACGGTAGTCATGAAGATGGCGCAAGGTAAATCGATTCGTTCAATTGTCTGCTGTTTTCTTGCTAAAATAATATACTGACACGAACTATTCCACAGACATATAGTATAAGACAATTAGAATACATAATTGTCATGCAGAATAGGTTGTAACGGCATTTTTGGGATAAAAGTCGTTTATAAAAATTGCTACTGACTACCGTAACGTTTCGGTCCGACTACCGTAACGTCACTACTGTGATTTGGCAAATTTCATCATTACAGAGATGGGTTTCAGATGCAGAACAAATGACATAGAATATATAACAAAATGGTAGGCCTATCTATATTCAAACCGTCCGCTGTAAAAATTGCTGCGATGATCTGAAAATCAAATTGACACACATGAAACCTATGCCTATTTTGGTGTAGCAACTTGAAAATTCGGATGTTTGCGTATTCATTACACTAATGCATTACGTTGACCACAACATTTCAAACTACGAGAGCTATAACCAGATAACTGCTATAGATTCAACAAAGTCAAGATGCGAAGCAGGCATAAATTCCAGGCAATCAAGTCCAAATCCTAATTCCGAGCTCCTGATCAATGAACATATCAGTAAACGACAAACAAGGAGCTGTTACATACAAGGTCTGTATAATTATTGATAAAGGGCTATATAATATTGTAACTATGTATTGATAAAGAGCTATATAACATTGTAACTATATATCCATTGTTGATACGTTCGACACGTGCCCTGCAAATAAATAAGATTATACATTTAATATAAGATTATAAATATAATACTGGCAACAGATACACAACCTGGCAGGTGTATAGCCACAAACGAAAACGATATATTTGTTGTGTAGAATTAGTATATAAAACAAAATAGCACACCAATGATCTACGTGGTTTGTAGCGTTACGGTAGTCGGCCGTTCTTGTTACGGTAGTCATTACTCTGATATTACCTGACGTTACGGTAGTCGTCATTGTTTTCTTATCGAACGAATATCACACGTACACTCACTGCTCTGGCTACTGTAGTGGACCTGATAAATTCATACATTTCGTGGCTTCAAAATTGTTCCAATTTGATACTGTATCGTACAACTTATCAAGAAAAATTGATAGGAAACAAAACGAATCGACATACCTTCCGCCATCTTAATGACTACCGTAACGTGACGTTACGGTAGTCGGGGTTCCGACAGTGAAAAAGAGATGTTAATATAAGACAATGCTTGCTCATTAATTGTTATAAAATAGATAAAGTTTATTTGGTTTTTCATCCCATAAATATCCATGGATAATTTATATTTTCAATACCAAAATTTGGTGGTAAGGCCACACCAAATTGTAAAGTTGGTCTATGGATTTTTTCAAAAAAAATTCTATACGGAGGCGATTTTTTTTTTTTACAAGTAAAATTCCCCATCTATGGAATTTTGACCAAAATTTTCTATACGGAGAATTTTTTTTTACAAATAAATATTTCTTCTATGGATTTTCGACAATAATTTTCTGTACGCGGGAAACTTTTTTTTACAAATAAAGTTTTGCTTAATGGACTTTCGACTAATATTTTCTATATGGAGGGTATTTTGGTCAAATGTTTCCACTCAGATTGTAATTACAGGTAACACATCTGCATTTAAGAGTTTTTACAATGAACTTTCCATATACTCCTTAGTGAACAAGTTGCCCAACTCATGTAAACAAAGAATGAAACAAGTTTGTGCAAGTTATACATGTACAAATTTCATTATGGCCTCCACTCTGTAACCACCAAAATGAATGTAATTGATATAATCAAGTAGGGAACAGATTGTTAACATACATGATGGCAATGCAATGATGAATATTGTTGAACTGGCCATTATAATAAACTGTACACACTATGATCAATCATAGTACATTGTATTGTACTTAAAGGTAGGGTTTACCCTGCGGTGTTTTGCAATAAATATGCAGTATATAACCTGATAACTACATCTACCAAGTCTCGACTGATTGTGACCACGAATAATCAATAAATCGAACATTTTATATCGTTGTCCAATGCGAGCACATGTACCATGGGCGCCGCCATCTTGATGACGCAAACTCGTGCAAACAAAACAGGAAGTGAGGAGACGTGCCATGCACGAATTGACCCCGGATTCCAGGCAGTCGTAATTATGTTTTGACAGCTGACAAATTAGACACATGCAATTAGCCAGGGTTTTGAAATCATTGGAAAATCTCAAGGGGCTAAATCCATTGATTTTTCTTTGTAAAACGCGCGCGCACGTATATTCTGCAAGTTGAGATTAGCAGTCAGATCCCTGCCCATGCCGAGACATTTGCTCGTGTTGCAGATACACGTTCCATTTCCCAGACATCAATCAACCCATTCATCGTCTACCGGTATATTCAACCGGAGTTTGGTGCCGAGGAATCCAGTATCACATTGTTTAGCGCGTTTGGTGATCTGATCAAAATTCTTTGGCTTCGACTTTGTGCATGCCAAACTCCAAATGATATACTCATAATACTGTACTTATCCCCAGTTCATCCATGTGATTCAGCGAACAGAATTCCCAAATCAAAAGGTCTTTCAGATTATAATAGGTGACACAGGAAGACAGCCATGCGACTATGTGTCACCTAGGGTAGCATGTTCTTTGATTCTTGTTTGTATATACCGGTATGTTTATGTATCTGGATTGCTATCCGAATAAATTTCGGATATCGTAAAATGATAGCGAAGTTTACTCGAAATAGTATTAAATGGCCAACACCCTGCCTACTAAAATCTACTTTATCGCAAGTTTGAATACATATTCCAAAAATTATGTAGATAATGATAATTCTCAAGAATTCAATTTCCAAAAATTCTTGATGGTTCAAAATTGATTTGTTTTTTAGTGACAATAATGACAAACATTGAATTCTCAAAAATTCTTGATGGTTCAAAATTGATTTGTTTTTTAGTGACAATAATGACAAACAACTTCAGTGTATCATGATGTTTATTAATATTTTTCACAAACACTGTAATAAGATTTTGTTGCCTGGTTACTACCACAATCATACTAGTAAATTAGTAATCACTGTCCAGACACCCCAAGGCACAACATATTCCTGTATTCATTTACACTTCAATTCTGACTAGAAGTCTATATACAAGCATAGCAATTTATAATGAAACAAGTTACATTAGGAACATTTGGTTATAAAACTCCACATTGAACCCCCCCCCCCCCTCCCCGAGATAAAAAAAATCGTAAGATATGAAACAAGAGTAGCAGCCTGTAATAGTAAGAATATATTCAACAGTACCTCAGAGCTAAAATTATGTACAAACATATTAAATCTCAAATTCCATCTCAGAATCCATATACATTAGACAAGATTGGACAGCACAGCAATTTAAATAACAAAATTGGTTACATTCCGAAAATTTAAATGTGTCTTGCATAACCCTCGTCTTTAAAAAAACCTGATTACAGTGTAACTCCCCAGGTAAAAAAAAACAAGCGTGGGCTATGAACCAAGAGTAGCAGCCAGTCAGAACAGCAGCATTTGAAATGAGCTATATTCATGTACTAATAGACACACATTTATCAGAACCAGACCAACCATGAATGCTTGAAGATTGGTTCATTTGTAAACTAGGATATTTTACAAGATGTAACACAGAGAACGCTGCAGTCGAGAAGACCCGACTACATATTTGTCTGCAACGCATCAAAATGTTATAACCAATTTGAGTACATCATGCAAACACTGAGCAATAAACAATGACAATGGTAAATAATGGAGGACACGAGTAAGACAACATGACAACGCACTTAGTGACTCCACGGATAAAGCAAACCAGTTGTGTAAATGCAGGTAAATGTTTGGTATGTGGAATGTCAGAATATCTCGCACACATTAACCAATTTTTTGCGATCGAAGACACAGCTACAAAGCCAGCATTGAATCAAATGGATCAGAAAGAAAATGGAAGCATAGGTGCAAGTCTACAAAATGTCATTTGTCCAGTGTCCATCATACCAATGATAAGACTAAGCCAGACATCATTGCGGTGCTTCGTTTCTCATGTTTCTGGATAGGTCTCCCGCATCCACTTCGCAATTGCTTGTGGCGATCAGTTATCAGTTCTGCCACCACCAAGTCGTTTGCTGACAGGCAGTCCATCGCTCGCTTCAGACCCTCCTTCAGTTGTGTGATCATGGACTGCTGCTCGTCCTGCCACTGTTGCAGAAATGTTGCTTCAAGGTAGAGGGACTAGGAATATGCAAAACCAATTTTGTCATCAACAACAGTAATACAGAGAGAGTTGGTAATCATGTCCGAAAGTAGCCACAATTGCACTTCTGGAAAATTAGGGATGACGATGTTTATACGAAACATATGAAATCCTTCTAGACTGAAATTATTAATATATTTTCTACATAGATGTGCAACATTGCACTAAACCAACACATTTTGCTCTTATCTTAATACATGCACTAGTTCACATGTTATCGGAAAAATATATTTATAACGTGTACATGCCCGAAAAAGAAAAAAAAATGAGGATTCATTTTGAGTGAATAGAATAAATGATACCATCATCAAATATGCTATACACATACTTGCTCAACTTTGATGCATGTTTCCAACTTGTTCACAATGATGAGGTCTGTTTGGCACTTGCATTCCACACATGTTGCAAAAAATCAAGAATTCTTTCGGATGCTGGGGAGGCCGCTCTCCCAACTTTCCTGGAACAAAAGTAAGTTACATGATTATCTGGATGAAATATCTGTATAACATTGTATCAAAGGACATGATAACTCTGTGAGCACCTATATTGGGCATTTTGGCTCCAGACTTATGTATACTCACAATGAATAATTGTAGTTGACTTCAATGTCAGAATTTTCTTCGATATAATCAGTGTGGTCATCACAGTCCTCAGCCGGTTCCCACAACTCATCCTCAGGGTCAAATCCAGCCTTACTCATGTCGTCAGGCTCCTTGTTTGACTCACTATCTGCCACCTGCTCCATTGGTGCTTCAGTTGCCTTCTGGAGTACACAAGGAATAATACACGATTTAACATTATTAGGCCAGGAATACATGTAATACAAAATTTTGTTGTAAACCATCTACAAACAGATGTCCCCCTCAAATAGCAATGTTTTCACTCATACAGGACTCCCCTCAACAAAGACGTTATTTGGACAAGTTTAACATTTACATGTAGATGAACGCCTGTATAAAAAGACTTCTCAGATAAAACCTTGATTTTGTTGCCAGGAGGTAAGATCAATGGGTCTGAAAGGGACCACTGTATATAGCAAGAATTTCAAGGTAACACACGAGGACATAAGTAGATGTATTATTACACGCCACTGTTAGAACACACCACTGTTAGCAGCTCCAACGGTGGGAGGTTGGCAAGGTTCGCCTGACAACTCCTCGAAGCGCTGTTGTTGTTCTGGACAGGTGGGGCAGTTTGGACACCTGAGGGATGAAATTTCAATATCTAGGCCATATAATATATTTTTTCAAGGTAAACTTCAGTTTGTTCAACATCAAAATTATGAGCGTTTGAGGGGAAAATTGAAAATATCCCACCATCATTGCTGTAATGGAAAATAAGATCTTATTACCAGTGGAACCAATTCACACATGACTTCAGCTATGTCTACTCACCTTTCGATGACATGAGTGGGTGCCAATCGTACTGTGGAGGACCCACCAAGACAGGATCTCTTGATTCTTCAACGCTTTCCTCAGTCACTGATAGAGGTGGTTCAAAAACCTGTTTAGGCCCTTTGATCTCCTGAAGGGTCGGTGGATACACAAATACATGTAACAAACATCCAAACTGTTCACACTCAACACATGTTAATTTTTTTCCCAAGCTTTGAATAGGATTAAATTATCACAAACACATATAGAGACTTGGAAACTGATAATTAGATTGTAAAGTTGAATAACTAACATATTTCTCTGAATAGAAGTGAGAACATATTTTTGTTGAAGATTTACCCGCGCTGGATCCATCTTGACGACATCTTGACTCCTCGACTCGGCAAATGTCTCCGTGGCCTTGAAGACATTCTCGGAATAGCTGGGACCTGATTGAAGTACAAATGACAGTACCATGACAAAATATCAGTACCATGAATCATGATATACCCGTAGCAGGCAAACACCCGTGCAAATAGTTGTATAGATACAATACACCATATTCAGAACAATCACAGGTACATACCAGTCTTCGATTTCCTCGGCCTCAGAAGCACATTGTTCAGCTTTTCGTTTGAGGGCTGTACCGTGGGAAAAGCTCCTTGCTTCAACCGTAGTAGTTTCACAACACCTGCAACAAAACAATGATGGTTCAAATTTCTTCGATGGTTCAAATGTTGACACACACAATTATAAGATGTGCATGTCAGTATGACTGATCATCAGAGATAAGCATCTGATACATTTCACTAGTCTCCTGGATCTACCAGAATAGGAATGTCCATATTTGGCACCAATAAACATATCAGGCTTAGGCTTCATTCACACAAAATCAAAATATAGTCTACATTGGTGACAATATTCAGCTTGAATTGCTGAAAAACCCTTGCCAATTTTGCAATTCTGCTGGCTGAAATTGCTGGCATCGTTAACTGTCTAATACACCACCACACACTATCTGATGCCTTGCAAACATTCAACAACATAAACATGCGATTGATAGCCTAAATTAGATTTCAGGATCTGGTCGAGTCGACGGGCAGCTCCGTGTCGTCTGGGCTGGTCGATAGGTAACCAAACTCAGGGCAGGTCAGACCGTCAGAGTGATACCCTGGTCAGAAAATTGTTAACTGAACTCATGACTTACATTGGGGAGTAGTTGCTGGTTTGGATTTGTGCTGATATCTATGTCAGATCTGTGTGACGTTGCCAGGATCGAATCTTTCAATTATGTCTAAAAACGAAAATTCATCAACACCAACAGCCATTTATGAAGTCATGTGACATATATCTAGCCATTAACACCGACTGACAGAATAGATACCAATCCATGCAGTTTCTGAGTACCCGGGTCGGGAATTTACTAAGATTCGTCCGGTCCCATTAGATTTAGAATACTGTATGTAGGGGCATCGCAGTTGTCAGTGAGGGTTGCAGACACCGTAAAACTTCCTAGAAACGCAGGGGTGTTTATTGATTTCACTTGCCCTTCAGATCCTGTGTCTATTAGAAGCCTACAGGTGAGTTTATAAGAGGCCCTGCGATTATTCATTCATCCCCTACGTATTGGACAAACGTGGGCATGACCGCATGACCAATTAACGCCATGTAATTCGCACCAGTTTTGCGATCACATCTAGCCTATATGTCTCAGATTGCCCATGTTATTGTTCATGCAACCCTTGCGTTCGAATTTGGCATTTTTCAAAATTTCTTACCAGCTTTAAACTCTTCATAGTTGACGAAGTCATTTGGTTGGAAATGTTCGGAACACACGTGGCTGTGTTTTGAAGGCACAAAGTTAGTTCTCCAGACTCGCACAAATCTTAGCCATCGCTGGTCAGGCACTCCGTTGGTGAAAGAGAAAACGTGAGTTCCTCGCACTTGGGGCTCAGGTAGTCCACCACATGCCAAAACCACACACCGTCGCACCATCTTTGAAGATGTTTTTGATCTTCCTACTTTCGTCCAATCACTATCTGATCATACCAATAGTAACAAGACAAAGATGGAGGGTCGATATGACTCGTCAGCCACACAGGCGGCACGTCCACTCACTGGTGACTGTCACTGTGTCAGTGTGTGGTGAACCGTGAACTGGTGAAGGTTTGACAGAAACTTGCAAGTTACTGCCAAGATAGGTAAAGTTACCTCACTCTGGGGTGGATTATGGAAATCGGGTCACGACATGGCGTTTGATGATTGAGAAGTGACAAGTTACAATCACCAAACGCCATGTCGTGACCCGATTTCCATAGGCATCGTGGATGGCCCGACCCACACACTGTGAGTCGGGCCATCCACCCGAGTGAAGTAGGCTAACTTTACCTAGGCTGCTGCAAAGATTCACAATAAATCTGACTGATGTCACTTTCAAACGAAACGCAGGTACCCATTCCTCATCTTTCCACAAGTCGATAACTGCACAGATCAAAGCAAATACGTGAAAATCACTCGAACAAAGTGAGCACAGAAGCACTTCAAGCAGGCAAGAACGGCAAACTCGGGTCCAGTTTGTTTGCACGAATACACGTCATTTCCGGTACACATGCGCCCCCGTGCGGATAAACGTAAAGGCGGGTAATTTGATTAGAATGCTGATTATCGGAACACTTGCAATGTACTAATTAGGTGCTCAGAAATTATGAGAAAAATTCAGAATGTTCAACTGGATGTATTCATCCATTTTATTGCAAAAAACCGCAGGGTAAACCCTATCTTTAACTGCATGGAGAAAACTGTAATTAACGGTATTGGTATTATTAAATCTGTGGAAATGATTTGGGATTAGAAAGTAAGATGGCACATATTGATACCACGAATAGTACAACAATTCCCTAGGGGAAAAAACTGCTTATTACCATATTTTTCTACATTTTATATCGAACCGCTTCGCTCGTTAACTATCCAAGATGAAATAAGAGTGGCGGCGGTGAAATAATAATAAAAAAAAAAAATTTATATCGTGAAATTTTTTTGTACAAAAAAGTGAAACTCGTTTTTTTATAGGCGACGATTCCATAGACCAACCTTACAATTTGGCGTGGCCTAATTGGTTGTATTAGGTTGATTGGCATTCTGTTTCAGTGTGAGATGCTCTCAGACCACTATGTACTAAGCTTCTTTTAAGGGTACTTTTAATGGTATATATAAACTGTTTGTAAGTATACATGCACCGTCATTCTATTTTCTTCACACAATTTAAGCGTTTTAAGGCTGACGCTGGTGTCCATTATCTGCTCCATTACTAACGTAATAAGTCATGTAAGTCCCCGTGGGCGACAAAGACTTCCGTGGAAGATAATGTAATATGACCTTAACATACGCTCGGGAACTGATTTTGGAAGACTCAATGCAAGCATTGAGGTTGACAGTCTAGATAGAAATCAAAGTCATATATTTCCGTAGCCACTCACTGAGAAAATATGGAATATATTCAAAGAAGGGTTTTTGGATGGTGAAATCAGTTTAGCAGTTCTGAATATACAAGTAATTCTATACATGCTATAGGTGTGTTCTGACAGACAGCTACCCCATATCAGTTTATGTGGATAACATTGAGGATGTAATGTGTACTCTACCTTATAACCACGTGTGTTGAACCCACAAATGTGAAAACGCCCACAAATGTGAAAACCCACAAATGTGAAAACAAATTTTGTAAATCACCCACAAATGTAAAAAAATCAACCACAAATGTGAAAACGTTTTTTGTCAACTACCCACAAATGTGAAAATCTTCACCCACAAATGTGAAAAAAACTTCACCCACAAATGTGAAAAAAAAAATCAACCACAAATGTGAAAACGATTTTTGTCAATTGCCCACAAATGTGAAAATCTGACACAACATTAACTTCAACATGAGGAATGTTTTTAGGTTACCGACCTTTGTTCTGAAAACCTATTGCACAATTAATACTTTCCCCTATTATCATCATTTTTCCATAAAAACCTTCATATCTCAGTAAATATTGATCGTAGAGCAAAAAGGACGTTATTTTCGGACCCGTAGCACAAATTGGCCATATACTGGTGTGGTTTAGTATAAGATTACACCTGTGATGTCAAATTACACCAAACCGGAAGTAGAATTATTTTTCAAGGAAATGGGCTCAGGATGCCCAAGGATCAGTTATTATGCTGTTTTGGTGTGTTTGAAGGCCAAAATTTACACTTTCCCCTATTATCACCCACTTTTCCATAAAAACCTTCATATCTCAGTAAAGATTGATCGTAGAGCAAAAAGGACATTATTTTCGAACCCAAAGGGCTAATTGGCAATATACTAGGTGTGGTTTGGTATCGAGTTACACCTGTGGTGTCAAATTACACCAAACCGGAAGTAGAATTATTTTTCAAGGAAATGGGCTCAGGATGCCCAAGGATCAGTTATTAGGCCGTTTTGGTGTGTTTGAAGACCAAAAATTGATACTTTCCCCTATTATCACCCACTTTTCCATAAAAACCTTCATATCTCAGTAAATATTGATCGTAGAGCAAAAAGGACATTATTTTCGAACCCATAGGGCTAATTGGCAATATACTAGGTGTGGTTTGGTATCAGATTACCACTGTGGTGTCAAATTACACCAAACCGGAAGTAGAATTATTTTTCAAGGAAATGGGCTCAGGATGCCCAAGGATCAGTTATTAGGCCGTTTTGGTGTGTTTGAAGGCCATTTGGCTGCACCTTTGGCTGCAAAATATCTGTCAATATTACTTCGACAGCCACTCTCCTCGGGTTTGCGGTTGAAATTGTTATGTATCGGCAGGAATGTAGTTGAAATGCGAGCTCTATGATAGTGATAGTATGGGTTTCACATGTGCCTGTCTTCAAAATGTTTCACATCGTCGCAGGTGGCACAAATTTAGGTTCAATGTATCATTTGTTTATTTACTATATTTTAGGCGATGTGCGTGAGGGCTTTACGCGTATGTGCATGAGTAAATATTTTGTTGAAGTTGGGTTATTTCATTTTTAAATGCGAATCTTGCACCAGTTTCAATGCTCAATTGATGAAATGAATTTATGTTGAAGAGATACTGTGTTCACTTGGTGAACTTCTCTGTAAAAGACATATGAAGTTCTCAGTATTGCCAATTTCAGAGTTATTAAGATTGGGAGGAATATATTGATGATAATGATAAATGAAGAGTATCGTCAGTTCTTGCAGCAAGTGCAGCCTCAAATCATTCTTTAAAAATCTCCATATACACACTTCCAGCGCCACCATCCCCGACAACGCTCACATAGTTCCTCATGATTCAACGCGTGTGCAGGTTTTCTCCCTCAGGCTGATATGCAAAAACCACAAAAAACCTACTATGTAGTGAAATACTCGATTAAAACAGCTGGTTTAATGGTGTAACAATAAAGAAAGATTTCTCCGAGCATTCTATGTTTTACCGAAATACACTTCGTTAGTTTCAATTGATAACCGATGATATTCCACGAACGAGTCGCAAACATGCGGGTGTTGTCATGAACTGTGTGTCCATTCTCGTAAATATAACGACGTTTGCATGTAATTCATGGGAGCAAACCTGATGTTTGCTTATTTGGATGTTCCGTGGAAACAGAATTTTAGGAAGAAACTGAACCTTTCCATTCAGTTTCCCAATTTTAAGTACGAACCTGGGTCGTTTCATATGCCATTTCCTCACAAATAACGCGTCATACTCACGATTTTACGCGGCACTCCCTGAATAACGCGTAACGCCTAGCCAGCGTGAACCTGGTCGAGTTAATACGTTACACCAAGGATCGTCTATTTATAGCCTTCGATTCACATACAAACATAAAAGCGGACACTTACAAATCCCGACCCTAATACCACATCATCGGCAACGCGAATGCTGAATATTGCTGAAGAAATTTAGGCCATACCCCCACTCAATGCAATCACCTATAATTGGTTTCGATATATGGTTCACAACTCTGCTCATGTTTATTACAAGTCGATGTACACATTCTGATTATTAGCGCCCGACACCGTTTCAACACGCTCAAATCAGATTTACGTCATATTACGTATATCACGCCTTTTTGGGCAGAGTTGGATATCCTATTATAGAAGATCCTTGGTTACACTATATTACGTCGAAGTATTATCACTCGCCTCTATATTGGAACGGAAAAAATATCCCCGCCCGATTTCCCTTTCACGGGATTTCAAGATAAGCATATAATAGTAGCATTCCGTTTTACCCGCGTGAACGCCCGAAATTCGCTCGTGATATATTAGGTGTCTCATAACTTCACCATACTGGTTAGTTGACAATATATTTTGCTATAAAGACACGGGACATGTATCTAGATTAAAATAGGAAATTTTGAGAGTATTACGATATATTGTCAGCTGACGATGAGTGGTTAATTAATATTTGCACTCATTCAGCCAGTTGCGTGAAACGTTATATTGGACTAGTATTAATTGTTACAAACTGATTCACTGATTATCATTCAAAGTCAATATAATTCAACATTAAAGGCATTAAAGATAACAACGATTATCTGTACTGGGCCAAGGCTACTCCTGAGAATGGATGCTCATGCAATCTTTGCACATGGAATATAATAATACCCCCTGTATCATGAATATTATAGGTTCAGAACACGACAATAAATCTATGTTGACACCTCATGGGAAGCGATTTTACGATAATTTTCATTCGATCAACAACATTTGGTGGTGGCCGTGAAATTTGTATATCAAACATAACATATTTCCACTTCTTGAGGAGAGCATTTTATATTAGAGTAAAAGGTTGTTGGAATCGTTTGTTTTTTCATAAACACCTCGACCAATATCAAGATAGTTTTCTGCATCGGTCGGAACGCCAGAGAACGGACACACGATCTTTGTGTGTAACAATTTTCAACACGAAACGTTAAAAAGTTTACGAATTGCACGGCCATGGGATATCGTTTTTGGTCATTGGTGCGATATATCTGCTCTTACTTCAATATAATTATGAAGTTAAGAATTCCGATGTTCGCGATAAGACCCTTAATTGGCAATGAGACAGCCCAGTAGCTCTCAAAATGTACGCAAAGGACTGTTTCACGGAACTGCCGGAACTGTCACGGAACTACCCAAATTCTGTTCCTGACATGCTTTTCCATATCTGTGGAAACACTGTATACATTCCGCAAGATTTTCAGTTGCTTGAGAGGGGACAAAATTTGCTGTCCATCAATGCATAAAGGATAGAAAGTGCGATTAGCAACACAGAGATTCAGACCTTTTTCCAAAAAGTTACTCGAAAATGCCTGAATGTACATTCGAGGGTAAAGTCAAGTTCAACACAAAACCTCATGTGATTTTTGGCCATAACTTCGTTTAGGATGGCTGGATCAATCTGAAATTTTGTTTGTTTCCATTTGGCATAAAACCGTATTTTTTCACCAAATTTCAGACTTCTATCTTGAAAACAGAAAAAAGTTGGCAATCTACCCCTATGTAGATCTACCTATACCCTCTACGTAAGTGGCACTAACCATATTTGAGTTACCTGTTCAAGTTGGTGGGCAATATTATTTCAAGCTAATTTCTCTTAGTTAGGATCCGGAATGACAAAATTGTTGATTATAACACACCATTTTCATTTATATTAAAGGGTATATATCACGAAAATATGATGTCAGCTCATTTGAAGCCACTCAATGAGCTGAATAGAATATTCCTCACAGAATGTCGATATCATGATTTGTTCAAAAGTTACAGCTATTTAAAAAGTCAAATCCAGCACATTGCTCCTGAAGGTCTTGAAACAATCAATCAGCTAATTAGTATGTAAATGATACGTGTGACGTCATTAACAGATTACCTTTTAATGAGGTGTCTTAACAGGTAAATATTGAGGCTGCCTCCACATCAAAAGCTAAGGCTTTGGGGGTTTCAACCCAACAGATCCTGGCCTTGGCTAATTGGTCCAAAGAATCTACTTTCTTCAAATTCTACAACAAAACTTCTGTTCAAAAAGATCAATTTCAGGATAGTGTGCTCATGCTCACATAGCTTTAAACATTCGTTTTCCCATCTACTTAGACTGACGATATTGAAATTGGTAATTTTATCAATTACCAATGCTCATGAAATTATAATTTCATGAGGAAGTCTAAGTAGATGGGAAATTTCCCACCCACCACAACCCATGCAAATTGTCCAATGTATTGGTGCAATGTTAGAGGTATTATTTATGGAGCATGGCAATGTACTCAATTTATCTTGTTTATATCTTACAGATAAGAGAGCCAGAGCCTAGGGAGTCGGGGGTGGACGGAGGAAGCCGCTTTAGTTCGTTATAACTTCAACAGAAGCTTTGGTTCATCATTTTCGGACAAGGAGGAAACTTTTAAGTTCATTTGTGACTCTGGGGAACCCAGCTTTAGTTCCTGATGTACATATAGAATAAGACATTTTCTGGAAAATCCAGCTTCAGTTCAGTGCTGCTTGGAAAGAGGGTGGAACAGGGAGGTCCGAGCGGACACAAATGTCAGGCTGCCCTGGTTGAATGAGCTTTGAATATTGTTGTGTCAACCCCTGCCTTTGTCATAACATTACGAAGCCACCGGGCAATTGTACATGGTTTAACTGGTTTATGTGGGGCTACTATTGCCAAGAAAAGTGTGGATTTCTGAACATCCAGGACACGCAAACCTTCGGATTTCTGAATAAAGGTTCTAAAGCAGGCAACTACATCCAAAGCTGGGTCTAAGTCATAAGACTTTAGTGAGAGGGTAATGAAAGGCCTTGATGGGGTGACGCCGCACGCCATGTTGTACGGCCGGGAATTAAATCTGCCCGTGGACATTATGTATCCCACGGCGACAGAAACCGGTCCGGTGCCCCAGTGTGGACCCGAGTACGTGGAGTGGGTTCGCCGCGCCATGGCGAATGCCCATGATTTTGCGCGAGCGCGCCTGGATAAGTCCGCCATCCGGCAGAAGCGTGGCTATGACGCTCATGCTAAGAGCAGGCCTGCTTTTGAGGTTGGGGACAAGGTGCGTTATTACTATCCACCGGCTAAACAGGGCAACAAGTTTGCAAGGCCGTGGATAGGACCCTTCACTATCTTGCAGAGGGTTACCGATGTGGACTATCGGATCCGCAGGGATTCGGACCCCAACAGAGTTTTAGTAGTCCATATCGATAGCCTGAAGCGATATGGAGGGCCAATCGTCATGGATCCGCGCATACAGGAGGTGGATCCGGATGATGTCCCGTACTGGACCCATCCGGACGCTACCCGCGAACACCGGACGATTGGTTACGTCATATGTTTGGTCTTCCGGAACCATGTCAGTTGTCGATCCGGACGATCTTCCATCGGCGCATGCCGTTCCGCACTTACCTCCGGAGCCTCCGGGTGGTGCGGACGGACGCCCTCGTCGGACGAGACGTGCGCCGCAACGTTACGGGTGGGAATAACCTCCGCCCGTGCAGATGTGGTATAGGATTCGGTCCATCACTCCAAGGACCGATTAACGGCCGTTCCGCGAACGTCCGGACGACTTTATGCCGCGGAAGGCCACTATGTGGTAACCAGCTGGTGTGAGCCGCCTGCACCTTTGCGTCGTGACGCCGCCTTTCCGCATCCGCCCTCGCTACCTTTCTAGTACTCCGGACATTCGGACGGATCATCCGCATCTTCCGGACTGCTGCCCGGCGTATTTAACCCAACGCCTACACCGGCCAGACGGTTTTTGTGGTAGGTCCGGACGCCCGTAAGTGCCGGGACAGTCTCTGTGACAGGCCAGACAGAGATTGGGATTTACGTCCGGGTAGGGGGAAGTGTCGTTCCCACGATAACAGGAAATTGGCTGTGGACGCGGGTTAGGTCTCCGGACGTGATGGTCGATGTCCGCGGTTCGTCCGTGAGACGGGTCCGGACGTCCGGACGTCCTTTTAGGCGACGTACTCAGGTACCTTGCCGCCCGTGGGCCATACAATAGCTTAAGGACATTGTGTTATAGGTTTCTAAGCAGCATGAAACCGAATATCGTTATTTATTGATTTATTTCAATATTTAATGATCCGGCTGGTAAGTCCACAGTGTGGACCAGTCGGGGCAGTAGGGTGACACTTATCTTGTCCGGATTACATACGTTATACACGTGATCTGGAGGGATGACTGGAACCCTGACCCTCATTCTAAGAAGGGGGTCGAATTCTACATTGTGTGGCATATATATCTGGTGGTTTCTAAGCCTGAATGAATCAATCATTATTTATAAGGTCAATATGCCAGCTATGGTGGCGTTACGGACCTGGACTTCGTCCGCGAGCAGTTCCGGACGTTACACCAGCTATTGATTTCATTCATGGTATTAGATTTTCTAGATTGAGCGCCGGCATATGATGTGGTATATCCATCTTAACCAGTGAGGTTAATGTCCCTGTCGCTTATCGTTTAATCTATTAAATCTCATTCCTGTGGTCGGAGAATTAGGCTCGGGGTTGAGTGTTTAGTTGTCCGGATATCTCATAGACACGGTGATTGCTAGTGGGCGAGTAGCTAACGCTCATAGGGTCTACTGCTGTCGTGGGATAGCCAAGGGGCATAGGCACTCTCTCTGTAAGCGGAGCCCGGCTATGGGAATGCTTATATTTATTTATCATCACATTTTATTATTTATGGCTTATTGGAATCACCCGCATGCTAACAATGTCCCGTGGAAACTCTGTTCTGTTTCGAACGATACACGCTAGTCAAATGTTTTGAGAATCTCTCTCCCTGTACAAAATGAAAGTGATAAAACCCGGTGGGTGTTTCCTTTCGAAAGAGGGGGGTGGAGGATTGTTAACTCGTGGACAGCGACGGATTGATGTGCTTACTGAAAAAAGTTGGGAATGCAGAAACAAATTTTTGTTTTCGTTTTCGGTTAGATTATCGCCGCTTGTAAGTGGTTGAGTATATTTGTTCTAGCCACAAGTACACGGTTGCTGTCCACTTGTTTACAATCTTCCCCTGCGGCGGCGATTATCTCATTTCATTGTCCGCTTATTGCGGGAATGCAAAGCAAATGAACTGGGCTAACTGCCGGTAATTAATTAATGCAGGTTCCTCCCCGGGATGACCAATGTATTTGGTCACTCGTATACAAGGTGTGAAAGGAGTCACGGAGAGAGAGAGATTGTATTGATCGGGTTTATCAAAATTACGTAATAACGTGTAAAGTTATTGACTACCGTCCGTTCTTCGGGATCCTCGAGGATAGTCCTCTCTCATCCGAGTCCTTGCGGACGCGCATCCGCTATTCCGGATCCTTGCGGCACGGCCGCTCACCTTAGGTCGCTGCGGACACGGTAACTACTTCAGCATTAATGGTAACCAGGTAACAGCCCACCCGACACTCCCAGGCCTACGGACACCGTTCAGAAACTAGTTCATCCCTACGGTGTTAACTGGCGGGGCCTGGCGAGCCGCGGTCTGCCTCGGGGACGGAACCCCGTACAGTCCGACATGCTGGCCAGAGCCTCTGTCACCCGTCCCGGGAAGGGAGAGAACTGGCGATCCACAGGGCGTACGCCCCCGAGTCAGCAACTTGTCTCTCCCAGCCCGGGCCTCCCCATGGAAATCGTCCCCAGGGCTCTAGGAGCCCTCTACTCAGACCCAGGGAACACAAAGCTCATGGCGAGCCTCGTGTGCGTCCTAGTCTCGATCTCTCGGACAATCTCCTCGATCGAGTTGCTTCCAGTGTATATATAATACACCACAAGCTGTAGGGCGCACGCGAGGTCTAATCGATCCATTGTTATAGTTTACTGGAGCGTAAATTACAATGCGTCGCCGTGGCAACGCACGCTCGAACCGAGCGTGTCAAAACAAGGCCAAGTACGAAAAGGCCACATAAATGGCATTTATGTTTACAATCACCTGCCGCGTGCTTAGGGCAAAATCGCCACATAACGTTTTCGTGTGTAGCAAGATGTATTGTCGTATGACAATAGAACCGACGTTTCCATGGGGGGGGGGAGGGGAGGGGGGAGCGCTTGTTTTGCTGGCTTGTGTAGAATTGATGCTGCCTGTAATCGCTGTATATATGTAAGCGGCCAGCGCTCCCTGGTCATTCACTCGCTCGGCACTGGTGGAGGCAAGATCTGCGGATCTCGTCTCCCAGTGTTTTCGACACAGAGCGTGAGAATATGTCAGAATCAAGTGACGGGGAAGGTCGGGGTGGTGTTCCCTCGGGTGGTGACCGCAAGGTCCCATCCGATGACGGCTCCCTGGCGCGCAGGAGACTGCGTTCGGGATCCGTTCAGCGCACGGAAGTTGATCGTCCGGCACGTCCGGCAACTTCCAGTAGCGCTGAAAATTCAGGGTCTGAGAATCTTATCTCCGGTGACAACGGAGAGTTACCCAGTGTGCAGGGCCTCGCCTTGACTGATGAACCAGCTGTTCATCAGTCTCAGTCCTCCGTCCCTCCTCCGCCGGCTCAGGTGGAAGAGGCGATGGAGACGGGCGATGTGGGGGCCACTGTTGTGCTCGTGGAGCTACACCCTACTGCGAAGATGCAACAGTCTCTGCAGGAGGTGGAGTCTCTTCCGGATGTGCGTCCGGATGGCTGAGGCCGTCCGGCGGGTCCGTCCGGAGAGACCCCGTCCACGTCCGCAACTGTGGCTTCGGGTCCGCCCACGCAGGGCGATCCGGATTCGTGGCATGACCGGGTTGAGGCCGATAAAGCCTCCCAGGCCATAGCGCCGGATCCGGATACTGTGGCGCAGCCCGGCGGCAGCGATCGAGACAATAGCACTTTTCAAGTAAAAGTCTCTCGCAACGCCCGCCGGACTGTCACGCGGATCGCGTTGGACATCTTGGAGGGTGAGGAAAAAGCAGCCTTTGGTGCCAAGCGCGTTGCCGGCTCCGGACCGGACAGCGGAGGAAACGCCGACGCCATAGCGCGGCCTCCGGACGTGGCCAAAACGTCCGGAACCAACCTCTGCCCCCGGGTGCTAGTAACCGGCGGGACCCAGCCAAACCGTCTGTCCCTGCGGACAGACGAGACAACGGCTCGGGTCCAATGCCCGAACCTCCGCAGCGCCTCCCAGCCAAGGTAGAGGTGCGGACGGAGCTTCCGCATCAGTGGCACCTCCTATGAAGCCTTCCGGAGATCGGTCGCCTATTCGGGCGCCTCCGGGACCTTCGTCCGATGGTTCCTACTGGATCCCTCTAAAATCCGGTAGTAGAACGGGTGGAGACGAGTCCACGGGCTCGTCGTCCCGACTCTCGACAGCTGGCGAGCTGCCTCAGCCCATCCTCACAGACCTGAGGGAGCAGCTGATTCGCCAGCACGCCCGGGAACAGGGCGTCGAGATGTCGGACACGGCAGTGAATGCCGGGTGGGCGGATGCATTGCGTCGCCACGCTGCCAGATCACGATCTGAGGGCGCGCCCACCCAGCGTTCTAGCAGTGCGCCTCCGGTCGGCCGGAAGAAGCAGCCTGGTCCGAAGCGGTCTTCGCGACAGACTTCGGAGCAACCGCCACATCAAAGGTTGCGGCCCGAGGGCCCCACGCTGCCCGGAGTTCGACAAGGCGAATTGTTTAGGGCGCATTATGCCAGGGATTCCCACTTCCGCCGCACTGCGGAACTGGGAATGCAAGCTGAGACTCCTTTTACGGACCTCGCCCGTTAACGGCGGAAGAGGAGTCTACGCTTCCGGCGCTGACATCAAGGGGAATCCGTTGTCCCTTATGTCCACCCTCCCTGGACGGGTATGCAGACCCTCATGAAGCCCTCAGTAGGAGTGGGTGGTATCCGACCACCCACCATCTGAGCCGGCACGTGGGGGCCTACCACTACCCCTGGATTCAAGTGTTTGTCTGCCGCCGGTGCATAGCTAGGGCCCCGGCCGACAAATACTTCTCCATCTTATCAAAGCTGAATGTTCACCGCGCGAAGGCACACCGCGGTGAAGGGGCTGCGGATAGTAGCAATTCAGCTCTCGTGTTTCATCACGGGTGCATTCCACCTCAGGTGGCTTCGGGCATGCAATTAGCAGGCTCGAAGAAAAACCCGGTCTTCCACTTCGGGCCATGGCGCTTCGCACAGCGCGTCATGGACGACAGCTGGAAAGAGTCCGGACAGGTCTCGATGGGTTCGAGCTACGCAGCTCATCTGTCGGCGACAATGTCCCAGACTCCGGGGGAGTATAGTGCGACGGCAGCAGAAGCCGTTCGCCAAGCCCCTGTATCAGCTGACGGACAGACTCGGGAGAGGATAACGACGGTGGTAGTATCCGAGATGCCGCAGATAGTGAGCCGGACACGTACCCCGCCTCCGAAACCACGCCCATCAAGGCCCCAGGGGAAGAGCCCGTCTTCCGGATTCGCTCCGGTGACGATGATGCCTCCCCCGGCTGCGCCGGGCTTGGTGACGGAGGAGTCGTTTCCTCCTCTTTTGGTAGAGACGCGCCCTCCGGGGACGTCCGGACTGCGGGAGGTGAGTTCGGGGCCATCCGAACCCACCCCGTCCACTAGCACCTGGAGCGGGACCAGGCCTAAGGTTCCCCCGGTGGCTACCAAAAGAGATTCGTCGCGGGTACCCCCTCCTCTCTCGAGGTCGGGTTCTGCGTCCGCACTCTTCTCGGAGGGCGGGGCCATTGGTTGGCAGAGCACTGCCGACCTGGCCCTGGATCCCTACGAGCCGAGTGCGGACATCCTCGCTCGGCACGGTTCCGAAGCCGCGAGTACCTTCCATGCCTTCCGCGGGCAGGTGGGTACCACGGTGGACCGTCATAGGGACAGAGTGGACCGAGTGCCCTAGGATTCAGCGTTAGTGAACCTGCCGGTTCCCCGAGCAATCTCGGAGTTTGGGACCGGTGGCCTTCAGGTGCTGACGCGAGCACGGGAAGAGTACCCCTGGGATCACCCTCAGCGGGCAAACATCACCCGTGCCACTGAGTATCTCATAGCTAAGATGGACGGCTCTGTCGACAGACTGCTACGGTACCGAGCTAGAGCTTCCCGGTTGGCGTGTGATCTTGCACACGACCAGGGGCTCGCGGAAGGTACCCGCCTCTGTTGGGAGAGCCACCAACGACTCGTGCCCGATAGGGAACGGCTCGCATACCAAGCCGGTATGCAGGCCGCCCAGGCCGAGTCTACTGGTCCATCCCAGGAGATACGAGCGGAAAATGCAAGGTTGCAGGCCGAAAATGCGGATCTGCAGCAACGTCTTGACGAAGCCGAGTCTGCCAACGCTAGCCTGCGTAATGTCGGAGTTCGCTAGGGACCCCACAATTTTCCGCTCGGATGCAGCTGAGGAACTCATCCTGTTTCCGATTCTCCTACGCTTCTGAGGAGAACGGACAACGGGTGACCAGCGCATCCAGGACCAGATCACTATGTTCACCGCGCTACAACCTAGCGGCGCATCTAGTCTTCCGGCTTCCATCAACCAGGCCCCGAGTCCACATGGTACAGAGTCCACAGTCGCAGGCCTCAGCGCCTACACCAATGCCGCCACCACCTCCAGGCCTGCCGGTTCGTCCCGTGACGGGAGTCTTTAGACTCCCGACCCCACTCCGGGAACCACCGGTGCTCCCGTCCCAGCCATCAACACCAGGCAAGGACGGTGAGCAGTCGATGGAAGACTCAGGCTAAATCTAATTTAGCCTGCCGCTGGCTGAATAAGTCAGTGGCTTCGCCGGAGGCTCGCTAATAGGCGGCTCCACCCTGCTGCAGGTCCTTTCCGGATCCATGGCGCCGGCTGGCGAGGGCAGTCGGCTTCTAAATTAGAGGCTTTATCACTGTTTTCGATCACCGGTGTGTTGTTTTACGAAATTCTTAAATACCTTAATTTAAAGATTTTCCAAATTACTCGGCATACCATCCCTTTCGGCGGATGACTTCTCTTTGAGGTCATCATCCCTTCTGGACCACCTCGGTCAAAATTTTAGCTTATTTATTAGGTTTACTCAAAATTATGAGCGCGTTATAACGTAGAGACCGTCAAGCCCCAGGGTAGTTCCCCATCTTCCAAAACAGACCCTTCTGGTCTGGTTCTATTGCGTCGCAACTGCGGATACGGCTTTCATTACTTTCCTTTGGTTCCTATGCAATACTTTGTTCGTGTTTCGGGAGGTTTTGGGCCATGGTGGAGCACGCTGGGAACCAGCATTGTAAGAAAGGGGTAATGTGGCGATTATTTGGTAACCGTAGTTTGCGACAGGTGTTCTGGCTACGCCACTGTAATATTGATCGGTCTGAGTAGAGGCCGGTGGACGTTGCTAGGGATTAGAACGTCACGCGCTAGTGATTCTCCTCTCTACATTATAACAATTGTGTATACGCTGTGCACTTGCAGCCTGGGCAATATAGTCAACAGCTTGCCCAGATTCTTGGCAGTCTGTTCCCTGACGCCTTGGGGGTAACTGCAGAGCGGCGCATAGCTCATGTCCCGTCTGTAACAAGTGGGCTGCGGCCCCATGACCAAATATATATGGAGGCCCCGGTCATGGATCATGACCGGGGATCTTGTGCGTACAGGCTCTGGTAGTCTCTCGGACTGTCCGGAGTTCCATCTCCGTGTCAGGACCGTCAGCAAGGCCGGACGAACAACAAGTCCACGCTGTTGGCTCCGGGCACCCAAGTTATGGTGTACTCGGGCCTCCGGCAACGGCGACATTACTATAACTATTCATTATATGATGTGTGATATGTGATGTGATGTTTGTCTACTAACCATGCTATGACGGTACTAACCTGGTTGCTACTTAACGAAGTCACATTCGTTACAAAAATTTAAAGATAAAATTGTTTACGGACGACGGACGACGGATGGACGGACGACGGACGACGGACGCAACGCGATGCCAATAGGTTATCGGACCAAAGGTCCGGTAGCCGAAAAAAACTTTCAGAAAAGTGCTTCCCTGTATTCTTAGGCATTTTAGCGCAAATTTCGAAAAGATTCGACCGTAAATTCGAGATAAAAATAAAAATGTAAGACGTATGACGGACGACGACGGATGAAGGACGCAATGCCATGCAATGGGTTATCAGAACAAGGTTCGGTAAAAAGACATAACAATAAAAGACATTCCTCATGTGGAACCTAATGCTGTGTTTGATTTTCACATTTGTGGGCAAATGACAAAAACCGTTTTCACATTTGTGGTTAAATTTTTTTTTCACATTTGTGGGTGGATTTTTTTTCACATTTGTGGGTAATGATATTTTCACATTTGTGGGTGATTTACAAAATTTGTTTTCACATTTGTGGGTTTTCACATTTGTGGGCGTTTTATCATTTGTGGGTTCAACACACGTGCCAAAAACAAGAACGACAATTGGTCATTAATAGTCGTTGGCAATATATCCTTGCTCAGACAATATATAGGGACACCTCAATGCCCTTCTTCGCAGTGATACATGTAGTCTCAATATAGTGACCTAGTCTCCTTACATATTGGCACCGACAAGACTCGATATATTGGTACCGTCAAAACAGTGAAATGTACTTCTAGACCATCAGTTGCTGTCTTTCAGTCCCGCAATTTTACCGGCGACTAGGATGACCGTTTTAGGTTAATGTCCTCTCAATAGACATGATAAAATTACAGAAGTCCCAGAAATTATTCTCGAATAAAAATGTTTTATTTGGAATCGGTTTGGGAAAATCGTTAATATTATTAAGGTAGCCCGCTCCAAACAGTGAGGTGAGGGGATCAATGAGTTTTTCAAAATAAATGACTGTATTAACAAAATCTAGGGCTTCAAAATGACATATTTCATACAGTAACTGATCAGCATCGTAAAACTGAAAAGGAAATAGGGGGTCACCGTACCCGTTCTCTTGGAAAACAAGATGCAAGATGTGAATATGGGCAAAAAATGTGTAAAATACCATAAATTAAGTCATTTTAGTAAATGTTTGTGAT
Organism: Terebella lapidaria; assembly: GCA_949152475.1. Classification (NCBI taxonomy): domain Eukaryota; kingdom Metazoa; phylum Annelida; class Polychaeta; order Terebellida; family Terebellidae; genus Terebella; species Terebella lapidaria. Next base: position 21,716,541 of record OX424555.1, read on the forward strand.
TTTTTTATCAAATATGTAGAAGAAACGAGCACGGTGACCCCCTATTTTCTTTTCTTTATTAAAATGGTGATAAGTTACTCTATAAAATATGTTATTTTGAAGAGATAATATTCAAGATATAACTTTTAAATTTTGACATTTCATTACCTACCTGTTTGTAGCGGACTACGTTAATATATATTATATTGCTCCCGAGTAGGCTCTAATGTTTCGAGTACAAGGTTTCGACTGAGAACGGAAAGGAATTCTGATGGTGGATGACCTGAAAAGTGTCTGAATGGAATTTACAAACAAAATTATTCATGCACCTTGATCGATACTCCTTCCCTCTATTTATAATATGACAAAGAATAACCAGCCCCTCTCTGGGCAGCCGAGCAAATATATTCCTGCACGAGTGAGTAATGGCCTGGAATTGTTTCTGTGTCACTCACGCTTTGTACGAGTGAACCCTAGAGTATCACAAAGACGATATCTGTGAAACGTGTCTAGAGATTTGACATTAAAATAAGGGTCCCGATTTGGTAATAGGGTTAAAAAAATGTTCGGTCGATTCCTCTCCAGGAGGAAGAATCGCGAGGTTCCCAGTTATGAGCAAATGAACGGAATAGTCATGTGATTTGGGCCTCTGATTTATTTGAGGTAGCCTCAGACAAAAACTGCTGGGTGATTTTGGTGTGATTTTGAGGTTGGCAGACAGTGCAGAGAAACGACCGGAACGATATTGTAAACGGGTTCGGAGCCAATGCACCAGAAAACCCTGATTTAATGTTATGGTATTCTCTATAGACACTACTTAATGACATATTGGGATGATGTAGGTTAATAAAACTGCCGCCGTAGGTCGTTTGTCTTTTTTGTTGTTGTCAGGTTATGGTCATGAACCAATGTACATCAGCACTGTTTTGTTTGAACTGGCGGTTGTAATAGCTCCTGGGATTATTTGTCCAGAAAATAATGTCTACAGCGATATTGTATTTCATAAAACTTCTAACGCTCATTATAATCATGAATGTATGTGTATTCATTATAATCATGAATGTATGTGTATTCTTTTCAACGTGATTCAACGTGATTTTTACATAATTTTTATTGGTCGGAGTATTGTGATTTGTCAGGAGACAACCTCTGGATTAATGTTTATGCTTGGTTCAAGTTCCTGCACTCGTACATGGTTGTGAACTTGTGATATTAGCTGTTTTATCCCGTAGTTACAAATACCTTATCGCAGCGTGTGAAACATGTCTGAAAGGGGATTTGCAATGATAACGTAGAGCAATGTTGCTTTGTGAAAATACGTCGCCAGCAATGCTCGACTTGACAGTTACACAGTTCAAGAGCACTCCATTTTGATCTTGGGCTGCCTTCAGCTTAAACGGTTTCTATAGAACACCAGGGGTCCCTCTGAATGAGTCTGATCCCCTCTCAATATACCACCTGAATACATCGACTGCTGAATGCATGCCGTGCATGGTGACCACATGGATCACATCAAAATGTCCACTATGGAAATTGTTGTTGTATGTTTAGAAACTGGAGATATAGACGGTCAGTCCCTGCCGCATGTAAGTTATTTCCATGAATATGATATTATACAAATATTGGATGTTGAAGAGTCCAATACACAGTTTACGGGATGAAGGAGTGGCTGACGCCTCGGCCAATATGACATTTCTGAATCCCGTAAACTGTATATTGGACGGCTCAACATCTAACATTTGCTATATTATTTACGGAGTGAAAACAAACAAAAGCAACGTTCTTTCTTGTTAGGAGAAACCCAGAGTGGGGAAAACCCACATTTAACAAGCGCTCTGATTGGCTGATAAGCACAGCATCGTCCTATATACATTTTTGCCGTCCAATTTAGACTTTCGCCGTCCAACATACAGTGTGTAGGATTGTCACGTGGTACAAATCGTCTAATCAGGCGTGTCCTTACAATGAATATACCACCAAGTGAATAATATCATGACATATTTACATTGACCCAATAACAGTTACAGAGGGATAATCATTTCTGTCATATGGATATGATCAATATGTACGTACGCAAATTACATTCGGTGATAGTCTTTGAAACCCTATAGGAGGAGTGCCTCAGGCGTTAAAACCCTTGTCCGACAATAGTCCTTGACATGGAAAGTGGGTGTCGCGACTGAAACCCCTACTCAACGCCATTCAATCGATAACCACAAGATAAAATCTCTGTTTGTCTCTGTTGCGTTTTCATAAAATATGATAAATATTTCGTTCTCAATGATTTCTGCCCGGTGAGAATGGCTGTCACTGGTACTTACGGCTGATGGCTAATAGCAACGGAATTGGAAATATGCAGGAAGGACAGGGAGTATGCATTATTAAACATAATTAATATTTTCATTGGTTTCGTAACAAGAAATGTGGGTGAATTGAACACAACAATTATATTGTGCCTATTTGGTGGTGTGTAACTTGGTGGTCTGCCAGAATATGTTCAGAAAACTCAAGTTTGAAACGATCAAAAATCATGATTCGATACTCGTGAATAATTATATCCATCAAGCCAGGTGAACGTATCATATCAATCAATCTACTACCACCAATACAACTAAAGTTTGATGATAACAATAACAAACCTAAAATACAACATTTTGGAATAGAAAGGCCGGCGAAAAATATGGGACAGACAGTGTGTAAAATTTAGTTGTCTTTACTGTGCACCTGATGGAATTAGTTTACCGCTGTCCATCAATATATCAAAAGAATTTAGAAATCCGAAACAGAACCTGTGAAATAGGTGTATGACAAACACATAAGTACCCATTACCGTATTGACGCGCATATGAGGAAATGTCATTATATGCGGATAAGTGCATTTTCACAATATATTGAGAATTTAAAACGTTTTCACAAATAAGGAAATGTCCTTATATACGGACTAAGGGCACCCCGTTTATACTGATGTAAGTATACTAAGAACGAGGATGCTAATTAAATCTGTATATGTTTGGGTGATACACAATTCCAAGCAATTAATAGACGTAGAATCAATACCCAGTATTACTATTCCGAGCGAACAAAACAGGGTCCGTTATCCGATCTCATAGACAGAAAGTCATATCAGGCATACGAAGTGAGAGAAAACAAAAATGACAGGGAAACTCATGAACCCCCAAAAATGGCCATTAGGAGGTGAAATCAGGTGTTCCGGAAAGAGTGAGCATTTCCTGCCCCCACTAGTTTCACCCGTCATGAATTCCTCAAAATTAACATGATAATAGATCTAGTTGCATGGCAGTTTAGTTTTTGGTGTACATTTTTAGGTTACCGGACCTATGGTCCGATAACCTATTGGCATGGCGTTGCGTCCGTCGTCCGTCGTCCGTCGTCGTCCGTCGTCGTCGTCGTCGTCCACATTTTTATCTTTTTTGTTTATGGGCGAATTTTTCTGAAATTTTGCACAAAAATACTTAGAAATAATTCAAGAAGGAGGTATTTTTGAGTTTTTTGATTTTCGCATTTTTTTCAAAATGGTGGCCGTTTTCGACGAAAAATGCCTGATTTTGGACTTTGGCGGCCATTTTCTCAAAATCTGTTCAGTAACTTTTTTTCTTTTTGATACATAACACTCCTCATATGTACTTCTATGATGTCTATAAATTTCGTTGCGCTTGAATCGCTCGAAGTGGGCCATTTTGGCTCAAACTCGGCCCAAATGGGACTTTCCCATGTTAAATTCTCCTATGCCTCATAATGGGACACATTATGCCTAATATCTCACTTAATATTGAGATTAGAGACTAGGAATCAATTGTGGACATATAGGAAATGATATATCCTGAATATTCTCGTGACCTTGAATTTGACCTCTGACCTCAGTTTCAAGGTCAGAGCACAAAATGGCTTATATCTTGCTTATTATTGACTCTACAGCTAAGAATCAATTGTGGACATATAGGAAATGATATATGCTGATTATTCTGATGACCTTAAATTTGACCTTTGACCCCATTTTCAAGGTCATAGGACAAAATAGCTAATATCTCGCTTGTCATCGACTTTACGGCTTACGAATCAGTTCTGAACATATAGGAAATGATATATGCAAATTATTGTCGTGACCTTGAATTTGACCTTTGACCTCATTTTCAAGGTCACAGGACAAAATGGCTAATATCTCACTTATTATCAATTTTACAGCTTAGGAATCAATTGTGGACATATAGGAAATGATATATGCTGAATATTCTCGTGACCTTGAATTTAACCTCTGACCTCATTTTCAAGGTCCAAGTACAAACTCGCTCATATCTTGCTCCTCTATTGACTGTATGGCTTGGGAATCAATTGTGGACATATAGAAAATGATATACACTGAATATTTTGATGACCTTGAATTTGACCTTTTGCCTTCATTTTCAAGGCCACAGCACAAAATTGTTAATATCTCTCTGTTTTGAATTTACAGCTTAGCAATCAACTGTGGACATGATATATGCTTAATATTATATATGCTGAATATTCTTTTGACCTTGACTTTAACCAGTGACCTGGCTAACATCTAAAATATTAAACATTGTCCGGTAACCTATCTTTGGCCCTTGGCCTAATTTTTCTTTGTATTTATCAACCAGATCATGATGACGTCCATAGAATTTCTTAAAGGCAGTTATAAGTCTTGGTAAAACTTATCCTTGTCGCAGCAGTTCAGAGACTAGCTGGACACTTCGATATAGTCCTCAAATTTGCAACTAGCTCTGGAATAGCGTATAAGTTGAGAAACAAACACACCATATGCTGGTGACACAGGAATGTTGCTGCTTAGAAAAGGAAAATTGACTATGGAAAATTGAGATCCTCCTTAATCTCAAGTTCCTTAGGATATATGACATCCAAACTTGGGATTATTTAGCGACAATACATCGTCTATGTATCAACAAGTGAAATCAAAATTACTTGTTAATTTCTTAGAACCTCCTCGTTGTAAATATTGGATGAAATCTGATTCATATGAGTATAAAAACAGGTCTGCCAATAATGGTGCACAGTTTGTACCCATGGGAATAACAATAGTTTGTTGAAATATCCGACCACCATATTCCACAAAAATATTATCAATCAGAAAATTAACCATATTAACCACATCTATTTCAGTATATGTGCACACGACATACAGTACCATGTAAAATTGCAATGGTGTTGCCCGCAAGAAAAAGATTAGGCCAAGGGCCGAAGATAGGTTACCGGACAATGTTTAATATTTTAGATGTCAGCCAGGTCACTGGTTGAATTCAAGGTCAAGAGAATATTCAGCATATATAACATTAAGCATATATCATGTCCACAGTTGATTGCTAAGCTGTAAATTCAATAATCAGCGAGATATTAGCAATTTTGTGCTGTGGCCTTGAAAATGAAGAGGCAAAGGTCAAATTCAAGGTCATCAAAATATTCAGTGTATATCATTTTCTATATCATGTCCACAATTGATTCCCAAGCCATACAGTCAATAGAGGAGCAAGATATGAGCCAGTTTGTCCTTGGACCTTGAAAATGAGGTCAGAGGTCAAATTCAAGGTCCGAGAATATTCAGCATATATCATTTCCTACATGTCCACAATTGATTCCTAAGCTGTAAAATCGATAATAAGTGAGATATTAGACATTTTGTCCTGTGACCTTGAAAATGAGGTCAAAGGTCAAATTCAAGGTCATGACAATAATCTGCATATATCATTTCCTATATGTTCATAACTGATTCCTAAGCTGTAAAGTCGATAACAAGCGAGATATTAGCCATTTTGTCCTATGACCTTGAAAATGCGGTCAAAAGTCAAATTCAAGGTCATCAGAATATTCAGCATATATCATTTCCTATATGTCCACAATTGATTCCTAAGCTGTAGAGTCGATAATAAGTGAGATATTAGCCATTTTGTCCTGTGACCTTGAAAATGAGGTCAAAGGTCAACTTCAAGGTCATGACAATAATCTGCATATATAATTTCCTATATGTTCATAACTGATTCCTAAGCTGTAAAGTCGATAACAAGCGAGATATTAGCCATTTTGTCCTATGAACTTGAAAATGGGGTCAAAGGTCAAATTCAAGGTCATCAGAATATTCAGCATATATCATTTCCTATATGTCCACAATTGATTCCTAAGCTGTAGAGTCGATAATAAACGAGCTATCAGCCATTTTAAGCTCTGACCTTGAATTGAGGTCAGAGGTCAAATTCAAGGTCACGAGGATATTCAGCATATATCATTTCCTATATGTCCACAATTGATTCCTAGTCTCTAATCTCAATATTAAGTGAGATATTAGGCATAATGTGTCCCATTATAAAGCATAGGAGAATTTAACATGGGAAAGTCCCATTTGGGCCGAGTTTGGGCCAAAATGGCCCACTTCGAGCGATTCAAGCGCAACGAAATTTACAGACATCATAGGGGTACATATGAAGGGTGTTATGTATCAAAAAAATGGCCACCAAAGTCCAAAATCAGGCATTTTTCGTCGAAAATGGCCGCCATTTTGAAAAAAATGCGAAAATCAAAAAACTAAAAAAATACCTCCTTCCTGAATTATTTTTAAGTATTTTTGTGCAAAATTTCAGAAGAATTCGCCCGTAAACAAAAAAGATAAAAATGTGGACGACGACGACGACGGACGACGGACGGCAGACGACGGACGCAACGCCATGCCAATAGGTTATCGGACCATAGGTCCGGTAACCTAAAAATTAGCCCAAGGCCTAAGACAGGTTACCGGACAAAATATGTTTTATATTCCTGTGACCTTGAAAAAAAAGGTCACTGGTCAAATGCAACGTCATGAGAATATCCAGCAAACATGTATATCATTTCCGATATGTCCATTGTTTGCTAAGCTGTAAATTCAATAACAAGTAAAACAAAATAGCAATTTTGTTCTATGACTTTGAAAATAAGGTCGAAGGTCGAATTGATGGTCATCAAAATATCTGGCATACATCATTCCCTATAGGTGCACAACTGATTCTTAAGCTGTCAAGTCGATAATAAATGAGATATTAGCCGTTTTGTCCTGTGACCTTGAAAATGAGGTCAAAGGTCAAATTCAAGGTCATCAGAATATTAGGTGAACATTTCCTATATGTCCACAACTGATTCCTAAGCTGTAAAGTCGATAATAAGTGAGATATTAGCCATTATGTGTTCTTGACCTTGAAAATGAGGTCGGAGGTCAAATTCAAAGTCACGAGAATATTCAGCATATATCATTTCCTACATGTCCACAAATGATCCCTAAGCTGTAAAATCGATAATAAGTGAGATATTAGCCATTTTGTCCTGTGACCTTGAAAATGAGATCAAAGGTCAAATTCAAGGTCATGACAATAATCTGCATATATCATTTCCTATATGTTCATAATTGATTCCTGAGCTGTAAAGTCAATAAGAAGCGAGATATTAGACATTTTGCCCTGTGACCTTGAAAATGAGGTCAAAGGTCAAATTCAAGGTCATCAGAATATTCGGCATATATCATTTCCTATATGTCCACAATTGATTCCTAAGCTGTAAAGTCGATAATAAGTGAGGTATTAGCCATTTTGTCCTGTGACCTTGAAAATGAGGTCAAAGGTCAAATTCAAGGTCATGACAATTATCTGCATATATCATTTCCTATATGTTCATAATTGATTCCTAAGCTGTAAAGTTGATAAGAAGCAAGATATTAGCCATTTTGTCCTGTGACCTTGAAAATGAGGTCAAAGGTCAAATTCAAGGTCATCAGAATATTCGGCATATATCATTTCCTATATGTCCACAATTGATTCCAAAGCTGTAAAGTCAATAATAAGCGATATATCAGCCATTTTGTTCTCTGACCTCGAAACTGAGGTCAGAGGTCAAATTCAAGGTCACGAGAATATTCAGCATATATTATTTCCTATATGTCCACAATTGATTCCTAATCTCTAATCTCAATATTAAGTGAAATATTAGGCTTAATGTGTCCCTTTATAAAGCATAGGAGAATTTAACAAGGGAAAGTCCCATTCGGGCCGAGCTTGGGCCCAAAATGGCACACTTCGAGCGATTCAAGGGCAACGAAATTTATACATGTCACAGGGGTTCATATGAGGAGTGTTGTGCATGAATAAGAAAAAAAGTTACTGAACAGATTTTGAGAAAACGACCGTCAAAGTCCAAAATTGGCCATTTTTCAACGAGAACGGCTGCTCTGACCTTGAAACCGAGGTCAGAGGTCAACTTCAAGGTCACAAGAATATTCGGCATATATCATTTCCTATATGTCCACAATTGATTCCTACTCTCTAATCTCAATATTAAGTGAGATATTAGGCTTAATGTGTCCCATTATGAAGCATAGGAGAATTTAACATGGGACAGTCCCATTTGGGCCGAGTTTGGGCCCAAAATGGCCCACTTCGAGCGATTCAAGCGCAACGAAATTTATACATGACACAGGGGTACATATGAGGAGTGTTATGCATCAATAAGAAAAAAAGCTACTTGACAGATTTTGAGAAAACGACCATCAAAGTCCAAAATTGGCCATTTCAGACGAAAACGGCCGCTCTGACCTTGAAACCGAGGTCAGAGGTCAAATTCAAGGTCACGAGAATATTCAGCATATATCATTTCCTATATGTCTACAATTGATTCTTAGTCTCTAGTTTCAATTTTAAGTGAAATATTAGGCTTAATGTGTCCCATTATAAAGCATAGGAGAATTTAACATGGGAAAGTCCCATTTGGGCTGAGTTTGGGCCCAAAATGGCCCACTTTGAGCGATTCAAGGGCAACGAAATTTATACATGTCACAGGGGTACATAGGAGGAGTGTCATGCATCAATAAGAAAAAAAGTTACTGAACAGATTTTGAGGAAACGACCATCAAAGTCCAAAATTGGCCATTTTTCGACGAAAACGGCCGCCATTTTGAAAAAAAATTTGAAAATAAAAAAACTAAAAAAAAACTTTCCTGGAAATATTTTGAGGTATTTTTGTGCAAAATTTCAGAAATATTCGCCTGTAAACTTTAATGATAAAAATGTGGACCGACGGACGCAACGCCACGGCAATAGGTTATCGGACCAAAGGTCCGGTAACCTAAAAAGTCTTCCTAAAAAGATTTTCTTATACATGTTATAAGGACATGTTTTATGTCCGGATATAAGGACATGCTCACATAAGGACATGTCCTTATATATGTGCGTCCATACGGTTAACCTATTTCACACTATTTCCAGATTTCACCACCAACATACGACGTTAAAGTTGGAATCACTTTTAAAATCAGCCAAATTTAGCATTCTTTTTTGTCACGCAAACTTGAAAGTACATCTCGAGATAGTCGGGAATATATAGGAAATATGCACAGTTCGACAACAGATACTCAGAAAATTGCCGTTGATCGTGCATGAAAACAGTGGATAGAGAATGATCGGCTTGCCTACATTGCCGGTTGCCACAGTATCTAGACAAATACCAATGACGTCATCAGACTGTGTATAGAACTCGCCCACAAGGCGGGCCGCTTTTAGGAAAAAAAATGATGCAAATCTTGATTTGGAAACTCAATTTAGTCACGTAATACCCATTTTCAGAACCAAATTGTACAATTTCTCATTCTATACACAAAATAAAGCTATCGCAGAATGAATAAATTTTGTAAATTCTAAAAGTGATTATAGCTTTAACCCAGGTTTTAAAGCAATAAGTGCTTACTAATAATATCTACCGTCCATTCCGTGTCCTCGCCATTATTTGACATAGGAATAGCGGTAAGTTTCGCATTAAAACTAGTCATTCATGACGAATGGGTCATCCTGTAAGTCAGGTCTACTTACAGTACATAGCTTCACTCGGTACTTTATTTGGTCATTCCTCAGGAAAATCATGCTAAGGGTCACAATAAATTTCCGAAAAACTAGTTGTTCCACTGATTACCTTCCCCACACGAGGATGAACAGCGTAGTAAACGGAAATATATTGGTTCATAATCAAGATTCGCTCGCACACACATAGAAGGGCGTCACAATATATAGACATCGTAACTAACTGTTTAAAGCCTATAAAATGCCTTGGTGTGACATATGTCTCCCCGTTGTCTGTTTAGTGAATTTTGTCGGGTGTTCAGTTGACCAAGGAAATCTGCGGTTTTCTTCAAAAGAAATATATAAAAGAAACATACATCCAAATATGTAATAATTCACGGGGGTCACAGCAGTTCAGACATAGATTGAAGTATGAAATAATAAAAGAGCAATATGAATAGAAAATATATCATAAATTCTGAAGAACAATAATTTTTACATAAAATGTACTTCTGAAAAGTACAGAATGCATTAGTACTTGCAAACTAGTGGTATATCGATCATCATTTGAGATATAAGTTCACATTACATCAGCACACATTACATGTACACACAAATGATGACATGTAAAACGACTTCTGACGCTCTGTATATGTAATCATATAGCAGATGGAATCGCATCAGCTTTAGTGAATAACACTTATTTATCTCACTGAAATTAATATTTGCCTCATTACTAAGTCCTTTAGTGAAATTAATTTCTCATTCAAATGAATATTCATTGGTGACACCCAACAACACACAATACCCTGATGGATATGTTGCATTTCGACATTTTATCAATTCTTGTCTCTTTTATTGATTCAACGTCTGGTGAAAAAGCGTGTTATATTTATGTTTTGCCATATTAGGCTATAACACAAACATATTCACAAATGGACCCAAAATAATATGATGCAGTAAATCTGCAATATTAATGATATATTCGTGTCGCTGGAAATTGAGTGTTGGAATACTGTGGAATAACGCTGGTATTTACAACATTCCATGCTACCTCCCGGTGATAATCTCACAGACGTCCGAGGAAACCACCGAGTTATGTCCTATAATTGTGTAGTTATTGAACTCCAACATAAGTGCCAAGAGTGACTACCAGCAAATAAATATACAAATGAGATCTTTGATATAAGTTCACATCATCATGGATATCGTTTATCATCTACGTTACTAGCCTACACAAACTACGAAATATGTACCACCCAAACGGTCTTTTCTCAATCGGCACTAAATGCAGCTCTGTCTTTGATGATCCGGTGGTTGCTGATTGTTTGTTGAAACATCTAGAAAAAATTGTCATCGTTACGGCTGATAGAGCATCTAATAATATATTTTTTGTTAAGCATACTTTATCCAGTTTCTAGTCAATGATCTGGGTATTTCAAACAACAACAACAATTTTAGTAGTACATTCCCGGATATTATACTATATCAAAACAGGATATATTGTCTAATCACCTGTCTGTATTACATTCTATTGGTATCACTACTTCTTGTAAAGATTCCAAACTACCCAGTTTATTATGAACCCCAAAGTTAGACAAAAATCCATACATCTTCATACTCAACCAAAGCTCTCTTTAAATTAGTTACTTTTATACTTTCTAAAATTGAACATGGTCTCCCAAAATACTGTGAAACTATCTATGCTAGAATTGGCATAAACCCGATGTGGATTTTCAAAAATTCCAAATCTTTGTTGGAATATCTACATGCTCACATACTTTCTAAAGTGATGTCTATCAAAACATTCGATTTTCCCACTCTCTTCACCATAAAACCTCATTCATAACTAAAATCTTAGCCTCAAAAACTCATACATTATTCCTTTTCCTGCAAAGAAGGACACCGTCGTTATCATGGTTATCAGTATTTGCAGTCAAATATAATAAAAAAATATATAAAAACATAATTTAAATTCGTTAAAGATATTCAGGTGCTCCATATAAATATACAGAAACATATGTTGTGAGTATGATTAATTTTCTGATTGATAATATCTTTTGGTGGTCTGTAGAATTTGGCGGTCGAATATTCAACAAAATATTGTTATTCCTATCGGTACAAATTGTGCACCATTATTGGCAGACCTATTTTTATATGAGTCAGAATTCATTCAAAATATACAAAGAACAGCAACTAAAAAGGTAACTAGCAGCTTCAATTTCACTGTCCGATATATGATGTATATATGATGAATAGTCCCAAATTTGGTGATTATTGGGATGCCATATCTCCTAAGAAACTTATAATTAATTAAAAACATTACAGACTCCTCTAATTTTCCCAACTATTTCGATCTAAGGTTGGAGATTGATACCGATTCTAACTTGTCAACTACATTATATGACAAGCGTGATGATTTCATTTTTCTATAATCAATTTCTGTTTTTTAAGCAACATTCCTATGTCGCCAGCATATGCTGTGTTTGTCTTACAGCTCATATGCTATTCAAGAGCTAGTTGCAGATACGAGGATTTTTGTTCACCGAAGTTCCCAGCTAGTCTGTAAACTGCTGCGACAAGGCTATGTTTCACCAAGACTAATAGCTGCTTCCAAGAAATTCTATTGATGTCATCACAATCTGGTTGATAAGTACAATCACACAAACAATATGTCATCAGTATGCAGCAAAACCTGTTTGCATGTTAATGTTTAATTCATGATGGGTGCCACAAGTGGAGCAGGAAATGCTGACTCTTCTGGAAACCTGATTTCACCCCTCTATGGCCATATATGGGGGTTCATGAAGTTCCACAAGTTTCTCGATTTTGCCTGACACCGGATTTTGAGATTGGATAATGGACACGGTTTTGTTTGCTCGGATACTTTATTTTTAGGTATTGTTTCCATGTTTATTATACACGTGTCCGTGCCAAAAAAGGTGAGATAGAACACATCTATGGCATGTTGGTAAGGACCCATGATAGGGGCGAAAGTATTGTCACGGCTAAAATCGTTTCTTACTTGCAGCTGGTGCCAAAAAGAGAGGCCGGTACAGAACTCATCAATCATCATTTTGTTAATAGTGGTTTCAAATCGCGCACTGAACACGAAAGCTAGATGGATTAACTACCAACGTATGCCATATGTCATTCATATATGACATACGGATTGATTTGATAATGTACATACATTATTAACGATTTATTTAATGCAAAATCACTGCAGTGCTAAATCTATAACACAAACTATCTCGATGTGCTTCGTTGGGTGTGCTTTGATACTGGAAGAGATTATTATTACAAGTTCAAATATATTATCACAATTATTGTCAAAATAAGTGCGTCTAATGTATGAAATTAATAATAATGTTTTTTTAGCTTGTATGTCAGGAAATCGGACCCCTCTTTTCCCGTGAGGGGCATGCCAATGGAAAAAGGTTCCTGCCACACTCTGGTTCCTAACAAACCATGTGTCGTACCGTATGGCCGACCGCTTTGGTATGTCCAAGGAAACGTTACATCTCACCACAACACAGGTGGTGACATAATACATGACATAATACGTGACATAATACATAATAATACATAATACGTGACTTTTATCTACACCAAAGTATCAAAGAAAACATCGAAAATATACTGTCATATGATTCCCCATGTATTGTCATGTGTTTCCTGGAACGTTTGCAAGACCTAGTCAAGGAAGATAAACTGCTGGGTCCGGCGGTTGACATGAGGTAACGCTGTGAGATATTGGGAGGTTTCGAGGAGCGCTGTGGGATTCCCGGTGTTGTTGGTGCCCCTTGCTGACACTCACATCCCTATTTCCGGTCCTGGAGAACGCCGGGAAAGCTAGTTCAATAGGAAAGATTACCTCAGTGATATATTTGACGATCTACCCATTTGGTCCCAAATAGTATCAGAGGAATTTAAGCAAATTTTATGATTTCATGATCTATAATCCGATGAGAAAATCACCATTTGTAAAGCGTTTGGAGTTGGAAAACACACGAGGGTGTTGGGGATATAAATATTGCCGCCGTACTGTGCAATTCGAACACCAGATAACATGGCAAATTGTGTTGAGATTCGCAAACTTCATGTTTGACATGATTGATAAAATCAGAATGTGATTTTAGTTATTTAGTGATATATAATATTTGTAGAGAGATATACAAGTGAATCATCCAGTGCAGTGGTACCCTGTGCTAATGATAAAATTGTATATATTAAGATATGTGTATAAACATTACCAAGATGAATGAACATAGAACATAGCTCTCCACATATAAAGTCGGAGCATTTTGCCAGGACACTTACGGAAGACCCCCGGCGCTGAGCACTGATTTGTTTGAACTTGCCACTGCAATTGTTTGGGAGACTTTTTGTCAAGTAAGTGTACTCTACTATTGCATTTCATAAAATCTTCACCAAAGACTAGCGATCATTGTATAATCATGGGAGTATGCATATTTTCTTCCTTCCAAATTACAAGTGGGTACGCACAATCTTTTTTGGTCAAAGTATATGTTTTATTTATTTGGATACGACCTCCAGAGTATTTTTTTATTCAAAGATCCGAGTTCATGCACGAATGGGACATTATCTGTGGTTGTTGTCTCGTTGGTTATCTCGTCCCGTTATAAATTATGTATCACGGTATGCGACTCATACCTGTCAGGGGAGATGCAACAAGGACGTGGAGCCATTGCTGCTTTTGTAAATTGTAATACATGATGAAAAGTCGTCGCTATGACAACAAGAATTGATAGTCTCACAGGGTATGTTAGTTTTGTTTAAGGTCACAACACTCCACGACGACCCCAGGGCCTTCAACTGATTCAGTTGCCATTTATACGGAGGGATTTTTCCTCATCACTCACTCATCAATCATCGAGCCATCCAGGAACATTGGCGAACGAATGTAATTTGTGACCGTATAGACCAACACCAGAGGCCGAAAATTGTGCTCAGTTGTATAATTATTGTCTTGAATGTGGAAATTGGCACATGTGGAGAGTGTCGAGACACCACAGTACATGTATGTACAAAATTGATTTTTGTACATACAAAATGCATGTACAAAATAGATTACCTCTTTAAATCTGACGCCTCGACATATTTGCCATTGCAGAATATTGGTCTTGCTTCGAACAATCGACAACAGTTATTTTCTGTGAAGTCTTCTCAAAAACCTGTAGGAATGCTGATATGAGGAGTTGGTTCAGGTATTAAACAATAGTCCTCGGAATGAAAAGTCGGAGCTGAAACTGCGACTTAAACGCCGTTCAATCGGTAATGTCCATGAGATGAATTTTTCTGTTTCTCCCTGTTGCGGTTGCATTAAATACAGTATGATCAATATTTCTTTCCCAACAATTTCTGCCAGACGTGAATGCACGTCGGTGGTACTTACGGCTGGTGGCTAACAGAAACTGCAACAGAAATATCCAATCAGTGAAAAAAAACGGCGGGTTACCATGGTTACTGGTACACATGGTCAAATGGAAGTGTATTGATTTGTCGCAAGTGGGTTACGTATTATTACTTACGTATGTGTTCCGACTTCCCTAATTGGTCGTGTGTAATTGCCAGAAACCTAGTGCAGGAAATTCAAGTTTAACATGTACAAAAACACGACTTGTTACTCGTGAGTAATAATATCCATCAAACGCGGAAAAGACATCATTAACAAGAATTCAAACCATCAATGAGTCATTTTCAGCTTCTGCAATCGATAAATTCTCTGTAATTTGCCCTGATTGCAATAGAGGAGACTGTCAAATTCATCCCCCAGGTTGGTCATTAATTCTACCTGGATTCCGTTCACTCCCTTGTTCCAATGTATTATGCGACACTGATATATGTAAAGTGACTCATTCCAGCCTGAAATTCATGATTGTGCAAATCCTATTAATAAATAATGAGAATACTGAAATTCATGATTGTGCAAATCCTATTAGTAAATAATGAGAATACCATAACCATATAATGTTTATATTGCATTCGAGACGTGTGTCCGTAATTTCTCTAATACGAGTCAATCCATTCAATATTGAAACATTACCATAGTGTAGCACCCCTTAAAGATCTCACTACCAAAACTTGACATTCATTCATGTTTTAATGCTGCACTATTGATGACTGTTTATCGTTAATCGTGCGTTTTCTCCGTCATTTGACTTCGCAATGACTGAACATTTATATTAATTACTGTAACACTTGATGATGACGCGCCGGTCACAACGTACATTACGTTATTCAAAAGTAACTGAACGAATTTTCAAGAAATAAGTCGTTTTCATGTGTAGTTCACCGCTGTTCGGTTTCAGTGAAGATATAGCACTGTATGCGAGTTTGCAGCCCAGTGAGCAAAAGTCTGTTGGTTCATGATCGGGATTCGCTTGCACAGATATAAAAGGGCACCACAATGAATACACATCGCAACTGACTGTTTGAAACCTATAAAATGTCCAACTCTGTGTCACCCATTCAGTGGATAATGCATGGTGGGCCGACAAACAAATCACTTAACCAGAACAATAAACTCGTAGCTTTTATCGTAGCAAAACCAAAGGGATAAATAGAAGCATGGATCACGTAACGTGATAATTCATAGTTGAGTGACAGTTCTTCATAAAAGGGACAATATGGTGCTGCTAATGAAAGAGCAATATGCACAGAAAAGTATATCATATATCATCTGAACAACAACAACTGCAAACTTAAATATATTTTATGGACTGTATACATAGAATTCACAGAGATATTTGCAAACTGGGTTTATATTGCTCATAATTTTTTTGTCTTGTACCACACATAGGCTTACAAATGATAACAAGTAAAAAACACTTTATGGGTGTATGTATATGCAAGCATCTGACTGATGGAGTCACGTTAGCTTTCATGAGTAATACTAATTCATTTCACAGGAGTGAATCTAATTCTTGTCACTCAGACTTTTATTGGCAATAAATAGTGTGTTATCGGATTTGATAACACTTTTTCAATACCTAAAATCACAACATTGTATTTTATTGATTTTTTCTCTTATATGTGTGACCTTTGGGAAAACATATGATATGTTTATGTGCAGTTATACTAGGCTATA
The DNA here is from genome assembly GCA_949152475.1 of Terebella lapidaria. NCBI lineage: Eukaryota > Metazoa > Annelida > Polychaeta > Terebellida > Terebellidae > Terebella > Terebella lapidaria. The sequence goes on from OX424555.1 coordinate 21,733,473, forward strand.
ACAAAACCATATTCACATTGGCACTTATGATAATATAATCCAGTGAATGTGCGATATTAACAATGTGTTCGCGTCATTGGAAACAGGTTGGATTACTGTTGCAATACAGCCAAGATGAAGCCAGTATTCAACACACTTTACTACCTAAATAAATCTCACACAGATGTCCTAGGAAACCATCGGGTTAGTTCCTATAATTGTCTGGTAATTGAACTCCGACTCAAGTGCCAAGAGTGACTACCGTAAAGTAAATAATTTATATCAGATGATGGCCTGTGCCAATGTGTTTTATGTTCTGCACTCGACAATAAATCAGTATGCTGTCTGCATGCTTGTTTCTACATGTATAATTGTATGTTCAAAAAGCAGAAATGGATACCGACAAACAAACAAATTTATATATCAAATTTATATTTATATCACTGTGATTGGTCAACTCAGAGTGATACCAAAGTATCAAAGTCAAAGCCATGGGAACATCACATTCACAATATGTTCACTAATCGTCTAAATCACCATGATTATATTCAGGTTCCTCCTTCTATACAATGTGGACAAACTCACGCATTTGAATACTTTATATATTGGCAACATCAAATTCGGACTATATTTGGGTATTCCATTTATACAACATGCTCATTGCAACACTCAAGATATATATATTATGGTGAATGCCTACATGAAAACACCATCCACAACACGTGAGTTGTTGAATTACACTTTCATGTGCACTTCTTCATATTGTATATTCTGTGTTTTACTCGATTTAATTATGTGATAATTCATTGTTAATCATGATCATGATATTTTATTCTCTTCTTCTAGAGTATGTCTTTCTTGTATGAAATGGGTTTTTATTTTGGATAGTTATTATTCTGTATGCTCGTTTCAACGGAATCCACAATTTAAATTCATGAAATAATTTAAGCGTAGGTAATTTGGATGTATTTCTGTATATCTGTGAACAACGAGTAGTCGACATTAGTGAACAGGAGTGGCATGATGACATATTGTGTAATTTGAAGTTGTACAATCATAAAACATACGAAAGTGTACTTGAGTTAGAATGTAAGTATTAATCTATTACCATCAATACAGCCAAATTTTGATGATTCCAATAACAAACTCAAAATACATTATTTTGCAATAGAAACAAAGCCCGACCAAATAGTTTACCAAACGACACACTGGCGTCATCAGGGGCAGGCAGTGTGTAAGATGTAGATGTTTCTACTGTACACCTGATGGAATTAGCATACAACTGCCCAACAACCTATGATAATAATTTAGAATCTGAAACAAACCCCATGGAATTTACTAGAATATTGATATTTTGTGAAAACACAGGGTAGCCATGTCTAGGTTTAGATGTGTGAATAATATATTATCTGTGGAAAGTTTACGACACTCAAGTGTGAACAGGAATAGACGATTCTGTATGATGTCATTCAAATAACTCATATTGAAGGACGAAATTTCATTTTTTTATTAATATTTCCTTGTACGAAGTGTAAGTATCAATCTATAACCACCAATTCAAATAGATTGACAATAACAAACATGAAATACAATATTTTGCAATAGAAACAAACCCCGACCAATTGTTTACCCAACGACACACTGGCGTCATCAGGGGCAGACGGTGTGTGAAATGTAGTTGTTTCTACTGTACACCTGATGGAATTAGCATACAACTGCCCAACAACATATGAAACTAACTCAGAAATCCGGAACAAACCCCATGGAATAGATACATGACAAGTACATGAGTGCCTAATCACAAACCAGGAGGCTACTGAGTTCATGGATTGAGGACTTAATATCTGCAAACTTATATAGTAAATGATGTGAAATGTTTGTAACAATAATGTCATGTAAAAACCACCAGTGTGTGAAGGACCTTGCGGCGTATATTTTCCATGCTTTTAAATTGTATTACAAATTTGATTCATTCTTTTGTAATACGTGTATATAATGTACTTGTCACTTGAACTGTGTAACGTGATGCACATGGGCTAATTGGCCTTTTGTGAATAATAGCTATTATATGAACTGATATAGTGTCCGCACTAGTTATTCATGTATATTTCCAAATGTCCTACCATTTGGTTCTAGCTGCCAATATCCAGCCTATACCTAGGCGACCACAACAATTAGCCTGAACAGAAGGAACACATGACAGTAATCCAATTGACAAGAAAAGATTGGAATAACAAGTAGTGCAAATTTGGTTCAGGTGGTGTTGAATGAAGCGGAATTCTATCTCGAATCATCCGACTCTTTCCAAAACAGACTGGTTCGGGGAAGCAATATATAGGCACTCCACTATACATAATAAAGTACTCACAAGTACCCAATGGAACTAACTGGTTGTATCTTTTTGAGAAATTTCATCAGAACTAGAACTGTAAACAAATGCTTGAATTTCAAATCAACGAAATTTAGTATACATAAATTAAATTATGAAACACACAAAACTTTCCAGAACGTAAATCCTCAGTATTTCAGCTGAAATAGGGTAAGGATACGACACGCCGTTGAAAGGTAAATTTTAACAAAAGAAAACAACCATGATCTCCTAAATGTAATACATATGTATGTGGTTGTAAATATAAGGATAGAATAATTAAATATAAAGACAGGATAAAGTGACGAGTCCATTTGCTGATATTCCTGGGTTCCTTTCTGGATTATTCAGATTCATTGTTATTTCGGTCGAACATAACGGACGTCATAGCTGTCTGTGCAGACCTGTAGTTGTATTCATGGTTCTTTCGTCCATTAAAGCTATAACTACTGTATGAAATCGTCATTAACACCAGACAAAGATATTGAGAACTCGTTGACTGGTTGCAATTTCGACTATAAAAACGGCACCATTAAACTAGCGTAGTGGGAAATGATGGGGAATATGAACTGGTGGGAAATGATGAACTTTTTTTTTGTCGAGCGAAAGGGAGACGGGCCAATGTACAGAGGTGATATCCTATGAATAATGGTTTCAGCACATATCGGCCCATTACATGTCGAAACACGGTCCCTAACCGTCGAGGTCAGCTAGATGTATTTTGTGACGTCCATTTTATGTGTTAGGACACCTAGTTTTACTGAGTAAAATAAGTTTCGTTGCCCTTGAATCGCCAGTTTGCGTATGGCGGCCATTTTCAATTTCTCGACGGGTCCCAAATGTGACTTTCATCGAATACTCGACATCAGTGAAATCATAGACATAGAGATCTTCATGTCTATGGTGAAACAATCGAAGCACACAATCGAAGCACACTAATCGAAGCACACAGAATCGAAGCACACAGAGCTGTCAACTGTTTCCCTTGGACGTGGCTGCATCAGGTGTGAAGTGTGCTTTGAATTACTAGACACAAGTCTTCTTAGCCACCTAGCGATCGGGCAAACAGTGACACGCTTGAATGGTGCCTTAAAACTCAGAAATATATTGTTTTGTGCTTCGCTGACCCTGACTGCAGCTGTCCATAACGTGTGACTTCTCAAACACGCTAATACACACTTAACGTCCACACGTGGCTTACATATGGCGTATAGATTTTATGAAGCCTTGAGTTAGGAATATATTTGCATCCCGTTCATTAAGCTCGGAACATCTGAAAGCAGCTAACAAAGCTATCAGCATTGCCGCTTGTATGGACGACAATTTCATGTCCATGGTGTCATTGAACAAGAATTCAATATATTTTCCTCTTCTTCTGCCGCTCCAAGTGATGCATTACCACGGCTACAACAATACACAGAGATGTCTTGCCTTCACAATACACAGAGATGTCGTCATAGTTGTATTGGCTGAATCAATCCGATTCCAAGACAATCTTCTTCCTTTCGGTAATCAGTGTGACTCCCGGTCAGCTCGGAGGTTGCCGGCAGTGTTGTACAAGAAGCCATGTCCATTCTGCCATGCCGAGCACACTGCCCTATTACAGATCCCCCAATGAATTATATGTTGGATATCAGGTACTTGAATCCCGATCCGAGTGCTATCGTAGATATAACACATCGCATGATACTCCATGGTTTCTTGAATTCTTGTGCAATGTCCACCTCAGTGCACTTTCGACATATGCATAACACATCTCGATATGGTCCTCAGCCCCCTCCCCTCCCCCATCTCATTCCCAGATATGTCGCCATACATTAACCAGAGGATACTATGCCCAAGAAACGGGACACAGTCCAGTGCAATACGAACCTCCCTCAAAGTAAGGTACTTGTCCCGGAACCTTTGCCCTCTTCAACATACGTTGGTATAGTGATCATTAATTTATCATAAACGCTGTAAAATATAAAGCGTCACTCCGTATGTGATTTCTGATCATGTTATTGTATTATGTGTAACAAGTGAACTTGCAATGTGACTAATATGGAAATGCATTTTCCTGTTGGATGAAATTAAACCATCCAAAAACTCTTTGGATTATTTAACAAGTTAGTGACACCCTCATACTATGTGCCCAATAAAATTAAATTTTCAAATAATTGTCTCAGACCACGAAAAAAATTTATTGCATGATTTCTTGTTACTATGTGGTGTGGTGTGGATCGTTCCACTTTGACATCTGCCTCTGACATGTCCTGGGAGAAACGTCCAGCTGCTCGGGCGTCCACTGACTTCCATCTTGCAACTTGGTACCTGACTAGGGTTCAAGTGGGCACACCACACTGCCATCTTGTTTGTCTTGTGTATCTAAAGCAATGACGTCAAAATACTGAGTACTGGCTATAAGATTCACAGTTGTAGGAACTGGTATCAATTAGCTGACCAATTGCAAGTAAATTCACAAGGAAAACCTGTTTTGTCCCCAAATCATAATGTCTTGAACTACTGTACATTGATCCAATAATGAAATCAACCTACCCGTACTCTTGCCAACACAAGGTTGTTTGCATAATTAAAATGAAGATGTAATAAAACTTCGAGTTGTTCTTCATAGCTATTTTCATTAGCTACTTTCAAAAAGCATGTCAAAAACAATTTAATGAGCAAATACTCGTAATTATCAAAGCATTGTAGCTGACAAATAGGTGACATATATGTGTATGTTTATGTGCGTATGTATGTATTTATATGTATATAAAATTGTTTCAATCATGTTTAAAATATTATGACTATCTTTTCGCTTGTACTTTGAGTTCTTTTATTTTTGTGGTTTCTTGTTGTAACGTAGTATTCTGTTAAATATTTAATTTTTGTGGTCACCAGCCCGATGAGCTTGTCTCTTCTGGTGTCCAGCATATGTTCCCTTGGTTTTGTTTTGTTAACATATGTGAAATAAATGTTCTTTCTTTCTTTCTGTCTTCTGTGATCAGCGCTATGTTTCAGAAATGCTGGACCACGTGCCTCTGACATGTGACTAAACCTTTATGAGTTGATGGTACGGTTATAATCAAGCTCATTCGCAAGGTAGTTTCCAAAGAAATGGTGAGGAAATGCATAAGATAATAGTATTACTCTTCATGATTAATAATAAAAAGCTTTGGGGTTGAAGTCACCCAGTCGTCTAGTAATGAAATGATAATGAATGAATTGAACATAAATTCATTAAGATACATCTGTGGGATTTTCTGGTTGAGAGTCCGTTTATCTGCTCATCGTTGTTTCTTGCTAAAACTACAGTAGATAACTCTATTTTAGTTTCTTATGATGACTTCAGAATGCTTTGGTGTCGCTGGTACATGTCCAACTATTTGTTTGGACGTGTACCAGAATACACAAAATTAATAGCATTTATGTCCAATTTGTTTCCTTTTACTTGTCGCCCACTCAGTTCTTCGCCTAATTGTGGTTTGATTTTATAGGCATGATATCCTTTGATCACACCCCATTCATTTACTTGCATTCGCAACAAGATGTGTGCTGCCTTCTTTTAACTCTTAATCGTGAAAGTCCAGTTTGCAAATGAAACAAATTTCTCTAGCCCGATAAGGAGGTTTTGCATCATTTTCATTCATAGACGTAAAAACGGCACGCTTTGGTATGCCTAGTGGCTACTATATATGTGTGTATGGAATTACGCCTATTTACATGTAAATATATTAGACGGGCAGCTATAACTTCACAAAAACTCACATATAAAGGGCGGGAAAATTATGGATGGCTTTTTTCCACAATATAAAAAGATATTACTTGGGATTCATCTGGAGGCTTCGCCCAACTTTGGTGCACTAGAGTACACTCTGATAAACTGATATAGTGTAGGTCATCATCCAAATCGGCCAATCATAACCACGTGTTTTTCTTTGTATCTAGGCATATTTCAGAGGCAGATCCAGGAAATATGACTATAGGGGGTCGTATACAACCTAAATGCGGTCTGGGGGTTTGCAGGGTGCCGTAAGCCCTCGCGTGAGGAAATTTCGCATGCTGGTGTCTTCTAAGAGCACTTGGTGTGCTTACTGGAGGGTGCTCACTGGTCAAGTTATGCACGTGTGCTGTGAGTACTGCCCAAGTAGAATATATCACATGTATGTGATAGGAACCACTGACAATTGTGTCCTCAAACCAATGTTCCAACACATAGTGCTATGACATGTTGAACCCAGTGAAATGCCCGAAGGGAGACGTGGTCAAAGCTCAGAGGTGATTTCCCATGATTGATGGTCATCGTGCTCGGAGCTAGCTGGAACTGCAACAACTGGTTGGAACTTCCTACTCGTACACCTGGTTAGCAGAAACAGCCCACCAGTTGTATGTAGTAATATTTGACTATGGTATGTTGTATATTACGTTTTGAAACAGAATACATTTGTTCCAAACGCAGCAGCGGGTAAATTGTGTAAATGCAATTACGTGTGTTTATTTCTCAATCAGAATGAACTTTATGTACTAAGTTTTATATATATCTAGGGAGGACCAATTGGGACCACCTTCCATTTTACACATTCGGGATTTACGGTCATCTACAACACCGAAAAAATTCTAATATGTGCAATGGCGACAGTAGAAGATTGGGCCGATATCCGTAGCTATCGTTATCAATGGTTCCGTTTTTGCTTGGACATGGATTGTCTTTTACGTGCGCCATATAAAGATGTGCTTTGTGAAGCAACACATTTGTTCGTCTTCCATTTGTAAACATATTCCATCAATATCCTAATGGCTTACATTTGTGCCAGGTGTCGGGTCACATTGATCGATGAATCGCTCAGTGAAATGGTGGAAATATGACTGTGACTAAAATTTTGCTCAAACTACCATATAATCTTTTCCGAACTTTCCGAAGTGTGTGCCATGGTATTAAATCAATAGATGACATGGGATTGAAAAAAAATAAAAACACGCATATGACAGTGTTTAACATAAAATAGTTACAATGGTGTCGACATGATTATGTTGATAACTATTTTGTGATCAATGATTGAGTAGTTTGTGCGGATTTCATCCAGTGTACAGTAGGGACAACTAAATGTATACCAGATTTTGATGATGACAAAAGAGAGCCTTTAATTTTCAGAATATACCCAAAGCTGGAACAATTATTTGCAGCAATGAGACTAGTGTGGCATCAGGTTTGAATGTTTTGTCTGGTTTTGTTGTGTAGATCTTTCAACGAATATATACCAATGTTTTCTGTTTTCATTATTACAATAGTATATATTGGTCGCGTTAAGTTGACTGGCATTCTGTCTTGATGCGAGATGTTCTCGAAACGCTACTGTTAACTCTTCCACCACCATTGTCAACGTCCATTTGTCATAATTTTGAGGTCATATATGAATTGTGAACAGGTATACATCAGCAGCCCTTCCTAACCTGCACTACGCCACTTGGCTCCATTATATAAAGCTGTTCCATCAAATTTCTGCTGCAATGTACTGACTATTAGTGCAAGAAAAATATGTAGGCGCTCTGAGTAACAAATATGCTTCCTCCAACCATATCTATCGCAATGACATCATTCTGATTGGAGTAGGAATTTGGATCATTTTTGAGTTCCATTTTTTAATGTTTTGCTGAAATTTGATATACCGTTAAATTACATACTTGAAAAAATTTCCTGCTATATAATAGTGGTCATTTCGCTCCATTCTGCCATCTTTCTATTTCTTTCATACAATGAGCAGTTCAAACCTGACTCGGGACGTTCATTACCTGCCTCATTTCTGACATAATTAGTTCCCATGGGACGAAGACTTCTGTCAAATACAGTGTAATACGATCTTACGTTCAGGATGTGATATGGGAATACTCAACGCAAACATTGACAGTCTATATATATTCCTAGATTTAATGTATTGGTACATGTTGAATTATTGTAGCTTCAGTCCACCAGTTCTACACAAGTAATTGTTTAGTTGTGTTTACTGCACATTTCGTTCGTCGTAGTGAAATCGGTGATTGGAATAACACGAGATAAAAACAAGCATACATCTGGACGTATGCAAAAGTGTATTCATATAATTTTTAATACGAGAGTCAACTTGTTCCTCCGAGAGGCAGTGTTCCTGGTATTTTATGTAATTATTTGGGATCAAGAAATTCAAATAATATTGATCCCAATCATATTTCCAATTATATGTCGCTAAATCGTCGGACAAGCAAGAATATGGAAAATGATTCGCCAAATACTACCGATTATTGATTTGAGTCTAAACCACTAGCTTATTGGCAGGCACCATTGTACATTGGTTAGCACAACCTATTTTCTACAAATCACGAAAACTGCCAACATTAGAGAAGGTTTACTTGGAGCTTGTATGACCATGAATAAACCATGCTGTCGAGACTGGACAATATACTTTACAAGTAGGATCCCCGAGAGAAACATGTTTACGTGAATATATGTGCCAATTTGTTGGTTTATTAGTCTCAGGCATGAAATATCATAGGGCACACGAACTAGTGTATTCTTTTCTCACGATGATACTCAAGATTTATATTCCAATGTAAAAGCCAAATGTATAGGCATGATTATGTGCAATATATCAACGGATGTCCACGCTCTATCATGGAAATTAGTTGTTCATAATAGTGGTACAGAATGTTGATATCCATATTAGTCTGTTTTTAGATGTATCGGTTTGGGTTTGACTTCTTGTATGAAATATGAATGAACACATGATATATGTTCTGTCAAGAAATATCATTGAAATATTAGTATTCAACACGAACAAATAATTTATCATTATGAACTGTGACATCTTAGTTGGGAAGTATGTACCCGCTATATTTAATTTTAATATCTTTATCAACCCCAGCTCTGTGTCTCCTCGGTATGGACAAACCAGTGGAAGCATTCCACCGGATAACAAATACATCATTATAGAAACATCTGTTTTGTTTAAGTCCAATACCTAACTCGTATCATATTGTTTTAAATGGGTATGTCTACTTTCGAATGATCCATCGCGTGAGAAGTAATCATTGCCAGTGTTGAAGAAATTGACAGAAGCACACCTCATTTAAACTTAAAGTGATTATTGTGTCGTCATATCAATTGAAGGAGGTCATTATATTGACACACATTTTGTTATAACTTTGCAGTCACTGAATAAGGCCCACCAACACCTTCACGTAGAGAGGTGGAGGGTGAGACAGCAAAAACTGGAGCAGAGTGTGCGGCTTGACACACGGAGGTTACTAGTTTTATGGCTCCATTTCCAGAGAGTGTTATCAATGCTCTGCAATTGGAGGTGGAAGATCAGCTTCCAAAAAATTCTCCAATAAATGTTTTATAGTTTTTATCGTAGGTTGCCATACAGTTCAGTATACTCTATGGGATCATTAGGCATTGACCAACTATTGTGCAACATTAATTGTACGCCATCACGTCCTTCCATCCGTAGGTATTTTCGGATGCCTTGTGTATTCATAAGACCAAGTCTCAACGTGAGATCATACAACATACTGAGGATCATAGGAGAGTGATGACTGTTGACCTCTACGGCTTATCCTTGAATTTCCTACATGCCGCTTAACACTTCTGGACACACATTAAAACACACCCATTACTCAACAAATCAATACAATATTATTAAAATAATTTGGTATAGTAGGCCAACCTTCTCCATATTCCCGACTGCAATCTCTCTATAACAATTGCTTTTTCTGAAGTTTTCAGGGGGATTTGGTCGGAGTCATCGAAATCCAGATCCATGCTGATTAATGCAGCAAAAAGATTGTTGCAATATAGTATTAATCCTAGGTAAATGAATAGTGAAACATACTGTATACTACCAGAGCACAGATATAAATGCCAACAATTGTCAACACATGTTAAGACTAACTTGTGCGTTGTTGACGTTCGTGATTTGGCCAGCTCTCTGATTTTGCGCCAAAATGTGTACATGCATTGCTGCCGCCTGTTGATTGGATATTTATATATTTGACAATTAGCAAAAAGCAATAAACAAATATCAATCAGCAAAAAACAATAAGCAAATAGCATGTTCCCATCGGTTTCCATAATATCACTCCATCAGCAATCATCAGGCCATCTGGAGATATTGATTAATGTATGCATGGTGAGCGAATGACCCAACCAGAAAGACAAAATTGTGCTCAGCTATAATTGATGTTTTGAATTTGATGCATGTGAAGAAAGTGGAGACACACAACCGTCCGTGCGGATGAGATGATCATTGGATTCTTCTAAATGTCTACAACAAATGTACTTGCATAAACCTGACATCCTCACGTATTTACACGATTTCCCCTATTGCGTTTGCATTAGGTATGAAACAAATATTCAATCACAGCAGATAACAATCAACAATTGTAATGGAATATGCAGCGAGTGCAAAAGAACAGTTGCCAAAAGAATTACTCTGGTCATTGGTTTTATCGCAGGGTAGCTATAAAACACACAGACCTGATTTTTTTCTAAAGACTGTCCTGATTTTTTCTTATTTTTTCTAAAGAATGTCCTGATTTTTTCTAAAAACTGGACATTTATATATACAAATACATAATGCCGACTCCAATATTTGGTAGTACCATAAGTGTAGTTGGCAGAATACTCGAGCAGTAAATGCAAATTTGACCCATGGGTAAGTATGACTAGCGACAATGACTCACATTCATCAACTACAATCCATAAAGTTTCTATTATTTGCCATGCACATGATAAAGCTGGCTCGTAAATTCAATCCTTGGCTTAGTCATCAATTTCAGTCAGATTTCCTACACACCAGCCGACGTACGCTACATGGGACACTGATTTCTGTAGACTGACTCATTTCAACATGGCATAATTGTAGAAAACCTACAAATCAATAATGAAAATAACAAAACAGACAATTATGGATCTCGCACAGTTCTTGGGTTCCGAAGAAATGAAGATATCATAAATAGAAACCATATCTGGCATTCGAAATTCGTGTTTGTAATTCCGTAATAATGGATGGTCCATAGTAATATTGAATCAATCACACAGCGTGGTACCGTTTCAAGACTCCACTCATAAGTTGGACTTTCATTTATGATTTACGGCAGCAATGTTTACAAATAATGTCCATCATTACCTACAAGCCCAGTGGACGGATATATGTATTGGTTCGTTCAGGATTCGTAAGCACATATATATACACACAGGAGGGCACCACAATGAATTCACATCGTGCATGGATTCAATTGTTGAGAATCCATAAGTTGTTTGACTAATTACACGACATTGTCCATTTAGTTGATTTCAGAGACATTTTAAATGTGTGACTTTCCTATTTGCAGAGACAAAAAAGAGAAGAAAGCATGCATCGAGGTATTAATAAATCAATGTGTAGCCACAAGGCTTCATACCGGTTCAGTGTGTGACTGATGATTAAAGAGCACTATAAATGAAAAACATATTGTAAATTCTCTTAACAACAATAACTGAAACGTAAAATGTAGGTTTTAAGAATAAATACTTGCAACTACTGGAATATTGATCAGCATAATTTTTGTCTAGCAACATACATACAAAGGAGGACAGGTAAAACAACTCGAGGCCTGTGGTGCATGTAACCATTTGGCTCATGGAGTCGCATTAGCGTTCATGAATAATACATATTTATCTCACAGAAGTGAATCTAATCCTCGTCACTCAGACCATTATTGGCAATAAGCTTTACTCGGATGTGTATGCATTGGTAACACAATGTGTATTTCCCGATAGAAATGTTAGACATACGTCACGATATTGCATTCATTATTTGCTCTTTTGTATCTTTTACCTTTGAGTGAAAGGTGTAATATATTTATGTTTAATTATATTAAGCTATATAAAAACCATATTCACCCGAGGACCTCCGATAATATAATCCAGTAAATCTTCAATAGTAACAATACATTCACGCCATGGAAATTTAAGCCTCAATGCTGCAATTGATACAACCACATAACTAGTTTTATAACATATAATTGTGTAGTAAATGAGCTCCGACCTAAGCCCCAAGAGTGACTACCAGCAAGTAAATAATTTATTTACATCTGATCTTTGCCATTTTGTTTGGCACAAGCTAGCGAATCAGTATGTACCAGTTTGGAATGTTCTCACTCGATGTGGCTGGCCGCATTCATGAATACTTGTTGTCTCTCCCGGAGGAGAGACGTTGTTCAGTTTATTTGTCACGACATATCATGGTCGTACTGTTATTTTCGGGTAAATATTATATTCTGATGAATATTCCAATGCATCGAATGTTGCTTTGGACTGTTGTACACCTTTATGTTCAAACGTCTCTATGTGAAAAGATTTCCGAGTACTGTGAAAGAGGAATGTTTCGCGCAGGAAAAAGTTTCGTGGATTTCACGATTTGTGTTGTACCGCGAAACTTACTCCCCGCAAAAAGTTCGTCTCGATCTCTTTCCCAAGCCCGCCTGCTGAAGTGCCGATGTTTCGTGGAGGCCTACTGGCGCATTGGTGTTCCATGGCAACTGCTTCCATTTAATGTGAAGAAACCCTGGTATCATTGCACTTTTCATCTGATCATTCTTTGTTATTGTGTATACGTAGTTGTTCTAATCAACCAAATATTATATATAAATGACAAGGAAGACACACTAGTAGTGCACATAGACCCATTGTACATCTTTTCCGCATCTCTTTTATTTCTTTGAGCATGAATCTCCGATCATTAACAAATGCCGACAGTGCATTCACTAATCAGCCCGTAAATAAATGGTAATGAATCATCACTTTACCAGCAACATAAACAGAATCTTAAACGGAGGGCCAGGTCTGTACCCGTCTATTGAATTACAGTTTGAATGTGTTTCATATTTTTCATATTGATATACAATACTTATATACCGTAATTGTCCTGTATTGTTGGAAGTTTCGAAAATATTATGCCGGATATGACAATGCAGTATAAGTGGCAGAAATTATTTATTGGTCATTGGTTACAATGACCAACAAATAGCTTATATATGGCACTTCTGTATTACAGTAAATATGCAATATGTATTAAAGTTAGTGATAGTGTAAACACGATAGTCCATGAATCATTGCAAAACGACTCTCATTGTGGTAAATGTGATATCTCAATATTTATAATATTGCGAGTGTCGTACTATCTGGAAGTACTATATAGCTTGTTTCAAAACATAACAGAAGTGTTCTAAAATCAGCAGTGGATGTTCTTGGGAATCGAATTGATGTGTATTTATTTCTCAATACAAATGAGCGTTTCTTGTGATAAAACAGTTTAACCAAACAGTTGAAATAGTTCCAGTTAAGAAAACCATCACTGTACACATTCTGGTGTTTGGGGATCTACAACATCAACACTTGGATATGATATAATGCCATAATCTAATTCTCCAGTGCCAACGAGAACCGACCCATAATTCAATATACAACTAACATTCTCACTGTCTAAAACACGAGATGATGACCATTGGACTTGATACCTGTCTCCATTAGTCCCATTTTCGCGTTGACATTTGAGTATCAAACACATTTTTTTGTCTTCCATTTGTCATAATCTTTCTTCAACATCGTAATTTCTTTGTCCCAGATGCCACATCACTCTGGTCAAGGAATAGCTAGATTGGTGCAAATCGGAGCATGACTGAAATGCTGCTCAGTATACTATTTCATATTCCGAAGATCTTTTGTCTATCATGATAATATAGGTTGATGACACAGAATGGAAATAATAATGATGCCTATGCAGTATGCTTGTCCCTGCAGATGCAATTTGTTACAAGGACGTCGGTGTGATTTTGTAAATTACTTCATATGTTAATCATGTCTCATGTGGTTCCTTAGTTCACTACCATCGTGACGAGATGATGAAAATATTATCATTATCATATTTCACACACCCTTGCTTAAAATAGTCTACCAGTTTGCAAATGCATATTCATCAAGTAAACCTGAGGAACACATTGATTCATATACCTAGAGACCCAAGTATGCACATTCGGTTCATGATGATCCTGAATATGATATCATCACTCCAGTTTCACTGTTTCGATATATTGATTGACAAACATGGCGTTTGGAATGGACATTGGCTTGAGCCGAATAAACAAATCACGAGAGAACTAACGAATAATTTTGAGCAGATAAAACATACGCGATGCTATCGAGAAAGTTGTTACTTAAACCATATCGCTACACCCACAACTGCCCCCACACGTGACAAAAAGACACGAGCAGTGTCAGACCATACAGTGCAAGACAATCATGGAACCAAGTACAAAGTATTCCAAGCGAACAAAACCTGGTCCGTTACCCAACTACAGTTTTTATGGAACTTCATGAACCCGCATATATAGCCAAAAAGATGTGAAATGAGGTGTTCCGAGAAGAGAGGGCGTTTCCTGCCCCATATGCGGCACCCAGCTTGAAAAAAAAAGAGCGACATCAAGAGAGAGAGAGAGAGAGAGTAATTTACTTTTGATATTAATACGTTTTCTTGAATGCGAATGTGTATTATTATTGTACACATTTGTTTAAAATACAGCAATACATATGATATTTATTGAATCAGAATAAGTGATTGACCAAGTGATTTACTTTTTGTGGTTCACCAGTATGTGATGAATAATTATGATCATTTACTTACAAATGTATTAGCCAATGTATTTACCGATAAAGGCCTTATTTTTTGACCACCATCGAATAAAATGTTTCATTTTGGGTTTTATATTGGCATCATCAAAATCCGGTGTTTGTGACGGTATGGCAATTCATGTGACGGAACCTCCCAAATCCACCTATTTCAAATAATGGTCATCTGTGCTTCATCCGAACATTCTTTTATTCCATTCACACAATAAACGTTTCAAATGCTGACGCGGATGTCCATTACCTGCTCCAATACTGATATAATTGGTTCCCATGGGCGACCGAGACTCCAGTGACAGGAATAATGTAATATGATCTACGAGCATTGGTGTAGACATTCTAAATATAATCATTGCGATGTGCTTCAAAGTAATCATGGGGGAAATGCGAGATTTATTCAGAAAAGTTTTATCGAAATTAGTATATGTGAAAAGAAGGTATTTGTTCACAAGTTCTGAACATTACTTCAAGCATGTGTTGTGTACGAACATACCATAAGGTTCGTACATAGGTATATCAAATATAATGTGTACGTATTCCTTCTTAAGATAAACTAGTTCAACCTTCAAAAATTTTACTTGGTATGTCCATCACTTTCGCAGTGTGCATCACGTGTACATTAAGAAATAGAGAAACCCCGAGGAACAGGGGGTTATTCAACATGGTCGAGGGCGGCAGCCCGAGGGGTTTCTCTATTTTAAACCATACAGAAAACTACTCAGCCGTGACCGGCAGGTGTTTAACCAACATACAGCATTGAATAAACACCTGAGAAAACAATGCAAGTATGGTTTAAACGTATAGTCATGATCATGTGCAATACATCAACAACTGTCCACAGGACGTTTTGTTCATGATTGTGATACAGAATTTCGGTAACCATAGCAACTTGTATTGTGTGATGTATTGATGTGGATTTCACTTCGTATGAAATACATACTTGCTTATATGTAGTCAGTACTGTCAACAAATATTATCATTGAAACATTAGTATTTAACACAATCAATTATTTTGTCAAAATGGACCGTGACATTTTAGCAGTGTACATTATACAGCGTACATACCAATGTATATTTTATCGTTCCATGACATACATATCACATGAATAATAGCCCTTTATTCTAGGGTATCTGTTTCTATCTGATGCCGCTTGCAAACACTATATGAAGTGCTGTTTAAACATATGTGTCCATGATACATTAAAGGATCCAGTGGCATGGTAGTTGTGGTGTTCAATATTGACTCTCACACAATGAAGGACCACACTGATTTGGGCTTTCGGATATGAAAGTTTGCGGTACTTATGCTTACAAGTTGTCCAAAGGCTAATGAAAATATCCGTAATTCTGTGTCATCCATCCACACAGGCATCAGATCGATTTTTCTCTTATAAGATAAACATACTCCTCGAAAACAAGATTCAATTCTTTACCAGGGTTCATTTTTATTTCCCCTAAAATTCACGATTTTGTGCATATATATCCAACAAGTCGAGCTGCATATTATCCAACATTTATAGTAGTAGCCACAGGCCTAAAGTAGTCATAGGCCTTCCAAGAAGACCTTGAAGTAGCAGTTTCACAAGCGACTATGATAACCGTTCAAGGTTGATGTCCTCTCAGACTAGGCATGAGAAAATATGACAGCTAGGTCCCAGAATTTTTTCTCGAGTAAATGTTACACTCCCGACTTGGTTTTGGAAATTAGTTAATATTGCATGATGCTTCAAGTGAAGTGGCTACGAGGATGGGAAAAAAATCTGACTGTCGGATTGCCAACGGCCCGAGCAGGGTTTGGATGGAATTTGAATCCAACAAGACGAGCCACGCGCCCTAATCGATACTCCTTCCCATTTTCACACCCAATACGGCCGAGATTACCCAATTCTTCCTATGGGAGTGTCCGCCAAAACAAATGATCCCTTCACGAGCGGGTAATGGCCTGGAATTGTTTTTGTGTCCCCCATTCTTTGTACGACCGAACCCAAGAGGAGTGCAACATAGACGATATATGTGTCCACATGTCTTGCATGATTACAAGGGTCACAACTTAGTCAATAAAGGCGGGGCAACCATCCCACAGAGTACGAGCCGTAGAGTACTTGGTCATCGACAGGACACAAGCAATAGGGTGGAATAATTTCTTGCATGGTGTGATTCGTCGTTCTAGTGGCGAATGATATTGCAAACAAGTTCAGAGCTAATGCACCGGGAAACACTGATTTTATGTCCTGGGATGCTCAAAGGACACCACTTAACGGCAGATTGGGGGTAGTGTACGTTAGTGAAACTGCGGGTGCGGGTCGTGTGTCAATTCCGCTTCCAGGTTAGGCTCATAAACCATGATAATTGCTTTTCCATTGAGCAACAGTACTCTTTTGTTTGAACTGCATGGCGGCTGCAATCGCTCGTGGGATTATTTGACCAGGGAGTCGTGTGTACAATAATATCGCATCCCATAAAACATCACCAAAGACTGGCGCTCGTTATATAATCACTGTGTATTCTATTCCTTTCAGTTAAATTTTGAGCAATATATTTTTAACTACTTTAGTGTCTTATAACTACCTAGTTTATTTTATTTTGTGTCTGTAATTGTCAAGCGCATAGAAAAAAAATTGTGCGCCCAAATGAAAAAAGTAATAATAATTATTAAATGTTTATCCCATTCCCTTTAAATTACACTTGGGTATCTAAAATCCTTGTTGGTAGACGTATGTATGTCAGGATACGACTTCGAGTGATGTTTTATGCATGGATCAAGTTCCTGCATGTATATTTTCTGTGGTTGTCATCCCGTTAGTTAATAATTAATTTATCATAGTGTTTGACTCATACCTACCGGGGGAGCTGCATTAAGGACGTGTTGCCATTGTTGTTTTTGTAAATTGTGACATATGGTGCAGAGACGTCGCTATGATGAATTGATAGTCCCAGAGCGTATGTAAGCTTCGCTGAAGAGCACGAGCCTCTATGACAATCCCGGGCTGCCTTCTACTGAAGGTTCCATGGATACCGAGTGTTCCCTGTGAGCGAAGGCATCACTCACTCGCCAATCACCAGGCCACTCGAAGACATTGATTAATGAATGTCAGAAGGCCAAACTTGTGTCAAACAATCTTGGAATTTAGTACATGTAGTGAAACTGGAGACATACATCTACCCATGGGGAGGAGACAATCACTCGTTACTCCATTGCAACGAGTGGATTAATATTGCAACTAACTTCCAGGATTATTTACAGAAATATATATACAACCATTACAGAGTGAAGGCCATTGGTGTCATGTCCGTAGCGTCCTGACACATTGACGGAAAAAAATTCAAAGCACCACGACAATGTTGGTGTGAGGAACTGCATCAGGCGTTTAAACAATATTCCTTGAGATGCAGAGTAATTACTGGGGCTAAACCCGCACCATGCAATCGACAATGCCCGCCAGATGAATTATCGGTTTCTCCTTTCTGCATTTGCATTAGGTACTAAAATGTCTTTCCTTACACTTTCCTGCCCGGCAAGAATGGCTGTCGGTGATACTTACTGATGATTGCTAACAACAACTGTAATAAAAAATATACAATCAGTGCAAAAAAGATGGCGTGTGACTGGTACACATTGTCAAAAGGAATGAATACGCTCATTAGTTTGGCGCTAACGGGTAGCCTAAAACACAAGGAGGTGATTGTTTCGTTAGAAAACTGGGTGAATTGAATTTTTACAACAATTACGTGGCACAGACTTCCCTAATTGGTGGTGTGTGATTGCTAGAATCCTCGTGCAGGAAATTCTAATTTTCCATGTACAGAAACACGATTTGATAATTTGTGAGTAATTAAATCCTTCAACCGGATAAAGACATAATTGACTGAAGTTGTTACAACAAGTAACTAGAGGCTGCAATTTTATGTAATTTTCCCTGGTCGTAATAAAGGCGACTGTCAAATGCATTCGCCAATGTGGTTCTCAATTTCGCTCGGATTCCTTTCACTGAGGTGACGTGCATGAATGTAAGAATCAATCTATTACCACCAATAGTCAGATTTTGATGATGCCATTTTTTTTATATACGCCTCATACGAAACCAGTATTATATAAAGCGAACCATACAGCCTGGCAATCATGATTGTGGAAAAATTATCAATCAATAATGATAAAACCGAAGCAGACATAAATGGGTCCCATATATTCGTTGGTTCAGTGAAAACGGAGGATATTCCACTCATAGAAATCATATCTTACATTCGAGACTCATGATCATGTCTGTAATTTCTTTGTCACGAGTAAATCCATTCAATATTTTAGCATTATCATAGCCGAGCATTACTTCAAGACATCACCACCAAATTTGGACCTTCACATGTGTCTGCACACGATTTGAAGATAATTACTATCTTTGGTCAACCGTTTTGTCTGTCGTTTCGCTTAGGATTGGCCGTATCATTGGTATCATATTACTGTAACACTCGATGATGATGGGTTATGAAACGATAGGTTCAGAGTCGTTTACATATTACGTTATTCAGTACTTTATTCGGCCATCTGCTGGGATGACTCGAAGAATTATCAAGAAATCAGTCGTTTTAAGACTACTTCACCGCTGTTCAATTTGCAGTGAACTTGGTAACACTGAAGGAGAATAAACAGCTACCACACACATACAAGTGTTTCACAATGGATATACATCGCCGATAACTGCCTAAAACCTATAAAATGTGTTGCCAATTTAGTGAATATTGCCTAGTGGGCCTACAAATCATTCACTCAACCAGAGCATTAATCTCGTAACTTTTCTCGAAACAAAATCAGAAGAAATACATAACAGCATGCATTCAAGTATACAATATCTCGTTGTAAAGCCACACCTCAATAAGAGCCAGTACGAACAAAATCCTCTGAACAACAATTACTGTCACATAAAATGTGGTTTCTAAAAAGTATCCAATTTGCAGAAGTATTTTGCAAACTGGAAGTACTTTGATCATCTTCTGCCATGCACCTTTTATACAAATGATGACTTCTGGCGTTATGTATATATAAGCATTTAGCTGATGGAATCCCACTAGCTTCCATAAATAATACATATTTATCTCACAGAAGTGAATCTAATCCTCATCACTCAGACTCTTATTGGTAATACACTTTACTTGGGTGTTTGAACACAATCTGAATACCCTGATAGAAGTGTTATGCAACAACTTGTCACTCGTTTATTTCACTTTTGCACGTGTGACCTTTGAGGAAACATGTGATATATTTATGTTCGGTAGAGTAGTCTATGACAAAACCATATTCACATAGGGACGTACGATAATACAATCCAGTAATAATAATCATATAATCACGCCATAGGGAATTAAGACAGTACTGTTGAAATACACTCTCAAAATTACTTTCTGCATGTGTACTTTTTTTAGGTTACCGGACCTATGGTCCGATAACCTATTGGCATGGCGTTGCGTCCGTCGTCCATCCGTCCGTCGTCCGTCCGTTCACATTTTTATCTTTAAAGTATATGGTCCGATCTTCCTGAAATTATGCGCAAAGCTACCTAAATATATTTCCAGGAAAGGTTTTTTTTTAGTTATCTGATTTCCGCATTTTTTTTTCAAAATGGCGGCCATTTTCAACGAAAAATGCCTGATTTTGGACTCTGGCGGCCATTCTCTCAAAATCTGTTCAGTAACTTTTTTCTTTTTGATGCATAACACTCCTCATATGTGCTCCTATGATGTCTATAAATTTCGTTGCGCTTGAATTGCTCGAAGTGGGCCATTTTGGCCCAAACTCGGCCCAAATTTAACTTTCACATGTTAAATTCTCCTATGCTTTATAATGGGACACATTATGCCTAATATCTCACTTAATATTGAGATTAGAGACTAGGAATCAATTGTGGACATATAGGAAATGATATATGCTGAATATTCTCGTGATCTTGAATTTGACCTCTGACCTCAGTCTCAAGGTCAGAACGTCCGTTTTCATTGAAAAATGACCAATTTTGGACTTTGACGGTCGTTTTCTCAAAATCTGCTCAGTAACTTTTGTTATTGTTGATACATAACACTCCCCATATGTACCCCTGTGACATGTATAAATTTCGTTGCCCTTGAATCGCTCGAAGTGGTCTATTTTGGGCCCAAACTCGACCCAAATGGGACTTTCCCATGTTAAATTATCCTATGGTTTATAATGGGACACATTAAGCCTAATATCTCACTTAATATTGAGATTAGAGACTAGGAATCAATTGTGGACATATAGGAAATGATATATGCTGAATATTATCGTGACCTTGAATTTGACCTCTGACCTCGATTTCAAGGTCAGAGCACAAAATGTCTAATATCTTGCTTATTATCGACTTTACAGCTTAGGAATCAATTGTGGACATATAGGAAATGATAAATGCTGAATATTCTGATGACCTTGAATTGACCTTTGACCTCATTTTCAAGGTCACAGGACAAAATAGCTAATATCTCACTTATTATCGATTTTACAGCTTAGGGATCAATTGTGGACATATAGGGAATGATATATGCTGAATATTCTCGTGACCTTGAATTTGACCTCTGACCTCGGTTTCAAGGTCACAGCACAAAAAGGCTAATATCTCGCTTATTGTCAATTTTACAGCCTAGGAATCAATTGTGGACATATAGAAAATGATATATGCCGAATATTCTGATGACCTTGGGTTTGACCTCTGACTTCAGTTTCAAGGTCAGAGCACAAAATGGCTAATATCTCGCCTAATATTGACTTTACAGCTAGTAATCAATTGTGGACATATAGGAAATGATATATGCCGAATATTCTAATGACCTTGAATTTGACCTTTGACCTCATTTTCAGGGTCACAGGAAAAGTGGCTAATATCTCGCTTCTTATCGACTTTACAGCTTAGGAATCAATTACGAACATATAGGAAATGATATATGCAGATTATTGCCATGACATTGAATTTGAACTTTGACCTCATTTTCAGGATCACAGGACAAAATGGCTAATATCTCGCTTTTTATCGACTCTACAGCTTAGCACTCAATTGTGAACATATAGAAAATGATACATTCTGAACATTGGCATGACCTTGAACTTAACCTTTGACCTCATTTTCAAGGTCGCAGGAGAAAATGGCTAATATCTCGCTTATTATTGACTTTACAGTTTAGGAATCAATTATGAACATATAGGAAATGATATATGCTGAACATTGCTATGACCTTGAATTTGACCTTGACCTCATTTTCAAGGTCAGAGAACGAACTGGCTAATATCTCGCTTTTTATCGACTTTACAGCTTAGCAATCAATTGTGAACATAAAGAAAATGATATATTCTGAACATTGTCATGACCTAGAACTTCAACTTTGACCTAATTTTCAAGGTCACAGGACAAAATGACTAATAGCTCACTTATCGACTTTACAGCTTAGGAATCAATCATGAACATATAGGAAAGGATATATGCTGAATATTGAATACTGAATATTGAATATTGAATGAATATTGAATATGCTGAATATTGAATATGCTGAATATTGAATACTGAATATATGCTGAATATCGACCTTTGACCTCATTTTCAAGGTCACAGGACATAATCGCTAATATCTCGCTTATTATTGACTTTACAGCTTAGGAATCAATTGTGGACATACTAGAAATGACATATGCCGAATATTATCGTGTCCTTGAATTGAACAATGACCTTATTTTCAATGTCACGGGACAAAATACTAATATCTAAAATATATATTGTCCGGTAACCTTTCGTAGCCCTTGGGCTAATTTTTTCTTGATATTGTCATTTCTGTGTTCGTTCAAATATTTTCTCACATAATTCCATGTTGATCATTGATCTTTTATTCTAGAATAGTTATTTCCCTTTCAGATATTCGAGTTTTGTTATGCACTCAATTCAACAGATTATTTTCCAGAAGATGACATAATTAATAATACGAATTATGTAATTAATCAGTAAATAGTCTTCGCATTTGACTGCTGTTTCAATTTGACTGCTTTTTCCTACATACGTAATGGTTGGTGTATTTACATGAATGTCCACTGCACAAATTCCCAAATGTGACACTGTATGTTTCCAGTTGATACCTTGAGACGTACACATAGGTGACCTCCACAAACAACCTCAACAACAACCGCACACAGCAGTAATCCAATTGATGAGAATAGATTGAAATAACAATTAGTGCAAATTTGGTTCAGGTGGTGTCGGATGAAGTGGAATTGTTTTTCGAATTATCTTGACCTTTTCGGGAATATGTTCGGCAGAAATGGTCCTGGGAAGCAGTATATTTGTACTCTGCCATATACAATAGTATTTCAAGTACCTTTTGGGCTACTAGCAAAGGTCCACGCAGTCACCATGCTTTCGAAAATAAATACATTCGATTGACCTCGTCATTGATGAACGAGTTATCTGTTCACTCACAGTGACCCCTCGGTATCCATGCAGCCTGCTGCAGTTGAAAACAGCCCTGGTTTCGTCATGGAGTGTCGTGGTCTTGAACAAAGGTGGCATTCCCAGTAGGACTATCAAGCCGTGTGGTCATGGCGACATCTTTCATTTTTAGATTACTATATACGAAAGCAACAGTGTCTCGGCGTCCTCGATTCAACTACCCTGGCATCAGAATGCATGGTAACTGTGTGAACCCCAACAAGAAGGCAAAATTTAGGCCTAACTTTGAGTAATGTCTTTACTTTTATGTGTGTGTGTAGCCATAGCTAGTTATTCGCTGCCGAGGCGTGTAAAAGATGAACAACCTGCAAGAACATGACATCCTGACCTATTCACACCATTCTATGTCAATTTCAAAGGTGGAATCGATGCTGTCATGTAGGTATCGTTTCTGCGTATCAAAGATAATTATATTCTGAGAAGATTTCTAAGACGAATCGCCTCACGCGATAAACGATAGTACTTGAAATGGGAAGCAATTGTCGAGGATTAAACCGTTACTTAACGTCATTCAATCAATAATTTTGCTTGTAGCGTTTGCATTAAACATGATAAATATTCCTCTCATGACGATTTCTGCCCGGCAGGAATGGCTGTTGGTGGTACTTACAGCTGATGGCTGACAGCATCCATAGTAAAAATATGCAGTCGGTGTTGGAAAGGATATGCTTCGCATATTGTCAAACATAGTTATTATGCTTATTGGCTTCGTCACAGGATTGCCATCAAACCTGGACACCGGAAAACAAGTTCCAAGTTCCGCGTTTAAACTTCCAAGAAGTCAGTATATTTCTGCATCGGGAGTCCCTTACTTCTTAAATCACTGTCTTGTGCCACCTTCAGTGTTACAATGTCAAAAACCTTCCAAGCTGACGCCTGGTACGCGCTCAGAGTGGCACGCGTGTGGATTTGGGATAGTTTGCCGAATCGGCTGTGTTTTGCGTTCAATTCTATTGATTTCAAATGTATTTATGTCATCATTTTATACTTTTACATTCACGAAATGAACTACAATTGATGGGAAAAGTGAAACAAAGGAGAATAAGAATAATACTTTTAAAATTGCATTATGACAGGAATGAAATAGAATCGGTTCTTTTCCGCTTCTTTTCTCAAATAACTGTTCAGGCATCACCTACGAACTAAACTGTTGATGACTGAACAAATATTTTATAAAAGAAGTTGATATTTATCGTTTATCCAAACGTGTAGACTGTAGCGGTGCGCTTTCAAACTGACATGATCCCCTGTCTGTGCAACTTTGTGTATGTCCCATGAGGTAGTCTCCGGCAATGATCATAGAGCTCTGGAAAAAGCGTGGCATGTGCAGAAATACTGAACACTGACGACACCTGCTCTTGGAATTTCAAACGAGTGTCCCCATAAAACATACGGAGGTGATAGTTTCGTTGCGCACTTGCAACGATTACAGTGCGAAGTTGTGTAATTTGGTGGTGTGCTAGAACTTAAGCAGAAAGTTCAAATTTGAGGCATGATTGGGTACTCATGGGTAATTATGTCCATCGAGCAGGGTAAAGATACCCTTGGGTGAAATTCAAACCACAAACGACCCGTATTTATCGGCTGTGGTCGATGAATTATCTGTAATTTGCCATGAACCTAATGGAGGTGGCTTTCAAATTCATTCCCTGGCCTGGCCATCAATTTCGCTCGGATTCCCTTCACTACCCGTGTCGACGTATTACACCACATATTCGGTACTTATATATCTGTAAAATGATCCATTCCAGTCTGACATTCATGATTGTAGGAAACCCACCAATCAATAATGTAAATATCGAAGCAGACAAAATTATGGATCTCGTATAGTTATTGGTTAAGTGAAATAAAAAAGAGGAGATTTCACTCATAGAAATTATTTCTTGCATTCGAGACTCGTGTCTGTGCTTTCGTCATTGCACCAATATTAAACCAATATCACAGCATGTCACCGTTTCAGGAATTCACTACCAAAATTGGACTTCTACTTGTTTTTTACTCACTTTTTACTAATAATTCTCCCATTCATTCTCTTTGTTGTTTGACATCGTAATAGCTGAAACACTGTGTTACATTAAATCTTTGTTGACGATTGAATTATCCCATAAGTCAGATCAACTCACGTTACATTCCCTCACTTAGTTATACATTTGGCCATTCCTCAGGATAGTCTTGACCCAGTCACCATAAATTTCCAAGAAATGTGTTGTTTTTATGTGTACTGTGCCGCTGTTTAATTACGGTGAAGTTACGATCCTTATACGAGGATGAATAACCCCGTTAACATAACTAAACTGATTGATATGTTCTCTGAATAGCCTTAAATTAAATATGTGATATCTCAAGGACACCTCTGAGCCACTGGACTACACGTGAAGTACATCGTTCCGAGTCATCGTTCCGAAACAGGTCAACACGCTCATGCCCCATGACGCTTCCACGGGAAGACCTGCAATATGGGGTATTTTTTAGTTTTCCTTTGATATGACATGGCAATCTGGTTACAATCGTGATCACCGGCAATAATTCCTCTTATTCCAATGGATCAAACTCACACAACTGTATATCACAGGAAAATTCATATAAATTCATGGATACAGCAAAGCCTCTATTCACCATGAAAATGGTGCCAGAAAAATGTACACGTTTTAGTGCCATAAAACTATATCATTTATAAGAAAGCTTTTTTTTTCATGGTTTTCAGTGAACCCTTGTAAGTTACACACTTGGATATTTTATCAGAAGTGACAATTCCTGTGTTCTGTCCGAGGTCAATGCTCGAAGGTGTTCACCCATGATTTGATGGTCGTGGCACATATTGGCCCATCGCAGTCAATGCACGGGCCCTAACCGTCAAGGTCAGCTAGGTGTATTAATGGTCTAAAATATCATGGTCGTCTGCAAACGGCCATCAATCAGCCATGTCAATGGGAATACTAATGGGTAGTTCAGTCGATCATAACCACAGAATAGTAGTGCTTCTTATCACTTATCTGTAACCTTTTATCCATTCAAGTACTGTATTTTGTGATGTTTAATGTGCAAGTTTTCCAACTGACAAGCGAATTGATCATCAACAAATACCGACAGTGAATTCACTAAACGGCCTGTGAAAAAAATGATAATAAATCATCACCTCACCAGTAACATTGATGAAATCCTAAACGGATATACTGATGTGCCAGAGTCTGTACCCGTCTATTGAATTATAGTTTGAATGTGTTTCATATTGATATACAATACTTATATACTGTAATTGTCCTGTATTGTCGGAAGTTTCGAAAATATTATGCTGGTATGACAAAGTAGTATAAGTGACAAATATTATTTATTGGTCACTGGTTACAATGACCAATAAATAACTTATATGAGGCACTTCTGTATTATAGTAAATATGAAATATGTATCCAAGTTAGTGATAGCGTAAACACGATAGTCGATGAATCATTGCAAAACGACTCTCATTGTGGTAAATGTGATAGCTCAATATTTACACAATTGCGAGTGTTTTACTGTTTGGGAGAGGCCGTGCTTTCTCTACAAACTCTTAGAACTTGGTACTAGTAGTATTTAGAAAATGCTTGATTCATATATAGTGTGTTTCAAAACATAACAGATGTTCTGAAAGCAGCAGTGGATGTATTTGGGAATTGAATTGATGTGTATAACTAGTGGTCATTTGTGCCTCATTTGACCATCCTTCTATTTTATTCACACAATGAGCGTTTCAGTGCTGACGCGGGTGTCCATTACCTGCTGAACAATACTTCAAGCATTTGTTGTGTACAACATATCATAAGGTTCGTACATATAGGTATATCAAATATAATGTGTATGTATTTCTTCATAAGATGAACTAGTTCAACCATAAAACTTATTGAATGAAGCTTGAATGAAATACATATATGCATATATGTACTCAGTACTGTCAACAAATATTATCATTGAAACATTAGTATTCAACATAATCAATTGTTTTGTCAAAATGGACTGTAACATTTTAGCAGTGTACATTATACAGTGTATATGCCAATGTACATCTCTGAATATTTATTATGGATATCACATGAATAATAGCTGGGATATCTGTTTCTATCTGATGCCGCTTGCAAACACTATATGGAGTGCTGTTTAAACCTATGTGTCCATGATACATTTAAGGATCCAGTGGCATGGTTGTTGTGGTGTTCCAATATTGACTCTCACAGAATGAAGGACCGCACCGATTTGGGCTTTTGCATATGAAAGTTCACGATACTTATGCCTACAAGTTGTCCAAAGGCAAATAGAAATATCCGTAATTCTGTGTCATCCATTCACACCGACATCAAATCGATATTTCTCCTTACTCCTCCTCGAAAACATGATTCAATTCTTTACCAGGGTTCATTTTCATTTCCCCTAAAATTCACGATTTTGTGCATATATATCCGACAAGTCGAGCTGCATATTATCCAACATTTAAAGTAGTAGCCATAGGCCTAAAGTAGTCATAGGCCTTCCAGGAAGACCTTGAAGTAGCAGGAAGACATTGAAGTTCCAAGACCTCGAACTTGGCATGAGAAAATATGAAAGCTAGGTCCCAGAATTTCTTTCTCGAGTAAATGTTCCACTTCCGACTTGGTTTTGGAAATTAGTTAATATTGCATGATGCTTCAAGTGAAGTGGCTACGAGGATGGGACAAAAATCTGACTGTCGGATTGCCAACGGCCCGAGAAGGGTTTGGATGGAATTTGAACCCAACAAAATGAGCCACGCGCCCTAATCGATACTCCTTCCCATTCTCACACCCAATACGGCCGACGTTACCCAATTCTTCCAATGGGAGTGTCCGCCGAAATGCATGATCCCTTCACGAGCGGGTAATGGCCTGGAATTGTTTTTGTGTCCCTCATGCTTTGTACAAGCGACCCAAGAGGAGTGTCACATAGACGATATATGTGTCCACATGTCTTGCATGATTACAAGGGTCACAACTTGGTCAATAAAGGCGGGGCAACCATCCCACAGAGTACGAGCCGCAGAGTACATGGTCATCGACAGGACACAAGCAATAGGGTGGAATAATTTCCTGCATGATGTGATTTGTCGTTCTAGTGGCGAATGATATTGCAAACAAGTTCAGAGCTAATGCACCGGGAAACACTGATTTTATGTCCTGGGATGCTCAAAGGACACCACTTAACGGCAGATTGGGGTAGTGTAGGTCAGTGAAACTGCGGGTTAGGCTCATAAACCATGATATTGCTTTTCCACTGAGCAACAGTACTCTTTTGTTTGAACTGCATGGCGGCTGCAATCGCTCGTGGGATTATTTGACCAGGGAGTCCTGTGTACAATAATATCGCATCGCATAAAACATCACCAAAGACTGGCGCTCGTTATATAATCAAAGTGTATTGTATTCCTTTCAATTAAATTTTGAGCAATATATTTTTAACTACTTTAGTGTCTTATAACCACCTAATTTATTTTATTTTGTGTCTGTAATTGTCAAGCGCATAGAAAAAAAATTGTGTGCCCAAATGAAAAAAGTAATAATAATTAATAAATGTATATCCCATTCCCTTTAAATTACACTTGGGTATCTAAAATCCTTGTTGGTAGACGTATGTATGTCAGGATACGACTTCGAGTGATGTTTTATGCATGGATCAGGTTCTTGTATGTATATTATCTGTGGTTGTCATCCCGTTAGTAACTGTTAATAAATAATTTATCATAGTGTTTGACTCATACCTACCGGGGAGCTGCATTAAGGACGTGTTGTAATTGTTGTTTTTGTAAATTGTGACATATGGTGCAGAGACGTCGCTATGACAAATTGATAGTCCAGGGCGTATGTAAGCTTCGCTGAAGAACACGAGACTCTATGACGAACCTGGGCTGCCTTCTTCTGAAGCAGGTTCCGTGGATACCGAGTGTTCCCTGTGATTGAAGGCATCACTCACTCGCCAATTACCACGCCACCCGGAGACATTGATTAATGAATGTCAGAAGGCCAAACTTGCGCTTAACTACAATTTTTGGTGTCTTGGAATTTAGTGAAACTGGAGACATACATCTACCCATGGGGAGGAAATAATCACTCGTTGTTCCATTGCATGAATTGCATGAAGATAAATTGCCATCATGAATCAAACTTTCAGGCATATTAACTGAAATATATATATCCATTACAGAGTGAAGGCCATTGGTGTCATGTCCGTAACGTCCTGACATGATGACGGAAATAATTCAAAGCACCGCGAGAATTTTGGTGTGAGGAAATACATCAGACATTTAAACAATATTCCTTGAGATGACTCCAGTTGCCAGACAACGAACCTAGAAATTGTTGAAACAGCAAGGTTTTTCTATTGATTTGCATTCATACGTGTCTCCAGGAGATTTTGAGCTTTGTTGGCACTGCGCCAACTTTGGGGAATTTTTTTTTATTCGTTAATTAGCATACTAACCGCCAGATATGGAAAATTAGCATAACCAAAATATAACTTTTTTAGTAATAGGCCTAAAATCAAGTGTGATAGCACTTTTCTACACAAGTCTGACCCTAGGAATTCATTTCTGGTGATTTTTTTGTGATCCAAGGTCAAGGTCACCGTATAAGGTCAAGGTCAGTTTTCACACAAAATTGTCAAAATTCCCGGTTTTAGGGGATATGGACATTCATCCACACCAGTTGATTTTTTTTCACTGCTGTGTGTAGTTCGCATTGTTGGAATGACTATTGTTACCTGTAATGGTGCATTGATTACTTATGTGTGATCAATCATTGAGTAATGTTCACTTTGAACAAAGTCGAACGGAAGTTTCCTACCAAATTTCAGACATCTATCGCAAAATTTGAAACAGTTGGCATTTTTCCCAATGTTAATTTTAGCTCCATCACTGAATTCATTGGTTCGCCTACAACTTTGTGTATTTCCTTGCTTTTGTACAAAATCAGTATGTTTGTGTAGGATGGGTAGGTTGTCAATTTTTGTTATAGAGGTCGGAGATTCGTTGAAAAAAAGTGCCATTTGACTGCCCGATGAAGCATGCCAAGTTACATTATAATACAATACCGTCAAGCATCTCAAAAATATCTGCCAAAAAACGATGTAAATGAGTTAGAATAAATATCAGAGTACATCGTTTTGTAAACATACGTTGCTTCAAATTTACAACATTCATGTGATGACATCAAAACAGTGCAACTGTCAGTAATATATATATAATCAATTCATTACCCACCAAGCATTCACTACATTTATATTCCAAATATATTCCATATTCATATAACTATATTCTTTGAACGCATTTTGTCAGCTGCCGACCATAGCAGCATATGGAGATGAGCACAGCACCCATGAAGAGACAAGTTGTCATATGTCCGTGGTTGAGAGACTTGTGTCATTGAAGTATCAATCCGTTACCCATATGACACCTGCAAAACAACTGCTGTCCAACAACAGCTTCTGTTGCACTGTCCTCATCTAGCATGTTCGGAGCCTTCAGCTTCTTCAGGAATGAAACCTTGCTTTGGTAAATGGATACTACACAATATCACAACAAGTCGCATGGGCACAAACAGCTGGGAGCAGAGCCTCTCTCCAAAGTTGGCATAATTATGTGACGTTGGCATCGATGTGACATTGGCATCGAGTCCGTTCCTACTTCTTCATCGGAACAGCAACTCTGTAGATGACATCACACACGTCCAATAACTAGAAGCACTGAAATATCAGTGTAGTTGCTGAGAACTCTGACCACCTGACAGAGAGGATCAACGGCTTGAGACACCTGCTTCATCATGCAAGAAGATGCCCAGCTTTGGAGAAAGGTGACTCTCATAATTGTTCGACATTACAGGTGAGGATAATGCAACAGAAGCAACATCGGACCAGTTAGGGAGCACGTTTTTGCAGTGCCGTATTGACAACCGATTGATAACTCAACAAATAAAAAAAATTGTGATAATCTGCATGTCAAGAGAAGGGAAAACTGATAAGGGTTGTGTCACTAACTCGGCCAGACAAGAACTTGTACCTTCATAGGCGTCCTACTCATCTATGCTGCTATGCTAGGCACTTGAAATTGTGTCATCTGGATGTCAGCATAAAAGATTATATTTGGGAAATGGAAGACGAGATTTCATCTCGTTGTATCAACAGAGGCCCATATGGACCATAATGTTAAGGACATGCACATATTGCATATATGCACAGTGAACCGGTTCGTGATGTTCGCTTTTACGTTGTCCGTAAAAGAGAAGATGGTAGTGAACAGTAATGATGAGCAATCGATCAAGCAGTAATGGACATGAACTTATGAGTACACAATATAGTCAGATTATATCGTTTGGGTGCACCAAATAATGACGAGAATCATTGCAGACTACGAACAGCAACTCTGTAGATCACATCAATGCCACATGTCAAGCCAACGTCACGTTGAAGGCTATTTGAATATTGGTCAACGATATATTGCACATCAGTAATTAATGAACCATCTTAAAGTTAATTCAAAACGCATTCATGTAGTAGTGTTACATAAACACAGAAGTGAATCAGTGAAATCAAGAAATGCAAAAGAATAGCCCTGTCCCCTTAAACCAGAAGATTTGACAATTTTGTGTGAAAACTGACCTTGATCTTGATCTTATGTGGTCACATTGACTTTGGATCACAAAAGTTTCACCAGAAATGAATTCATTGGGTCAGGCCTGTATAGAAAAGTGCTATCACACTTGATTCTAGGCCTATGATTAAAAAGTTATATTTTGATTGTGCTAATTATCCTTATTTGGGGGTTAGTATGCTAATTCACGAATAAAAAAAATTCCCCAAAGTTGGCGCAGTGCCAACAAAGCTCATAATCTCCTGGAGACATATATGAATGCATATCAATAAAAAAACCTTGCTGTTTCAACAATTTCTAGGTTCACTGTGGAAAGGATACAACCCGCAACTCGACTGTAAATACTGGGGCTAAAACCGCACCATTCAATCGACAATGCCCACTAAATGAATTAACGGTTTCTCCCCATTGCATTTGCATTAAATATTAAAACTTCTTTCTTTACACTTTCCTGACCGGCAAGAATGGCTGTCGGTGATACTTATTTCTCTCACTTCGTATGTGCCTGATATAACTTTCTGTCCCCGGACTATGAGATTGGATAACGGACCCTGTTTTGTTCGCTGAAAATACTCAATGCTGGGTATTGATTCCACGTCTATTAATTACTGCTGATTGCTAACAACAACTGTATTGAAAAAAATATACAATCAGCGCAAAAAAACTGCTGGTACACGTTGTCAAATAGAATGAATATGCTCATTAGTTTCGCGCTAATGGGTAGCCATAAAACACAAGGAGGTGATTGTTTCATTAGAAAACTCGATAAATTGGACTTTTACAACAATTATGTGGCGCAGACTTCCCTAATTGGTGGTGTGTGGTTGCTAGAATCTTCGTGCAGGAAATTCTAATATTCCATGTACAGAAACACGATTCGATAATTTATAAATAATTAAATCCTTCAAGCGCATAAAGACATAACTGACTGAAATTATAACCACAAATAACTAGAGGCTGCATGTAATTTGCCCTGTTCGTAATGAAGGCGACTATCAAATTCATTCCCCGATGTGGTTTTCAATTTCGCTCGGATTCTACAGGTGTGCCTGTATTATATACGCCTCATGCGACACTGGCATCTATAAAGTATGGTGTACGACGTCGGCCATTTCTAGATCTCGTGTTCTCGCCTTAAAGAGTAGGGCGAAAACACGAAGCGAAAACGCGAAAGTAATAAGCGAAAAGACGAAGCTATGAAGCAAAAACCCAAAAAAAAGAAGCAATAACTCAAAACTCAATCTCGTAATAATGAAAATACGAAGCGAAATAACGCCGCCGTCGTACACCATAAGCCTGGCAATCATGGTTGTGGAAAATCCGCCGTCGTACACCATACCAAAGCGACCCATACAGCCTGGCAATCATGATTGTGGAAAATATACCAATCAATAATGAAAAAACCGAATCAGACATAAATGGGTCCCATATATTTGTTGGTTCAGTGAAAACGGAGGATATTCCACTCAAAGAAATCATATCTTGCATTTGAGACTAATGATCATGTTTGTAATTTCTTTGTCACGAGTATTCCATTCAATGTTATAGCATATTCATAGCCTAGCATCATTTCAAGACTTCACCGAGAAGGCTGGAGATTCACATGTGTCTGCAGCACCATTTAAAGATAATTTCTACCGTGGGTCATCCGTTTGGTCTGTCGTTTCGCTTCGGAGTGGCCGTATCATTGGTATATCACTGTAACACTCGATGATGATGGGTTATGAAACGATAGGTTCAGAGTCACTTACATTAGGTTATTTAGTATTTTATTCGGCCATCTCCTGGGATGACTTGAAGAATTATCAAGAAATCAGTCGTTTTAAGACTACTTCACTGCTGTTCATTTTGCAGTGAACTTAGTAACACTGAAGGAGAATAAACAGCTACCACACACATACAAGTGCATCACAATGAATACACATCGCAAATAACTGCCTAACACCTATAAAATGTCCCAAAGTGTGGCTATGACTTTGTGTTGCCAATTTAGTTTATATTGCATAGTGGACCTACAAATCATTCACTCAACCAGGGCATCATTGATCTCGTAACTTTTCTCGAAACAAAATCAGAAGAAATACATAAAATCATGCATTCAAATATACAATATCTCATTGTGAAGCGACAGCTTAATAAGAGCCAGTATGAACAGAAAATATATCATAAATCCTCTGAACAACAATTACTGTCACATAAAATGTGGTTTCTAAAAAGTACACTATTTGCAAAAGAATTGGCAAACTGGAAGTACATTGATCATCTTGTCATGCAACTTTCGTACAAATGATTATGTATATATAAGGCGTTATGTATATATAAGCATTTAGCTGATGGAGTCCCACTAACTTGCATGAATAATACATATTTATCTCACAGAAGTGAATGTAATCCTCATCACTCAGACTCTTATTGGTAATACACTTTACTTGGGTGTTTGAACACAATCTGAATACCCTGATGGAATGTTATGCAACAACTTGTCACTCATTTATTTCACTTTTGCACGTGTGACCTTTGAGGAAACATGTGATTTATGTTCGGCTATAGTAGTCTATGACAAAACCATATTCACATAGGGACCTACGATAATACAATCCAGTAATAATAATCATATAATCACGCCATAGGGAATTAAGACAGTACTGTTGAAATACACAATACACAACTCTCAAAATTACTTTCTGCATGTGAACTTTTTTCTTGATATTGTCATTTCTGTGTTCGTTCAAATTTTTTCTTACATAATTCAATGTTGATCATTGATCCTTCATTTTAGAATAGTTATTTACCTTTCAGATATTCGAGTTTTGTTATGCACTCAATTCAACAGATTATTTTCCAGAAGATGACATAATTAATAATACGAATTATGTAATTAATCAGTAAATAGTCTTCGCATTTGACTGCTGTTTGAATTTGACTGCTATTTCCTAGGTAATATTTGGTGTATTCACATGAATGTCAACTGCACAAATTCCCAAATGTGACACTGTATGTTTCCAGCTGATACCTTGAGACGTACACATAGGTGACTTCCACGAAGAACCTGAACAACAACCGCACACAGCAGTAATCCAATTGACGAGAATAGATTGAAATAACAATTAGTGCAAATTAGGTTCAGGTGGTGTCGGATGAAGTGGAATTGTTTCTCGAATTATCTTGACCTTTTCGGGAATATGTTCGGCAGAAATGGTCCTGGGAAGCAGTATATATGCACTCTGCCATATACAATAGTATTTCAAGTACCTTTTGGGCTACTAGCAAAGGTCCACGCAGTCACCATGCTTTCGAAAATAATTACATACGATTGACCTCGTCATTGATGAACGAGTTAATTGTTCACTCACTGTGACCCCTTGGTATCCATACAGCCTGCTGCAGTTGAAAACAGCCCTGGTTTCGTCAAAGGTGGAACATTCGTCAAAGGTGGAACGTTTCGTCAAATGTGAACAAAGGTGGTATCCCAGTAAGACTATCAAGCCGTGTGGTCATGGCGACATCTTTCATTTTTACATTACTTAAAAGTAATCAGTGTTTTGGCGTCCTCGATTCAACTACCCTGGCATCCGAATGCATGGTAACTGTGTGAACCCCAACACGAAGGCAGAATTTAGGCCTATCTTTGAGTAATGTCTTGACCTTTATGTGTGTGCGTGTAGCCATAGCTAGTTATTCGCTGCCGAGGCGTGTAAAAGATAAACAACCTGCATGAACATGACATCCTGACCTATTCACACCATTCTATGCCAATTTCAAAGGAGGAATCGATGCTGTCATGTAGGTATTGTTCCTGCGTATCGAAGATAATTATATTCTGAGAAGATTTCTAAGACGAATGGCCTCAGGCGATAAACGAAGTACTTGAGATGGGAAGCAATTGTCGAGGATTAAACCGTTACTTAACGCCATTCAATCAATAATTTTGCTTGTTGCGTTTGCATTAAACATGATAAATATTCCTCTCAGGACGATTTCTGCCCGGCAGGAATGGCTGTTGGTATACTTACGGCTGATGGCTGACAGCATCCATATTAAAAAAAAATATGCAGTCGGTGTTGGAAAGGATATTCTTCGCATATTGTCAAACATTGGCTTAGTCACAGGATTGCCATCAAACCTGGACACCGGAAAACAAGTTCCAAGTTCCGCGTTTAAACTTCCAAGAAGTCAGTATATTTCTGCATCGGGAGTCCCTAACTTGTTAAATCACTCTCTTGTGCCACCTTCAGTGTTACAAAGTCAAAAACCTTCCAAGCTGACGCCTGGTACGTGCTCAGAGTGGCACGCGGGTGTGATTTGGGATAGTTTGCCGAATCAGCTGTGTTTTGGTTTCAATTCTATTTATTTCAAATGTATTTATGTCATCATTTTATATTTTACATTCACAAAATGAACTACAAATGATGGGAAAAGTGAAACAAAGGAGAATAAGAATAATAAAAATTGCATTATGACAGAAATGAAATAGAAATCAGTTCTTTTCCGCTTATTTTCTCAAATAACTGTTCAGGCATCACCTACGAACTAAACTTTTGATGACTGAACAAATATTTTATAAAAAAAAGCTGATATTTATCGTTTATTCGAACGTGTAAAGTGTAGCGGTGCGCCTTCAAACTGACTGATCCCCTGTCTGTGCAACTTTGTGTAGGTCCCATGAGGTAATCTCCGGCAATGATCATAGAGCTCTGGAAAAAGCGTGGCATGTGCAGAAATACTGAACACTGAAGACACCTTCTCTTGGAACTTCAAACGCGGAACTTGGAGCTTGGAGCTCGGAAATCGGAACTCGTTTTCGAGTGTCCCCATAAAACATACGGAGGTGATAGTTTCGTTGTGCAACGATTACAGAGTGAAGTTGTGTAATTTGGTGGTGTGCTAGAACTTAAGCAGAAAGTTCAAATTTGAGGTATGATTGGGTACTCATGGATGATTATGTCCATCGAGCAGGGTAAAGATACCCTTGGGTGAAATTCAAACCACAAATGACCCGTATTTATCGGCTGTGGTCGATAAATTATCTGTAATTTGCCATGAACCTAATGGAGGTGACTTTCAAATTCATTCCCTGGCCTGGCCATCAATTTCGCTCGGATTCCCTTCACTACCCGTGTCGACGTATTACACCACATATTCGGTACTTATATATCTGTAAAATGATCCATTCCAGTCTGACATTCATGATTGTAGGAAACCCACCAATCAATAATGTAAATACCGAAGCAGACAAAATTATGGATCTCGTATAGTTATTGGTTAAGTGAAATAAAAAAGAGGAGATTCCACTCATAGAAATTATTTCTTGCATTCGAGACTCGTGTCTGTGCATTCGTCAGTGCACC
This sequence comes from Terebella lapidaria, assembly GCA_949152475.1. Taxonomy (NCBI): domain Eukaryota; kingdom Metazoa; phylum Annelida; class Polychaeta; order Terebellida; family Terebellidae; genus Terebella; species Terebella lapidaria. Next base: position 21,770,959 of record OX424555.1, read on the forward strand.
AATATTAAACCAATATCACAGCATGGCACCATTTCAGGAATTCACTACCAAAACACTTTTTACTAATAATTCTCGCATTCATTCTCGTTGTTGTTTGACATCGTAATAGCTGAAACACTGTGTTACATTAAATCTTTGTTGACGATTGAATTATCCCATAAGTCAGATCAACTCACGTTACATTCCCTCACTTAGTTATACATTTGGCCATTTCTCGGGATAGTCTTGACCCAGTCACCATAAATTTCCAAAAAATGTGTTGTTTTTATGTGTACTGTGCCGCTGTTTAATTACGGTGAAGTTACGATCCTTATACGAGGATGAATAACCCCGTTAACATAACTAAACTGATTAATATGTTCTCTGAATAGCCTTAAATTAAATATGTGATATCTCAAGGACTACACGTGAAGTACATCGTTCCGAGTCATCGTTCCGAAACAGGTCAACAAGCTCATGCCCCATGACGCTTCCACGGGAAGACCTGCAATATAATGGGGCGGTATTTCTAAGTTTTCCTTTGATATGTCGTGGCAATCTGGTTACAATCGTGATCACCGGCAATAATTCCTCTTATTCCAATGGATCAAACTCACACAACTGTATGTCACAGGAAAATTCATATAAATTCATGGATACAGCAAAGCCTCTATTCACCATGAAAATGGTGCCAGAAAATCATACATGTTTTAGTGCCATAAAACTATATCATTTATAAGAAAGCTTTTGCATGGTTTTCAGTGAGCCCTTGTACGTTACACACTTGGATATTATATCAGAAGTGACAATTCCTATCTTCGCCATTCTGATGATAACTCCATTCTTACACGTGGAATTTTTTAATAATACCCGAGTAACATTGTGTGATACAAGCCACTTCCCACAGAGTTGGACAACCAATGTTCCAACATATAACTCTATGACATTTTTTGACGTGTGTTCTGTCCGAGGTCAATGCTCGAAGGTGTTCACCCATGATTTGATGGCCGTGGCACATATTGGCCCATCGCAGTCAATGCACGGTCCCTAACCGTCAAGGTCAGCTAGGTGTATTAATGGTCTAAAATATCATGGTCGTCTGCAAACGGCCATCAATCAGCCATGTCAATGGGAATACTAATGGGTAATTCAATCGATTATAAACACAGAATAGTAGTGCTTCTTATCACTTATCTGTAACCTTTGATACATTCAAGTACTGTATTTTGTGATGATCATGTGCAAATTTTCCAACTGACAAGCGAATTGATCATCAAGAAAAACAGACAGTGAATTCACTAATCAGCCTGTAAAAAATGATAATAAATCATCACCTCACCAGTAACATTGATGAAATCTTAAACGGATATACTTATGTGCCAGAGTCTGTACCCGTCTATTGGATTATAGTTTGAATGTGTTTCATATTGATATACAATACTTATATACTGTAATTGTCCTGTATTGTCGGAAGTTTCGAAAATATTATGCTGGTATGACAAAGTAGTATAAGTGACAAATATTATTTATTGGTCACTGGTTACAATGACCAATAAATAACTTATATATGGCACTTCTGTATTACAGTAAATATGAAATATGTATCCAAGTTAGTGATAGCGTAAACACGATAGTCGATGAATCATTGTAAAACGACTCTCATTGTGGTAAATGTGATAGATCAATATTTACATAATTGCGAGTGTCGTACTATCTGGGAGAGGCCGTGCTTTCTCTACAAACTCTTAGAACTTGGTACTAGTAGTATTTAGAAAATGCTTGATGCATATATAGTGTGTTTCAAAACATAACAGAAATGTTCTGAAAGCAGCAGTGGATGTATTTGGGAATTGAATTGATGTGTATGAATAGTGGTCATTTGTGCCTCATTCGACCATCCTTCTATTTTATTCACACAATGACCGTTTCAATGCTGACGCGGATGTCCATTACCTGCTGAACATTACTTCAAGCCTTTGTAGTGTACAACATACCATAAGGTTCGTACATATAGGTATATCGAATATAATGTGTATGTATTTCTTCATAAGATAAACTAGTTCAACCATAAAACTTATTGAATGAAGCTTGAATGAAATACATATATGCATATATGTACTCAGTACTGTCAACAATTATTATCCTTCAAACATTAGTATTTAACATAATCAATTGTTTTGTCAAAATGGACTGTAACATTTTAGCAGTGGACATTATACAATATTATGCCAATGTACATCTCTGAATATTTATTATGGATATCGTTCCATGACATACATATCACATGAATAATAGCTGGGATATCTGTTTCTATCTGATGCCGCTTGCAAACACTATATGGAGTGCTGTTTAAACCTATGTGTCCATGATACATTTAAGGATCCAGTGGCATGGTTGTTGTGGTGTTCCAATATTGACTCTCACAGAATGAAGGACCACACAGATTTGGACTTTCGCATATGAAAGTTTACGATACTTATGCCTACAAATTGTCCAAATAGAAAATAGAAATATCCATAATTCTGTGTCATCCATTCACACCGACATCACATCGATATTTCTCCTTACTTCTCCTCGAAAACATGATTCAATTCTTTACCAGGGTTCATTTTCATTTCCCCTAAAATTCACGGTTTTGTGCATATATATCCGACAAGTCGAGCTGCATATTATCCAACATTTAAAGTAGTAGCCATAGGCCTAAAGTAGTCATAGGCCTTCCAAGAAGACCTTGAAGTAGCACTTTCACAAGCGACTATGATGACCGTTCAAGGTTGATGTCCTCTCAGACTTGGCATGAGAAAATATGACAGCTAGGTCCCAGAATTTTTTTCTCGAGTAAATGTTCCACTCCCGACTTGGTTTTGGAAATTAGTTAAAGTTGGAATCAATTTTAAAATCAGTCAAATCTAGCATTCTTGTTTGTCACGCGAACTTGAAAGAACATCTCGAAATTGTCAGGAATAAACAGGAAACATGTACAACTTGACGACAGATATTCAGAAATTCGCCGTTAACTGTGCATGAAAAGATGGGATAGAGAATGATCGGCCTGCATTCATTGCCGGTTGGCACAGTATCCACACTAATACGAATGACGTCACAAGACTGTGTGTAGAACTCGCCCGCAACGCGGGCCGCTTTGAGAGAAAATGGATGCAGCCCGGATTTGAATCTTGATTTTTGCAACTCAATTTGGGCACATAATACATATTTTCGAACCAAAACTTGCATGAATTCTCATTCTATAGACAAACCTAGCTATTGCAGACAGAATAAATTTTGTCGATTCTAAAAGTGATTATAGCTTTAATATTGCATGATGCTTCAAATGAAGTGGCTACGAGGATGGGAAAAAATCTGACTGTCGGATTGCCAACGGCCTGAGAAGGGTTTGGATGGAATTTGAACCCAACAAAACGACCTAATCGATACTCCTTCCCATTTTCACACCCAATATGGCCGAGATTACCCAAGTCTTCCTATGGAGGTGTCCGCCAAAACAAATGATCCCTTCACGAGTGGGTAATGGCCTGGAATTGTGTTTGTGTCCCCCATTCTTTGTACCACCGAGCCCAAGAAGAGTGTCACATAGACGATATATGTGTCCACATGTCTTGCATGATTACAAGGGTCCCAACTTGGTCAATAAAGGCGGGGCAACCATCCCACAGAGTACGAGCCGCAGAGTACTTGGTCATTGACAGGACACAAGCAATAGGGTGGAATAATTTCCTGCATGATGTGATTTGTCGTTCTAGTGGTGCATGATATTGCAAACAAGTTCAGAGCTAATGCACCGGGAAACCCTGATTTTATGTCCCAGGATGCTCAAAGGACACCACTTAACGGCAGATTGGGGGTAGTGTAGGTTAGTGAAACTGCGGGTGCGGGTCGTGTGTCAATTCTGCTTCCAGGTTAGGCTCATAAACCATGATATTGCTTTTCCACTGAGCAACAGTACTCGTTTGTTTGAACTGCATGGCGGCTGCAATCGCTCGTGGGATTATTTGACCAGGGAGTCGTGTGTACAATAATATCGCATCCCATAAAACATCACCAAAGACTGGCGCTCGTTATATAATCAATGTGTATTCTAGTCCTTTCAATTAAATTTTGAGCAATATATTTTAACTACTTTAGTGTCTTATAACTACCTAATTTATTTTATTTTGTGTCTGTAATTGTCAAGCGCATAGAAAAAAAATTGTGCGCCCAAATGAAAAAAGTAATAATAATTAATAAATGTATATCCCATTCCCTTTAAATTACACTTGGGTATCTAAAATCCTTGTTGGTAGACGTATGTATGTCAGGATACGACTTCGAGTGATGTTTTATGCATGGATCAGGTTTTCCGCATGTATATTATCTGTGGTTGTCATCCCGTTAGTAACTGTTAATAAATAATTTATCATAGTGTTTGACTCATACCTACCGGGAGAGCTGCATTAAGGACGTGTTGCCATTGTTGTTTTTGGAAATTGTGACATATGGTGCAGAGACGTCGCTATAACAAATTGATAGTCCAGGGCGTATGTAAGCTTCGCTGAAGAACACGAGACTCTATGACGAACCCGGGCTGCCTTCTTCTGAAGCAGGCTCCATGGACATGGACTCGAAGGCATCACTTACTCGCCAATCACTAGGCCACCCGGAGACATTGATTAATGAATGTCAGAAGGCCAAACTTGTGCTTAACTACAATTTTTGGTGTCTTGGGATTTGGTACATGTAGTCAAACTGGACATACATCTACCCATGGGGAGGAGACAATCACTCGTTGCTCCATTGCAACGAGTGGATTAATCCTGCAACTAACTTCCAGGATTATTTACAGAAATATATGTAACCATTACAGAGTGAAAGTCATTGGTGTCATGTCGGAAACGTCCTGACATATTGACGGAAAATATTCAAAGCACCACGATAATGTTGGTTTGAGGAACTGCATCAGGCGTTTAAACAATATTCCTTGAGATGCAGAGTAATAACTGGGGCTAAACCCGCACCATGCAATCCACAATGCCCGCTAGATGAATGACCGGTTTTTCCATTTTGCATTTGCATTAGGTATTAAAATGTCTTTCATTACTCTTTCCTGCCCGGCACGTCAACTCACGTCACCTCAGTGAAAGGAATCCGAGCGAAATTGAAAACCACATTGGCGAATGAATTTGACAATCGCCTTTATTACGACCAGAGCAAATTACATAAAATTGCAGCCTCTAGTTACTGGTTGTTACAAAGTAAGTCAAGTATGTCTTTATCCAGTTGAAGAATTTAATTACTCACAAATTATCAAATCGTGTTTCTGTACATGGAAAATTAGAATTTCCTGCACGAGGATTCCAGCAATCACACACCACCAACTAGGGAAGTCTCTGCCACGTAATTGTTGTAAAAGTCCAATTCACCCAGTTTTCTAACGAAACAATCACCTCCTTGTGTTTTAGGCTACCCATTAGCGCCAAAATAATGAGCGTATTCATTCCTTTTGACAATGTGTACCAGTCACCCGCCATTTTTTTCCACTAATTGTATATATTTTTTATTTTTTAGGAGGATATTCCACTCATAGAAATCATATCAATATCTGCCATGCACCTTTTATACAAATGATGACTTCTGGCGTTATGTATATATAAGCATTTAGCTGATGGAGTCCCACTAGCTTCCATAAATAATACATATTTATCTCACAGAAGTGAATCTAATCCTCATCACTCAGACTCTTATTGGTAATACACTTTACTTGGGTGTTTGAACACAATCTGAATACCCTGATGGAAGTGTTATGCAACAACTTGTCACTGCTTTTTTCACTTTTGCATGCGTGACCTTTGAGGAAACATGTGATACATTTATGTTCAGCTATAGTAGTCTATGACAAAATCATATTCACAAAGGGTCCTACGATAATACAGTAATATCCAGTATCCAGTAATATTAATGATATATTCAGGTCACAGGGAATTAGACATTACTGTTGAAATACACACACTCAAAATTACTTTCTGCATATGTACTTGATATTGTGATTTCTGTGTTTTGCTCAAATTTTTTTCTTACATAATTCCATTTTGATCATTGATCTTTCATTCTAGAATAGTTATTTCCCTGTGAGATATTCGAGTTTTCTCATGCACTCATTTCAGCGGATTATTTTCCAGAATTTGACATTAATAATAATGCGAAATCTGTAATTAATCAGTAAATAGTCAATATGGTACAGTAACCTATGTACGTAATATTTGATGTATTTACATGAATGTCAACTGCACAAATTTCCAAATGTAACACTGTATGTTTTCAGCTGATACCTTGAGATGTACACTTAGTTGACCTCCACAAAGAACCTCAAAAACAACCACACACAGCAGTAATCCAATTGACGAGAATAGATTGAAATAACAATTAGTGCAAATTTGGTTCAGGTGGTGTCAAATGAAGTGGAATTGTTTCTCGAATTATGACCTTTTCGGGAATATTTTCGGCAAAAATGGTCCTGGGACGCAATATATATGCACTCAGCCTTATACAATACGTACTTCAAATACTTTTTGGGCTACTAGCAAGGGTCCACACAGTCATCGTGCATTCGACAATAATTACATACGATTGACCTCGTCATTGTTGAATGAGTTATCTGTTCACTCACATTGACCCATCGGTATCCATAGAACCTGCTGCAATTGAACACAGCCCTGGCGTCGTCATGGAGTGTCGTGTTCTTGAGCAAAGGTGGCATTCCCTGCGGGACTATCAACCCGTGTGGTCATGGCGACATCTTTCATTTTTAGATTACACTATATACGAAAGCAACAGTCGCTCAGCATCCTCGATTCAACTCCCCTGGCATCCGAATGAATGGTGACTGTGTGGACCCCAACAAGAAGGCAGAATTTATGCTTAACTTTGAGTAATGTCTTGAATTTTTCGTGTGTGTCTTTAGCCATAGCTATTTATTCGCTGCCTAGGCGTGTTAAAGATAAACTACCTGCAAGAACATGACATCCCGACCTATTCACACCATTATATGCCAATTTCAAAGGAGACATCGATGCTGACATGTAGGTATCGTTCCTACGTGTCGGAGAGAATTATATTCTGAGAAAATTTCTAAGACGAATCGCCTCTGGCGATAAACGATAGTACTTGAGATGGGAAGCAATTGTCGAGGATTAAAGCGTTACTTAACGCCATTCAATCAATAATTTTGCCTGTTGTGTTTGCATCAAATATCATAAATATTCCTCTCAGGACGATTTCTGCCCGGTAGGAATGGCTGTTGGTGGTACTTATGGCTGATGGCTGACAGCATCCATAGTAAAAAAAATATGCAGTCGGTGTTGGGAAGGATATGCTTCGCATATTGCCAAAGATAATTATTATGCTTATTGGCTTCGTAACGCTTCGGCTTGATAGCCATCAAACAGGGACACCGGAAAACAAGTTCTAAGTTCCATGTTCCGCGTTTAAACTTTCGAGAAGTCAGTTTATTTCTGCATCGGGAGTCCCTAACTTGTTAAATCACTCTTTTGTGCCACCTTCAGTGTTACAAAGTCAAAAACCTTCCAAGCTGACGCCTGGTACGCGATCAGAGTGGCACGCGGGTGTGATATAACGGTCGTGGTCTTTAGCATCTGGTCTTTTTATCTGTTATACTATTTTAGTGTACTATATGAACCATGAGTTCGAAATAAAAAGAAATGATAAATTTGGGATAGTTTGCCGAATCGGCTGTAAAACAAAGGGGAATAAAAATAATACTTTCAAATTGCATTATGACAAAAATGAAATAGATATCGGTTCTTTTCAGCTTCTTTTATTAAATAACTGTTCATGCATCACCTACGAACTAACCTGTTGATGACTGAACAAATATTTTAAAAACGAAGTTGATATTTATCGTTTATTCGAACATGTAAACTGTAGCAGTGCGAACTCAAATTGACATGATCCCTTGTCTCTGCAACTCTGCCCTTGTCTCTGTGTATGTCCCATGAGGTTTAGACTCCGGACAATGTTCAGAAATACTGAACACTTACGACGCCTTTTTCTTGGAATTTTAAACGCGGTATTTGGAGCTTGGAACTCGGAAATTGGAAATCGTTTTCGGGTGTCCCCATAAAACATACGGAGGTGACAATTTCGTTTGACACTTGCACCAATTACACGGTGAAGTTGTCGTGTAATTTGGTGGTGTGTTTTCTTAAGCATGATTGGTACTTCTCAATTCCTGAATTTTGAAGCATGATTGGTACTCATGGGTAATTATGTCCATCGAGCAGGGTAAAGATACCCTTGGCTGAAATTCAAACCACAAATGACCCGTATTTATCGCTTGTGGTCGATCAATTATCTGTAATTTGCCATGAACGTAATTGAGGTGGCTTTCAAATTCATTCCCCGTCCTGGCCATCAATTTCGCTCGGATTCCCTTCACTGCCCGTGTCGACGTATTACACCACATATTCGGTACTTATTTATCTGTAAAATGACCCATTCCAGTCTGACATTCATGATTGTAGGAATCCCACCAATCAATAATGTAAATACCGAACCAGACAAAATTATGGATGTTGTATAATTGCTGGTTAGGTGAAATAAGAAAGAGGAGATTCCACTCATAGAAGTTATATCTTGCATTCGAGACTCGTGTCTGTGCTTTATTCAGTGCACCAATAAATCACAGCATGGCACCATTTCAGGAATTCACTGCCAAAATTGGACTTTTACTTGTGTTTTACTCCAACAATTTTTACTAATAATTCTCCCATTCATTGTATGTTCTCGCTGTTGTTTGACATCGTGATAGCTGAAACACTGTGTTACATTAAATCTTTGTTGACGAGTGGATTATCCCACAGGTCAGATCAACTCGCATTACATTCCGTCACTTAGTACTTTATTTGGCCATTCCTCGGAATAGTCTTGACCCAGGCACGATAAATTTCCAATAAATTTGTTGGGGTTTTTTTTGTACTGTACTGCTGTTTATTTACAGTGACGTTACGATCCTTATACGAGGATGAAACAACCCAGTTAACATAACTTTATTGGTTCATAACCAAAGCACAACAATGAATACACATTGAAAATAACTGTTCCAAACCTTCAGAAAATGTCTACAACTAATAACCCGGCATCGTCCATTTAGATATAGTGATTTTTTCCAGATATTTGCTTAACCAGAAAGTTGAAGGTGTAATAATTTATGTAGCTGAATAAATAAATAAAGACATACATCCAAGTGTGTAATAACTCAACGTGGAACGTTAACACTGCACAGATTATTGTAAATTTTCTGAACAACAAAAATTGTAACCTCAAATTAAAATCTTTAAGAGTTGAGAATCAGTACTCGCAAACTAGTGATACAGTGATCATTTGTCATGCAATATAATACAGATGACATGATGACAGATTGTTTGTATGTGAGCATTGTGAATTCGTGGATAATACGTATTTATATCGCATGATGAATCTCAACCTCATTGCTCAGACCACTATTAGCAATAAACTTTATTCGGATGTGTATTCGTTGGAAACATAATCAGAATACCCCAATGGGTAGGTTACATCACGACTTTTCATTCAGGTTCTCTGATTGACCTTTGGTTGAAATTCGGGACTAGTTCGTGTAATCATATTCACATGAAGATAATATAATCATGTAAATCTGCAATTTTACTGACATATTCACGTCATGGGAAATTGGGCAAACTGTTTCAATACAGCCAGTGTTTACGACATACCATACTATGGTCATGTCCTATAATTGTGCAGTAATTGAACTCCGATCCCGGAGCCCAGATGACAACCATGGTAAATGCCATTGCGTTCTTTGTGCTGCAGTGTAGGCATGTTATAACACAAAATTATGGTGGAGACACTGCTCATTGCATTTTAATTCTTCATACTTTCCTGGAACGAACTTTCGTCTACATGGATAATGCTTTGCAATCGTATGAACGCCGTGGCATATTTGGTATTTCTAATGCTCATTTCAATAGGTTTCTTTTTTTGAAAAACGGAATTAATAATACTATAAAAATCATATACGTTCAATTAGAAGTTATTTGACCGGTATCTTACTATCATGCACAAATTGATGTCCGTGCAAATGTCCATGCACAAACCCGGTTGTGAATTGAAGAGTGATTTCACAGATGAGGATTTGGTTTTGTGTGGATTATTACCATTCATTATCATTGTGTTGATACTTGAAAACAGTAATAGTTGTCACGACAGTTTGTACTGATATGACAGTAGTTGTATTTGCATGGTTTTATTGTCCAACAAGGCAATAATTATTGTGAAATCATAATCGAATACAGACATGAAAAGTGTTAACGCGTCGAATGGTTGCAATCTACAATAGTACATCAGCAATGATTTCTGAGTTGTCTTCTCAACTCACAAATAAAAAAATATATAATAGGAAAAATAAAACGAATTGTAGATCTGCATCAAAGCAGCTATCCGTGTAGAACCTCTATGCATCAACGAGAATGGCGTCATAAAACAGACAACATTATCGGGAAATTAGAGCAATTTATTCTCACTTCGTATGCCTGATATGACTTTCTGTCCCCGGACTATGAGATTGGATAACGGACCCTGTTTTGTTTGCTCGGAATACTTGATACTGGGTATTGATTCCACGTCTATTAAACCAAACACCAGATATTGGGACAAGTTTATTATTGAGGCTAAGTAAAATACATGTTAATATATAAACACACAATACACCGATACAGGTAAATAATGAATAAAACAAGGGACCTAACCCCTTGAAGCCCATTAAAGCATTGTATAACTATTGTTTTATACATATATATTGAGGAAGAATTGATAATAATGACCTTACGGGTGGGTGGGACTGGGAGCTGGCAAAATCACAAATGACCAATGCAACATGTATGGGCAATGATTTATACAATACCAGTGGGGGGCCCTGAGCACTAAGAGTGGGCTGGTGAGCAATATCATGGTGTTTGGTTTAAAGCAAGTTTGCAGGCAAACAAACCTTAAACCAAACACCAGATATTGGGACAAGTTTATTATTGAGGCTAAGTAAAATACATGTTAATATATAAACACACAATACACCGATACAGGTAAATAATGAATAAAACAAGGGACCTAACCCCTTGAAGCCCAAACCCCAGAGGGGAAAACTGTAGTACTGTTGGTTTATTGGATATTATTAGATATATTTTGTAAAATGTGCCTGGTTTGATCTGATCCAGGTGTTATATATCTGAGCACGCAGTCACTTTTCCAGTCTCCAATGTGTTTGATGACAGCGAGTGGGACTCCTGACACCATCATCCAGGTAGCTCCGCCACGTCTCAAGCTGTGCGTTCCATACAGGTGCCCTGCGAGGCCCGCCTCTCGCAGCAGTGCTTGCAGTCGGCGGCGGACACGGTCCTGAGTCAGGGGTACTATCCCTGAAGAAGAGTGGACTGCGAATAGAGGAGCATCTGAAGGGACTGGACCCGCCACGCCCAAGAATCTCAGCAAGGCAGAGGTTGGGCAAAGCACTGAGCCCCGGATGACAGGCAGATACACACATAGGGCCCGTTCCTTGTGTTGGATTGTTTTTGTGCCCTTGACGCTGATTTTCACACCGTGAGACCCGACGGTGATATCGTTACGCCTGATGGTATTGTTTGACCCGGAGCTGGAGTTGGACGTGACATTGCTTATCCTGAGCAGGCCATAGAAGCATGTAAGCAAAGCTGACCACAGCTGAATGTCCGAGGTTGAAGCCATTGGAAGTAGGTTTCGAATTTTCCGGAGTTCTTCAAGTGTCAATGGTAATTTATATGACTGACCCAAGCCTTTACCACGCTTTATGCCTGATGTGACCATCTTAACCGAATAGTTGTCCTGAAGTGGGTTTGGTAGTCCAATGTCTGTATGAATAATGCGAACAATGTTCAAGTACTGTTGCACTGTGGTAAAGGACCTGGATCTACCCAGGTAGGCTGCATATCGAGCCAGATTGATGTTTGTCACAGGCACTGGGTCACACTTGATGAGGGCACAGAACTTCATGTAGGTATTGAGGTGAGTCCTATAGCACTTCTTCGTGCTTTCTGCAAAGGCCTGGGATCGCCATTTAGCAACCTCATTGTCCAGTTCATGCAATATTCCTCCCACTTCCGGAACTGTGGGGAGAGAAACGACATTGAACATTTAGACATATGCATTGTCAAGTCAAACACAACTGGTGCGTAATTCTCGCCCCCATAATAGCAAGTTTGCAGGCAAACAAACCCTAATAATCACCTTATTCACGTGTTTGAAAACATATTGAACGGGATCCGTAGTTTGAATTCACGTTAACCCAAATACACAATGACGCATGGTGTATTTTACTTATTGACATCCTTTGTTCGACCCCTGGGACAGTGAAAGGACATTCTGGAGATTAAATATTAGTGCTTGCATGTATTTTGTGATTACATTGTACTGCCCACATAATTTTATGTGATACGAGCCACTGCTCATTGACTTGAGTGACCAATGTCCCACATAACTCTAATGACATTTCTGACCAAGTGAAGTGCCCGAGGGAAGACACAGCCAATGCTCAGAGGTGATTTCCTATGATTAATAGGCATGGCACATAATGGTCCATTGAAGATCAATGTAGGGTCTCTAACTGTCGAGGTCATACATGTGTTAGCCACTTTCATGTTCTGAAATATGATAGTCACTCACAGTTATGAAAATTATACCCTCCATGGGAATTTTCACGGGGAATCGAGTATGAGACATAATCAAATTTAGTGGGTTTTTGTAATTAATTTTCAAATTTAATTAAATCAATCACACATAATCAAATTTAGCGGGTTTTTAAAATTAATTTTTCATGTTTGGATCCGTTTGAGTACACGTATTTCATTGTGATCACGTACAATCTAGGAATCTTGAATATCGAATGTCAAAACTAGGCAATCGATTACTAACAATCACCGACAGCGTGTGAACTTACAAAACCTATAACTAGAAGATAATATATCATAAATAACATCAACAGAATCCTATGGGAATACGTGTGCCAGGTTTGTAATGTTCGCGAATGCGTCTATCGAATTGTGTTCATATTGGCATGCAATGCTAATATAAATATCCCGTATTGTTAGAAATTTGGAAAAGAAATGCTAGCAGTTTCTATGTGGCAAAAGATTTTGGTAGTATAAATTGCACATATTATTTATTGATCATTAGTCACAAGGATCGTGTGTACGACACTTCAGTATTGCAGGGAATCCGCGACGTGTGTTCACGTTGGTATTAGTGTAAACAATGTAGTCCATAAATCATTTCAGCACAACCCTTGTTGTGGTAAATGTGATATTTCAATATTTACTCTCTCAGTCTGAAGGGTCATGGTAGCTGGGAGGTGCTAGCTGGGTGGAGAGTGGACGGTTCAATATAACAACTGGATTGATCTTTCGGCGCCATGTAGCACATTGTACTCTACTAATACTACTCACCCTCAGAATGGATGCATCAGACCACTATCCGTCTGGCACATTTTTCAATTTTTCATTGAATTTAGAACAAGAATCATACCTGGTGCAGAGCACCAGATCTCCCCGGATACGAAGCCAATAGCGCGTTCCTGTAACTGTTAAGTCTCTAATTTAATTTCATGTACATATACGATGCCCAGGTGTAAATTTCATTTCATGTGCATATACGATGCCCAGGTGTTAATTTCATTCTATGTGCATATACGATGTCCAGGTCTTTCTCAATGCAAACGAACGTTTCAATGTAGTCAAACAGTCTTGCATTATAAAGAGATGCAATTAATATCACCATCTACATTCGGGTTTTCCGGTTATCTACAACATAAACACCTGGGCAAAAATTGGGCTATGAGATCTGGTGGCAAAGAGATCAGACCCATAATTTAATATACAAACATCATCACAAAAAATGGTGACAGCTGGGATTGATACCTGCAACTAATGTCTCCAGTAGTTCCCTTTCCTCTTTGACATTTTAATGTCAGGCACGTGTGTTGAATCACTAAATGTGAAATCAACGCTAAATGTGGAACCTAATAGTGAATGTGAAAGAACACTAAGGTAAATGTGAAACCTAACGGTGAATGTGAATACACACTAACGCTAAATGTGAAAACACACTAACGGTAAATGTGAAACCTAACGGGTGAATGTGAATACACACTAACGCTAAATGTGGAACCTAACGGTAAATGTACGGTTCAACACACGTGTCGCTACATAATCGCGGTTTTTTTATCCAACACATTTGTTCGTCTTCCATTTGTCACAATATTCCATCAATATCCTAATGGCTTTGACATTTGTGCCAGGTGTCACAATACTGTAGTCAATGGATGGCTCTGTGCATCTTTAGAAATCTGAGCGTGACTTAAACCCTTCTGTAGGGTATATTATTTCCCACAGTTCTACCATGATAATATATATCCGTAGATGACATGGAATGGAAACATGCTCATGTTTTAACATTCAGAAGTTACTGGGGCGTCGACGTGATTTCCTACATGACAATTTGGCAATGCTACGTGCATGGCTCTTTAGTTCATTACCATTACTATTTCATGGTCAAAATGGTGCCGCTTCAACCACTAGTAACGCCAGTCATAAGTCTGCTGCCAAAGTCGAAAAAACAAGAACAAACAAATCTGTTTGAGCAGATATTTCATCGGGCGAAGCTGTTGAAAAATCTGTAGATATGAAGTGTGTGTGAACAGACGTCCTAAGACTTTAAAGCCAATACACATTAGGCGATATTATCGGCGATAAGCGGGTACGATATTATCGGCGAGCATGATCGCCGATGGAAAACCGGGTTACGATGTTATCGCTGATCCTCTGGGAACATGTCGCAGCGTTCTAGACAGTCTTGAATTCTGCGATATTATCGTCGAGAATTCTAGAGTTCAGCCAATTGCGGGCCTTCAAAATGTCACGTGATATTATCCGCGCAAAGCTTGAAATGCGGCGTGCCACGTGTGTAAACATGGAGTGGACGAGGCAGAAAGAGGACCTGTTAGTTCAGGAGTGTACACGAGAATCGTCCAGTATTCGTTCCTAAAAGAGTACAACAATAGAGATAAGAACAGGAGGGCATGGGTGGAGGTGACCGAAGTCCTTGGAACGACGTGACCAAACCCAAAAATCCGCCTACATCCAAGTGTGTGGAATGTGTAGAGATAGGCCTAAAGGGGCATGTCATTTGATGCAGAGATCAGCTGCTAGGCCTGCGCGGTGTTTATATAGTGCATGTATCTCGCTCTGCATGCAGTGGCGGATCCAGGATTTTCATTGGGGGGGGGGGGGGGGGGAGCACTGAACAGCGTTGTAGCATAATTTTTGTAAGAGGGGCACAAGCGAGCTGAAACATACGGTCCGGGATTTAGGTTGGTTCAGTACTACTGTAGTGTTCTGGATTCAAAGAGTGAGAAAGTTTTCGTTTTGGGCTCTGTGTGCATATGTCCATGTGCATTTCCATAGGAATACAATTTTTCGAGAATGTACAGTCGAAAATATATTTTTTGGTCAACTGAAAAATCCACCTCACAATTTAATTTGCAAAGTTGCTAGATCTGATGCATTGCATTTTTACAAGCTTCAAAGCTCACGAAAGTAATACATACTTCATCCCCACCCTTTTTGTAGGGGGGGGGGGGGGGAGCTCACGAAAGTAATACAAACTTCATCCCCACCCTTTTTGTAGGGGGGGGGGACATCCTCTCTATTAATTCGATCGTACTATGTTTCTATGGGGTCCGACCAACTCCAGATCTGAGAGTTGGTCCCACATCAAAGTGTTTATAGGCCTATATAGGCCTGGACAATCGGTTTCCAATGGTCTTTTTGTTTTGCGTGATTCCGGTAAAGTAATCTGTAGGTAACATGTCATATTACACCACGGTAATCTTTGTGTATGTGCCGTAGCCTATCGATTTTCGTTACGGTCATTTTTTTCCCCAACTTTGAGGGAGCCATGGCTCCCCGTGCCTTCCCCACCCCTCCACTCTGGATCCGCCACTGTCTGCATATGCCTATACATGCATCTAATCCATCATCTTTCCATGTCCTACCCTGTGTTTGCACTTCAAAGTAATATCCTGTAGATATTTGTGTTTAACCAAGGATTTTCCCACGAAAATAAATAAACAGTTGAGAGAATAAATGAATGAGATCGCCGTACAGTATGGATGCGGCTCGTTCGGCTCATTTGGCTATAATACACACCATCGCTAAAACATTTTCGCCACTGCAAGAAAACATTATTGTTTTATTTATTTGAGTTAATTTATTTTGTTTCATGGGTGTTAGTTTCACAGTATATCGCACATCATGACGAGAACCGAATATTTAGATATTTAGAGAATATTGTATGACCAAACCGGGAATATGCACTTCAAATAATTCGCTAGGAGCAAAAATATACATTTCGGTATTTTGCTCAGGATTGAGTTATTTGCTGGAGAAACATTTTGTGTTGAATTAAAATAATGGTAGAATTGGTTATATTATATAGCAGCAAATATATCTACACTGTTTATTCATGTGTTGTAGGTATATGATCTTTTGATCATACAATATTTTCCTTATCATTATGCATTCCCTATCTTGTGTTTGATTGGCGGGGCGCATGACTTACGTCATTCGGAAAATACTCATTTTTATTTGGAGGGGAATATTCTATTACCTGTGAAACATGTTCTTTCATTTAATAACATCGTAAGAGGCGACTATTTACTCAATGAATAATAATCACTTATGCTCCACCTAATATCCACTCCTTGCCCCCCCCCCCCCCCCCCGTCATTATTTACTTCTTAATTGTATAATTGCATTTCCTTTCTCTATTTATAAGTTATATAGGGATAAACCTAACAGCAGCATACACTGAAAAACAGGCCTAGGCTGCTGGAATTTTGTATTTTTTTTGTAATTTTGGCGCCAAGATTTGATCACATGACAAAGCAGGTGTAAACACGAGTATCACACTTGTTGCAAATCATAAAATGTAGGAATATCAGGGTGCGCCTATATGTGAATAATAGTTTCAGTCGGAAAATTATAGTCTCTCAGTTATAGGCGCATGCGAATATAATGCGATATAGACGCATATTCATCACTTATAGACCCATGCACCTGCATAATCATCACGGCACATGTACATGACACCCAATTTTGGACATTACAATATATAAACGTCTTCTCCTCTGATACCACTTGCTGGAATTTTCGGAAACTTTGTATATTGATACTATGGGATAGTCCCCCACAAACTTGTCTTTTAGAATTTTAAATTTCTCCTTTATTATTTTTTGGGGGCGTCATCATGTTTGTAGCCGATAATATCGCCTGATGTGTATAAGAAACATCGCCGATAAATTAATCGCCGACAATATCGCAGCTACATATCGCCGATAATATCGCTTAATGTGTATCGGGCTTAAAGCCCGATACACATTACCCTCAACCCCGCCCGCCCCTCCCCAACCCCGGAAAATGACACAATATATTACTTGTGTCAGACAGTTTACGAGTAAGGCAAGTGGTGCAAATGTCTGGTAACTGAACGATTAAACGGCACAAGCTTGGAATAAATGTATTCAAGTAAGGCCAACAAAAAAACGTATTATGGTTCTGGTTAAGCGCGCGCGTCAGTTTTAACCCTGCGCATCATCACCTTTTTTTTTTAAACCAAAAAAAAAATCACGCGCATCACTTTTTGAGGGCTGAATTTCTTTTTTTTAAATAAATTGACACCCGTACACCAATTTTCGGGAGATAATGATCAAGTAAATTGGTCCCAAGTGTTGCAAAACTTGGTGTATGGCTGGCCAAACAGGACAAATTCAACCACGTTGCTTATCAACAGCCAATTTTAGGGGAAAATGGTTGGCCAAATGGGCCATATTTGACCGGATCAGTCATCGGCCGCCAATTTTAGCAACGAAAATAAAAATCGCGTCGTCGCACCACTTTTTCGGGGACCCCAATAACCAGAACCATAATACTTTTTTTTTTGGCCTAAGAAGTATTCCAAGCGAAAAACACACCTAGTCTTCTATCCGATCCCAACCTCAATGCAAATTCGTAGAAATTTTATGGATCTTTCTGAAGCCCCTTATATGGCCATAAGGAGGTGGCAAAACATGTGACACGTTATGAATGCTAAAACATTATCTGCCGAACAAGTGTCGTTCCATATGGTGTACTTATCACATCAACCCAGTTATTATCAACCGTCTTCACCTTTACGTCAAGAAATAACTGCTTGTTTCCTGTTACCGGCCTAGTATGTAATTCTAAGTGAATGTAAACGTCAACCTATCACCTACATACAGCAGACGTCGATGGTGGCAATAGCACTTATGGGACGAAAGAGATATCTCGACAATCTGGATGACCACCTTCGGTAGTGACTAAGGATTTGGTAGGTGTTTATTTTTTTTTTGGCAATACTCAGTTTGATTTGGTTCACAATTTGGTATCCTCAGATACATTATTGGAAATAGAAATATGGTGTATTTTAATGAGTGCACAGAAAAAAATTAGCTCTGATATGGCAATACAAGATACGACACAAAATATTAACCAGCGACTCAGGCTTATCATTCATTCATGTGAGATTTGTAGAGTAGGATTTGTGAGATTACTGAATTATTTTATTCAGTAGTAGAGCAAGAATTGTGGGAACTGAATAATTTTATTCAGTTGTTGATTGTCCACCCAGTGTACGGTGGGGACATGTACATGTTACATAATGTCTGCCCCTGGTGATGTCCTGTCACTTGGACGGATGTAGACGATTACTCTGGTTTTGATTTTTTTTTTTTTATTCCATAAATATCGTTTTATTTATTCCATTAATATCCTGTTCTATTATCTTCATCAAAATGTGGTGGTAATGGTCAAAATAGATTGATTGGCATTCTATTTCAGTGTTAAATGCTCCCAGATCACTTCCTTCAATACACCATAACCATCGCTCATACTTATTGAATTATATACTAAATTTCCTTCCCTTCATAATGGTTATCTCCTGTCCACCCTTCCATCTTCCTATTTCTTCCATGCGATGAGCAGTTCAAACCTGACGCTGATGTCCATTTCCTGCTCCAATACTAACATGATTAGTTCCCATGGGCGACAAAGGTTTCCGTGAAAGATAATGTAATATGATCTCAATGTACGCCAGGGGTCTGATTTTAGAGGACTCAACGCAAGAATGTGTGTTGACAGTCCAAATAGAAATCATTGCTATATTCTTCAAATCCACTGGAGAAGCGAGAATACGTTTTTGTGAAGTTATAGTATTCACCAGCTCTGAACTTTATTCCAAGTGTTTGATGTGTTATACATTATTATCAGCCATCAAAAGATTTCCATAACACGCTTGGCCAGGCATAATGACAGTAAAGACATATCATATACAGAGAAGTCGCGTGAATATAGGTTGATGCTTATTCACTCCTACCATAGATGTGATATATATAATAAGTCTGTTGTTGCTATACCGTTTGCCTGTAAGCTATCAAAAAATAATAACATGATCATGATATAAAATACTGATATATCCATATATTGTATCTGTATACACAGGAAATCCGAATATTTCCCTCAAATGATCATACACAAATAACTATTTAATTTTTCATCACACATTTCGTGTGCACTAGCGTGCGTAAAGTTACAGAAAGTATTCGCTTTTTCTGACGATATACGTGATTTTAAGTAACACATGTACATGTGAATTATATGTTAGCGAATTATCTTGTAGTCAGGTCATGGCAGCAAAACATATATTATACGGAGATATAAGGTCTTTGTAGAGAGGGCAGGCAATCTTGTCCCGTTGAGATCACATCTAACAAGGACTACTGTATACTAATATACCCAATTATTTTCATAAAGACTGCCATCAGTAGAAAATTTAGATGCAGCTCCTGCGACTATGCATTAAATATGTCGGGATTGGATAACGTATTTTCTGGATGATTCACTGGATGATGAGAGAAACATGTTGCTTCGAGAAACATTCACTCGAGAGAAACTGAGATGCATTTATCAATTCGTTAGCTTATTGGTTTTAGGCATGACATAATACAATACACATGAACTATTGAAATATTTCCCACGGACCGTGCTTAGGATTTATATCCAAATATAAACATCAAATGTATAAACATGATTATGTGCAATATATCAAACTTTTCCCACTCCCTAACATGAAAAGGGATTGTGTGAAATGGTGGTACTGAATGTCGATAACCACAGTGGTCTGTTTTCTGTGATGTATCGGTTTTGGTTTGGCTTCTCATAAAAGACGAAATATTATGCGCATATCATTTGTCACAATACACAGTCACATTCTCTGAGAGTAACTGTGATTGTGATTCACTTCCGTTGTAAATTCAACATAATGGTTTGTGTCATGTAGGAGCACAAAGACCATGGAACTAATTTACAATAAACTATAATCATTAAACTAATAATCACGGTAATAAAATATATTTTAAAAAAGAATCTATATTTCCAATTGAACACCTTTTTGGTCATTATTATATGATTATTGCATGTTCTAAAAGTATTGATTGGTTGAGATTTGGTAATGGTTATTCTAAAATGACCTTCTAAAATGTGAGATGTTTTTGTCATCATATTCAACACTGAGGATTGTATTCCAATGTCAAAATAAATAGTAACCAAACAAATCTCATTGTATTAGTGATAGTAATAATTGGTACATACCTCTTCAATTCAGGTGAACCAAAATGGTAATCTAAAACACCCTGCCAAATGGCATAGAGCGTTGACTGACCTAGTTCTTTTGTTTAGGGATCAGGTCATGTTGTTGTCAACGCTGTAAGGCTAACTTTTTCTGAACTGATTACGACACATGGTGAGTGAATTAATGTTTCTGTAAAATACTGACCATGTTACTTTAGCACAAGTTTTCTATGCAGTGTGCGAGATACTAATGTACAACCATGTGCTGTCCAATTATCTATTGGAATCTGATTTGTTGAGAAATAGGCCATCGCCCACGGACGTGGCCCACAAATATGTAGTGTCCAAAGATTGATCGCAATGTATCCGATACTTACGGTCCACCTACAGCAAACTAGAGGTTTCAAATACTCTAAATTTCAATTGTGAGCAATATAAAGGCACAACGCCATCTAAATAGGGATCTAATAATTTATAATTGTAATGCCTATAACGTGTCAACGCTCTAAGGACAAGGTCAACGCCCTAACGCTGCCTGTTCAGAGTTACATAGGCCTTCTCCCGGAAGTATAAACAGCCATTGAGAATGTCTTGTGGTTGTTTTGATGAACAATTATCATTTTCGGAAGCGTTTTATGTGAAGTTCCAATGAACCCTTTTTGGATATTCCACCCAAAGACTACTCAATACTGCAAGCAAATCCAGACTGTTAACTTTGACCAGGCAGCTTTAGAGCGTACACCATGTCCTTAGAGCGTTGACACGCCACAGGCGATTCAACAATAAATTATTAGAGCCCTATTTGAATGACGTTGGACCTTTATATTGCTCACAATTGAATTTTGAAGTATTTGAAACCTCCAGTTCAAACAGTGTTGCTGTACATGGGCCATAAGTTTTGAAAACATTGTGATCAATATTTGACCACTACATATTTGTTGACAACATCTGTGGGCGAGGGCCTATTTCTGTACAAATTAATCTCCAATGGATAGCTGAACAGTACATACGTGTCCATTGGTATCTCTTACACTGCATCGAATCCCCGATCTAAGGTAATATGGTCAGTATTTTACAGAAAACTTATTTTACTCCTTATGTGTCGGCATCAGCTGCCTAAAAGTTAGCCTTACAGCGTTGACAACAACATGACCTGAACCCTAAACAAAAGAACTAGGCCGGACAACGCTCTATGTCATTTGGCAGGGTGAAAATGCAGTCATCCGTCAATATATTATCCTCGACAATAGCTCTGGGCAGAAACCAATATACAGAATAAGTGACTTTGAAGACTTAAAGGGCACACATATTAGAGGTTATACGTACGTCCATCTGGTATCAACTCTACGCAGGCACTCGGGAATATGCGATTCGTCTGGAAATGTGAACGGATTCAAGGGATCTGATTTTGAGTGGTCATCAAAAGACTAAATGAAATGCAAACATATCGTGCTGCATATAGATCACATAGTTGTTGCATTTGTTAGCAATATCATGAAGACTCACGCAAACTTCCCTAAATGAAGCATTACTTCAGAGACTAGTTGGAAACTTACCCCAACTGAAACGTACGAGTTAGTGTTGCCTATTCATACAGTATATGAAATTTTCGATGGTAGGTAACTTTCGGCAACCGGTTAGTGTTCTCTTCAGCAAAAGTATATTTGGCAAGAACATTATCACCCAAGACGTGATATGTCTGAAGGACTGAGTTTTGTGTGCAGTACTGTAAAGCCCTCTGGAGTTTTGTGTGGAGCATTCTAAATTCGGTTAATACATGTACTTCATATTCGTAAGGCCTCCGTCCTAACCATCATCGACTGATTCCAGGCAGTTGCTATTTGTTTTGTTGGCTTTCAATGTGATTCGATCTAGACCACCATGCTATTCTATCTTTTATGTACTCGATTTGGTAATTGTGGCATGACATGTGAATGTATGGCAACGCACTAGCCATTTTCTCGTTTTGCCCTTGGGACACTCTGTAAGCATAAGTACCAAAAGCTTTCATATTCGCGACCCAAAATCAGTGTGGTTCTTCAGTCTGTGAGAGTCAATACTAAAACACCACAAATAGCACACAAGTGAATTCTGAGATGAATCATGGACACACGTGTTTAACCAGCACTCCATATAATGTTCTCGAGCGGCATACGATAAAACGGATATCCCAGAACAAAGGGCTATTAGTCATGCAATGTCTCTGTCATATATTAAGGGATGGATACTTTAAAGTGGCGAATGTTTACAGTCGATTCATTTTGCGGATTTCGCGGGTTTTTTTAATACTTGTCTTCTATATACATAATACACAACAGCTAAAATCCGCAAACTTATATCTGCGCAAATTCGTCTGGACATAAGAACCGTATATATTTCTAGACTCAAATACTTGTCTTTTTACAGTATCATATGAGTGTACTTCAAAAATGTAACAGTTCATTGTGGCAAAAAATAATGGGGCATATTCAGGAACATCTGTGTCTTTAACCTTGACGTTATCAATATACAAATGTACCAAAATCTACAAAATAAGTTGAAAAATGTTCACTGAGTGTATGACATACCCCGTTGTCTGTGTTAAATATTATACTTTTTCACTGATATTTGTTGAAAATATATATTTTATATGTTATTTGTATTTCATGTAAGAAGTCAAACCCACACAAATACATCACAGAGGTTGCTGTGGTTATCGATATTCTATACCATAATACAATCACCCCTTTTCTTGTCAGGGCGTGGGCAACCGTTGATATATTGCATATAATCAGGACTATACCTTGATATATTGGGTATATTGGGATTAAAGTCTTGAGCGCTATCGTGAGAAAATTGAATTTTTCCTGTGCCCTGTAATATATCATCCCTAAAACTAATAAACCAACAAATTGGCCAATACATCTCAGTGAGCATGTCTTCTTGGGTAATCCATCCTATAAGCCCTGACAGCATGTTGGATTCCTCAAAGTACATTATCTCTAGTGTTGGCCGTATTTACAAATTTCCCAAAGATTAATTTATCATCTAATGATTCAGGCATTTCACTGGGTCAAAAATGCCTTGGAAATATATGTTGGAACATTAGTTTGGTGACTCAGTGGACATTGGCTCGTGTCACCTAACATTATTCACAACATACCTGTATGCATTATTTTCGTCATGTAAAATGTTCATCAAAATAATGTATGATGCTTCATTGAAAGTTCATATGAACGTGCGTTTGATTTCTCCAATATACAGATCAACAATATTCTAATAATGACACTAAAAACCAAAAAGGCAACACTATATATATAGGAGATATTTTTAGTCAAAGAAATGCGTCGTCAGGGGAAAACAGTGTGTAATTTATTATTATTCATACTGCACCTGATGGGATTCGTATGTGAATGTCCAACAACTGAAAGCAATTTATATAGGTAGAAACGTAAATAAATGATTTGATTCCTCTTCGCAATAATGTTGTACGTCTTACTCTTATGACGAGATTTTCGTTGAATCATGGAAGTTTCACATTTTGCATTGTAAATTTTTCAATTGATTCTATTTTTCGTGTAAATATTCAGATTTGATCGTTCGTTACCCCATGCGTTACGATCAGGAACACACTGTATAACATAGGAAATACATGCGAATTAACTCCATTGATTCCAATCTGTAAATTATATTTACAACCAGTGTAATGAATTCAGTTTCAGGATATATTATATTTGTTAGATTTTCCGTGAAAATGCATGTCCAAAGATATTTCAAAATTCCTATTAACCAATTGATATCAACATCATCAGAAAAAATCTCGCATGAATATAATAAAGGTATTTGACTCATAACAAGTCAAATCTCAAGTACACGCAATTTGAAGGGAAGTCAACATATTCAGTTCTGGAATATAATATCCACGACAATATAAAAAACGTTTTCGGTTTATTTTAGTTATTTTTGTAGTATCTATAAGTAGCACACTTTAGAGCTAGAATAATATCGAATAGAATAACCACCGTGGCATCTTCCCTCCACCCCCCCCCCCCCCTCCCTAAACCCGCCCTGCATACCATAAGTTTGTTATGATGTACGTAATTAGATGTACATGTGTCTTATTGTGTTTATTGGAGTGCACATGATGCTTCCAAGTTCCATCCTGTATTGGAAAGTGCATTATTTGTGTTATTGTGCATTATGTGTGTGCGCAATTGACGTTCGTTTGTTGATATTAGTAAGAGAATAGATTCATGCAACATATTCTAATAGCAGTCCCATAATAGTTAGTCGACACCTTTTGATAGAAAAAGTATGTATCTCGTATTGTCAATCATTTCGTGTTTTTTTTTCCAACAAGGAATCCCTTATAACGGAAAATTGCACACAAAATGTGCAAGAATAATCAATAGCTTCGATTATGCTCCTGAAGCATACCAGTAAGTATTATGTCATGTAGACAGCCAGTCGTCGCGAACAAAACGATCTATACTCGTACATACTGATATGCTGGTGTGTGCCAAACAGAACACACTCCCACACTCCATCATCAGATGTAAATTATTTATTTGCTGGTAGTCACTCTCTGCACTTGAGTTGGACTTCAATTACTACACAATTGAAGGACATAACCCGATGGCTTTAGCGACGTCTATGTGGGATTATATGTGGGAGGTAGTAAAGTGTGTCATTCACTTTATTTGTCTGTATTTCAATAGTATTGCCCAATTACCCATGACGTGAATATATCAATAATATTACAGATTTACTGGATGTTATTCATACAATTACTACACAATTATAGTAGTTCAATTACTACACAATGATAGGACATGACCCGGTGGATTTCCCAACGTCTGTGTGAGGTTACTGGTGGGAGGTAGTAAGGTGTGTCGTGAACACTCGCTTCATTTGGATGTATTGTAATAGCAAAGACCAATTTCCCATGACGAGAATATATCAATAATATCGCAGATTTACTGGATTTTATTATGAAATGTTCCTATGATAAATTGGTTTTGTTATGGCCTATTACAGCTAAATATGAACACATCAAGGTTTTCACCCAAAGGTCGAACATAAACAAGTAAAAATAGTGAATGAAAAGTCGTGACGTAACATATTCATCTGTGTATACTGATTGTGCTATCAATGAATACACATCCAAACAAAGTTTATCGCCAATAAGGGACTGGCGAGGATTAGATTCACTTCTGCCAGATAAATATTATTTATTTATGAAAGCTAATGCGACTCCATCAGCCGATTGCTGACGTCGCACGTCATTTTACCTGTCACCATTTGGATATGTGTGTTGCCAGACACATGATGTTTGCATATACTTACAGAATTCTGTACTTTTTAGAAACTAACGATAATTCCCATACGTTTTGGTGGTGTGAATACCGGTCAAAATATATTTTAAAAAATAGAAGGGCTGAGAGAGGTTACCGGACAATATATATTTTAGAGATTAGCCTTTTGTCCAGTGACCTTAAAAATAAAATCATTTACCAATTCAAGGCCATGAAAATATTCAACAAATATATCACTTCTAGTATGTCCACAATTGATTCCTAAGCTGTAAAGTCGATAATAAGTGAGATATTAGCAATTCTGTGATGTGACCTTGAAAATGAGGTTCAAGTTCAAGGTCAGGAGAACAACTTATCAATAGTCAATTTCCCTTTTCTAAGCAGCAACATTCCTATGTCACCGGCATATGGTGTGTTTGTTTCTCAACTTATACGCTATTCCAGAGCTAGTTGCGAATATGAGGACTTTGTCTATCGAAGTGCCCAGCTAGTCTCTAAACTGCTGCGACAAGGATATATTATACCAAGATTTATAGCTTCGTTTAAGAAATTCTATGGACGTCATCATGATCTGGTTGAGAAATACACCAAATCCATGTCTGCCATGCAACTAGATCTATTTTCATGTTAACTTTGGGGAATTCATGACGGGTGCCACTAGTGTCTATTCAGCATATATCATTTCCTCTATATTCGCAATTGATTCCTAAAGTCGATAATAAGCGAGATATTAACCATTTTGTTCTCTGACCTTGAAAATGGGGCAAAGAACAAATTCTATATTACCAAAATATTCAGCATACATCATTTCCCATATGTTAATTATGGACTCCTAAGCTGTAAAGTTGATAAAAAGCGAGATATAAGCCATTTTGTGCTCTGACCTTGAAAATAAGGTGACTGACCTTGAAATTTAGGTCAAAGGTCAAATTCAAGGTCATGTAAAAAATTTGTATATATCATTTCCTGTATGTTCATAATTGATAAGTAAGCTGTGAAGTCGATAATACGTGAGATCTCAGCCATCTTGTCCCGTGACCCTGAAAATTATGTCAAAGGTAAAATTCAAGATCATGAGAATATTCGGCATATATCATTTCCTATATGTCCACAATTGATTCCTAAGTTGTAAAGCCGATAATAAGCGAGATATTAGCCATTTTGTCCTCTGACCTTGAAAATGAGGACGAAGGTCAAATTCAAGGTCACAAGAATATTCAGCATATATCATTTCCTATATGTCCTCAATTGATTCCTAGTCTCTAAGGCCAAATAAAAAGTATTGTGGTTCTGGTTAGGTGCGCGCATCAGTTTTAACCTCGCGCATCTCTCGTCTTTTTTTTTTAAAAAAAACCAATCACTATTTGAGAGCTGAATTTTTTTTTTAGCAAATTGTCACCCTAACACCAATTTTTGGGAGATAATGATCAAGTAAAATGGTCCCGAGTGTCTTGACATTGCAAAACTTGGTGTATGGCTGGTGTATGGCAGGGCAAAATCAACCGGGTCGCTTATCAACAGCTAATTTTAGGTGAAATGGTTGGCCAAGCGGACTAGAGGTCCGGTAACCTAAAATAATCAGTAAGGACAATAGAATGTCATCAGGCATTTTATAGGTTTTTCAATATATTTCTGTTCACTGTTCATCATGTTCATCCCCGTATAGGGAGCGTCATTCGCCTTAAGTAGAGAGCTGTATCGGTACAGGTCCCATAATAAAAACAACCAATTTCTCGGAAATTTATCGTGACACTTAGCAGCACTATTCCAGGGAATGACCAAATAAACTACCGAGTAATTCAATGTAAAAATGTTTATCCACTCGCCATAAACGAATAAATATAATACCGAGTATTCAGCTTTTACGATGCCAAACAACCGTGAGAACATATAATGAATCGTGGATATATTGGTAAATATTGCTGCAGTATAAAGTGGGTAAACTTATTTCAGTAGTGAACTCTTGAAGTGATGCCACTTTAATATTACCATGGATGTACTCCTAATAAAGATCACAGAAATGAGTCTCGAGTGCAAGATATAATTCCTACAAGTGGAATATCCTCTTTTTTCGCTGAACCAACAATTATACAAGATCCATAGTTTTGTCTGTTGTCATTGTATTTTGTCTTTTTGCTCTGGTATTTTCATTATCATCGATTTGTAGGATTTTCACAATCATGAACTTCAGGCTGAAATGGGTCAGTATACAGATATCAGTGTCGTTTGTAATACGTCGACTCGGGGAGTGACGGGAATCCGAGTCAAGTTGAAGATCGCGCTGTGGAATGTTTTGACAGTCACCTGTATCAAGTTCAACGCAAAATATCGATTGCAACCACTGAAGACGAGTTTGTTATGGTTGAAATTTAAGCCAATGAAAATTTTACCCAGCTTGTGAATATAATTACCCTTTGTGATACAAAACATGATATCGTATTTCCTGCACGAGGATTTTGGCAATTGCACACGACCCATAAGGTAGTCTGCGCCATTTAATTGTTTTAGGCGTCCGATTCACCAAGTTTTCTGAGGAAAATCACCTCCGTGTGTTTCATGGCTACCCATTTGCGGCAAACCAAGAGCATATTAAGTTCGTTTGACAATATGCACCCTAGCAGACTCTCCTTTTTTCGCTGGCTACATATATTACTGTTACTGTTAGCCATCAGCCGTAAGTACCACAGACAGCCATTCTTGACGGGTAGAAATCGTCGGGAAAGAAATATTTATGGAAACGCAACAGGGAGAAACCGAGAATTCATCTCGTGGAAATTATTGATTGAAAGGCGTTGAGTAACAGCTTTAGCACCGGCAATTACTTTCCATGCAAAGACTATTGTTTAATGCATGGGGCAACTCCTCATATCGGCGTTCTCATAGGGATTTATAAATCCTCACAGAAAATAATTTCTATCGATAAATCTGGACGATACGGGCATGACAATAATAGTCCTATGTATGTAATGGCCATATGTGTATGAATACCCCCAGTGGGTCCGCACCAGTGAATGTATGACTCCACTCTCTCTCTCTATGTGCGCTAAATTCCACAGCCAAGACATACTTTATAATTAAGCACAATTTGGGCATCTGGTCGGGGCTCAAGTTGTCACCATGCATCGGATTTCTTAATCAGTGTCTCCGCATGGCTGATGCTTGATAAGAGAGGAGTATATTCACTCACAACGATCCCTCGATATTCACGTAACCTATTCCAGCCGAAAGCAGCCCCGGGTCGTCATTGAGTCTCGTGCTTACAGAATATATACCCTCCGAGACTATCCATGGATTCAGTCATGGCAAAACCTTTTCAACATGGCTTACAATTACAAAAGCAACATTGTCTCTACATCTTCGTTGCACCTCCTCTGACAGGCATGTGTCACACATTGTGTGCAAATAGACAAATATCAAGTTTCGAAAGCAAAATATAATTTTTATGAATGGTATCTCCTTCATAATTCACCGAGCCAACAACTATATGAGACCCATAATTTTGTCTGCTCGGGTATTTTCATTATCGATTGGTAGGTTTTCCACAATCAGGAATGTCAGGCTGAAATGGGTCACTTTACAGATATCAGTGTCGCATGTGGCTTCTAATACGTCGACTCAGCAGGGAGTGGAGGAATTCTGAGCGAAATTGAAGACCATGCTGGGGAATGAATATGACGTCCACCTTTATTAAGTTCAGGGCAAAATACAGACAATTTATCGATTGCAACCACTCAATACAAGTCATTGGTGGCTTAATGTTCAGCCAATTAAATATTTACCCCGCTTAAAGGATATAATTACTCTCAAGTATGAAATCCTATTTTTGTAAATGTTAAATTTGAATTTCTTGCAGGAAGTTTTTGGCAATTACACTCGACCAATTAGGGTAGTCTGCACCATTTAATTGTTTCAAGCGTCCAATTTACCCAGTTTTCGAACGAAACAATCACCTCCCGGTGTTACCCTTGGCGGCAAACCAAAGAGCATATTAATTCCGTCTGACAATATGCACCATAGGGGCCTCTCATTTTTTCACTGGCTACATATATTGAGACCGCTATTAGCCCACCAGCCGTGAGTGCCACTGACAGCCATTACGCGTCGTGGAAGAAATTTTTATGGAAACGCAATAGGGAGAAACCGAGAATTCATCTCATTGATATTTTCGATTGAATGGCGTTCAGTAGCGGTTTTAGCCCCGGCAATTATTTTCCATGCAAAGACTATTGTTTAATTCCTGGGGCAACTATTCATGTCGGCGTTCTCACAAGGCTTTTCAAATCCTTGTGAATATGTCTGGAAGATACCGATATCACAGCAATGGTCCTAGATCTGTAATGCCAATATTTGTGTGTGAATATGCCAGTGGGTATGTCCCAGTGCATGCGTGTGCGCTAAATTCTACATCCAAGACCTAATAGGTAGTTAAGCACAATCAGGGCCTCTGAGTGGGCCCACGTAGTCACCGTGCATCCCGTAACCAGTGTCTCCCCGTAATCAATAATAATATACTAATACACCAGTATTTTCATAGCGCTCTATCATTAGTGTATCAGAGCGCTTTACATACACGCTGGAGAACCAGTCCGCTAAACCTGGGTTTGGTCAGCACATCCTGGGGTTTGCAACGAACATCCTTCGAGAAAAATGGCGGCCCCCATGAGCGAGACAGTCGCGACTCGAAAGTAAAACACTGACATGGAGGATAAAATAACGTACCATACCAAAATCACTTCGCGCAGTATTGATAAGGATGCTCGTAAGTAGTTAACAGCGGAGTAATTAGGGTGCGATAATGCAAGAAATTGTGGAAAGCACGGTTTTGAGGCGAACACGTTGTTGCAACGCTTAACCTGTGGGCAACGCTAAACATGGGTATATAATCAAGCTTTGAATTATGTACACTGCGGCCGGCCATCCATGAGTACATGTACCGAATGCACGCAATAAGTGTCGCGCCGTAATGCTCGTTCTTGGGCATTTAGACATTTTCGGAGATGTCCATTGCAGTTTGCCCAGAACATATTTCATATTTCTAATTAAATATTGGCCCTGAACAGCGAACAATATTTTCTTTCTCATTAAAATTTCTTTCCAATTAAAATCGAGGAATATAAATTAATAAAATTTTTCCACATGTTCATTCAATGATTAAATACAGTGATATAAACTTATGAAGGTTTGTTTTATTCAAAATTATCAGTTGAAGCCACCGTGTTTTCCCTGCATGCTTGTTTCTGGTATATAGTCTGATAATTAGCTTTGTATAATCCAACTTGGTTATTAAACATAAGTTACATAATTTATGTCAGTTTGCCATATTATAAAGGAATAAATCACAATCATCATGGTAAAGCGTCCTTCCAAAACGGTCCAGGACCATTTTGGTATGCTTAAGTTTGCCCTGAACCCTCTCGAGATTGTCCAAATTTCCAAGAATGACAAATGTATGTAAAATGCACATAGGCCCTACAATATTTTTTTATGGCAGCGGAGCTTTAGCGATGCCGTGTAGTCGACAACTGTAGTCGTCAACTTTTGGTTTTTTCTGTGGTCAACTTTCATGACTTTTGGTTATCTGTATTCGTCCACTTTTGGCTATCTTTACAGTTTTTGCTCGAAACATTCATTCACATTTTGCATGAAATGCCTAAAAGACTTTTTTTTTCTTCATAATTTGAACTGCCGCAAGTACATGTATACTCATAGAATGCTTGAAAATAAAGCCTAGATATTGGCATTTCAAATGGGAAGTCGTATATGATTATTTTTCTAGTAAGCTTGGATTTGACCTTCTGAACTTTTGTAGCGGAGCGCTCAAGGCCGAGAGGCCTCTCGTATTATAACGGAATCCTAACCGTTATGAAAAAAATGTCATGTAAAACACCTAGAGTTGTAGTGTTTTGTGGTTTTTTTTTTTTTGCAGTTGTGTTGTATGGGGCCCAGATATACGTCGGATGGACGTTTAATGCCGGCACATAGGGCTCCTGCGTGAGAGTCACTTGAATATTGTGATGATTGTAATAATAATGGTATATTGTGTGGCCCTTATCTTGACATCATACTATCAAACGAGGATATAAAACCCTAAAGTCTACAAATATCAACATTGACCTAAATATATATTGGCAAAATATATATCTTGCCACGCGCACTTCTCATTCTCCTTCTTATTTCACGGCACTGTATTTTCAAACATGAACACATGGTTGGCGGTTTGCTGCCAAAAAGTGGGTAAACCACGTACCATCACTGCATAGGTTTACTACGTCCCGCTTGCTCTTGCTCCTGGTTGTATACAGTGTACATACCGCCGACTTACTCGCTAGTCCGGACAAACAGACTAACTCAATCAGATTTGATGTGGTCCTCCATAATATAAAGACACAAATAAAATTCCATGGTTCCGTGGATTAGCGTTGCAACCCCAGGTTTGGCGTTGCACAATCACATCGCTATCGATATCCTGGTAGTTTTACTAATTTCATCATATATTTTATGGTATATCCACTTTAAGTTACATGATGGGTGTTTGAACGATAAATGTACACTATTTTAAACAAATCCTTGATGTTTATTTGCCGTTTGAGTGGTGTTTTCATATTGTCGTCGCCTCAATGTTGTCGTCTTGGACACAGGATGCGCGCACAATACACCCAGAATGTTCGTTGCATAACCCAGGATGCGCCAACCGAACCCAGGTTTAGCGGACTGATTCCCCAGCGTGACATAGAAAAGGAGATAACTACACACGTATACATGTATACAAAAGACAAAAAGAATAACATATAGGGTATTTAAAACCAACACAGAAAGAATAAAAAAAACAAGTTGACTAGATTAAGATGAGTACAGTAGTCATTGTCCATAATACATAGTGAAATAATGCGTCTTCAGAGCTGTCTTGAACACACTGGCTGATTTCGACGAGCGCACGTATTTTGGAAGTGCATTCCACAGGAAAGGTCCACAATATCTGAAGTCCCTGGATCCGATGGACTTTCGAGTAGGTGGTAGAAATAACAAAGTGTCATCAGAAGATGAACGAAGTGTGCGACTTGGTGTTATCGAGAGACCATGTCACGTAGGTATACTGGTGCAGTGCCATTGATACAGTTGTATACATGAACCATTAAGCGTAATTGTATCCGGAGATGAATTGGAAGCCAATGAAGGCTTCGTAATACCGGAGTGATATGGTCCCGAACTTTTGATCCAGTGATGATGCGTGCAGCTCGGTTTTGTACCAACTGAAGCCTACTGATCAACTCCGATGGAACACCGTAGAGGAGGGAGCACGCATAGTCCAGCTTTGTCATTACGAGACTCTGGACGAAGGTGCGACAAGCAGATACCGAGATGTATCTTCTTATACGACTTATCCCGTAGAGGTGAAAATTGCACGTTTTGATGACGCTGGATACATGTGGAGACATATCCATGTGTTCATTACAGTATATGCCGAGATTCCTCACAGTATGAGATGAGAGAGATATGCGATCCCTCGGTATCCACGGAACCTGTTTCAGCTGCAGCCCCGCGTCGTCATGGAATCTCGTGCTAACAAATATATCCTCCTCCTTACAATTTAGAAAAAGCTAATCAAGGCCTACGATTTACAATTCATCGTGGCGTACAATTTCTAACAATGGATCCATATACTCGTGGCAGTTACACGTTGTGAGCAAATGAACAAATATCATTCGACATGTACCATTGGCTTTCAAAAAAAAACTCGCATTCGTGACAGCTTGACTAGTATCGTATCAGCCAAATTTCGTAACCAACACTGATAAGTTGTGTCCACTTTGTTGCATGCCCAGTATCAATCAAATGCAAACATACAACCATATATATCTGTAAATGGCCGCATCTGAACTAGACGATTCGGTCGCCGTCGAATGCGTGGGTGTATCCCCCTGGGGCCCTATCATCCCCATTGCCCAAAATATGTTAATTTAAAATATCATTATTGCCAGGCCAGTGTGTTTCATTGATATCAGTAATGAAAGTTTCGTTTCATTTCATGTAGTAGCACTCATAGCAATTAATATATTCATTTAACTTTTCTATTTTTCACCAAATACTTTCCAGAGAAACTTGCTCACAAGACTGGGTTACGAAACACTGCTCAATCCCTCAACATTATGGGTACAGCCATGAAGTCTCTACTGGATACAACCGTTATACCTTGTTGAGACCAATGATGATTGTTCCTATTTTTATTGTGGTCAATAATAGACTTAACTAGTAAAACTAATGTTAACTTCTTCGCTTACAGTCATGAAATCTCTACTCGGCAGACTCGTTGAGCCCAATAATAAATGTTTTCTTATCTCAACTATTTCTTTATCTTTTGTTTATTGTTGTTAATAACAGACGTAATTTAATATAATGGTAATCGGTTCAGATTTGCAATCTATGGAGCGTTCACAAGAAAGTGTCTGCGGAAGCGGATGCGGCACAATGATCGCAAATCCACAGTATCCGCCGACCTTCGATCGGGGGATACAATGACTAGGCAGGACAGGGTTCATGATGAATATTCTACTCATTCACCCAATGCATGGTCATTCACCCAATGCATGGTCGAATGATGTCCGGTAACTGCTTGCTTTGTTCAGTTATTTCTCATCACTCCCGCTTGTATCGGCTTCATGAAAACGGAGGTTTTGGCATTCTCCGTACGACACTGTCATCTTTCTGAGGTTTTGGCATTCTCCAAATGGTACTGTCATCTTTCTGAGGTTTTGGCATTCTCCATATGCCATTAACATCTTCCTCAGGTTCTGGCATTCCCCATATGACATTGTCATCTTTCTGAGGTTTTGGCATTTTCCGTCTGACATTGTCATCTTTCTGAGGTTTTGGCATTCTCCATATGCCACTAACCTTTTCGCTACTGACCCAGCCCTCAGCCCCCATACTGAGCCGATTCATGTATGAATTGATAGGATTTCTATATGTTTCATCATTTTTATTTAAAGATGTTTCAGAATAATTATGTGTGAAAATGAAGCCATAATTTACTTCACTATTTCTATATATTCTTTTTAACCCCGTACCATTGGTAATCATAGAAACAAAAAAGAACTCTAGCAACCAAACATATGGCTGAGGTTCCATTTTCTCTACCATACAGCCATTTTCGAATTTGTAATGAAATATAACCCAATACGTTTTACTTGAGTACTTCTTTATTTGTGATGAAGTGAATCTCGTGGATTTTGATAGTGTTTACAGCATGTCAATATCTTGATTGGTTATGAAGATATTAAAGTTTTAGTGAAAATTGACTGTAGTCCGACCTATTGTAATCAGTACTTGTTACGTCACAAGGTTAATGACAGGTTAATTATTCAATTAACTAAACAGACAATTACGCTTCCAAATTTCAATCGGTGGCAATATGTATGTGCCAGTTTAGCGTGTAGGTACATTTTCGGTCACATATAGCAGTAAATACAATCAGTCCATAGCTACCTAAACATTTATTGGTTGCCAAAGTTATGGTTACGCAGCGTAACCATCAGTACAGCAACAGGGGTGTGGTATGGTTACGCAGCGTAACCATGAGTAGTGAAAAGGTTAATATATTTCTCAGGTTCTGGCATTCCCCATATGACATTGTCATCTTTCTGAGGTTTTGGCATTCTCCGTCTGACATTGTCATCTTTCTGAGGTTTTGGCATTCCCCATATGACATTGTCATCTTTCTGAGGTTTTGGCATTCTCCATCTGACATTGTCATCTTTCTGAGGTTTTGGCATTTTCCATCTGACATTGTCATCTTTCTGAGGTTTTGGCATTCCCCATATGACATTGTCATCTTTCTGAGGTTTTGGCATTCTCCATCTGACATTGTCATCTTTCTGAGGTTTTGGCATTCTCCATATCACATTGTCATCAATCTGAGGTTTTGGCATTTTCCATCTGACATTGTCATCTTTCTGAGGTTTTGGCATTCCCCATATGACATTGTCATCTTTCTGAGGTTTTGGCATTCTCCATCTGACATTGTCATCTTTCTGAGGTTTTGGCATTTTCCATCTGACATTGTCATCTTTCTGAGGTTTTGGCATTCCCCATATGACATTGTCATCTTTCTGAGGTTTTGGCATTCTCCATCTGACATTGTCATCTTTCTGAGGTTTTGGCATTCTCGTTATCACATTGTCATCAATCTGAGGTTTTGGCATTTTCCATCTGACATTGTCATATTACGTGGATGCATAATGAATATCTTTAGAGGCTTCACAGTTAATGTAACCAAAGTTTATGGGTACAGAACGCGGTGAGTCTCCGTATCACCATCCAGTCGGTTTAGGTTTTGGCGCATCGAGAGTATATTTTAAGTCCCGCGAAAACATTTGCCTCAAAATCATACACACCAGGGAATGGGTGTTGCTCTAACTTGATTACCTATGTCGATGCCATGAGAAGTGGGTGTTTCTCGAATAGTTTTGTGACCTTGGAGTGAGATTAGATTACTGACCAATGTATAAGACCCGTGATGTGTAATTCTAACTGACCAAACAGTGGTGGTTAAGGCAAAAATACATTCGGCGAACGTATTATGTAAAAACTCATGAAGATATTCATTAACTGCTGTCCTGAATTATGTTTTTAATGTATATATCAAAGCACGTTCAAGTAGTCAACTTGAACGTTGACCTAAAAAATTTACCTAAAAAGACAGTATGGTTTCATCAGTTCACGCCTAATAACCGTGGAATTGACATACTCTGCTTTCATGTAGAAGATGTGGTCACATGCCATCGTGGCACTATCCACACGGACACGTGGAACTATTTCGTTATATCCATCAGCGAATGACTCTAGGGCGAGTGTTAGAATTAAAAAGTCATATTGATTAAGCTCACCAAGCGACAGTTTAATATGCTCCTGGATTTGAACCATGTATTTGAGATAT
Organism: Terebella lapidaria; assembly: GCA_949152475.1. Lineage (NCBI taxonomy): Eukaryota > Metazoa > Annelida > Polychaeta > Terebellida > Terebellidae > Terebella > Terebella lapidaria. The sequence goes on from OX424555.1 coordinate 21,807,939, forward strand.
GTATGACTGGGAATCCTGCATCTATAAAGGAACAAGAAAACCATAAAATTAACACTACAATCATCACACACTAATTAATGTGATATTTATCGAACGAGACATGTGCTTATTGGGCAGTAGTCTGACTGTTTAATATTATAGTGCGAACTAGTTTCCATTTCGTATGACCTAAAACTATAGAAATACTGTGTTATTAGTCTTTTTGCTTGTTGTTTTTGATTTTTGTAAGAAAACAAAACGAAAGTGTAATATACCATAGCCAGCATTAGATTTTAGATAACATTAGACAACACACAAATCCAATAGACTCATTTTACTGGACGTGGAAATGTTTGTTTCGCAAACATGGGAAACGCAGCTGAATGTATTAACCATACAACATCTCAATAGCATCACAACACCGTCCATAAATAAAATAAATAAATATGGCGGTATCAAAATTCTCGGGCGAGCGTGACGTGGAACCTGATTTGGGAAACAGCCGCCAATTAGAGCTTTGAGTCTGTTACACTGAAGGAAGCAATGTATCAGACCGCGTGGACACGGACTTGTAAATCCCAGCGGGATTGAAATTTATCCCCAGACTGCCGCTATCTGACGACATTGTTCATTTGCCAGCACAATAGTTTGATTTGTTGTCGTCATATCTCAATATTTCTCAAATGGTCTAAGTCAGTTATTATTCACTTAGTTGTGACTTATTTGGAATGATAGTGCTGTTTTGAAACAACTATCCGTGATGTAAAAATCTTTATCAAATGGATGAGGTAAAAAAAAAACTCTGGCTTGAATATATGTATTCTCTACTTGTGTTCGTGAGCACTAAACAAAATTACTTGGAGTTATGAATAGGCTTATCAGAATATGCAAGAATCATATACTAATGAACGAAAATGTGATAACATGAATAAGGTACAGAAAATGGTGTTTTCTATATGGGAATACCAGTCGTATTGCATCACAAATACTTTATCAATATCGGAATGACTTCAGGTTTCATTTTGGAACATTCTCTCACTATCAGATGTGCTTTCTTCGTGGATTTGTGGGAATATGAGCACCTGCAAACTATCACTTAGTTCAATTACTGTTTTGCCCATGTATAGTGTGAGGTAAATAATGATTCGCACCAAAAACACTGGAAGACAACATTTCTTTCTGACAAACAATACTTGATGTTCTGTAGAACCACGTAAATCTTGTTTTACCTCCGTTCCCAAAGAAAAAGACATGGCGGTGCTAATGTTCGGTCAGGAATTCTCAAGGTACTGGCGTCCTACAGCCTTAGTGGGGTTGTCAACTACAGTCACTACGTAATGATATTGGATATATCAAAAATGCACTATTTATTGATCCATTGATTGTCTAAAGACTGAAGACGTTTATCTCATGCAACAGGCAATTAAACACACACAAAACAAATCATATACATACACATATCACAAACATGTGAAGATCATATACTCTAGTGACCTTCGGCTGATAACATTCAGAAACAAACTCTCCATTTTGTAAACAAGTGAGGAACTCGCCCCCATTTTCCAGCCGCCCAATTCCTGTTCCCTCTTCCTTTTCAAATTCAACAACAGTTCTGAGAACAACATTTTCAGACAACGTGATACATTTCATGAAATTATGGACATTTTTCCTGTATATGACATCAAAATTGTTGATGTTTTGAGAAACTAACATATGACCGGCACTGGCACGTTTCACATAGCCAGCAATCATCGAAATATATAGATGTATGACATAGGGCACGCCAATTTGTATTTGGCGGGTTGCAAGACTGCCGGCACTGACTTGAAAGGGTTTTGAAAATTATTGTTGGAGTCGCCATACTTTATACACCTGTCAGATAGATCCTGTAAGCTCTTGGCGCTGGTTGCAAACAATCACAAGTCATTTGCATATATAAATGATGAACGGGGTTAATAATTTTATAATAACAATGTGTTATTTATGTAGCGCCAGTAGAGCATTGACTCTCGGAGCGATTACACAACGGCTGATTGAATTATTTGTAGGTTGTGATAGTAGATGTTTTTGAATGCTGTAGAACATAGTATTTTTTTCCAGTTTGGAATTTAAAATGTACTTTAATTCATCCGGATTATTCAAACTAGGTGATTAGTTGGCTTTTGACATACAGATCTACAATGTAAGTATCAATCTATTACCACCAATACAGTCAGATTTTGATGATGCCAATAACAAACGTAAATTACAACATTTTGGAACTGGTTCATAATATTTTGTAAAAATAATTTCTAAAATGTATGTTGCATGCACTGAGTTGGTAAACATGGTCTGTTTTCGTTCGTTTTTTATGTAGGGATAAGTCTCTCTCCCCGGATATATACGAGTATGCAAAAAAAACAATCATAAGAAAAATTGCATTATGACTGAGGAGAGAATTGTCTCGTCGTATACCATGAATGAAATAATTTTTTCATAAATATTTCCATACAATGTATTTGTATGTCAGGAATGTCATAGTGGACGATAATTTCAGCAATTCATAACTAGCATAACATTGATGGGTTAAGGCCGTGTTGTTGTCTTGGATAGCCTACGTAATGTTCCTGCTTTCAGTTTCAGCATAAAACCCAGTCATTCTCACACGAATCCAGGACCAATCCAGGACCTTGGATAGAAATTATTCGGCAGCACCAATGGAGAATTTTGGTTGACCACTGGGGCGAATTTAGAGCAAATGAGCAGATATCATTGGACAGCTTTCAACGAGTGGTACATTTGGGGCAGAATGGCTTACTATCTATGAATAGGCACAGGGTAGTACTGAATTGGCTACGAGATCAGTTAATGTGGATAGTCCCTTATCAGGGACTCAGTACATTGTAAATCAATATCGGTGAGTTCATCCACACCTTGTTATACGCCCACGATCCATAAAATTCGATGAAAAATGCATACATTTCAATAAGAGGTATCATATTCGAATTAATGATCAACTAGGGTGCATAAGTAATTGTGGCAGCTGTTCTCACCAGATGTCTGATAAGATGTCCAGTACTAGTCCGATATTTCTCATATCTGCAGCTCGTATCAATTTCGTGAGTATTGGGATGTTGGCATTCCATATGATGTCAGTATCTTTTAGTGGAAATATTATCTACACATAAAAAGAATTATGAAAGGTTTCACAGTTGATCCAAACACAGTTAATGAACGTCTCAACGTTTTCATCAACCAACGAGTTTTCATGGAACCATCGAGCCTGTTATGTTTAAGCTTTGGAAAATCACGAGTACACTTCAAATCCTGTGAGACTGCTTGCCTCTACATGTATATTATAATCTCCAGGAAAGAGCGTTGTAAAAACTCGATTAACTAAGTGTATACTCTGCAATCTGTTTCAATACTAGACACAGGTTTTATCAGCAACGTGATTCACGATGCATCCATTGTGGTTTCTGAATAATGCAAAGAAATTTACCAATATAACCAGTTAAGAGGGAAAAATATGTATGACATTAGGCATCTCTCTATTTATCTTCGTCGTCCTGGAACCGATCACGACAAATTATGTGCCTCTTCCAGTGATATGCCATAGAATAATATTGACCCTAATCGGATTTATCATTCAAAAGATGGCAACACTGCCGCTAGCCTATGATATTGTTCATTTGCCAGCACAGTAGTTGTTTGATTTGTTGTCTTCACGTCGCAGTTTTTTCTCGAAATAGTGGTCCAGATCAGTTATTGTTAACTTATCTGTCAATTATTCGGCATGATGTGATTTTACCATGAATAGAGAAGGTTCTGACCGGTTACAGTTTATTGTAAATCATTTGCACGGTCTTTGTGACAGAAATCCATTATCCTGGATTTACAATGGAAATAAATTACATGCCTTCTCTTGACATATATTATTTGTGTGTGTTTGGACGTTCATTGAAAGCCGTTACTGAAAACTTAATTCGGGCAGAAACCCACCATACATCATACTCAGTGTAGTTGGAGAACATTGAGGGTTTATTGCGCACTTTACCACGTTTACTTCTTGCCCGAGTCAACAAAACAAGACCAATAAATGAACGTTAACAAATTATTTACACAGTATATCATTGTTCAGTCGACAATGAAGATGTCCTAGTGTCCTACTGCAGAATACAAATATGTGGTAGAATTCCTGAACGAGTGACCTGGACCTTTTTACTAACAGCTTTAAGCCCGGCAATTACTTTCCGTGCAAAGACTATTGTTAAATGCATGGGGCAACTCCTCATATCGGCGTTCTCATAGGGATTTATAAATCCTCACAGAAAATAATTTCTATCGATAAATCTGGACGATACGGGCATGACAAAAATAGTCCTATGTATGTAATGGCTATATGTGTGTGAATACCCCCACTGGGTCCGCACCAGTGAATGTATGTCTCCACTCTCTCTATGTGCGCTAAATTCCACAGCCATGACATAATTTATAGTTAAGCACAATTTGGGCCTCTGGTTGGGGCTCAAGTTGTCACCATGCATCGGACCCCGTAATCAGTGTCTCCGCATGACCTGATGCTTGATAAGAGAGGAGTATATTCACTCACAACGATCCCTCGATATTCATGTAACCTATTCCAGCCGAAAGCAGCCCCGGGTCGTCATCGAGTCTCGTGCTTACAGAATATATACCCTCCGAGACTATCCATGGGTGCAGTCATGGCGAAACCTTTCCAACATGGCTTACAATTTACAAATGGCTCTACTTCCTTGTTGCAACTCCTCTGACAGGCATGTGTCACACCCTGTGAACAAATGGACAAATATCATTGGCTTCAAAAACCTCACATGGTTTCATCAGTTCTGTCCATAAACATAGAATTGTGGCGTGCCCATTATCGATCAAATACAAGCACATATCCATATATGCCAACGGTCGTATCTAAATGAATCGGCAGGACAAGGTTAATGGTAATTATTCACTCAATCACCCACTGTTTGGTCGAATGCTTGCAGGTGGTTGTCTACAGTTATTTCTCATAATCTACATGTCGTGTCGCCCTAATGAGAAGTAAGGTGTTGGAAATTAATTGTGACTCTTCGCAAGATTATCCCAGGTAATGATCAAACTACCGAGTAAAGTGATATTATTTAAGTGCACCCGCTCGCCATCAATGAATAAATGCAATACCGAGCTTTAAGTTATTGTGATGTCCAGCAGTGAAAAAACATAGTAAATTGTAGGTATTATTAATAAACATTGCTGCAGTAAAACATAAGTAAGAGTCTCATTTTGGCAGTGCACTTTAATATTACCATGGATTTACTCCCAATAAGAAATCACAGACATGAGTTTCGAATGCAAAATATAATTTTTATGAATGGAATCTCCTTCTTCATAATTCACTGAGCCAACAACTATATGAGACCCATAATTTTGTCTGCTTGGGTATTTTCATTATCGATTGGTAGGTTTTCCACAATCATGAATGTCAGGCTGAAATGGGTCACTTTATCCAACATATCGGTGTCGCATGTGGCTTATAATACGTCGACTCACCAGGGAGTGAAGGGAATCTGAGAAATTGAAGATCATGCTGGGGAATGAATATGACGTCCACCTTTATTAAGTTCAAGGCAAAATACAGACAATTTATCGATTGCAACAGCTCAATACAAGTCATTTGGTGGCTTAATGTTCAGCCAATGAAATATTTACCCCGCTTAAAGGATATAATTACTCTCAAATATGAAATCCTATTTTTGTAAATGTTAAATTTGAATGTCTTGCAGGAAGTTTTTGCCAATTACACTCGACCAATTAGGGCAGTCTGCTCCATTTAATTGTTTCAAGCATCCAATTTACCCAGTTTTCGAATGAAACAATCACCTCCCGGTGTTACCCATTGGCGGCAAACCAAAGAGCATATTAATTCCGTCTGACAATATGCACCCTAGCGGTCTCTCCTTTTTTCACTAGCTACATATATTGTGATTGCTATTAGCCACCAGCCGTGAGTACCACTGACAGCCATTACGCGTTGTGGAAGAAATATTTATGGGAACGCAACAGGAAGAAACCGAGAATTAATCTCATTGATATTTTCGATTGAATGGCGTTCAGTAGCGGTTTTAGCTCCGGCAATCATTGTCCATGCAAAGACTATTCTTTAATTCCTGGGGCAACTATTCATGTCGGCGTTCTCACAAGACTTTTTAAATACTTGTGAATATGTCTGGAAGATACGGATATCACATCAATGGTCCTAGATCTGTAATGCCAATATTTGTGTGTGAATATGCCAGTGGGTGTGTGCCAGTTCATGCGTGTGCGCTAAATTCTACATGCAAGACCTAACAGGTAGCTAAGCACAATCATGGCCTCTGAGTGGGCCCACGTAGTCACCGTGCATCCCGTAATCAGTGTCTCCGCAAGACCTGATGATTGCTGAGAGCGATATGTTCACTCACAGCGACCCCTAGGTATCCACGGAATCTGTTTCAGCTGCAGCCCCGCGTCGTCATGGAATCTCGTGCTAACATATCCTTACAAATTAGAAAAGGCATACTATTCATGGCCTACAATTCACTCATCATGGCTTACAATTTCTAACAATGGATCCACATCCTTGTGGCAGTTACACGTTGTGAGCAAGTGAACAAATATCATTCGACATGTACCATTGGCTTTCAAAAAACTCGCATTCGTGACAGCTTGACTAGTATCGTATCAGCTAAATTTCGTAACCATCACTGTTCAAGTTGTGTCCACTTTGTTGCATGCCCATTATCAATCAAATGCAAGCACATATCCATATACATTTGTAAATGGTCGTATCTGAAGTAGACGATTCGGTCGCCGTTGACCGCGTGGGTGTATCCCCCTGGGGCCCTATCATCCATGTTGCCCAAAATATGTTAATTCAAAATATCATTATTGCCAGGCCAGTGTGTTTCTTTGATATCAGTAATGAAAGTTTCGGACCGTAACTATTTTTATTCCATGTGGTAACACTCATAGCAATTAATATATTCATTTAACTTTTCTATTTCTTACCAAATACTTCCAGAGAAACTTGCCCACAAGACTGGATTATGAAACACTGCTTAATCCCTCAACATTATGGGTACAGCCATGAAGTCTCTACTGGATACAACCGTTATACCTTATTGAGACCAATGATGATTGTTCCTTGTTTTAACTATTTTTATTGTGGTCAATAATAGACTTAACTAGTAAAACTAATGTTAACTTCTTCGCTTACAGCCATGAAATCTCTACTGGGCAGACTTGTTGAGCCCAATAATATATGTTTTCTTATCTTAACTATTTCTTTATCTTTGTCAATAATAGACGTAATTTAACATTGTTATAATCGGTTCAGATTTGCAATCTTTAGAGCGTTCACAAGAAAGCATCTGCGGAAGCGGATGCGGCACGATGATCGCAAATCCACAGGATCCGCCGACCTTCGTTTGGGGGATACAATGACTACAATGACAATGAGTCTCCGTGTCACCATCCAGTCGGTTTAGGTTTTGGCGCATCGGGGGTATATTCTAAGTCCCGCGAAAACAGTTGCCTCAAAATCATACACACCAGCTCTAACTTGATTAACTATGTCGATGCCATGAGAAGTGGGTGTTTCTCGAATAGTTTTGTGACCTTGGAGTGAGATTAGATTACTGACCAATGTATTTGACCCGTGATGTGTAATTCTAACTTACCAAACAGTGGTGGTTAGGGAAAAATACATTTGGCGAACGTATTATGTAAAAAAAAACTCATGAAGATATTCATTAACTGCTCTAGATTCCTCTCCTGAATTATGTTTCTAATGCATATATCGAAGCACGTTCAAGTAGTCAACATGAACGTTGACGTAAAAAGTTTTACCTAAAAAGACAGTATGGTTTCATCAGTTCACGCCTAATAACCGTGGAATTTACATACTCTGCTTTCATGTAGAAGATGTGGTCACACGCCATCGTGGCACTATCCACACAGACACGTGGAACTATTTCGTTATATCCATCAGTGAATGACTCTGGGGCGAGTGTTAGAATTGAAACGTCATATTAATCAAGCTCACCAAGCGACAGTTTAATATGCTCCTGGATTTGAACCATGTATTTGGGATATGTATGACTGGGAATCCTGCATCTATAAAGGAACAAGAAAACCATAAAATTAACACTACAATCATCACACACTAATTAATGTGATATTTATCGAACGAGACATGTGCTTATTGGGCAGTAGTCTGACTGTTTAATATTATAGTGCGAACTAGTTTCCATTTCGTATGACCTAAAACTATAGAAATACTGTGTTATTAGTCTTTTTGCTTGTTGTTTTTAATTTTTGTAAGAAAACAAAACGAAAGTGTAATATACCATAGCCAGCATTAGATTTTAGATAACATTAGACAACACACAAATCCAATAGACTCATTTTACTGGACGTGGAAATGTTTGTTTCGCAAACATGGGAAACGCAGCTGAATGTATTAACCATACAGAATCTCAATAGCATCACAACACCGTCCATAAATAAAATAAATAAATATGGCGGTATCAAAATTCTCGGGCGAGCGTGACGTGGAACCTGATTTGGGAAACAGCCGCCAATTAGAGCTTTGAGTCTGTTACACTGAAGGAAGCAATGTATCAGACCACGTGGACACGGACTTGTAAATCCCAGCGGGATTGAAATTTATCCCCAGACTGCCGCTATCTGACGACATTGTTCATTTGCCAGCACAATAGTTTGATTTGTTGTCGTCATATCTCAATATTTCTCAAATGGTCTAAGTCAGTTATTATTCACTTAGTTGTGACTTATTTGGAATGATAGTGCTGTTTTGAAACAACTATCCGTGATGTAAAAATCTTTATCAAATGGATGAGGTTAAAAAAAAACTCTGGCTTGAATATATGTATTCTCTACTTGTGTTCGTGAGCACTAAACAAAATTACTTGGAGTTATGAATAGGCTTATCAGAATATGCAAGAATCATATACTAATGAACGAAAATGTGATAACATGAATAAGGTACAGAAAATGGTGTTTTCTATATGGGAATACCAGTCGTATTGCATCACAAATACTTTATCAATATCGGAATGACTTCAGGTTTCATTTTGGAACATTCTCTCACTATCAGATGTGCTTTCTTCGTGGATTTGTGGGAATATGAGCACCTGCAAACTATCACTTAGTTCAATTACTGTTTTGCCCATGTATAGTGTGAGGTAAATAATGATTCGCACCAAAAACACTGGAAGACAACATTTCTTTCTGACAAACAATACTTGATGTTCTGTAGAACCACGTAAATCTTGTTTTACCTCCGTTCCCAAAGAAAAAGACATGGCGGTGCTAATGTTCGGTCAGGAATTCTCAAGGTACTGGCGTCCTACAGCCTTAGTGGGGTTGTCAACTACAGTCACTACGTAATGATATTGGATATATCAAAAATGCACTATTTATTGATCTATTGATTGTCTAAAGACTGAAGACGTTTATCTCATGCAACAGGCAATTAAACACACACAAAACAAATCATATACATACACATATCACAAACATGTGAAGATCATATACTCTAGCAACCTTCGGCTGATAACATTCAGAAACAAACTCTCCATTTTGTAAACAAGTGAGGAACTCGCCCCCATTTTCCAGCCGCCCAATTCCTGTTCCCTCTTCCTTTTCAAATTCAACAACAGTTCTGAGAACAACATTTTCAGACAACGTGATACATTTCATGAAATTATGGACATTTTTCCTGTATATGACATCAAAATTGTTGATGTTTTGAGAAACTAACATATGACCGGCACTGGCACGTTTCACATAGCCAGCAATCATCGAAATATATAGATGTATGACATAGGGCACGCCAATTTGTATTTGGCGGGTTGCAAGACTGCCGGCACTGACTTGAAAGGGTTTTGAAAATTATTGTTGGAGTCGCCATACTTTATACACCTGTCAAAGAAAATACGCATTAAGAATGAGGAGAGAATTGTCTCGTCGTATACCATGAATGAAATAATTTTTTCATAAATATTTCCATACAATGTATTTGTATGTCAGGAATGTCATAGTGGACGATAATTTCAGCAATTCATAACTAGCATAACATTGATGGGTTAAGGCCGTGTTGTTGTCTTGGATAGCCTACGTAATGTTCCTGCTTTCAGTTTCAGCATAAAACCCAGTCATTCTCACACGAATCCAGGACCAATCCAGGACCTTGGATAGAAATTATTCGGCAGCACCAATGGAGAATTTTGGTTGACCACTGGGGCGAATTTAGAGCAAATGAGCAGATATCATTGGACAGCTTTCAACGAGTGGTACATTTGGGGCAGAATGGCTTACTATCTATGAATAGGCACAGGGTAGTACTGAATTGGCTACGAGATCAGTTAATGTGGATAGTCCCTTATCAGGGACTCAGTACATTGTAAATCAATATCGGTGAGTTCATCCACACCTTGTTATAGGCCCATGATCCATAAAATTCGATGAAAAATGCATACATTTCAATAAGAGGTATCATATTCGAATTAATGATCAACTAGGGTGCATAAGTAATTGTGGCAGCTGTTCTCACCAGATGGCTGATAAGATGTCCAGTACTAGTCCGATATTTCTCATATCTGCAGCTCGTATCAATTTCGTGAGTATTGGCATGTTGGCATTCCATATGATGTCAGTATCTTTTAGTGGAAATATTATCTACACATAAAAAGAATTATGAAAGGTTTCACAGTTGATCCAAACACAGTTAATGAACGTCTCAACGTTTTCATCAACCAACGAGTTTTCATGGAACCATCGAGCCTGTTATGTTTAAGCTTTGGAAAATCACGAGTACACTTCAAATCCTGTGAGACTGCTTGCCTCTACATGTATATTATAATCTCCAGGAAAGAGCGTTGTAAAAACTCGATAAGTGTATACTCTGCAATCTGTTTCAATACTAGACACAGGTTTTATCAGCAACGTGATTCACGATGCATCCATTGTGGTTTCTGAATAATGCAAAGAAATTTACCAATATAACCAGTTAAGAGGGAAAAATATGTATGACATTAGGCATCTCTCTATTTATCTTCGTCGTCCTGGAACCGATCACGACAAATTATGTGCCTCTTCCAGTGATATGCCATAGAATAATATTGACCCTAATCGGATTTATCATTCAAAAGATGGCAACACTGCCGCTAGCCTATGATATTGTTCATTTGCCAGCACAGTAGTTGTTTGATTTGTTGTCTTCACGTCGCAGTTTTTTCTCGAAATAGTGGTCCAGATCAGTTATTGTTAACTTATCTGTCAATTATTCGGCATGATGTGATTTTACCATGAATAGAGAAGGTTCTGACCGGTTACAGTTTATTGTAAATCATTTGCACGGTCTTTGTGACAGAAATCCATTATCCTGGATTTACAATGGAAATAAATTACATGCCTTCTCTTGACATATATTATTTGTGTGTGTTTGGACGTTCATTGAAAGCCGTTACTGAAAACTTAATTCGGGCAGAAACCCACCATACATCATACTCAGTGTAGTTGGAGAACATTGAGGGTTTATTGCGCACTTTACCACGTTTACTTCTTGCCTGAGTCAACAAAACAAGACCAATAAATGAACGTTAACAAATTATTTACACAGTATATCATTGTTCAGTCGACAATGAAGATGTCCTAGTGTCCTACTGCAGAATACAAATATGTGGTAAAATTCCTGAAAGAGTGACCTGGACCTTTTTACTAACAGCTTTAGGCCCGGCAATTACTTTCCATGCAAAGACTATTGTTTAATGCATGGGGCAACTCCTCATATCGGCGTTCTCATAGGGATTTATAAATCCTCACAGAAAATAATTTCTATCGATAAATCTGGACGATACGGGCATGACAAAAATAGTCCTATGTATGTAATGGCTATATGTGTGTGAATACCCCCACTGGGTCCGCACCAGTGAATGTATGTCTCCACTCTCTCTATGTGCGCTAAATTCCACAGCCATGACATAATTTATAGTTAAGCACAATTTGGGCCTCTGGTTGGGGCTCAAGTTGTCACCATGCATCGGATCCCGTAATCAGTGTCTCCGCATGACCTGATGCTTGATAAGAGAGCAGTATATTCACTCACAACGATCCCTCGATATTCATGTAACCTATTCCAGCCGAAAGCAGCCCCGGGTCGTCATCGAGTCTCGTGCTTACAGAATATATACCCTCCGAGACTATCCATGGGTGCAGTCATGGCGAAACCTTTCCAACATGGCTTACAATTTACAAAAGCAACAATGGCTCTACTTCCTTGTTGCAACTCCTCTGACAGGCATGTGTCACACCCTGTGAACAAATGGACAAATATCATTGGCTTCAAAAACCTCACATGGTTTCATCAGTTCTGTCCATAAACATAGAATTGTGGCGTGCCCATTATCGATCAAATACAAACACATATCCATATATGCCAACGGTCGTATCTAAACGAATCGGCAGGACAAGGTTAATGGTAATTATTCACTCAATCACCCACTGTTTGGTCGAATGCTTGTAGGTGGTTGTCTACAGTTATTTCTCATAATCTACATGTCGTGTCGCCCTAATGAGAAGTAAGGTGTTGGAAATTAATTGTGACTCTTCGCAAGATTATCCCAGGTAATGATCAAACTACCGAGTAAAGTGATATTATTTAAGTGCACCCGCTCGCCATCAATTAATAAATGTAATACCGAGCTTTAAGTTATTGTGATGTCCAGCAGTGAAAAAACATAGTAAATTGTAGATATTATTAATAAACATTGCTGCAGTAAAACATAAGTAAGAGTCTCATTTTGGCAGTGCACTTTAATATTACCATGGATTTACTCCCAATAAGAAATCACAGACATGAGTTTCGAATGCAAAATATAATTTTTATGAATGGAATCTCCTTCTTCATAATTCACTGAGCCAACAACTATATGAGACCCATAATTTTGTCTGCTTGGGTATTTTCATTATCGATTGGTAGGTTTTCCACAATCATGAATGTCAGGCTGAAATGGGTCACTTTATCCAACATATCGGTGTCGCATGTGGCTTATAATACGTCGACTCACCAGGGAGTGAAGGGAATCTGAGCGAAATTGAAGATCATGCTGGGGAATGAATATGACGTCCACCTTTATTAAGTTCAAGGCAAAATACAGACAATTTATCGATTGCAACCACTCAATACAAGTCATTTGGTGGCTTAATGTTCAGCCAATGAAATATTTACCCCGCTTAAAGGATATAATTACTCTCAAATATGAAATCCTATTTTTGTAAATGTTAAATTTGAATGTCTTGCAGGAAGTTTTTGCCAATTACACTCGACCAATTAGGGCAGTCTGCACCATTTAATTGTTTCAAGCATCCAATTTACCCAGTTTTCGAATGAAACAATCACCTCCCGGTGTTACCCATTGGCGGCAAACCAAAGAGCATATTAATTCCGTCTGACAATATGCACCCTAGCGGTCTCTCCTTTTTTCACTAGCTACATATATTGTGATTGCTATTAGCCACCAGCCGTGAGTACCACTGACAGCCATTACGCGTTGTGGAAGAAATATTTATGGGAACGCAACAGGAAGAAACCGAGAATTAATCTCATTGATATTTTCGATTGAATGGCGTTCAGTAGCGGTTTTAGCTCCGGCAATCATTTTCCATGCAAAGACTATTCTTTTCAATTCCTGGGGCAACTATTCATGTCGGCGTTCTCACAAGGCTTTTTTAAATACTTGTGAATATGTCTGGAAGATACGGATATCACATCAATGGTCCTAGATCTGTAATGCCAATATTTGTGTGTGAATATGCCAGTGGGTGTGTGCCAGTGCATGCGTGTGCGCTAAATTCTACATGCAAGACCTAACAGGTAGCTAAGCACAATCAGGGCCTCTGAGTGGGCCCACGTAGTCACCGTGCATCCCGTAATCAGTGTCTCCGCAAGACCTGATGATTGCTGAGAGCGATATGTTCACTCACAGCGACCCCTAGGTATCCACGGAATCTGTTTCAGCTGCAGCCCCGCGTCGTCATGGAATCTCGTGCTAACATATCCTTACAATTTAGAAAAGGCATACTATTCATGGCCTACAATTCACTCATCATGGCTTACATGGCTTTCTAACAATCGATCCACATCCTCGTGGCAGTTACACGTTGTGAGCAAATGAACAAATATCATTCGACATGTTCCATTGGCTTTCAAAAAAACTCGCATTCGTGACAGTTTGACTAGCATCGTATCAGCCAAAGTTCGTAACCATCACTGTTCAAGTTGTGTCCACTTTGTTGCATGCCCATTATCAATCAAATGCAAACACACATCCATATACATATGTAAATGGTCGTATCTGAAGTAGACGATTCGGTCGCCGTTGACCGCGTGGGTGTATCCCCCTGGGGCCCTATCATCCATGTTGCCCAAAATATGTTAATTCAAAATATCATTATTGCCAGGCCAGTGTGTTTCTTTGATATCAGTAATGAAAGTTTCGGACCGTAACTATTTTTATTCCATGTGGTAACACTCATAGCAATTAATATATTCATTTAACTTTTCTATTTCTTACCAAATACTTCCAGAGAAACTTGCCCACAAGACTGGATTATGAAACACTTCTTAATCCCTCAACATTATGGGTACAGCCATGAAGTCTCTACTGGATACAACCGTTATACCTTGTTGAGACCAATGATGATTGTTCCTTGTTTTAACTATTTTTATTGTGGTCAATAATAGACTTAACTAGTAAAACTAATGTTAACTTCTTCGCTTACAGCCATGAAATCTCTACTGGGCAGACTTGTTGAGCCCAATAATATATGTTTTCTTATCTTAACTATTTCTTTATCTTTGTCAATAATAGACGTAATTTAACATTGTTATAATCGGTTCAGATTTGCAATCTTTAGAGCGTTCACAAGAAAGCATCTGCGGAAGCGGATGCGGCACGATGATCGCAAATCCACAGGATCCGCCGACCTTCGTTTGGGGGATACAATGACTACAATGACAATGAGTCTCCGTGTCACCATCCAGTCGGTTTAGGTTTTGGCGCATCCGGGGTATATTCTAAGTCCCGCGAAAACAGTTGCCTCAAAATCATACACACCAGCTCTAACTTGATTAACTATGTCGATGCCATGAGAAGTGGGTGTTTCTCGAATAGTTTTGTGACCTTGGAGTGAGATTAGATTACTGACCAATGTATTTGACCCGTGATGTGTAATTCTAACTTACCAAACAGTGGTGGTTAGGGAAAAATACATTTGGCGAACGTATTATGTAAAAAAAACTCATGAAGATATTCATTAACTGCTCTAGATTCCTCTCCTGAATTATGTTTCTAATGCATATATCGAAGCACGTTCAAGTAGTCAACATGAACGTTGACGTAAAAAGTTTTACCTAAAAAGACAGTATGGTTTCATCAGTTCACGCCTAATAACCGTGGAATTTACATACTCTGCTTTCATGTAGAAGATGTGGTCACATGCCATCGTGGCACTATCCACACGGACACGTGGAACTATTTCGTTATATCCATCAGCGAATGACTCTGGGGCGAGTGTTAGAATTAAAAAGTCATATTGATTAAGCTCACCAAGCGACAGTTTAATATGCTCCTGGATTTGAACCATGTATCTGGGATATGTATGACTGGGAATCCTGCATCTATAAAGGAACAAGAAAACCATAAAATTAACACTACAATCATCACATACTAATTAATGTGATATTTATCGAACGAGACATGTGCTTATTGGGCAGTAGTCTGACTGTTTAATATTATAGTGCGAACTAGTTTCCATTTCGTATGACCTAAAACTATAGAAATACTGAGTTATTGGTCTTTTTGCTTGTTGTTTTTTTATTTTTGTAAGAAAACAAAACGAAAATGTAATATACCATAGCCAGCATTAGATTTTAGATAATATTAGACAACACACAAATCCAAGAGACTCATTCTACTGGACGTGGAAATGTTTGTTTCACAAACATGGGAATTGCAGCTGAATCTATAAACCATACAACATCTCAATAGCATCACAATACCGTCCATATTTGAAGAGAAAATAAAAGATCCATTTTAAACGTGTGATATGAGACATCTCTATATCTATGTTCGTCATCTTAGAACAAATCACGACAGATTGTGTGCCTCTTACGTTCGAATTCCAGGGATATGCCATAGAATAATATTGACCCCAATCGGGCTTTCATTCAGAATATCTGACGATATGGCGGTAGCAAAATTCTCGGGCGAGCGTGACGTGGAACCTGATTTGGGAAACAGCCGCCAATTAGAGCTTTGAGTCTGTTACACTGATGGAAGCAGTGTATCAGACTGCATGGACACGGACTTGTAAATCCCAGCGGGATTGAAATTTATCCCCAGACTGCCGCTATCTGACGACATTGTTCATTTGCTAGCACAGTAGTTTGATTTGTTGTCGTCATATCTCAATATTTCTCAAATGGTCTAAGTCAGTTATTATTTACTTAGTTGTGACTTATTTGGAATGATAGTGCTATTTTGAAACAACTATCCGTGATGTGAAAATCTTTATCAAATGGATGAGGTAAAAAAAAAACTCTGGCTTGAATATATGTATTCCCTACCTGTGTTCGTAGGGAATACAAAATTACTTGGAGTTACGAATAGGCTTATCAGAATATGCAAGAATCATATACTAATGAACGAAAATGTGATTACATGAATAAGGTACAGAAAATGGTGTTTTCTATATGGGAATAGCAGTCGTATTGCATCACAAATACTTTATCAATTATATCGGAATGACTTAAGGCTTCATTTTGGAACATTCTCTCTCTATCAGATGTGCTTTCTTCGTGGATTTGTGGGAATATGAACACCTGCAAACTATCACTTAGTTCAATTACTGTTTTGCCCATGTATAGTGTGAGGTAAATAATGATTCGCACCAAAGACACTGGAAGAGAACATTTCTTTCTGACAAACAATACTTGATGTTCTGTAGAACCACGTAAATCTTGTTTTACCTCCATTCCCGAAGAAAAAGACATGGCGGTGCTAATGTTCGGTCAGGAATTCTCAAGGTACTGGCTTCCTACAGCCTCAGTGGGGATGTCAACTAAGGTCGCTACGTAATGATATTGGATATATCACAAATGCGCTTTTTATTGATCCATTGATTGTCTAAAGACTGAAGACGTTTATCTCAGGCAACAGGCAAGTAAACACACAAAAACAACACATAGAGATACACATATCACAAACATGTGAAGATCATATACTCTAGCAACCTTCGGCTGATAACATTCAGAAACAAACTCTCCATTTTGTAAACATGTAAGGAACTCGCCCCATTTTCCAGCCCCACCCCCCCCCCCCTCCCTCATTCCTGTTCAAATTCAACAACAGTTCTGAGAACAACATTTTCAGACAATGTGATACATTTCATGAAATCATGGACATTTTTCCTTTATGTCACATAAAAATTGCTGATGTTTTGAGAAACCAACATATGACCGGCACTGGCACGTTTCACATAGCCAACAATCATCGAAATATATAGATGTATGACATAGGGCACGCCAATTTGTATTTGGCGGGTTGCAAGACTACCGGCACTGACTTGAAAGGGTTTTGAGATTACATCTGTCAAATAGATCATGTAAGCTCTTGGCGCTGGTGGCAAACAATCACAAGTCATTTGCATATATAAATGATGAACGAGGTTAATAATTTTATAATAACAATGTGTTATTTATGTAGCGCCAGTAGAGCATTGACTCTCGGAGCGATTACACAAGAGCTGATTGAATTATTTGTAGGTTGTCATAGTAGATGTTTTTGAATGCTGTAGAACATGGTATTTTTTGTCAGTTTGAAATTGTACTTTAATTCATCCGGATTATTCAAACTAGGTGATTAGTTGGCTTTTGACATATAGATCTACAATTTGATACCTGGTTCATAATATTTTGTAAAAATAATAATAATAAATGTATGTTGCATGCACTGAGTTGGTAAGCATGGTCTGTTTTCGTTCGTTTTTATGTAGGGATCAGTCTCTCTCCCCGGATATATATGCAAAAAAACAATCATAAGAAAAATTGCAGTATGACTGAGGAGAGAATTGTCTCGTCGTATACCATGAATGAAATAATTTTTCATAAATAATCATTTCCATACAATATATTTGTATGTCAGGAATGTCATAGTGGACAGCAATAGTTTCAGCAATTCAATAGTTTCAGCAATTCATAACTAGCACAACATTGATGGGTTAAGGCCGTGTTGTTGTCTTGGATAGCCTACCTAATGTTCCTGCTTTTAGTTCTAGCATACAACCCAGTCATTCTAACACGAATCCAGGACCAATCCAGGAGCTTGGATAGAAATTATTCGGCAGCACCAATGGAGAATTCTGGTTGACCACTAGGTCGAATTTAGAGCAAATGAGCAGATATCAATGGACAGCTTTCAACAAATGGTACATTTATGGCAGAATGGCTCACTATCAATAAATAGGCACAGGGTAGTACTGAAATGGCTACGAGATCAGTTCATGTGGATAGTCCCTTATCAGTATCGGTGAGTTCTTCCCCACCTTGTTATACGCCCATGATCCATAAAATTCGAGGAAAAATGCATACATTTCCATAAGAGGTATCATATCTGAATTGATGATCAACTAGGGTGCATAAGTAATTGTGGCAGCTGTTCTCACCAGATGTCTGATAAGATGTCCAGTACTAGTCCGATATTTCTCATATCTGCAGCTCGTATCAATTTCGTGAGTATTGGGATGTTGGCATTCCATTTGATGTCATTATCTTTTAGTGGAAATATTATCTACACATAAAAAGAATTATGAAAGGTTTCACAGTTGATCCAAACACAGTTAATGAACGTCTCAACGTTTTCATCAACCAACGAGTCTTCATGGAACCATCGAGCCTGTTATGTTTAAGCTTTGGAAAATCACGAGTACACTTCAAATCCTGTGAGACTGCTTGCCTCTACATGTATATTATAATCTCCAGGAAAGAGCGTTGTAAAAACTCGATTAACTAAGTGTATACTCTGCAATCTGTTTCAATACTAGACACAGGTTTTATCAGCAACGTGATTCATGATGCATCCATTGTGGTTTCTGAATAATGCAAAGAAATTTACCAATATAACCAGTTAAGAGGGAAAAATATGTATGACATTAGGCATCTCTCTATTTATCTTCGTCGTCCTGGAACCGATCACGACAAATTATGTGCCTCTTCCAGTGATATGCCATAGAATAATATTGACCCTAATCGGATTTATCATTCAAAAGATGGCAACACTGCCACTAGCCTATGATATTGTTCGTTTGCCAGCACAGTAGTTGTTTGATTTGTTGTCTTCACGTCGCAGTTTTTTCTCGAAATAGTGGTCCAGATCAGTTATTGTTAACTTATCTGTCAATTTTTCGGCATGATGTGATTTTACCATGAATAGAGAAGGTTCTGACCGGTTACAGTTTATTGTAAATCATTTGCACGGTCTTTGTGACAGAAATCCATTATCCTGGATTTACAATGGAAATAAATTACATGCCTTCTCTTGACATATATTATTTGTGTGTGTTTGGACGTTCATTGAAAGCCGTTACTGACAACTTAATTCGGGCAGAAACCCACCATACATCATACTCAGTGTAGTTGGAGAACATTGAGGGTTTATTGCGCACTTTACCACGTTTACTTCTTGCCCGAGTCAACAAAACAAGACCAATAAATGAACGTTAACAAATTATTTACACAGTATATCATTGTTCAGTCGACAATGAAGATGTCCTAGTGTCCTACTGCAGAATACAAATATGTGGTAGAATTCCTGAACGAGTGACCTGGACCTTTTTACTAACAGCTTTAGGCCCGGCAATTACTTTCCATGCAAAGACTATTGTTAAATGCATGGGGCAACTCCTCATATCGGCGTTCTCATAGGGATTTATAAATCCTCACAGAAAATAATTTCTATCGATAAATCTGGACGATACGGGCATGACAAAAATAGTCCTATGTATGTAATGGCTATATGTGTGTGAATACCCCCACTGGGTCCGCACCAGTGAATGTATGTCTCCACTCTCTCTATGTGCGCTAAATTCCACAGCCATGACATAATTTATAGTTAAGCACAATTTGGGCCTCTGGTTGGGGCTCAAGTTGTCACCATGCATCGGACCCCGTAATCAGTGTCTCCGCATGACCTGATGCTTGATAAGAGAGGAGTATATTCACTCACAACGATCCCTCGATATTCATGTAACCTATTCCAGCCGAAAGCAGCCCCGGGTCGTCATCGAGTCTCGTGCTTACAGAATATATACCCTCCGAAACTATCCATGGGTGCAGTCATGGCGAAACCTTTCCAACATGGCTTACAATTTACAAAAGCAACAATGGCTCTACTTCCTTGTTGCAACTCCTCTGACAGGCATGTGTCACACCCTGTGAACAAATGGACAAATATCATTGGCTTCAAAAACCTCACATGGTTTCATCAGTTCTGTCCATAAACATAGAATTGTGGCGTGCCCATTATCGATCAAATACAAGCACATATCCATATATGCCAACGGTCGTATCTAAATGAATCGGCAGGACAAGGTTAATGGTAATTATTCACTCAATCACCCACTGTTTGGTCGAATGCTTGCAGGTGGTTGTCTACAGTTATTTCTCATAATCTACATGTCGTGTCGCCCTAATGAGAAGTAAGGTGTTGGAAATTAATTGTGACTCTTCGCAAGATTATCCCAGGTAATGATCAAACTACCGAGTAAAGTGATATTATTTAAGTGCACCCGCTCGCCATCAATGAATAAATGCAATACCGAGCTTTAAGTTATTGTGATGTCCAGCAGTGAAAAAACATAGTAAATTGTAGGTATTATTAATAAACATTGCTGCAGTAAAACATAAGTAAGAGTCTCATTTTGGCAGTGCACTTTAATATTACCATGGATTTACTCCCAATAAGAAATCACAGACATGAGTTTCGAATGCAAAATATAATTTTTATGAATGGAATCTCCTTCTTCATAATTCACTGAGCCAACAACTATATGAGACCCATAATTTTGTCTGCTTGGGTATTTTCATTATCGATTGGTAGGTTTTCCACAATCATGAATGTCAGGCTGAAATGGGTCACTTTATCCAACATATCGGTGTCGCATGTGGCTTATAATACGTCGACTCACCAGGGAGTGAAGGGAATCTGAGCGAAATTGAAGATCATGCTGGGGAATGAATATGACGTCCACCTTTATTAAGTTCAAGGCAAAATACAGACAATTTATCGATTGCAACCACTCAATACAAGTCATTTGGTGGCTTAATGTTCAGCCAATGAAATATTTACCCCGCTGATGATCATTATTGCCAGGCCATATGTGTTTCATTGATATCAGTAATGAAAGTTTTGGACCGTAACTATTTTTATTCCATGTAGTAACACTCATAGCAATTAATATATTCTTTTAACTTCTATTTCTTACCAAATACTTTTCAGAGAAACTTGCTCACAAGACTGGATTATGCAAACACTGCTTAATCCCTCAACATTATGGGTACAGCCATGAAGTCTCTACTGGATACAACCGTTATACCTTGTTGAGACCAATGATGATTGTTCCTTGTTTTAACTATTTTTATTGTGGTCAATAATAGATTTAACTAGCAAAACTAATGTTAACTTCTTCGCTTACAGCCATGAAATCTCTACTCGGCAGGCTTGTTGACATTAGAGCGTTGGGGGCGAAGCCCCCAACTCTCTACATGTCTATGTGCTGACTTTTTCATTGAGGTTTCATGCCAACCTATCGACGCCTGTTTTGGCTTGTAAACCTTTGTACACCTACTTCAAATGAGGATTTTCTTCGTCCTTGACATAAAATCTCTCGATTTGATGGCAAGTTTTGAATATTCCACAGATATATAATGCATAAATCGATGTGTTAGGTTTGAGAAAATTACGCAAAATGGTCAGCTCGTCTGAAAAACGTCAAAATGGCGGAGCCGATGGAAATTCACGTTCCCAGAATGCAAAGCAAATTTTACCGCAATGACGCGTACTTTGGAATTAACTTTGGAACGCACAATTTTCTGTGCAGCATTTTGTGCATGCATGTACATGTAACCTTGCGTGTGGCCTTCTTTAGCGTTATGAAGTAAACACAACGATTCGTCTGCGATACCACGACTACATTTACCGTAATTTGACATATTTTATCACCTGAGAATGTGTTCCATGCTGGGTTGCGAAACCTTTTTATTTTAAACTATTCTTTTAATTTGCTCAGTATGCATGTGTTATCTATATCATGAGATCAGATGCAGATACTCCTCATAGTATCCAATATTTAGGGATATTTTATTGAGGTTCGATATCATTTTATCAGGCGTATCTGTTTCATTGAGTTCAAAATAAATGTTGACTTATTAAGAATATGATTGAAGTACGCATATGTGTTTCATCATAATATAGGGAATGAATTGGAATCATGTGGGGCATGATATGGTTCAATTTTCTTTTTTTTTTTGCAGAGGGGGTGGGGGTGGGGGTAGCATTGTGTAAGATACATTCAGCTGTCGTGGTGCTGATGATGTGCTCGAGCCCTAATGTCCGTCTCCCGCAGTTAGCTGCATTTTCTTGTTGAGCCCAATAATATATGTTTTCTTATCTTAACTATTTCTTTATTTTTGTCAATAATAGACGTAATTTAACATTATCGTAATCGGTTCAGATTTGCAATCTTTAGAGCGTTCACAAGAAAGTGTCAGCGGAAGCGGATGCGGCACGATGATCGCAAATCCACAGTATCCGCCAACCTTCGTTCGGGGGATACAATGACTAGACAGGACAGGGTTCTTGATGAATATTCTACTCATTCACCCAATGCATGGTCGAATGATGTCCGGTAACTGCTTGCTGAGTTCAGTTATTTCTCATCATCTCCCGCTTGTATCGGCATCATGAAAACGGAGGTTTTGGCACTATCCGTACGGCATCTTTCTGAGGTTTTGGCATTCCCCATATGACATTGTCATCTTTCTGAGGTTTTGGCATTCTCCATCTGACACTGTCATCTTTTTGAGGTTTTGGCATTCTCCATATCACATTGTCATCAATCTGAGGTTTTGGCATTTTCCATCTGTCACTGTCATTAGCATGACAACACTTTCTGAAATATTGGGTCTACATGGTCATACAATACACCAAAAGAAAGCTTGAAGCTTCAGGAAAACAAATATGTAACAAAATTGACCGTAGGTGATGCTAAGGTGCTAGAGCATTTCAAAGAGGGGTACCGTTAGGTCCTTCTGAAGACAAAAATTAGGGGAAAGTCCAAAAAAGTGAAGCTCGCTGTTTACACGCAAACAAGACGTGATAATACATATCTCAGGGCTTGAAAATATTCAATATTAATTACTTTACACATTGCAACATCATACACACTAAAAATATATGACGTTGGTGGTGATCATTGTGCCCAAAGTTGTCAAATTTGCCCTCATCAGGCCATTAGAAGTAGAACAAATGATCACTGAAGCCATTTCTGACAAAATTCTAGTCACAAAAAATTGTTTTATTTGTAGCAAAATATCCAAGGTACTCCTTTACTGTAATGTTATCAAAGGTCAATAAAAAAATCTTATGAGATATGCCCAAAATAGAATTTTTCTCTGATGTCTCCAAAAAACGATAGCCAAGCTTGTTTACATGGGCGATAATAGGGGCTTCGAGTGCCAACCAATACTAAACAGATGGCGGAAGTGCAGATGAAACACGACAGGCCCTTCATTTTGAAGCAATTTCCCAAGCAGTACGGGGGTTTATGATTGAAATATCGCTATATTATGAAAGAAAAAACATTAATTCACAAATTAAACCATGTATGATCGGCGACAAGAAGTTTTAACTTGTTTTTTGGAGTGAAAAAAAACTTTGAGCTGAACTTTCACCTCCAAAATTGGGTCAGATCTCAAAACGAGGGCTCTTGTCACCTAGGCCGATGTCTAACCAAATATGCTATGTAAAAGACATTCTGATTGGTCGAAAATGACCGTAACATGACCCCACCCAAACCGGGTTCAACGAGCTTCACTTTTTTCGCTCCCGCGAAAAACTGCTTGCGCGCGCCGCCTAGCGGAGTGTTGTCATGCTGCTGTCATATTACGTGGATACTTAATGAATATCATTAGAGGCTTCACAGTTAATGTAACCAATTTTCATGGATACAGAACGCGGTGAGTCTCTGTATCAACATCCAGTCGGTTTAGGTTTTGGCGCATCGAGAGTATATTTTAAGTCCCGCGAAAACATTTGCCTCAAAATCATACACACCAGGGAATGGGTGTTGCTCTAACTTGATTAACTATGTCGATGCCATGAGAAGTGGGTGTTTCTCGAATAGTTTTGTGACCTTGGATTGAGATTAGATTACTGACCAATGTCAGTAAGACCCGTGATGTGTAATTCTAACTGTCCAATTAGTGGTGGTTAGGGAAAAAATACATTTGGCGAACGTATTATGTAAAAATTCATGAAGATATTCATAAACTGCTCTAGATACTCTCCTGAATTATGTTTCTAATGCATATATCAAAGCATGTTCAAGTAGTCAACTTAAACGTTGACCTAAAAAGTTTTTACCTAATAAGACAGTATGGTTTTATCAGTTCACGCCTAATAACCGTGGAATTGACATACTCTGCTTTCATGTAGAAGATGTGGTCACATGCCATCGTGGCACTGTCCACACAGACACGTGGAACTATTTCGTTATATCCATCAGTGAATGACTCTGGGGCGAGTGTTAGAATTAAAACGTCATATTGATCAAGCTCACCAAGCGACAGTTTAATATGCTCCTGGATTTGAACCATGTATCGACTGGGAATCCTGCATCTATAAAGGAACAAGAAAAACATAAAATTAACACTCCAATTATCTCATACTCATTAATGTGATACTTGTCGAACGAGACATGTGCTTATTGGGCAGTAGTCTGACTGTTTAATATTCTAGTGCAAACTAGTTTCCATTTTGTATGACCTGAAACTATAGAAATACAGTGTTATTAGTCATTTTGCTTGTTGTTTTTGATTTTTGTAAAAAAAACAAAAACAACGAAAATGTATACCATTGCCAGCATTAGATTTTAGATAACATTAGACAACACACAAATCCAAGAGACTCATTTTACTGGACGTGGAAATGTTTGTTTCACAAACATGGGAATTGCAGCTGAATCTATAAACCATACAACATCTCAACATCTCTATATCTATGTTCGTCGTCTTAGAACAAATCAGGACAGATTGTGTGCCTCTTACGTTCGAATTCCAGGGATATGCCATAGAATAATATTGACACCAATCGGGCTTTCATTCAGAATATCTGACGATATGGCGGTAGCAAAATTCTCGGGCGAGCGTGACGTGGAACCTGATTTGGGAAACAGCCGCCAATTAGAGCTTTGAGTCTGTTACACTGAAGGAAACAGTGTATCAGACCGCGTGGACACGGACTTGTAAATCCCAGCGGGATTGAAATTTATCCCCAGACTGCCGCTATCTGACGACATTGTTCATTTGCTAGCACAGTAGTTAGATTTGTTGTCGTCATATCTCAATATTTCTCAGATGGTCTAAGTCGGTTATTATTTATTTAGTTGTGACTTATTTGGAATGATAGTGCTATTTTGAAACAACTGTCCGTGATGTGAAAATCTTTATCAAATGGATGAGGTAAAAAAAAACACTGGCTTGAATATATGTATTCTTTACTTGTGTTCGTGAGGACTAAACAAAATTACTTGCAGCTATGATTAGGCTTATCAGAACATGCAAGAATCATATACTAATGAACGAAAATGTGATTACATGAATAAGGTACAGAAAATGGTGTTTTCTATATGGGAATAGCAGTCGTATTGCATCACAAATACTTTATCAATATCGGAATGACTTAAGGCTTCATTTTGGAACATTCTCTCTCTATCAGATGTGCTTTCTTCGTGGATTTGTGGGAATATGAACACCTGCAAACTATCACTTAGTTCAATTACTGTTTTGCCCATGTATCGTGTGAGGTAAATAATGATTCGCACCAAAGACACTGGAAGAGAACATTTCTTTCTGACAAACAATACTTGATTTTCTGTAGAACCACTTAAATCTTGTTTTACTTCCATTCCCAAAGGAAAAGACATGGCGGTGCTAATGTTCGGTCAGGAATTATCAAGGTACTGGCTTCCTACAGCCTCAGTGGGGTTGTCAACTACAGTCGCTACGTAATGATATTGGATATATCAAAAATGCACTATGTATTTATTGATCCATTGATTGTCTAAAGACTGAAGACGTTTATCTCAGGCAACAGGCAAGTAAACACACAAAAACAACACATATAGATACACATATCACAAACATGTGAAGATCATATACTCTAGCAACCTTCGGCTGATAACATTCAGAAACAAACTCTCCATTTTGTAAACATGTAAGGAACTCGCCTCATTTTCCAGCCCTCCCCCCCCCCCCCCCCCCCCCATTCCTGTTCAAATTCAGCAACAGTTCCGAGAACAACATTTTCAGACAATGTGATAAATTTCATGAAATCATGGACATTTTTCCCGTATATGACATCAAAATTGTTGATGTTTTGAGAAACCAACATATGCCTATGTATAGCAATCATCGAAATATATCGATGTATGACATAGGGCACGCCAATTTGTATTTGGCGCGTTGCAAGACTACCGGCACTGACTTGAAAGGGTTTTGAAAATTATTGTTGGAGTAGCCATACTTTATACATCTGTCAATTAGATCATGTAAGCTCTTGGCGCCTGTAAGTCATTTGCATCTATAAATGATAATTTTATCATAACACTGTGTTATTTATGTAGCGCCTGTAGAGCATTGACTCTCAGAGCGATTACACAACAGCTGATTGAATTATTTGTAGGTTGTCATAGTAGATGTTTTTGAATGCTGTAGAACATGGTATTTTTTTCAGTTTGAAATTTGAAAATGTACTTTAATTCATCCGGATTATTCAAACTAGGTGATTAGTTGGCTTTTGACATATAGATCTACAATTTGATACCTGGTTCATAATATTTTGTAAAAATAATAATAATAAATGTATGTTGCATGCACTGAGTTGGTAAGCATGGTCTGTTTTCGTTCGTTTTTATGTAGGATCAGTCTCTCTCCCCGGATATATATGCAAAAACACAATCATAAGAAAAATTGCATTATGACTGAGGAGAGAAGAGAGTCTCGTCGTATACCATGAATGAAATAATTTTTCATAAATAATCATTTCCATACAATGTATTTGCATGTCAGGAATGTCATAGTGGACAGCAATAGTTTCAGCAATTCATAACTAGCATAACATTGATGGGTTAAGGCCGTGTTGTTGTCTTGGATAACCTACGTAATGTTCCTGCTTTTAGTTCTAGCATACAACCCAGTCATTCTAACACGAATTCAGGACCAATCCAGGAGCTTGGATAGAAATTATTCGCCAGCACCAATGGAGAAATCTGTTTGACCACTGGGTCGAATTTAGAGCAAATGAGCAGATATCAATGGACAGCTTTCAACAAATGGTACATTTGTGGCAGAATGGCTCACTATACATAAATAGGCACAGGGTAGTACTGAAATGGCTACGAGATCAGTTCATGTGGATAGTCCCTTATCAGGGACTCAGTACATTGTAAATCAATATCGGTGAGTTCATCCACACCTTGTTATACGCCCATGATCCATAAAATTCGAGGAAAAATGCATACATTTCCATAAGAGGTATCATATCTGAATTGATGATCAACTAGGGTGCATAAGTAATTGTGGCAGCTATTCTCACCTGATGTCTGATAAGATGTCCAGTACTAGTCCGATATTTCTCATATCTGCAGCTCGTATCAATTTCGTGAGTATTGGGATGTTGGCATTCCATATGATGTCATTATCTTTCAGTGGAAATATTATCTACACATAAGAAGAACTATGAAGGTTTCACAGTTGATCCAACCACAGTTAATGAACGTCTCAACGTTTTCATCAACGGAAGAGTTTTCATAGCACCATCGAGCCTGTTATGTTTAAGTTTTTGGAAAATCACGAGTATATTTCAAATCCTGTGAGACCGCTTGCCTCTATATCATAATCTCCAGGGAAGGGCGTTGCTATAACTCGATTAACTAAGTGTATACTCTGCAATCTGTTTCAATACTAGACACAGGTTATATCAGCAACGTGATTCACGATGCATCCATTGTGGTTTCTGAATAATGCAAAGAATGGAATGTAGTGAAATTTACCAATATAACCAGTTAAGAGGAAAAAAATACGTATGACATGAGGTATCTCTCTATTTATCTTCGTCGTCCTGGAACCGATCACGACAAATTATGTGCCTCTTCCAGTAATATGCCATAGAATAATATTGACCCTAATCGGATTTATCATTCAAAAGATGGCAACACTGCCGCTAACTTATGATATTATATTGTTCATTTGCCAGCACAGTAGTTGTTTGATTTGTTGTCTCCACGTCGCAGTTTTTTCTCGAAATAGTGGTCCAGATCAATTATTGTTAACTTACTTGTCAATTATTCGGCATGATGTGATATTGTATTACCATGAATGGAGAAGGTTCTGACCGGTTACAGTTTTTTGTAAATCATTTGCACGGTCTTTGTGACAGAAATCCATTATCCTGGATTTACAATGGAAATAAATGACAGGCCTTCTCTTGACATATATTACTTGTGTGTGTTTGGACGTTCATTGAAAGCCGTTACTGACAACTTAATTCGGGCAGAAACCCACCATACATCATACTCAGTGTAGTTGGAGAACATTGAGGGTTTATTGCGCACTTTACCATGTTTACTTCTTGCCCGAGTCAACAAAACAAGACCAATAAATGAACGTTAACAAATTATTTACACAGTATATCATTGTTCAGTCGACAGTGAAGATGTCCTAGTGTCCTACTGCAGAATACAAATATGTGATGGGACTCCTGAAAGAGTGACCTTGACCTTTTTATCAGTAATGACATGAACAAAACAATGCGATCACATTGGTACTCAGGTCTACTACATGTATATTTGTATATGATTGTATATTTCTTATGTAGGAGTAATAACTGTCGAGTAATTATTTTATATCATGCAATAATTGTATATAAATGTGTCTGTCTAACTTATGCGATTGACAGGCCTGTGTCTATCGCACAATTTCGTGTTGTAGCTATTTCGTGACATTGGTTCAATCAGATTTGGTGTACATTATCTAATCATGGAAGACTCTGACTGGCCACAAAGATGAGTCAAGAGTGAACAAATATCGCCGGACATTGTTTAATATAAAGCCATGGACCAACAGAACTTATGTTCAGTATTATAAAGCCCTTTCCTCAATTTCAGTACCCAACACTAAATCAACTAGCAGGTGATATCGATACTAATATCCACGGGGCGTTATAACATAATAGTGTCATAGGGCGTCTTAGCATACTAGTATGTACAGGGCGTAATGACAATACTACTAGATATATGTCAGTACGGCATACCAGTATGTACAGGCCACATGGCAGCATAACTTATTCCAGCTAAAGCTATACACCAAGAAAATTTCCATATGTAATATGTCCAAAAGGATGTTTTTAGCGATAGGCACCACAACTTCCTGCCCTCTATCAGATCCCTAGCCTTAGGTTTAGCATGTCAGGTTACCGGATCTATGCTCGTCCTCCGTCGTCCTCCACATTTTATCCTAAAGTTTACAATCGACACTTGCTGAAATTTTGCACAAGTATGCCTAAGAATATTTCGAGAGGGAGGTATTTATATTTTTCTAATTTTCACATTCTTTTGCGGCAATTTTTTATTAAAACGACCAAATGTGGACTTTGATGGCCTTTTATTGATATCCACCTTTGAGACGTGTATAAGTTTCGTTGCACTTGAACTGCTGGTGCATGTCAAAACAGCAATTTTGATGGGAAAAAAGTTGTGGCTCAATAATTTCTCAGGTAACCTTGTTTAGCCTTCTGGCTAATTTTTGGCTTGCAATTTATTTATGAACGACTGCTTTCAATGACATTATTTGTATTCACATGAATGATCCGAAAGTGAATAGTCATGTCAAAACAAATATTGCATTCATTCAACACAAAGCCATGGCTAATAGAAACAACACCGGCACATAATACTTTAAATACTGCAGCAAACGTGCCAAAATCAATGGGGAAATGTTGACCGAAGACAAAAATATGCAAAGCCAAGTAACCACGTATCCGGATAATGTTTTTGCACCACGTGTCGAGTGATGGCCCTGTTGCCTTGAGAGCCATAATATATTTATAAAATCATGTTGTCATATTGAGCCGTACGAGTAAGCTCCAAGTGAGTGAAACCATAAGGAGGCATAATATGTTGTTTCTAATCGACATTAAGAGCTTGGCATGGGCTTTTTTGTTCCCGTGTAACATGGTTTGTAAGCTGGTGTTGGTGCAACCATATATGAAGGTCAGATAGAAGTACCCAGCATTATATTATAACCCATAACACCCATAATATCTTATATTATCATTAAAATATCATTAGTGATACCATGTTTGTTCATGGAATATGGAATTATATCTACGTCTATCTGTCCATATCCCATGAGGCCGAACTAACAGCTAGACGTAGATATAATTCCGTATTTCGTGAACAACTTGTCACCGAGCAACTTGTCATCCAGTAATCAATGTTCACGGCTCATGATTGATAAGAGAGGTTATATAAGAGAGGTTATATGATAAGAGAGGTTACATGTCACCGAGCATCCAGTAATCAATGTTCACGGCTCATGATTGATAAGAGAGGTTATCAATCCGAAACAATTTGTGGACAAATTGATGATTTCAATTTTTCCATAGTCAATTTCCCTTTTCTAAGCAGCAACATTCCTATGTCACCGGCATATGGTGTGTTTGTTTCTCAACTTATACGCTATTCCAGAGCTAGTTGCAAATATGAGGACTTTGTCTATCGAAGTGCCCAGCTAGTCTCTAAACTGCTACGACAAGGATATGTTTTACCAAGACTTATAGCTGCGTTTAAGAAATTATATGGACGTCATCATGATCTGGTTGATAAATACAGCAAATCCATGTCTGTCATGCAACTAGATCTATTTTCATGTTAATTTTGGGGCAGGAAATGCTCACTCTTTCCGGAACACCTGATTTCACCTCCTAATGGCCATTTACGGGGGTTCATGAGTTTCCCTGTCATTTTTGTTTTCTCTCACTTCGTATGCCTGATATGACTTTCTGTCCCCGGACTATGAGATTGGATAACGGACCCTGTTTTGTTTGCTCGGAATACTTAATACTGGGTATTGATTCCACGTCTATTATATTAACTCACAGCGATCCCTCGGTGTCCATGGAACCTGCTTCAAACTGAAGGCAGACCCGGGTCGGCATGGAGCCTCGTGCTAACAGAATATATACCAGTTGAGACCTTTTCATCATGGCTGACAATTTACCAACGCAATAATGGCTCTACATCTTCGTTGCAACTCTTCTGTCATACGCTGTGAGCAAATAGACGAATATCATTGGTTTTAAAAACCTCACATTCGTGGCAGTTTCTATCAGCTATATTACGTAATCAATATTGATAAGTTCTGTCCATGAAGACAGAATTGTGGTGTGCCCATCATCAATCAAATGCAAGCATATATCCATATATACATGTATGTCAATGGTCGTATCTGAATGAATGAGGAGGGCAGGGTTAATGATTATTATTCACTCAATCACCCACTGTTTGGTGGAATGATAAGATGACCGGTAACTGCTTGCAGGTGGTTGTCTGCAGATATTTCTCATAATCAACAGCTCATATCGGCTCAATGGGAAGTAAGGTGTTGGCATTCCATATGATGCTACCATCTTGAAGTATTGCCTGGATACATGAAAGATTTACAGTTCATGAAGAACATTTTCTTCAGAATCATACACACCAGGGAATTGGTGTAGCTCTAACTTAATTAACGATGTCGATAAATATGAGAAGTCTGCATTTCTCAAGTAATTCCGTGACCTAGGAGTAAGACTAGATTGCTGGCCCATGTGCGAGGCACGTGATGTGGACAATCCTAGCTGACCACACATGTGGTTAGGGGGAAAATTACATCGATGAACTGATCATATATACACTCATGAAGAGAATCATACACACCTGGATAGCTCGCTACATCTCTGGCCCATGTCTGAAAACAAGTAGTCAATATGAATTAGTGTTGTTACCCAAAAAAAGAAATAGTATAATCAATTGACAATTCATCAATTGACGCCTTCTAACCATGAAAATTTGCATACACAGCATCCATGAAGAAGTGGTCACTGCCATCGTGGAACTGTCAACACGGATACGTGGACGTATTTAGTTATATCCATCAGCAAATTAATGGCGCTTCAAATGCGGATGCAGGTGTTATGATGTCTCACAGATTCGGACCGTGTGTGGACTGGGGAATCCTGCATTTCTAAAGGAACGAAACAAACCATAGAGTATTCCAATCTAATGTGAGTTGGAATATCGACATGAATCACCAAACGATACAATTATCACATAATACTGGGGTATTTGTCAAACGAGGCAGTACTTCTGAGACATCAGTATGACTGTTTAATAATCTAGTGCCCATGTTGCATGTTTCTGAAATGATCAATCAGGCTTTCATTCAGAAGATCGATATGCATGATATGACGGTGGCCAAATTCTCGGGCAAACGTGACGTGGAACCTGATTTGGAAAACGGCGGCCAATTAGAGCTTTGAGTCTGTTACACTGAAATAAGCAGTGTTTCAGGCCATGTAGTCACGGACTTATGAATCCCAGCAAGATTGAAATTTATCCCCAGACTGCCGCTATCAGACGAAATTGTTCATTTGCTAGCACAGTAGTTTGATTTGTTGTTGTCATCATATCTCAATATTTCTCAAAGCAACGGTCTGAGTCAGCTATTGTTCATTTAGTCGTGAATGATGGTACAATATAAAAACAGCCGTGTATGGAGTGAAACTCTTTATCAAATGAATATGGGGAAAATCTCTGGTTTCTATATAGATATTCCCTTGTCCTGTAAACACTAAACAAAGTTACTTGGAGCTCCTGTGATTAGGCTTATGTATTCACCACTAATAAATCCAATCTAATCAGTCCCATCAGCCATCCACACAAATATTAGAACATCATATAATAATGCAGGATCACAAATGAACAAGAATCTTATATTATTGAAAATGTGATTAAATGAACAAATAATGATTGTTCTGTAATCAGTGTGAAGGTACAGAAAATGACGGAGCCGCTGAAAGGACATGGAAGAAATATTTCTTGACATATGGTTATTGCGTTCCCTCGCAATAATATTGCGTTCCCTCGCGATCTTATTGCATTCCCTCGCGATCTTATTGCGTTCCCTCGCAATCCAGATCGCGTTCCCTCGTGATATAATCGCGTTCTCTAGCGATCTTATTGCATTCCCTCGCAATATTATCGCGTTCCCTCGCGATCTTGTAGAATAACCTTCTCAGAAGTCATTGGCGTCAGCACAATGCGAGGGAACGCGATCCAGAATGCAAGGGAATGCGATAATATTGTGAGGGAACACAATAATATCGCAAGGGAACGCAATAGTATCGCGAGAGAACGCGATCTGGATTGCAAGGGAACGCGATCCGGATTGCGAGGGAATGCAATAAGATCGCGAGGGAACGCGATCCGGAATGCGAGGGAACGCGATAATATTGCGAGGGAACGCAATATTATTGCGAGCAATATTATTGCGAGGGAACGCAATAATATTGCAAGGGAACGCAATAACAATGTGCTATAAATATTTCTTCCATGTCCTCTCAGAGGCTCCGTAGAAAAGCGATACCTTCGTATTGCATCACAAATCTTTTATCAATATCTAAATGACTTGTGCCAGGTTTCATGTCACTGTGGATGGACATCCTGGTCCCGTCGTTTTGGAACATTCTATCTCTCTACCAGATGCGCTTCCTTCGTGGATTTGTGGGAATATGAGTAGCTGCAAATTATCGTTCCATTCAATGAGTGTTTTGCCGATGAGTGGTGTAATACAAAGAATGATTCGGACCCGTGACACTGAGAACAATACCATTGTCTCTGACAAACAATACTTGATGTTCTAAAGAACCACGTAAATCTTAGAAAAAAATACCGTTTTGTGTAGTGCACGAAAATGTCCATGCAATTTTGTGCGTTTTATGTGCTTTTAGGACGCTTATTACTGGAGAATGTCAGAACATGTATCACTAGGGGTGTTCAGTTCATGGTACGGCACATAATAATCTGATGATGGATTGTGTACATGAGTTTCTGTTTCGCACACGCCAGCAAATTAGTCTGCACGTGTATAGATTGTTATGTTCGGGACGACTGGCTGTCTATATGGCAAAATACAAGTACATACTTGTATGTGCTGCAGGGGCATCATGTACAATTCGCACAATCCATCATCAGATGTAAATTATTTATTTGCTGGTAGTCACTTTTGGCACTTGTATTGAGTTCAATAACTACACAAATTATAGAACATGACTCGTTGGTTTCCCCGAAGTGTGTGTGAGATTATCTGTGGGAGGCAATAAAGTGTGTCATAAATACTAGCTTCATTTGGTTGTTTTACAATATTAATGCCCAAATTCCATGACGTGGATGTATCGTCAGATTAACTGACTTATATTATCAAATGTCCTCTTGTGAATTTGGTTTTACCATAGCCATTACAGCTTAATATGAATATATCAAGGGTTTAATCCAAAGCTCGAACAAAGAAAAGAGAAAGAAGTCAATGTCAGCTAAATATTAATGTATATAGGGTTTAATCCAAAGGTCGAACAAAGAAAAGAGAAAGAAATCAATGAAAAGTCATGACGTAACATATCCGTCAGGGATTGTGTTACCAATGATTACACATCCGAGTAAAGTTTATTGCCCATAACGATGCCAAAATATATGTATTATTCATGAAAGCTAATGCAACTCATACAATTGCTGACATATACACAACACCGGAGGTCATTTTACCTGTCACTATTTGTATGTGTGTTGCAAGACAAATGATTGTCAATTTTCCACTAGTTTGCATGAAGTACTACTTTTATACCTATAGAATAAGTGTATTTTAGGTAATAGTTCTTGTGCGGAAGTGATAATTCCTGTACACTGTTTGGTGGAGTGACGAAATCTACTAAAAGTACATTGAAGAGTCATATTGAATAGGTTTTAATAGTTAATTGTGATAGGTACCCATTGAGATGTATGTGTGTGCTAGCAATCCTCAACCCATATGTTTCTGTTCACTGGGCTGTTCATTCTGAAGAGCACGTAACTTCACCGTAATAAAGAGCAGTACGGGTACAGAACGGATAAGAAAAAACAACCAATTTCTCAGAAATTTATCGTGACACTTAGCAAGATTATCCCGGAAAAAATGATCAAATAAACTATCTAGTAATGTGATATAATTTAGGTTTACCCGATCGCCATCAAAGAAAAAAATGTAATACTGAGTTTTAAGCAAAAATAAGTTGTCAAACTATGGTGAGACCACATAATGAATGGTTGATAGTATCAGTAGACATTACGGCAGTAAAACATATGTAAAAGTCCCATTTTAGTAGTTAATTTTTGAAGTGGTGCCATTTCAATACTACCATAGATTTACTCCTAATGAAGAAATCCCCAGACACTAGTCTCGAGTGAAAGATGAAATTTCTATTAGCGGAATCTCCTCATTTGTCACTGAACCAACAAATATACAATATCCGTAATTATGTCTGCATCGGTTTATGCAATATCGATCGTTATGTTTTCCGCAATCATGAATGTCAGGCTGAAATGGGTCACTTTACAGATACCAGTGTCGCATGTGGCGTGTAATACGTCGACTTGGGGAGTGGGGAGAATCCGAGCAAAATTGGAGATGACGCTGGGAAATGAATTTCATAGCCAACTTCATTAAGTTCATGGAGAAATACAGACAATTTATCGATTGCAACCACTGAATATAGTCCAGGCGATTAAGGCACATTTTCTGAGAAATCGTGGGTTTTGTCATAAAAGCATGAAAATTGGCACAATTGTAAAATACAGCCTACTGAATATTTTCAGATGTGGAGCCACCGCGAAAAAGTCATGTGACGTCATTGGCGGCCATTTTGTCTCCGCCATTATCAAAAAACACATTGTCTTCCATATCTTCACAATGACTGAACCTATCGGCATCCCTCTATCCCTATATTTTCATGGTCAAGGAATCCAATCTTGATGTTTTCAGAACAGTAAAAACACAGGGGACCCCCACAATCGTGTTGCCATAGCAACAAAGTCCCAAATTTGGCATTTACCACTATTATACAATACTTAATCATTCGTAACACCAGTTTCTGTAAAATTGTCAAAAACTACATTCAGAATATTTTCAAATTTAGAACCATCGCGAAAAAGTCATGTGACGTCCTTGGCGGCCATTTTGTTTCCGCCATTATCAAAATACACTTTTTCTTCCATATCTTCACGATGACTGAACCTATCGGGGTGTTATTGGTGTCTATCCCTATATTTTCTTGGTCAAGGAATCCAATCACATTGTTTTCAGAACAGTAAAAACAAAGGGGACCCCCACAATCGTGTTGCCATGGCAACCAATGTCCCAAATTTTGCATTTACAACTACTATTCAATATTTATTCATCTGTACCATTAGCACCTGCACAACGGTAAAAAAAACACATTCTGGATATTTTCAGATTTGGATCCATCGCGAAAAAGTCATATGACGTTCTTGGCGGCCATTTTGTTTCCGCCATTATCAAAAAACACATTTTCTCCCATATCTTCACAATGACTGAACCTATCTTTTTCCATTTACAACTACTATTCAATACTTCCATTGGTGCCTGTACTATGGTCAAAAACCACATTCTGGATAATTTCAGATTTGGATCCATTGCGAAAAAATCATATGACGTCATTGGCGGCCATTTTGTTTCCGCCATTATCAAAAAACACATTTTCTCCAATATCTAGGTAATGTGACATATACTTGGCTGCTATTTTGTTTCCGCCATTATAAAAAAACACACATTTTATCCCATACCTTTCCAAAGACTGAACCTATCGGAATAAACTTATATTTACATTATCATTGTCAATGAATTCAATTATAATGTATAGAAAAGGATAGAATGTATTGAAAACAATACAATAAAGTTGTAAACTACAATTGTGTTGCCACGGTAATCAATTTGAAAACAGTTTGAAAATGCTGCTATTAAGAGACAAAATCATATCAGTATCCAAGTATTACCATGCACCATTGTTACAATTAAGTATTGAAATCACCACATGTTTGCCAAAATTGACAAAATCAACCTACAAATGCTAAAATCTACATTTTGGATATCTTCAGATTTAGAACTATGTACTTGGCGGTCATTTTATTTCCACTTTTATCGAAAATAATCACATTTCTTCCATATCTTCACAAAAACTGAACCTGTCGAAGGAATCCAATCATAATGTACATGATGTATTGAAAACAATAAATTGTGTTGCCATGGTAATCAATGTCCCAAATTTGACCGCTATTACCACTACTGTTTGATACTCAATTAATGATTGGTCTAACAGACATATTTGGGTGTTTCCTACACACACTTGTCGATTTTGAAAAATTACGCTACTTCATAAGCGAGAAAATGCACAAAATCGTGTGCGAACCCAGAACTCCAATGATAGGGCTAAGTTTAACATTGCGTTAGATTGCCAAATTTTTCAATTTTCGCGATAGAAGTTTGAAATTCGGTAGCAAATTTTGAAAGTTTCAACATTTTTGAGAGCACGAGGTTCCTCCATGTTTGAACCACCTCTGCAAATGCTATGTTTTCACACAATTTATCTACATTTTCGGCCATT
The DNA here is from genome assembly GCA_949152475.1 of Terebella lapidaria. Taxonomy (NCBI): domain Eukaryota; kingdom Metazoa; phylum Annelida; class Polychaeta; order Terebellida; family Terebellidae; genus Terebella; species Terebella lapidaria. The sequence continues at coordinate 21,846,059 of OX424555.1, forward strand.
TTGTTATTATCAACACAACTGCATCTGTTGCACAATGTACCCTGGTATCATTCGTGATATTTTGCTCCAATTGCAATTATACCACATGTACTCATATTCGCTATGAGTCTCTCATTTATTAGTTTATTAACATGTTCTGACGCGGCTATCAACTTGAAGTGTTTTGACATCATGCAGCAATGCAGGTGAATACCCATTGCAGAAGAAATTTACTTGCCCAGGATGTACTTTTTATGTGCAACAGGTTCGTTTTCACCAGATAATTTCCTTGTTTCAGCCCCTCAGTAACTTTGTCGTGTTGAATTTCATGTTTATCTTTTGTGCAACATCTATGTTGTACTAGCGTTTCCTCTATCCCTCCTGATATTTATGGGCAATGTCAATGCATTAGGCTTAAGGAACTGGAACACATTGTTCGAACTAGTATGATTACCAGCCATTTTGCCACTCGTGGTAGTGTTTGTAGCACATTGCAGTTTCCAATGTGCGTTTTCGACAAAATACACTGGCAGTCCGGGGGCTGCAATAGTGTTTACATGTTATTCCACAACTTTTTCAGATGTCATAAAACCTGTGTGCAGTATGCACAAATCAGATGTTACTAAATTTTACAAACATGTGGGGATTCCAGTACTTAATAATGGTGCTTAGTAATACTTGGATACTGACACCGTTTTGTTTTAGGGCAGCATTCTCAAACTGTTAAACCAATCATCAATCTGATATTGGCGGTTTAAACAACAACAGAGTATCAAACAGTTACTGTAGTGGTAATTTCGATTTTGGGACATTGGTTGCCATCAAAACGAAACTGTCGGTTACACTTGTACTTTATTGTTTTCAGTATATTATGATATGATTCCTTGACAATGAAAATATATGGATTTCAGAGCACCAATTTTGCTCTGAAAGGTTCAGTTTTTGTGAAGATATGGAAGAAAATGTGCTTTTTTGATAATGGCGGAAACAAAATAGCGGCCAAGTATGTCATATTACCTTTTCGCGATGGTTCTAAATCTGAAAATATCTAATAGGTAGTTTTTGGCAAATTGCATGTAGTTTTTGACAATTGTACCAGTGGTACAAACGATCAACTAATGGATATTAGTGGTAAATGTCAAATTTGGGACAATGGTTGACATGGCATCATATTTCTCAGGTACACCTAGATTTTATTGTCTTCAAAACATTATGATTGGATTCCTTGATATTGAAAATATAGGAATAGACACCAATTTTGCTCCGATAGGTTAAGTCATTGAGAAGATAGTGGAGAAAATGTGTTTTTTGATAATGGCGAAAAGAAAATGGCCCCAATGACGTCATATGACTTTTTCGCAATGGATCCAAATCTGAAATTATCCAGAATGTGGTTTTTGACCATTGTGCAAGCACTAATGGTACAAATGATTAATTATTGAATAGTAGTTGTAAATGCAAAATTCGGGACATTGGTTGCCATGGCAACTCGATTGTGGGGGTCCACTGTATCTTTACTGTTCTGAAAACATCAAGATTGGATTCCTTGACCATGAAAATATCGAGACAGACACAATTTCACTCCGATAGGTTCAGTCATCGTGGAGATATGGAAGAAAAAGTGTTTTTTGATAATGGCGGAAACAAAATGGCCGCCAAGGACGTCACATGACTTTTTCGCGATGGCTCCACATCTGAAAATATTCAGTAGGCTGTGTTTTACAATTGTGCCAATTTTCATGCTTTTATGACAAAACCCACGATTTTTCACCAATCGCCTGGACTAATACGAGTTTGTGATGGTTGAAATTTAGGCCAATGAAAAATTTACCCCGCTTGAGAAAATTTTTACCTACAAGTATGATATGATGTTTTATAACACGAAACATGATAGCGTATTTCCTGCACGAGGATTTTGGCAAGTACACACGACCAATCAGGGTAGTCTGCTTCATATAATTGTTTTAAGCTTCCCAGTCACCCAGTTTTTTAACGAAACAAACTCCTCCCTGTGTTTTATGGCTACCTATTGACGACAAACTAATAAGCATATTAATTCCGTTTGACAACAGGCACCCTAGCGGCTTCTCCTTTTATACTGGCAACATTTCTTGCAGTTGTTGTTAGCCATCAGCCGTAAGCACCACTGACAGTCATTACGGCAGAAATCGTTGGGAAAGAAATATATGGAGAGGCAACAGGGAGAAATCGAGACTTCATCTCGTTGATATTAATGATTTAATGGCGTTAAGTAGCGGTTTTAGCTCCGGCGATTATTTTCTATGCAAAGAATATTGTTTAATGCATGGCCCTTATATTGGTGTTGTCATAACGCTTTAAAATCCTCACAGGATATAATTCCCATGGCTAAGTTTGGACTAGACTGACATGACATAAATGATCCTAGATATGTAATGACTATAGTGTGACTATACCAGTGGATGTGTGTCAATCCTCTCTATCTATGTGCGCTAAATTTCACATCCAATTTATAGTTAACCACAACTTGGGCCTCTGGTGGGGGTCCAAATGACCACCGTGCATCCCGTGATCAATGTCTCCGGCGCATGGCCTGATGATTGATATTGATATAGATTGATTGATATATTCACTCAGAGCGATCCCTCAGTATCTATGGAACCTGCTTCAGTTGAAGGCAGACCCGGGTCGTCATTGGGTCTCGTGCTAACAGAATATGTACCCTCAGAGGCTGTCAATTGGTCATGGCTTACAATTCACAAAAGCAACAATGTATATACATCTTCGTTGCAGCGCCGCTGACAGGCATGTGTCACACGTTTTGAGCAAATAGACAAATATCATTGGCTTCAAAAACTTCATATTCGTGGCGATTTGGCTGGTATCGTATCAGGTAAATAACCATGATTACATAACATATATTGCTAAGTTTTGTCCATGTACATAGAATTGTGGCGTCCCCATTCTCAATCAAATGCAAGCATATATCCATAGCCGTGTCGATGGTCGTATCTGAATGAATAAGCGGGATTAACCCAATCACGCACTGTTTGGTCGAATGATAAGATGTCTGGTAACTGCTTGCAGGTGGTTGTCTCGTATCTCCTTAATGAGAAGTATGATTATCTTGATATATTGCCTGGATAGAAAGCTTCACAATACATGAAGAACATTTTCCTCAGAAGCATACACACAGGGGAATGGGTCTAGCTCTAACGTAATTAACTATGTCGATAAATATGAAAATTCGGTACTTGTCAGGTAGTTCCGTGACCTTGCATTAAGACTAAATTGCTGACCGATGTGCGAGGCCCTTGATGTGGACAATTCTAGCTGACGACACATTTGTGTTTAGAAGGGAAAAAATACATCGGTGAACTGATTATATATACAGTCTTGACAAGAATCATCAAACTGCTGGATGGCTCGCAATGTCTCTGGCCCATGTATCAAAACACATTCAAATAGTCAACATAAATTAGTGTTCTTAATAATAAAAAAATACTATAATCTCATCAATTGACGCCTTCTGACCATGGGAATTTGCATACTCAGCATCCATGAAGAAGTGGTCACTGCCATCGTGATACTGTCAACACGGACAGGTGGACGTATTTAGTTACGTCCATCAGCGAATTAATTACGCTATAAATGCAAGTGTTGAATCAACATGTGATATTGATCAAATTCTCCAAGCGCAAGTATGGTCATGGATTTGAACCATGTGTGGTCTTGAGAATCTTGCATCGATAATGAAACAAGAAAACCATAAAATCATCAAATCCAATGTGAGTCGAAATATCAACATGAATCACCATCACAAAAAAAACATGGGAAATGTAGCTGAATCTATAAACCCATACACCATCTCAATATCAGCATATACCGTCCATATCTGAGAACAGGAAACAATATCAAATTAATTGAATGTATGATATGAGGCATCTCTATTTATCTTCGACGTCTTAGAGCAAATCACGACAGTTTGTGTGCCTCTTTCGTTTAAATTCCAGTGATATGCCATAGAACAATATTGACCCCAGCTGGCTTGTCATTCAGAAGATCGATATGACCATGGCAAAAATCTTGGGCGTACGTGACGTGGAACTTGATTTGAAAAACGGCCGCCAATTAGATCTTTGAGTCTGTTACGCTGAAGGAAGCAGTGTTTCAGACCACGTGGACACGGACTTGTAAATCCCAGCGGGATTGAATTAGATCCCTAGACTGCCACTATCTGATGACGTTGTTTATTCGCCAGTACAATATTTGTTTGACTTGTTGTCATCACATCCCAATATTTCACACAGTGATCCAGATTAGAATCATATGCTAAAGACTGAAAATGTGCTTAATGTGAATATTGTTTATAGTTGATTTCAAATCAGTTGCATCGTCTTTGTGCTCCTTCATGACACAAAGCCATTACCCTAGATTTACAAAGGAAATGAATTACAGCTCGTCTCTTTGCACAGGTTGTTTGTGTGTGTTTGGGCTTCCATTAAGAGCCGTTCCTGTCAACATAATTCTGGCAGACAGCCACCATACATCATACTGAATGTAGTTGGAGAACATTGAGGATTTATTGCGCACTTTATTTCATGCCCATTTACACAAAACAAGACCGATAAATGTACGTTAACAAATTATTTACACAGTATATCATTGTTCAGTCGATACTGGAAATGTCCTAGTGTCCTACTGTAGAATACAAATATATGATAGAACTCCTGAAAGAGCGACATTGACCTACGTTTTTAATAACCATTATGGATGGTTAATGTCATGACACGGATGGTTAATGTCAGTAATGACATGCGATCACATTGCAAGTTCAGTATATCACATGTATATTTGATTGTCTCTGATTGTATATTTCTTATGTAGGAGTATGAACTATCATGTAATAGACGTGGAATCAATACCCAGTATTAAGTATTCCGAGCAAACAAAACAGGGTCCGTTATCCAATCTCATAGTCCGGGGACAGAAAGTCATATCAGGCATACGAAGTGAGAGAAAACAAAAATAACAGGGAAACTCATGAACCCCCGTAAACTATCCTGTGAGCCAATAGAACTATGTACGGCATTATACATCCTTTGCACTTCAATTTTATCCAGAACCACAGTGAACCACGGAAGAAGTGATGAACATTCTAAGGAGACCATACTTCACACAACACTTAACAAGTGAACAGATAATATCAATACTAATATCTAAGGGGCGTTACAACATAAAACTGTTGTAGTGCGTCATGACATACTAGTATGTGCATGGCATTATGACATACTAGTATTTACTGGGCGTCTTGTCAGGCCAGTATTATGGGCGTCATATTAACATACTTGTATGTACAGGGCGTTATTAATAGTATGTATGTGGCGGTATGACATACTAGTATGTACAGGGCATCATGGCGGCGTAACTTATTCCAGCATAAAGCTATGCGCCAAGGCAAATATGCAAATGTAATGTTTGTTCCAGAAGGATTTTTTAGGGAGAGGCACCGCAACTTCCTGCATTCCCTAAGAACCTTAGTCTTAGATTTAGCATGTTTGGTTTGCAATTTATTTAGAAACAACTGCTTTCACCGACATTATTCTTTTTCATATGAATGATCCCATAGTGATTAGTCATGTCAGAAAATATTGTATTTATTCAACACAAAGCCATGGATACCGTATAATCGCGCATATAAGGACATGTTCTTATATCCGGAAAATTGCGTTTTGGGGCTCTCGCCAAAAACCCAAAGTGTCTCGAATATAAGGACATGTTCTTATATTCGAATATAAGGACACTCCCAATAACCCGCATATAAGAATATGGTAAGCTCAATTAAACAATAGCCACATTAACCTTCGTGTGCAAGTAGCATAGACGAGTCATAACCATCACTGATGTCAAATTACATTATATATGTTGGCCTACATAGCTATTGGAGGCCTATTTTCAATGAGTCCCCAATAATCTCGTGTATATATATTACCGACAGTGGTCGTCAGCCTGGCAGCACGTGATAGCACTTGAAATGAGTGTCCTTATATCTCGGACACCTTTACGTTTTTGGCGCCAAAAAGACAAAAAGTGTCTCGAATATAAGGACATGGGTGTCCTTATAAACGCATATTGTTTTATGGCGCGAAAAAAGTAAACCTTCTCGAATATAGGGACATGTTCTTATATTCGAATATAAGGACAGGCTCGAATATAAGGACAGTGTCCTTATATGCGCGATTATACGGTAATTGAAATAACACCGGAACATAGTAATTAATGGTGCTATAAATAGCGCAACAAACGTGCCAAATCAATAGCGAAATGTTGATCGCAGGCAAAAATATGCAAAGCCATGTAACCATTTATCGGGATAATGTGTTGTACCACGTGTAGAGTGATGACCCTGTTGCCTTGAAACCCATAATAGATCAATAAAATCATGCGTTGTCATATTAAGTCGTACAGCGGTACAATTGAGCCCAAAGTAAGCAAAACCATGGAGAGACACGGTATGCTATTGCAGTTCGACATTAAGAGCTTAGCATGGGTTCTGTTACTGTGTTCTTTTCCAGTGTATAACTTAGTTTGTAAGTTGGTGCAAGCATAAAAAAGGGTCAGGTAGAAATACCCAGCATTGTTCATTACCTGTCATATGCAAATTCCCGGGTTAACAGATATAGATATATGTATATATCATACATCGTAGTTGTAAGTTGCTTTCAGCCATGGACAATACATATGTTTTAGACCAGACACAGCTTACTGACAGCAAATAGAACTATTCGTGATTAAAATAACTTGACCTCAGTCCAAGTGGGTTCTATACAGCCTGTTTTATGAAATCTGAAAATCTGCTTGGGTGTGGAAAACGAATAATTTCACAATTAAGAAATTAACATTTTTGGTCATGTAGTAGAATTGAAATTTTCGCCAAAAATTGAAGATTGCAATCTGAGATATTGCACTTTGCCCATGCTAGTACATTCGCAAGTAATAACAACAAGATATGTGTAAATACTAGTATTAGTTTGACTCTTAGATTGTTCAGAAATATTGTTGCATTTGAAATGAACTTGTTCATTCATTCACTAACCTGCTAATTCCTAGTGAGTAAAAATTATTAGCCTACTCTTGACTGTGATTTACGGTCATCGATACTGTTTCTTAACATAATTCCAACAGAAAGCCACTCTGCTCAGCATGTCCCCAGGACGTAGACGATCGAACGTGTACTACGTCATCGCCAGGTTCACGGATTTGAAAGTCTTAAAAGTATCACACATTACTTCCCTTGCCAGTATATCATTCTCCAGTGACAATTATCGATGTCCTATTGTTGCAAAATGCTGAACGCTATGGTACCTATTCTCCAACATGCAAAGCAATGTAATTACACTAAAATTTTGCTGATAATTAAAATGATCACTGATTTCGCCGTCATACTTTTTGGAGTTTGTAATCATTGTGAAGGTACAGAAAATGACGCTTTCTATGGCATCGTATTGCATCACAAACATTTTAAAAATATTGTAACGACTTTCTTGTCAGTTTTCATGTCACTGTCCATATCCTGTTCCCGACGTTTTGGAGCATTCTCTCTACCAGATGCGTTTTCTTCGTGGATTTATGAGAATATGATTACCTGCAAATTGTCATTCAGTCAAACATGACTGTTTTGCCCATGTAAACTGTGATATACAAAGAATGATTCGCACCCGAGAATGATTCGCACCCAAGTAAAAACACTGCTCTTTCTGACAAACAATACTTGAAGTTCAGTAGAACCACGTAAATCTTGTTTTACTTCCATTCCCAGAGGGAAAGACATGGCGGTGCTAATGTTCGGTCAGGAATTCTCAGGGCATACACGATTTATTGATTTATTGATAGTCTAAAGACTGAAGACGTCTATCTCAGACAAAAGACCAGTGAACCAATCTATTACCACCAATACAATCAAATTTTGATGATGCCAATAACAAACGTAAAATACAACATTTTGCAATAGGAACAAAGCCCGACCAAATAGTTTATCCAAAGACACTCTGATTTCATCAGGGGCAGACAGTGTGTTAAATGTAGTAGTTTCTACTATACACCTGACGGAATTAGTATACAACTGCCCAACAACCTATGAAAATAATTTAGAAATTTCGAAACAAACCCCATGGAACAGATATAATTATGACAAGTACATAAGTACCTCATGACAAACCAGAAAGTTACTGAGTTGACGGCATCCTCGGGGACGAATTCAACGTCCGACAGCAGTGCCACCGACACAGTGGTATGACTGACAATGGCTGATAACATTCGGGGCAGTGAACTCTACTTACATTTTGTAAACGTACTTAAGGATTCGCCCCATTTTCCAGACCCCCCCCCCCCCCTCATTCCTGTTCAAAATCATCAACAGTTCGGAAAACAACATTTTGTGACAATGTGATAGAATGGGGTACATGCGATATAAAGGCATTCCAATTTTCACAGTTTAATCATGCATGACTAAAATTAATTGATATTTATAGGACATGGCCGGTGCTGACCAGTAAGGCGACTAAAATTTGTCAACAATACTGACTTTGTTATGCATGCAAGGTTTTCCCAGAAGAGGACATTAAATGCAATGTGGGTCTTTACTGGAAGACTTCAATGAATTTGCAGTTGGCGTAGGTACCCCATTCATGAAATCATGGACATTTTTCCTGTATATGACATCAAAATTGTTGAAGTTTTTAGAAAAAAAATATGACTGGCACTGGCACTGGCACGTTTCAAAAATCTAACAATGAATGAAATATATTCCTGTATGATAACCAGACTTTGTTATACATATTTCTGCTGTAACTGATACACAACTGTGAATAATACATTGTTGAAGAATATGAAACAAGCAATAACTATTTTGCTTGAAGAAAACACCTGAAACAAAATGCGAAGTACTGTATTGATTCTTGCCTACTTTTTCCATCACTCAGTACCCAAATATATATTGATTAATATATTTTACATCACTCTTGTATTCAGGTGTGTGTTTGCCTGGTAAACATAGGACACACCAGTTTGTATTTGGCGGGTTGAAAGACTACCAGCACTGACTTGATATGGTTGTGAGTAATGCTATTGGAATTGTCATACTTTGTACATCTCTCAAATAGATCCTCTAAGCTCTTGGCAATGGGCGCAAACAAACACAAGTCATTGATATTTATAGGACATGGCCGGTGCTGACCAGTAAGGCGACTAAAATTTGTCAACAATACTGACTTTGTTATGCATGCAAGGTTTTCCCAGAAGAGGACATTAAATGCAATGTGGGTCTTTACTGGAAGACTTCAATGAATTTGCAGTTGGCGTAGGTACCCCATTCATGAAATCATGGACATTTTTCCTGTATATGACATCAAAATTGTTGAAGTTTTTAGAAAAAAAAATATGACTGGCACTGGCACTGGCACGTTTCAAAAATCTAACAATGAATGAAATATATTCCTGTATGATAACCAGACTTTGTTATACATATTTCTGCTGTAACTGATACACAACTGTGAATAATACATTGTTGAAGAATATGAAACAAGCAATAACTATTTTGCTTGAAGAAAACACCTGAAACAAAATGCGAAGTACTGTATTGATTCTTGCCTACTTTTTCCATCACTCAGTACCCAAATATATATTGATTAATATATTTTACATCACTCTTGTATTCAGGTGTGTGTTTGCCTGGTAAACATAGGACACACCAGTTTGTATTTGGCGGGTTGAAAGACTACCAGCACTGACTTGATATGGTTGTGAGTAATGCTATTGGAATTGTCATACTTTGTACATCTCTCAAATAGATCCTCTAAGCTCTTGGCAATGGGCGCAAACAAACACAAGTCATATGCATAAATAAATGATGAACGAGATTAATAATTAGATAATAGTAGCGCTTTCATAACATGCTCCCAGAGAGATCATCAACACAACAACCGATTGAAATGTTTGAATTGGAAGATTGTCATAGTGGATGTTTTATATGTAGAACATTTTTTTTTTCAGTTCGATATATAACAGTGCACATTAATTTAATTCATCTGGATTATTTGAACTAGGTGTTTAATTGGGTCTTGACATATAGATCTACAAATTGATACCTGGTTTATAATATATTGTACAATTATAATAATTGGACAATGTATGTTGCATGTACAGTACTGAGTTGATAAACATGTTTCGTTTTTGTGTGAGGATCAGCTTCTCTCTTCTAATATATATGCAAAAACAAATCAAAATTGCATTATGACTGAGGAAAGAAGTATCTTGTCGTACTACCACGAATGAAATATTATTTCAGAAATAATCATTTTCAAGACATATATATGTATACCAAGAATGACATGGTAGACGTTCATTTTAGCGATTCATAAACTAGCATAGCATTGATGGGTACAAGCCGTGTTGTTGTTTTCCTGGCTAGTCTATGTACTGTTAATGCTTTTAGCTTGAAGCCCAGTCATTCTCAGCCCAATCCATGGCGAATCCATGACCTTGGATACACATCGCTTGGCAGCAGCAATGGAGAATTATGGTTGACCACTGGGGCGAATTTAGAGCAAATGAGCAAATATCATTGGACGGCTTCCAACGAATAGTACATTTGTGGCAGAATGGCACACTGTCTATAAATAGGCATACGGTAATCTTATTACTGAATGGCTACGAGAGCAGGTAATGTGGATAGTCCCATATCAGGGACTACGTGATATGGGTGAGTTCGTGAACACCTTGTTGTAAGCCCATTATCTATAAAATTCAAAGAAACATGCATACATTTCCATAACTGGTCGTATCTGAATTATTGAGCAACTTGGGTGCATAATAAATCAGAGGCAACTGTTCTCACCAGATAAAATGTCTGATAAGATGTAAAGTACTAGTCCGATATTTCTTATCTGCAGCTCGTATCAACTTCTTGAGTAGTGAGATATTAGCCTTCCATAATGTTATTATCTTTGGGCAGTAATATGCACACCTGAGGAATTATGAATTTTTTATCCAACCAAAGTTAATGAATGTCTCAACGTTTTCATCAACGAATAGTTTTCATACCACTCTCGAGTTTGTGTAGATTTTGGAGAACCACGAGTATATTTCAATCCTGTGAGACCGCTTGCCTCTATATTATACACTCCGGTAAAGAGTGTTGCTATAACTCGATTAACTATGATGGTAACCTTGGACAAAGATTAGATTACCGACCAATGCCCCAGACCCACCATGCAGACAATTCTAGCTGACCACACAAACGTGTTCTGGAGAACTAATAATATTTAAACACGTGACCTGATGACGAGAAGCATAAACTGCTGGATGGTCCTCTTGAATGAATTCTTTACTACATGCATGAATACGTGTTCTTGCTGTTTTTGTTTTTCAACATAAAGAAATTTTTGATCAGTTGAACGCTGTATACTTTTGAACATTGAACGCTGTATACTCTGCAGCCTGTTTCAACGTTAGACATAGGTTATATCAGTAACATAATTCACAACACACATCCATTGTGGTATCTGAATAATGCAGAAACGTGGTGCGCAGTTCTTTTTCTATATCCACCAACAACTTTATGGCGCTATCAATATGGATGAAATTGTTAGAATCAAAATGAGATGTTGATCAAATTGATCAAGCAATGTAATGGATTTGTACCGTTTGTCGGATTATGCCGCATATCTAATGGCACAAGAAAACAATGAAGTCATCAAATCTAATCGGAGTCGTCACATGAATCGTCGAACAATATAATTATCGCTTGCTAATGTGGTATTTGTTGAACCAGGAAGGTGCTGCTGGGACATCAGTGTCACTGTTTGATATTCTAGTGCCTACTAATACCCATGTTGTACCTATAGATGATAAAAAATACGGTGCTATTGTTCATAATGTGTGTTTACTTCGATTTCTGCCATATTATTACATGATTGCATACACGATCTGACGTACATTTACTAGACCATATTTAAAATTAAATCTTTCCATGGTACCAATCCAAGAGAAAATTGTCGTAGACGTGAAAATGCTTGTTTTACAAAGATAGAACTGTAGCAAAATGTACCAACATAACCAGTTGAGAGGAGAAAAATATCCAACTCAAACGTATGACATGAGGCATCTCTCTATTTATCTTTGTCGTCTTGGAACCGATCACGACAGATTGTGCGCCTCTTCCAGTGATACGCCATAGAATAATATTGACCTCAATTGGGTTTTCATTCAGAAAACGACAAAAATCTCCGGTAAACGTGACGTGGAACTTGATTTGGAAAACGGCCGCCAATTACAGCTTTGGGTCTGTTACACTGAAGGAAGCAGTGATTCAGACCAGGTGGTCATAGACTTTTGAATCCTATACCGTATTGACGCGCATAGAGGCGCATGCGCCTATAAGCGGATTTCCGCATTTTGAGAGAGGTTTCTAAAAATATTTTTATTCACATAGAGGCGCATGCGCCTATATCCGGATATAGGCGCACCCCAATATTCACATTCAGGCGCACCCCAATATTCCCATAGATGCATATCCCAATATTCACGTACAGGCGCACTCAAGTTTCACTTGTTGGTCCCGTGTTTGCATATAAATAATATTAGTTAATAATTTTGTACACGGGTGTACATATCTCACGTAAACCCTTGGTTGAAAGGTATCACGAGATCACCACGTGTATTGCCCATCAAAACAATGGAGGGCAAGGTGTTTTTACGGAGATGGATCAGGTGGATGGTTTTGCATAGCCCCCATCATGTTATGTTGGGAGTCATTAGGTGGAGGGAGAGGTCGACCCTGCAGTATACTGAATGAACATGTGACTGGATTTGTGGCGGGTTTCTGGCTTGTGTTGAGGTGGTGATGGTGTTGTAGGCCTACTTCTGCTGATGTAGTACAATTGTTCTACCATTCTTTTTTACGCACACCTACATGTATAGGCATACAGCGCTCTTTCATAACGTGAAACGTGCCTACTGGGAGCCTTCTAGGGTAGACATGTACCTTCTCCCCACCCCTACGGCAGTATGCAGTATATCAACAGACAAATTCGAGTTCCATATGGCGTGTGCTTTAATTTTCTTCCAAGAAAGTGAACAGAACACACGTTGCGTGGTCTAGACTACCTCATATATAGGCGCATGCGCCTCTAACGGGATAATGGTTTTGGGTGGCGAAAATGTCAACTGCTTCACATACTGGCGCATGCGCCTCTATCCGGATATAGGCGCATGCTCACTTATAGGCGCATGCGCCTCTATGTGCGTCAATACGGTAGTGGGATTGACATTTATCCCAGCATTGCCGCTATCTGACGACATTGTTCATTTGCCAGCACAGTACTTGTTTGTTTTGTAACCTCATGTCTCAATTTTCTCAGAATAGTGGTCCAGATCAGTACAACCGATGTTTACAGTTCATTGTAAATCAGATGCACCGACTAATCTTCTATTGCGGTCATTGCTTTCATTCACAGAACGATGGCTAATTGAGCGACACCTGAACGTAATAATGTCATTCAGCAGCAAATTTATGATGCTATAAATACCACCCCAAACGTGTCAAAATCAATGGTGGAATGTTGATCGAATGCAAAATTATGCAAAAACAAGTGGCCAAACATCGTGATAATGTGTTTGTACCGCGTGTGGAGTGATGACCCGAGACATAAAATCATATTTATTCCCCAGTGGTACAAGTATTCTCCATTCTTAGCGAAGTCATAAAGAGGCACAATGTGATTTTCCAAATCAACACTAAGAGTTTGAAACTGGATGTTCTGTTTCTGGGTAACTTGGTGGGTGTGTATCCAGGTGCAAACATATATGAGTTTTCAGGTCAAACTACCCAGTATTGTTCATTGCCGTTCTGATCCGACTTCCAAGGTTCACTAATATTATAATCCAATCTGTACCGGCATTCAGCTGTGAAATGTATATACTATCTGCTTAACACAATTTACATTTGGTATAACTATCAATTGAAATAACTCTTTTTTGAAATCTTGTAGTTCCTAGTTGCACAATTTCCCTGTACAACCTGTCAGTGTTTGATGATTACTGAAAATCTGAAAAGGTTTGCAAAAATGTTAACTCAAGAAAAAAGAAAAATAACGTTGCTGGTAATTTCATTTCTTCTGTAGTTGTATATTCACAAGTAAAAGCATTACTTGTATGGAAGATACCATTCTGAAACTTACATCGTTCAAACTTTTCCTCCCAATGCAGAGAAAATAAATTATGAACCCATTCTTGATTCATGTTTCATGGTCAACGATACCAATCTTTGACAACTTAAATCTAACCAAAATCCAAAATGAATCATTCTTAGCGCATCTACGAAACATACGCAATTTATCGGGTACTTACCCTATTACTCAAGGGCGCATGCAGGATGTTTTTATACTATGCACACTAAGCCAAAAACGACAGTTTGCAGAATTTATTAGTTGTTGTTGATTTGATCATTATTAATTTATACTAGACATGTATGATGTGGCATATATGTACCCGTGTTTCACACACTGGAGAGATATAGCAACTTATATTATTCAGCTCTGACGTCTACAATAGTACTGCATAGTTAATGCAATCATATAGTTAATGCTATAAGTAACCCTTATTTTCAAAATGTCTAAATGGTCGAAATAAAAATATATACTACAGCACAAACATCATTCAAAGTGACACAATCGGATTTTGGTTTTCTGGTCGAAAGTATTCAATAGAGGTCCTCAGAGCAGCTGTATATTGCAAAACTTCCAATGCGCACACGAATTTGCCTTAATTTGACATTGAGAATTGGAATTTTAAAATAGTTTCGCACGGAACTTGTTCGATCCCACCGGGGACGGTGAAAACACGGAACAGTTCCCGTGCAGTGATGCAAAAGTAATACAAATATAAAAAATAATATAGAAAAAGTACAATTGATTAAATCAAATTTCATAAACCGATTATTCCATCTTAATTTTCAGCCGATTATTCCAAGATTATTCCGCTTTGTATGTGACAATCACTAAAACATGTTAGTTGTTAATACAACAGCCAGCCTTCGATGACCAGTTGAACCGAACTCATTTATATCGCCCTTTTATGCCAATGGGTATCTCTCTGTCTAGCTTGTGAAATAGTTGCTCTGAGACACTTCTTCAGCCTCCTTAATGCACTGAATCGGCGTTCGACTGATGCGATTGATACTGTCAGAAAGACATGCCTTATGGCATGCACACTGGTGAACAACAAATCAATATACGTTACGATATTTCGAACAATTAATTCTAGATCATGAGTGGCTACGTGATGCCTCCATAACTCCAGCTCGATCTGAGTGGTCAATGGCGAAGTCGGGTAAGGATCATACTCCTCTTTGATGTCATCTCACTCCGAAGACCCTATACTAGGCCATTTATGTATTTTGGTGTGCCAGGGCCAATTCGGGGTTCGACCAATTTGGTAGTCAGCATTCCTACTAGCTCGGCTAGTGGGATATCCCTTTAGCTCACCTGGTAGAGTGAACTACCGTTCGATGGGTGCTGGGTTCGAATCCCCACTCGGGCAAGGGGATTTTCCAGAACCCTGTAATATTGGCGTCCAATGTGGGACTTGCCCAAATCTCGGGGACGAGATTTCCGATGAGGGGGGAGTATGTGCCAGGGCCCATTCGAGGTTCGCCCAATTTGGTAGTCTGCATTTCTACTAGCTCGGCTAGTGGGATATCCTTTAGCTCACCTGGTAGAGTGTTGGACTACCATTCGTCTGGTCTTGGGTTTGAATCTCCTCTCGGGCAATGGGTACTGTGCCCTGAAGCGAATTAGGGGCTTTAACAACCGATCATCTAGCACATTGACAATATGGTCAAAAATGGAAAGAATCACATTTATTCTCCAGTAAACAGCTGATGTATTTGCTGGTGTGTTTGCATGTAGATTCTGTTTTTCAACTTTCCAGGGGCACTTGGCATCACGCCAATCTGTTCTCCTAATTCGCTGGCACCTGACCAAAGTTTCAGATGAGAATCGTGCATACATGCTTTATTTCGACAGTTCAATAACTGAATTAGCGTGACTGCTGGTTCTGACTAGGTCACATTCAAGAGCTTGAAGGGCATCACGTAGTCCCGTGGTTAACTGCAAAATACGGTCAGCAATGAACAGACAAATGAGAAACTATGTGTTCTGTATGGCTTTGATCATCGATGGGGTTGTGTTCCTCATTGCAATGCTCCGAGAGCCCCACAGGCAGGCGCAAGACAGTTAATAATGAAAGCAACGATACTGACACTTTCCGACCAAGTTGGGCAGAAGTGCTTAATTTTCGGGAACGAATATTGAGACGCCTTTTCCACGTAGATCTGTAAGCATTTGGGTGAAGCAGTGATGAACTGAAGGAGTTTCTGTGCTGTTTCGTACAAGTATTGTTTGGACCTAATCGTGCATGAAGAACCTAAGGCCAGATTCAATGAATGGACTTTGCAGTGAACGTATGTGGCATTGAGATAGGTCTCTTTCATTCTTCAGTGAACCCCAGGAATATGTCCACTCATGTTACTGGCGCCATCATAACCTTGACCAACTTCATTGGCCATTTTGAGACGGGAGTGGCTGCAAATTGTCATTCAGTTCAATGACCATCTTTCTCATGTAGTTCAATGTGATACAAATAATGATTTGCACCTAGAACACTGGAAAACACGGTGTTCTCACTGTAACGAATAATACTTAAAGTCCTGTAGAACCACGTGATTTTTGTTTTTCCTCCATTCTAGAACGAAAAATCTTGGTGATGGTTGTTACGTCAAGAAAACCATATAACTGGCCTCTTCTAGCTTCAGTGTCATTGTGAAACTACACTCGCTACGTAAATTCCATCTGATTAACAGAAATACACGTATTTATGTGTATATTGATTGTCCAAGTACCTTGGAGGGCCTGCAAGCGATTGATCCATGTCACCTTTCGCCATTTAAATTGAAATTGGCAGAAAGTTTTGGATTTTGCCATTCATTTCTGTCCGAACGAAGAAAACATACTAATTATATATATATATGTACTTGATTTGTTCAACGGATGCCCGTTTCTGTTGGATTCGTTGTGAGTTTCTGGTGGAGATCGTTTGAGTTTGTTGACAATACCGTGATTCTTGATGCTTTGATGCAATGCGATTTCAGCTTAACTAGGTCAGGTCAGAGTTAACTCTGAGTGGCGCGCAAAACAAAAGAAAAGTGGCTGCCAGTGCTGTCACATTTATCCATTTGATCAACCATAGTTTGTTTTGTAACCGATTTTTCTGAGACATCATACCTATTTGTAGTTCATCTGGAAAATATAGTTTTTTCTGGTAATATCACTTTAACTAAATGTGTGTACTGTAATATACATACATACTGATATAATCATGAAGATTCAATAGCTGAACACTAACCATAGTTCATAAATGTATCAACGTTTTCATCAACGAATCATTTTCGTATCACCATCAAGTTTTTGTAGGTTTTGAGCATCACGAGTATATATATCAAATCCCGTGAGAACATTTGCCTCAAGATCATACACACCGGGAAATAGGTGTTGCTCTAATTCGATTACCAATGATCATATCCGTGAGAAGTTCGTATATTTGGATAGTTCTTTGACCTTGGAGTAAGATTAGATTACTGACCAATGTCCAAGACCCGTGATAGAGACAATTCTAGCTGACCACACATACGTGGTTAGGGAAACAAATTACATTAGCGAACTCATAGCGTATACACTTATGGCCAGAATCGAAAACTGCTGGCTCTCCTGTATTGTATCTCTGGTGCATGTATCAGAACACGTTCAAGCAGTCAACATAAGTTAATGTATCCCCAAAAATGAAATTAATATAATATCATCAACTGACGTCTTTTGATCATAGAAATCTGCATCCATATAGGAGATGTGGAGACCTGCCATCGTGATGCCGTCAACACAGAAACGTAGACGTATTTCGTTATATACATCAACGAATTTATCAGTGTTTATGGCGCTATAAATGTGGCTGCAAGTGTTAGAACCAATGCGGGAATATTGATCAAAATCACCAAGTAACTATCATGCTGATGGATTTGCACCGTGTGTTGAATGGTGAATCCCGCATCTATGATGACACGAGAAAACCATAAAATCATCAAATCTAACCTGAGTCGTCACATGAATCACAGAACAATAAAATTATCAGACACTAATTTGTTATTTGTCGAATGAGGCAGGTATTTCTGGGCATTAGTGACAGTGACACTGATTAATATTCTAATGCCAGCTAGTACCCATGTGTATAATATCAAAGAGCCTGGCGTACATGTATTAAACCATATTTAACATTACCGGTAAATCTTATCCCACTTACAAATCCAAGAGACGGGAGTTCTAATTTCACAAACCTGGGAAATTTGGAAATGTCCAAATTTTGGATAGGATGCATCTCTCCATTTTTCTCCGTCGTCTTAGAGCAAATCACGACAGTTTGTGTGCCTCTTTTGTTTGAATTCCAGTGAAATGCCATGTAATAATATTGACCCCGATCAGGCTTTCATTCAGAAGATCGATATGACGGTGGCAAATTTCTCGGGCAAACGTGACGTGGAACCTGCTTTGGAAAACGGTAGACAATTAGAGCCTTGAGTGTTACACTAAAGGAAGCAATGTATCAGACCGCGGGGACACGGACTTGTAAATCCCAACGGGATTGAAATTTATCCCCAGACTGCAGCTATCTGACAACATAGTTCATTTGCCCGTACAACAGATATTTTATTTTGTTGTCATAATATATCTCACTATTTCATACAGTAGTTCAAATTAGGTATCCTCCACACGGGTGAGGAATAATGCAACTATTTCAGAGCAATCGTCTATGGAGCGAAGTTATCAATCAAACAAAGTGCATTGCATCAATATTTAAGACGAAAGCTAAGTTACCATGCTAAATGTGGATACATTTCCCTCCTCGTGCGGTGCCGTTCGTGAATTATTTTTCGAACATTCGAGCAATGCCTCATGGATTTTTTTTTTCAAGAATTTCCCCGGGTTTTCAGATATTTTATTCCCACATTTTTATGCATATCAAAGTCGTAGAATGTGTTGTGGATCAATTGGCTGTCGTTAGCGTTATATTCGATGATATATATAACCGATACATCCTCTACAATACGCTCTGATTATCTTATCCCGCATTTTAACATTCGAAAACAATTAGCCGGACGTACTTATATTAAACCATATTTAACATTAAATCTTATCCAACCTACAAATCCAAGAGACTTGAGATCTAGTTTTACAAACCTGGAAAATGTAGTTCAAATGCATGAAACCAACTCATAAAAATACCGTCCACAGTTATGAAAAAAATCAACCTATTCAAATTTTGGACATGATGCATCTCTACATTTTTCTCGGTCGTCTCAGAGCAAATCACAACACATTGTGTGCCTCTTTTGTTTGAATTCCAGTGATCCACCAGGGACACCCGAAAACGAGTTCCAAGTTCCAAGTTCCGAGTTCCAAGTTCCAAGTTCCGCGTTTAAAGTTCTAAGAAAAAGGTGTCGTCTGTGTTCAGTCAGTACCGTAAAACTTCTATTGAACGTCCGGGCGTCTATTGATTTCAGTTATACTCTATACCCGGCGTCTGTTAGAACCCGGCGTTTATTAGGACCCGACGTTTATTGATTTCAGTCGTTGTCTGGACCCGGCGTTTATTGGAATTGGCGAGGCCTGTGTTACGATATGACAAATCGGACGACAGTTTAGATATTGAAAGCTGGAAATTCCCGACTGGGACGCGTTGACGTTGTCGATATTAGTATCTATACGTTGCTATGTTACACAATGTACGTAGACCCGGCGCCTATTAATTTCAGTATACCTGAACCCCCGGCGTCTACTAGAACCCGGCGTCTACTAGAACCCCGGCGTCTATTAGAAGTTTTGCGGTATTTCTACACATGCCACGCTTTTTCAGGAGTTTCTTTGAACATTGAGTCTAAAATTTGCAGAGACGAGGGATCATGGCGTCAGTTTGAAGGCGCAGCACCACTATATGTTACACGTTCGAATAAATGATAAATATCAACTTCTTCTATTAAATATTTGTTCAGTCATCCACAGCATAGTTCGTTGGTGATGCCTGAACAATTATTTAATGAAAGAAATTGACAAGATCCGAATTTATTCTGTCATAATGCACTAAGTATTATTTTCATTCCCCTTTGTTTTCAATTTTCCCATCATTTGTATTTGATTTTGTGAATGTAAAATATAGAAATAATATAAAAACAAAACACATTTTAACTAAATAGAATTGAACGAAAAACACCCAAATCCGCAAACTATCCGAAATTTCAATCATACCCGCGTGGCACTCTGAGGTCCGCGCGTACCAGGCATCAGCTTGGAAGGTTTCGACTTTGTGATATTGAACAGCTGTTGAAAGGTGGCACAAAAAGTGATTTAATGAGTTGGAGAGACCCGATGGAGAAATATAAAAACGATAACTGCACTTTCATGGGACTTTAAATGCGGAACTTGGAACTTGGAACTCGGAACTTGGAACTTGGAACTCGGAACTTGAAACTCGGAACTTGGAACTTGAAACTCGGAACTTGGAACTTGAAACTCGTTTTCGGGTGTCCCGATACACCATAGAATATTGACCCCAATCAGGTTTTCGTTGAGAAGATCGATATGATGGTGGCAAAATTCTCGGGCGTACGTGACGTGGAACCTGATTTGGAAAACGGCCGCCAATTAGAGCCTTGAGTCTGTTACAGTGAAGGAAGCAGTCTATCAGACCACGTGGACACGGACTTGTAAATCCCAGCGGGATTGAAATTTATCCCCAGACTGCCGCTATCTGAAGACATTGTTCATTCACCAGTACACTAGATGTTTGATTTTTTTGTCATCATATATCTCATATATGATATTTCATACAGTGATCCAGATTAGGTTTCCTCCACATCGGTGTGGAACAATGCTACTATTTCAAAGCAATCGTCTATGAAGCGAAGTGATCAATCAAAGTACACTGCATCAATATTTATCACAAAAGCACACTAACCATGTTGACTGTGGGTACATCGTGATTTTCCTGCTCGTTCGGTGCCGGTCGTGAATTATTTTTTTGAACATTCAAGCGATGCCTCATCGAATTTTTATTTCCAAAAATTCCCTTGGGTTTTCAGGTATTTTATTCCCACCTTTTTATGCATAACAAAGTGGTAGCTATCATGTGGATCATTTGGCTGCCGTTAACGCTACATTCGGCGATATGGAACCGGTATATCCTCCAAAATACACTCTGATGATCTTACCTTGCATCTGGACAGCCCCAAAGCTTGTATACGAGTCAAAAGTAACTGGACAGTGATCTTATCTGTCAGCCTATATCTCTCATTTTGCGTCACTGTGTGGCAACAGCTTTGTGTGAAACTGCAGAGTCAGAATTCCGAGGTCGAATTATGTCAAATTTGAGATTGCAATAAAACATTAACTTTTAGAAGGCTTGTGACCAGTAGTAGACAGAGATCCCAAAACCAACACATTAAAGAAAGTCTGCTACCGAGCATTGATTCCATTATGACTGAACTCAGCTATCATAGCGTTTTAACACGTTTCATACGGCCTGAAAACATGATGGTGATATATAACATAAAAAGATGATCTCTTTTGAACCATTTATTGAGCCATTCCCGATAGAATATCATCATTACATGATATAAGTATTAGTGTATTGTTTAGAATGTTGATTATCTATACATTTACCCTGGTAAACCATAATTAACCCGCTTTGTCGGTATATATTTATAACAATGAAATATCATCTTGAACTTCTTTAAAGTTATCTTGGTCTGTAATCCTAGTTTGTCCCTGAAACAGAAAAAGAGACATGTGTATTATGGCAGGAATACATATATTATATATTAAAACAAATATCGTTTATCTTCAGCAATATTTCTGATGTCGCCATCCTGAAAAGTAGCGCAATGGCAATAAAGGTTACCAGAGAGATGTACAGTGTTGAACCTGTCCCAAAATAGGTATGCCTTGACAAGGGACGAAACCTATATTAACTTAATTCAAAGTTCAGACCAAACAAAATGTTCGCTGACTCATCGGAAAATATAACTGTCCGCCATATGTAAAATACAAGTTAATTCATATACAAATAAAAAATTCAAGGACACCAACTCATACATGTGTTACAAGGGTACAGTCCTCACAGAGAGGAACCGTTTGTCTGATTCTCTGTGAACTAGTCTGATTCATTGGGTAAATAGTCTGATTACATGAGCAGAGTGTCCGATTCTATGGGCAAATCAGCAAGTAAACGGTGGGGCACCAGTAACATGCTGGATCAACGGCTTATTTCTCAACACAATCTGATGGCATATGTTCTATTTGATATGTATATATGTATGTTCGCTTTGTATTTGGTGATTTATGATGGCCAACTGCTCCGTCGCCTGGCCGTTCCACTTTAATGCGATAAATATTTGAACAACGGTGAACACCACATAAGTAACTGACTATGAATCATATTCTGCAATGATTTTTGTACTGAATAGAACATATGCATCAGACTGTGTTGAGAAATTAGCCGTTGGTACAGTATGTTTTACTAGTGCCCTGCTTATTTGCCCATAGAATAAGACAATTCGCTCATACAACATTTTACCCATTGAATCAGACTGCTACACAGACAAACGGTTCATCCCTGTGGTCCTGTGGATATCAGATTCCTATGCATAAATGCGAGAAACTTTGTCGAACTGATTGGTGGAATATGAGAGCAAAATCCGAAAATGACGTTTTCAACAAAAATGTCTGCTTTAATACCTCCCAAGATCACAAAGGTCACATTTAAGGTCACCTCTGATATCGCCATATATGACTTCCAATTTGAATGTCGCAACACCATGCCAATAGGCTGTAATTACACGATGTGTTTCAACTCACATCCCTTCCTGAAGAGGTATTGTATCTGGCTCTCTTTCAAGTGTTTCTCAAACATGATCAGCTCATCCATGTCGAAGCGGCCGTTGTCCACATTCTGATGGTTGGGTTTAGCTATAGACATAAAGGTGAATGCTTCCTCGGACTCACTCCTCGTCTCCACCGAACTCACACCTACGCTCTACAGCAAGACGTCGCCAAAAAAATTGCATGAGAAAAAAACATTTACTGGTATTGAAATTGCTTGATTCTCTGACGGGACAGTATTGAAACGCTCAACGTTACATTCTCCACTGTATTATAACGTTGACTTCCAACGAATTCTACCACATTTATCTTACCATCGCTAAGATATTTTTAATTTCTTGAAATACCAGTATTACCTTGCGGTGGTGATATCATACTGACCTGTCCGTTGATGTAGACCTTGAGTTCGGAGGCCGTCCACACGAGCGTGACGTGTGACCACGCGGCCCGCTCCAAACCGTTTGCCAGAACGTTCTCATAGCGCTTGGTGCTCGTCTGTACAACTGAACGCAGCTCACCGCCGGAGTGGTACATGGAGACTCCCGTGCCCGTGTTGTCCGTCTGGTAATAGGACAGATACATGTATTGCCGTATTGTCTAATTGAATATCAAACCATTATTCAAAGTGGATGGGGATATTTTGTCCAGTGTATGCTTATGTCGTTGCAGTGTGCTACATCAACTGTGGTAATCTCATTATTTGGCCATGTTCATGTAGCATATGGATATAACGTAGCTAAAATGCATAACTAATCCCATATGTTGAACAGTTTACCGAGGATGGTTGACCGCCGCTTGAGAGGATGTAATCATCTCCGTACTCCTCGCCTCGGCCGTAGTAGCGGATCCAGAAGGCAATGGTCAGACCCTTGCCGTTCGCTCCCTCTGGGCAGTTGTCAGGAGCGCTCATACACTGGCCCGCGTAGTCACCTGTCAGGTAAGAGTTGAAGCTCTATATATGCCACTAGATCAGTTTGATACAAACACACTGAAAGGTTTGATGCCGTCTTCGAGACGCCTCTACATAATAAGAGTTTCTTTGTCTTGGATATTGGAATCTGGTTCATCTCAATTACACATGTATACTAAAAGATTGAGACACCTAGATTCCAATCTGAATACAACACAATACCTGCGGATAGCCAGTCGCGGCGGCCGTTGAAGTAGATGGCCTGTCCGTAGACACCGCGATCCAGTAAGAACTGATTCTTGGACACAAGCTGTCCGTCCCAGTCCTGGTTGGGCACGGGGTTCTCGTCCATGTCATCCATTGTCCAGACGTACACCGGACCCACTGGGGCGTCAGCTGGGTCCACTGTCGTGTCTGGAAATAGACGGTTGGTTTGTTTGTCAAACGGCTTTCATTGATCCTTATACCATGTTGTGTTATACTGATTGCAACCTATTCAATGGCTCGATCATTTTCATCGCTATGACTTTAACCAGAATAAATCTGATGTGAAGATTCTCTGCTACAAGCCTGTATTAAACTATGGTGATGTGTGCCCACCTCTGATCCTGGTACAGGTGTATTCATCTACGTTCTGGAAGAATGTCCGACAGGAACACGTGAGGCTGAACGTCTGTTCACACGTGGACTCTACGTCACACATCGTGCAGTGAGTGTGCGCTGGAATAATGACAATTGGTCATACAATATGGCTGACTGGTTAGTGTGAATAATGTGTGAGTAATCAAGTGACGACATCTGTAAGTTGTGTTGTAGACTAGCATTTGGGCCAGGAAGGTGTCTAATCTTCAGAATAAGTACTTCTACAGAAAATAATGCATTGCATGTAGAAGCCACCGTAGTAAAGCCACTATGAAACTTCAATTGTGAATAATTATCAGTTCAGTAGGTATGTATGGCTTGTATGATAAATTAAGGCGTGACGACGGACCATTGGAGAATGCGCAGTACATCTCCTCGCGGCTGATCCTCTGCTCCCAGAAGCGGAAGTCGGCGTAGCTGCCGGTGTGGTAGTGATCAAAGCACGCCACGGGCTTGCCGAAGTTGAACGTGTCGTACACGGCGTCTAGCTCGGGGTTCGGATTCTCTCGACCCCTCACGTCATTGTCAATCACACGACCTGTCGGAAAAGGCTACTTTAATAGGCTCGGGGTATTCAGGTCCACTTATTGGCCTGAACTGGGTCTACAAGCTGAGTAATTGAGGCTTTTTATCTAAATATTGCATCTGTTTTTGTAAATCTAATTAGTTCCGATAGGTAAGCACGGCAGGCATGCATGACAAGTGCACCTTTGTAAAACATCTCGAGTCCGTGTGAGGCCGACCAGGTGAATCCTACGTGCGTCCACGTGTCCGCCTTAAACACTGTGGTGGGGATGTCAGCGCTGTACTCCCGAACACGTGTCCGCAACCACATCTACAACAGGAAGTCAGCACAACCCATTGTATGGCGTTGAATTCTTACAACGCTTCAACTTTATTAGCATACTCCAATATATTTCAAGTATCAATATTATAGATCTATACTATGCCTACTGGTTTTAAGTAACAGAGTGTATTTGTAGATTCACTGCCATTGACCCACCATGAGGATGTGTGGAGCGTCATGTCTCGTGTAGATGACAAACCCAAGTCCGTTCTTGTCTGTGACTGCTCCATCAGCCTCCACACCCGTGGACAGGATAACGTTGGGGCTAGAAAATTCATCATCGTAAAATGCCAGTGTTCGACGCCAGCAAAGAAAATATATATATTCAACACAGAAACACGAGCTCACCCTTTAGTACTGGCCTGATCCCTCTCTTCTTGACTTTGATAGATCCAGAAAGACATGGACATGCCGTTAGTACAGGTGTCTGGATCTGTCATACAGCTGCCCCAGGTGTTAATCGCTCCTGGATGTACAGTTAGAGGTATTGAGAGGTTGAAGTGTGTTCATAGATGTAGATTCATGGTTTGTAAATTGTAAGATGAGGATGGTAAATAGATGACGATTAATCATAGCAGATTGTTCCAGTCTTTTAATTTATCGTGCCAAAATATCATAAGAAAATAAGAAACATTGTGCAATGATAAAATGTATAATTGTAAATGACTGGATCAGTATCATTCTGTGACTCACGGCCTTCTATGTATGATTCCTCTGAGATATGAGCGTACGAGCCGATGTCCTCGCCCTCCTCCTGAGTGACCTCATCTCCCATCTCACTGAACAGCGGCTGCGTGTACGTGTGGGCAATAAACTTGAAGTTGAACGACAGCGACGGAGCTGAAATAGAATGAACACAGTGTTTGTGAATTTCTGGCTGATAGGCATACTGGTTCCGAATATTTTCATGAGAAAACGTTTGTGGCCTGTTGATGTGTTGCCTTTCTCATATAAATTCGTGAAAGGGTCGTTGGGAAAGTCTCAGACACATGTTCTTATTCAATTTCGAGTTAAGCTCTTAGCAGATCACACTGAAATCATACCTGGACACTCCAGGTCGCAAGGTTTGAGAGTACAGGGTTTAGTCTCTACAGACAGTCCCTCACAGTCGGCGCCGAAGACAGGGGCGGGGTTGTCACACTGTCTGTCTCGGGACATTGTCCCCGGTCCACAGTCAGCAGAACAGTCCGACCAGTCGCTCCAATATCCCCAACCACCATCAATGATCTCTGTGCGTGTTGTCATTAATTGCCAATTGAATGAAATGCCGGTGCATATCTTCCAAGCTCACTTTCAAAATTATTTTCCAGGATTCGAGTATCTAGGCCTACTGTATGAGTTGTGTTGCACTATCTGACCTACCAGTTTCACACTTGTCCCCGACAAATCCGTCCTGACAGGTGCAAGTGAACGAATCCACACCATCTTCACACACCGCATTGTTACGGCAGTCGTGGTTCGCACAGTCATCAATGTCTGTGATTGATTCATTGAATATGACGGTTCAATACGATTGCTTCAATTACGACGTACTACTGACAACTCACTCAAGGTTTGACGATTGCAAACCTTGTCAAATGGATGAGTCTTGATTGAGTTAATCCTGTCCTAAATACTGTTATCATTGAAATATTCAAGAAAGCTTCGATGGACATAGATCTGCCATAGCCATAAATGAAGCTTCCCTTCACTCATATGGATCATAGGAACTTACTGATTTCGCACAAGTTTCCAGCGTATCCAGGGAGACAGAGACAGCTGTAGCCAGCAATACCGTCCTCGCACTGCGACCCGTGCTGACAGTCGTGGTTCACACAGTCGTCATCATCTGTCACACGATAATAGTGCTAACTAGCAGGGCTATCCCACTTATATATTTTGACAAAAATCATTAATTACTTTGATGCAAAGCTATTCCAATTTTGGATATCTTCTGTCCGTGCTTTGTTTTGTAAATGTTGGTGTTTTTCACGTGGCGTTTCGTGACTCACTGATCTCGCATTGCTCTCCCAAGAAGCCGGCCGCACACAGACATGTGTAGCTATTGACACCGTCCTGGCAGTCCGCTCCGTTCTTACATGTATGGCCTACACAGTCGTCCTCATCTAAATCATGTAGAGATGATTGTCAAGAAAACAAGAAGTATGAGTTCAACCAACAATCGGAATCATGATGGACATTTTGCCAAAGTCAGACAGATTTTAAGTCATTTTTTATCAACCAAAAAACTATTTTTAGTCTTGATATTAGGCATATCTATGATAGAAAATTCTCTTTTAGAAAATATTGCAGTGATTTGTACACACATAGAATCTGTACTCACTAATCTGACAGAACTCCCCAGAGAATCCCGTAGCACACTGACACGTGTAGCCGTTGATGCCATCCTCACAAACTGCCCCATTCTCACAAGCGTGACTTCCACAATCGTCGTCATCTGCGATCACAGTGCATGTTGTAATATAATATCATTGTTCAAATATGTTTAACCAGCAATCGGGATCATGATGGACATTTTGCTAAGTCGAATCGATTTTAAGTGATCTTTTATGAATAGAAAAAATACTATTTTTAGACTTGGGATTAGGCAGAGGCTCATTGTGAGGATTATTTGCAATGAATACAATAAATTTCATCAATTATATCTTTATATTAAGTATGTTTGTTGGATGAGTAGGGAAAGATATTTTTTTTCATTGGATTTTTTCTTGAAACACAACATATTCATAGTGAAGCATTATCTGAAAAATGCGATCACAGTGTATGTTGTAATTTGATATCATTGTCAAATATGTTTATCCAACAATCAGGATTATGGTGGACATTTACTTAATCACAAGCCAGAAGGCTACTGAGTTGATGGTATCCTCGGGGACAGATTTAACGTCCGCCAGCAGTGACACCGACTCAGTGGTATGAATGTAAGAATCAATCTATTGCCACCAATTGTCAGATTTTGATGATGCCAATAACAAACGTAATACACAATATTTTGCAATAGAAACCAAGCCCGACCAAATAGTTTATCCGAAGACACACTGGCATCATCAGGGGCAGACAGTGTGTTAAATGTAGTTGTTTCTACTGTACACATGATGGAATTAGTATACAACTGCCCAACAACCTATGAAAATAATTTAGAAATCTGAAACAAACCCAATGGAATAGATATATGACAAGTACATAAGTACCTAATCACAAGCCAGAAGGCTACTGAGTTGATGGTATCCTCGGGGACAGATTTAACGTCCGCCAGCAGTGACACCGACTCAGTGGTATGAATGTAAGAATCAATCTATTCATAGTTCCGACGACATCCCAACAGGCCACGCCCCCTTGGCAACCGCAGGAAAAGTCCCACAAACATACCATGTGCTTTTGCTTGAGCAAGTCGGGAATAATGTAACTTCTGCTTGCTTCTGTTTACACATTCGTTTTGTAAAATAATACACCATATTTCACATGTCTATACTCATAAGGGGATGGAGATTATATTGTAAGCTTAAATATTTAACTTATTTGGCTTTACTTGGCCATGAGTGCATCAGAAGTACACTATCATCCCACTTCACTCAAGAGGTTGGGCTGTTAAACACGCCGGTTTTGTTTGTGGGACTTTTACGTTTTGGCACGTTTTTTTGACGTCTTTTGATTGGGTAGTAAATATGGAAGTGGGCGGGGCTTATGTATCATCGGAACCATGAATTACCAGCAATAGTCAGATTTTGATGATGCCAATAACAAACGTAATACACAATATTTTGCAATAGAAACAAAGCCCGACCAAATGGTTTCTCCGAAGACACACTGGCGTCATCAGGGGCAGACACTGTGTTAAATGTAGTTGTTTGTTCATGATGCACATTTCGCTAAAGACCATCCGATTTTAAGTCATTATTTATAAGCCAAAAATTAATTTTTAGCCTTGGGATCAAGCAGGTCTCTCTTTTAGAGAATATTGCAGTGATTCATATAAACATTGAATCTGTACTCACTAATCTGACAAAACTCCCCAGAGAATCCCGTAGCACACTGACACGTGTAGCCATTGATGCCATCCTCACAACCTGCCCCATTCTCACAAGCGTGACCTCCACAATCGTCATCATCTGTGATCAGTGCATGTTGTAATATAATATCATTGTTCATGATGGACATTTCGCTAAAGACAATCCGATTTTAAGTCATTATTTATAAGCCAAAAAATAATTTTTAGGCTTGGGATTAGGCAAATGCGAAAGTTAGTTCTCCAATAGACAATATTGCAGTGATTTTTATAAACATTGAATCTGAACTCACTGATCTGACAGAACTCCCCAGAGAATCCCGTAGCACACTGACACGTGTAGCCGTTGATGCCATCCTCACAAACTGCCCCATTCTCACAAGCGTGACCTCCACAATCGTCATCATCTGTGATCAGTGCATGTTGTAATATAGTATTATTGTTCAAGTATGTTCAACCAGCAATCGGGATCATGATGGACATTTCGCTAAAGACAATCCGATTTTAAGGCATTTTATAACCCAAAAAAACTATTTTCAGGCTTGGGATTAGTATGGAAAGCTGGTGCGACATGCGAAAAGTGACAAACGAGAAGCCACATATGACATACGAGAAGCGAGAAATATTGCTTACATGGAAATCTGACCTGTGAGTTAGCCTATAAACTGCGACATACTACTTGCGAGCTATAAACTGCCACATGCGAGTTTACTTTACAAACTGTGACTTGCGTGAAACAAAATGTAACTTGAATATCCTACACATTGTGCTGTATCAAACCATAGTTCACTACGGAATAAGTCGTTGTTTGAAGTTCGCAGGCTGCGTGTCGCCTCTCACTTGTCACTTCTCGCATCACACTTCTCACTTCTCGCATGACAAGCATTCCTACACATTGTTTCGTATTAAACCATAGTTCACTACGGAATAAGTCGTTGTTCAAACCATAGTTCACTACAGAATACGTCGTTGTTCAAACCATAGTTCACTACGGAATAAGTCATTGTTCAAAGTTCGCAGGCTGCATGTCGCCTCTCACTTGTCACTTCTCGCATGTCACTTCTCACTTCTCGCATGACAAGCAACATGCGTGAAACAATGCAAATGCAAATTGAACATCCTACACATTGTTTCGTATTAAACCATAGTTCACTACGGAATAAGTCGTTGTTCAAACCATAGTTCACTACGGAATCAGTCGTTGTTCAAACCATAGTTCACTACGGAATAAGTTATTGTTCAAAGTTCGCAGGCTGCATGTCGCTTCTCACTTGTCACTTCTCACATGTCACTTCTCACATGTCGAACCGGCGTTCCATAGATTAGGCACATGTGAAAGATAATTCTCCAGTAGAGAATATTATGGTGATATATATACACATTGAATCTGTACTCACTAATCTGACAAAACTCCCCAGAGAATCCCGTAGCACACTGACACGTGTAGCCGTTGATGCCATCCTCACAAACTGCTCCATTCTCACAAGCGTGACTTTCACAATCGTCGTCATCTGAGATCACAGTGCATGTTGTAATATGACATCATTGCTAAGTATGTTTAATAAACAATCAGGATCATGATGGACACTTTGCTAAAGTCAAATTGATTTCAAGTCATTTTTCAAAAACCAAAAAACTATTTTTAGGCTTGGGATAAGGCAGATGTGAAAGATAATTCTCTTTCACAGAATATTGCAGTGATTTATGTACACATTGAATCTGTACTCACTAATCTGACAGAACTCCCCAGAGAATCCCGTAGCACACTGACACGTGTAGCCGTTGATGCCATCCTGACAAACTGCTCCATTCTCACAAGCGTTGCCTCCACAATCGTCGTCATCTATGATCACAGTGCATGTTTCTATATAATACCATTGTTCAAGTATTTCTAACTAACAATCCGGATCATGATGGACATTTTGCTAAAGTCGAATCGCCTTTAAGTCATTTTTATGAACCAAAAAAAATTTAGGCTGTACTGTATGAGAGATAATTCTCTTTGAGAAAATATTGCAATGACATATATATACACACTTTGAATCTGTACTCACTAATCTGACAGAACTCCCCAGAGAATCCCGTAGCACACAGACACGTGTAGTCGTTGATGCCATCCTCACAAACTGCCCCATTCACACAGGCGTGACCTCCACAATCGTCGTCATCTGTGATTATAGTGCATGTTGTAATATAACATCATTGTTAAAGTATTTTGAACTAATAATCCGGATCATGATGGACATTTTGTTAAAGTTGAATCGATTTCAAGTCAATTTTTTATAAACCAAAAATAAAAAGATTAGGCAGATATGAAAGATAATTCTCTTGTAGAGAATACTGTAGTGGTTTATATACACATTGAATCTGTACTCACTAATCTGACAGAACTCCCCAGAGAATCCCGTTGCACACAGACACGTGTAGCCGTTGATGCCATCCTGACAAACTGCCCCATTCTTACAAGCGTGACCTCCACAATCGTCGTCATCTGAGATCACAGTGCATGTTGTGAATGATATCATTGTTCAAAAGTATGCTTAACCAACACTCGGGATCAAGATGATGATGGACACTTTGCTAGAGTCAATCTGAATTTAAAGGACTTTCTATCAATGTGTATAGGCTTCGACCAACGATTTTACGGTTAAAACTTCCATATATCAAATATATTTAAATGTAATTGAATGGAGAAGAGTCTAAGCTTTGTTCACATTTGAATTGTGTATATATTTATTCAGTACAAACAAATCGTTCGGAAGCTATAACATCAAAAACACCGAAAATCTGCAAGTTTTGTCCTACATGTGCCACACGGCAGTGCATGGCTGACGTGAACATCATACATGACGTAAATTTCCGTGATGTTATCGTTTCGAGAGAATCCTCGACAGACAGCTGATTGTACTGGAATCGAAGATGCTGGAGGTGCTCCGTTGCTCGGCATCATCAAAACAATGACGTCATCAGTTCATACTCATTCATTCTCCCCAGTTGGAGGGCGTGGCCCGCTAAGTTTAGTTTCTTCTCGATTTTACATTCCATAGTAGTTTTTAAAATGATTTCTTCGATTTTGAGGTAATCTGAATGAATACTTCATGTGCGTGAAACTAATTTGTTACCAAATTGCGTTTGAATTTGATAGGAAGTCCTCCTGTAGGTCCCTGAGTCATTTTATAAACCAAAAAACTATTTTTAGGTTTGGGATCAGGCAGATGCAAAAGATCATTCTCTTTGCGAAAACATTGCAGTGATATACAATACATAAACATTGAATCTGTACTCACTGATCTGACAGAACTCCCCAGAGAATCCCGTAGCACACTGACACGTGTAGCCGTTGATGCCATCCTGACAAACTGCTCCATTCACACAAGCGTGACCTCCACAATCGTCGTCATCTGCGATCACAATGCATGTTGTAATATGACATCATTATTAAAGTATGCTTAACCGGCAATCTATTCATGATGGACATATTTTTATATAAAGAAACTTGCTAATAAAAAAAACATTTTTAGGCTTGGAATTAGGCAGATGTTAAAGCTAATTCTCTTTCAGAAATCAGTGCAGTGATTTATATACACATTGAATCTTTACTCACTAATCTGACAGAACTCCCCGGAGAATCCCGCAGCACACTGACATGTGTAGTCGTTGATGCCATCCTCACAAACAGCTCCATTCTCACAAGCGTGACCTCCACAATCGTCGTCATCTACAATCACAATGCATGTTGTAATATGATATCATTGTTAAAGTATGCTTACCCAGCAATCGAGATCATGATGAACATATTTTCATATAAAGAAACTTTCTAATCAAAACTAATTTTTAGGCTTAGGTTAGGCAGATGTTAAAGCTAATTCTCTTTCAGAAATTATTGCAGTGATTCATGTACACATTGAATCTGTA
Organism: Terebella lapidaria; assembly: GCA_949152475.1. Taxonomy (NCBI): domain Eukaryota; kingdom Metazoa; phylum Annelida; class Polychaeta; order Terebellida; family Terebellidae; genus Terebella; species Terebella lapidaria. Next base: position 21,879,376 of record OX424555.1, read on the forward strand.
CTCACTTATCTGACAGAACTCCCCAGAGAATCCCGTAGCACACTGACACGTGTAGCCGTTGATGCCATCCTCACAAACTGCTCCATTCTCACAAGCGTGACTTCCACAATCGTCTTCATCTGCGATCACAGTGCATGTTGTAATATGACATCATTGTTCAAAAGTATGCTTAACCAACACTCGGGATCAAGATGATGATGGACACTTTGCTAGAGTCAATCTGAATTTAAAGAACTTTCTATCAATGTGTATTGGCTTCGACCAACGATTTTACGGTTAAAACTTACATATAGCAAATATATTTCAATGCAATTGAATGGAGAAGAGTGTAAGCTTCGTTCACATTTGAATTGTGTATATATTTGTTCAGTACAAACAAATCGTACGGAAGATATAACATCAAAAACACCGAAAATCTGCAAGTTTTGTCCTACATGTGCCACACGTCAGTGCATGGCTGACGTGAACATCATACATGACGTAAATTTCCGTGATGTTATCGTTTCAAGAGAATCCTCGACAGACAGCTGATTGTACTGGAATCAAAGATGCTGGAGGTGCTCCGTTGCTCGGCATCATCAAAACAATGACGTCATCAGTTCATACGCATTCATTCTCCCCAGTTGGAGGGCGTGGCCCGCTAAGTTTAGTTTCTTCTCGATTTTACATTCGATAGTAGTTTTTAAAATGATTTCTTCGATTTTGAGGTTATCTGAATGAATACTTCATGTGTGTGAAACTAATTTGTTACCAAATTGCGTTTGAATTTGATAGCAAGTCCTCCTGTAGGCCTCTGAGTCATTTTATAAACCAAAAAAACTATTTTTAGGTTTGGGATCAGGCAGATGCAAAAAAATCATTCTCTTTGCGAAAACATTGCAGTGATATACAATACATAAACATTGAATCTGTACTCACTAATCTGACAGAACTCCCCGGAGAATCCCGCAGCACACTGACATGTGTAGTCGTTGATGCCATCCTCACAAACAGCTCCATTCTCACAAGCGTGACCTCCACAATCGTCGTCATCTGCGATCACAATGCATGTTGTAATATGACATCATTATTGAAGTATGCTTAACCGGCAATCTATTCATGATGGACATATTTTTATATAAAGAAACTTGCTAATAAAAAAAACATTTTTAGGCTTGGAATTAGGCAGATGTTAAAGCTAATTCTCTTTCAGAAATCAGTGCAGTGATTTATATACACATTGAATCTTTACTCACTAATCTGACAGAACTCCCCGGAGAATCCCGCAGCACACTGACATGTGTAGTCGTTGATGCCATCCTCACAAACAGCTCCATTCTCACAAGCGTGACCTCCACAATCGTCGTCATCTACAATCACAATGCATGTTGTAATATGATATCATTGTTAAAGTATGCTTAACCAGCAATCGAGATCATGATGAACATATTTTCATATAAAGAAACTTTCTAATCAAAACTAATTTTTAGGCTTAGGTTAGGCAGATGTTAAAGCTAATTCTCTTTCAGAAATTATTGCAGTGATTCATGTACACATTGAATCTGTACTCACTTATCTGACAGAACTCCCCAGAGAATCCCGTAGCACACTGACACGTGTAGCCGTTGATGCCATCCTCACAAACTGCTCCATTCTCACAAGCGTGACTTCCACAATCGTCTTCATCTGCGATCACAGTGCATGTTGTAATATGACATCATTGTTCAAAAGTATGCTTAACCAACACTCGGGATCAAGATGATGATGGACACTTTGCTAGAGTCAATCTGAATTTAAAGAACTTTCTATCAATGTGTATTGGCTTCGACCAACGATTTTACGGTTAAAACTTACACATAGCAAATATATTTCAATGCAATTGAATGGAGAAGAGTGTAAGCTTCGTTCACATTTGAATTGTGTATATATTTGTTCAGTACAAACAAATCGTACGGAAGATATAACATCAAAAACACTGAAAATCTGCAAGTTTTGTCCTACATGTGCCACACGTCAGTGCATGGCTGACGTGAACATCATACATGACGTAAATTTCCGTGATGTTATCGTTTCAAGAGAATCCTCGACAGACAGCTGATTGTACTGGAATCAAAGATGCTGGAGGTGCTCCGTTGCTCGGCATCATCGAAACAATGACGTCATCAGTTCATACGCATTCATTCTCCCCAGTTGGAGGGCGTGGCCCGCTAAGTTTAGTTTCTTCTCGATTTTACATTCGATAGTAGTTTTTAAAATGATTTCTTCGATTTTGAGGTTATCTGAATGAATACTTCATGTGTGTGAAACTAATTTGTTACCAAATTGCGTTTGAATTTGATAGCAAGTCCTCCTGTAGGCCTCTGAGTCATTTTATAAACCAAAAAAACTATTTTTAGGTTTGGGATCAGGCAGATGCAAAAAAATCATTCTCTTTGCGAAAACATTGCAGTGATATACAATACATAAACATTGAATCTGTACTCACTAATCTGGCAGAACTCCCCGGAGAATCCCGCAGCACACTGACATGTGTAGTCGTTGATGCCATCCTCACAAACAGCTCCATTCTCACAAGCGTGACCTCCACAATCGTCGTCATCTGCGATCACAATGCATGTTGTAATATGACATCATTGTTAAAGTATGCTTAACCTTTTCGCTACTGACCCACCCCTCAGCCTCCATACTGAGCCGATTTTTGTATGAATTGATAGGGTTTCTATATGTTTGATTATTCATATTTAAAGATGTTTCAAATAATTATGTGTGGAAATGAAGCAATATTATACTTCGCTATTTTTATGTAATATTGAAATTTCTTTTCAACCCCGTGCCATTGGTAATCATGGAATCAAACATGAACTCAACCAAACATATGGCTATGGTTCCATTTCTCTACCAAACATCCATTTTCGTATATTTAACGAAATATAACCCAATACGTTTTACTTGAGTACTTGTCGTCTTCTTTATTTGTGATGAAGTGAAACTCGTAGGTTTTGATAGTGTTTACAGCATGTCAATATCTTGATTAGTTATGAAGATATTAAAATTTTAGGGAAAATTGTCTGTAGTCCGGCCCATTGTAATCAGTACTTGTGACGTCACAAGGTTAATGACAAGTTAATTATTCAATTAACTAAACAGCCATTCACGCTTCTAAATTTCAATTGGTGGCAATATGTATGAGCTACTTTAGCGTGTAGGTAAATTTTCGGTCACATATAGCAGTAAATACAATCAGTCGATAGCTACCTATACATTTAATGGTTGCCAAAGTTATGGTTACGCAGCGTAACCATCAGTACAGCAGCAGGGGTGTGGTATGGTTACGCAGCGTAACCATGAGTAGTGAAAGGGTTAACCGCAATCTATTCATGATGGACATATTTTTATATAAAGAAACTTTTTAATAAAAAAAAAAGACATTTTTGGGCTTGGAATTAGGCAGATGTTAAAGCTAATTCTCTTTCAGAAATTAGTGCAGTGATGTATATACACATTGAATCTGTACTCACTAATCTGACAGAACTCCCCGGAAAATCCCGTAGCACACTGACACGTGTAGCCGTTGATGCCATCCTCACAAACTGCTCCATTCTCACAAGCGTGACCTCCACAATCGTCGTCATCTGCGATCACAATGCATGTTGTAATATGACATCATTGTTAAAGTATGCTTAACCGGCAATCTATTCATGATGGACATATTTTTATATAAAGAAACTTTTTAATAAAAAAAAACATTTTCAGGCTTGGAATTAGGCATATGTTAAAGCTAATTCTCTTTCAGAAATTAGTGCAGTGATTTATACACAAATTGAATCTGTACTCACTAATCTGACAGAACTCCCCGGAGAATCCCGTAACACACTGACACGTGTAGCCGTTGATGCCATCCTCACAAACTGCCCCATTCTCACACAAATGACTTCCACAATCGTCATCATCTGTGGTTATAGTGCATGTTGTAATATGACATCACATTGTCCTTGTTTTCTGCGATTTGTTAGTAAAAACCAATATGGCATGAACAAAAATATCATATTATTCCAATATAATTTCAGCAATTATCAATGATAGTTGCAGATTATCATATAAACTTCCATATGCACCATCTTATACATTATGTTAGATATCTGAACTAGACTGTGACCGGAGTTCCAAAATTCATAGCCAGGCTTTATATCACTGTATTTCTCCAATTCAGATACTACGTTTGTGATCGGAATTATGTGTAGGGATATTCTTGCATTATTGAAGGAATTAATGCAAAATATTTCATGCCGGATGGGAAGAAACACGCGATTGTATCACACCATAATGCTATACAGTCAAACAAGAAAATGCAGCTAACTGCGGGGGACGACATTAGAGCTCGAGCACATCATCAGCACCACGACAGTATATTATGATGAAAAACATAGGCCTACTTCATTCATATTCCTAATAGGAAAAATTTATTTTGAACTCAATGTAACAGATAGATCTACGCCTACTAAAATGGTATTTCATTTAAAAAAAAATAAAAAAAAAAATATTGAAAACCATGAGAAATATCTGCATCTGATATCATGATACATATGCCTACTGGGCGAATTGAAAGGCCAGTTTAAAATAAAAATTCGCATCCCTGCATGGAACGTACACCTTAATTGTCATGTGATACAATACGTCAAATTACGGTAAATTTAGCCGTGGCGTCGCAGACGTATCATCGTGTTTACTTCATCATAGCGCCAGAGAATGTCACACGCAACATGATGTATGCATGCATGTATTGCTGCACAGAAAATTGTGTGTTCCATAATACGCGTCATTGCGGTAAAATTTGCTTTGCATTCTGGGAACGTCAATTTCCATCGGCTCCGCCATTTTGGACGTTTTTGGATAATTTGAGGATCTTGCGTTATTTTCTCAATCCTAACACATCGATTTATGCATTATACATCTGTGGAATATTAAAAGTTTGCCATCAATTCGACAGATTTTATGTCAAAGACGAAGAAAATCCTCATTTGGAGTAGGTGTCTGAAGGTTTACCTGCCAAAACGGGCGTCGATAGTTTGGCATGAAACCTCCATGAAAAATTCAGCACATAGACATGTAGAGGGTTGGGGGCTTCGCCCCCAACGCTCTAATGTCAAAAATCCTGTGTTCTGGTTGAGAAATAATGGGTACCGTGATTGCATGTGTTTTAACCCACAGAGACAGAGAGCTACTGGGGTTGATCAACAGTATGTCAATAGGAAGACACATACATAAGAATGTATATGTGTTCGAGAAGTGGATGAATTAGACTTTAAGAAGCACTTACATAAGCATTTACACACCCACTCACTAATTTCACAGTGCATTTCTAGGATCACACCATCGAAACCAACCACTTTGACCTCACAATGCCACTAAGTTGCATGGACGTAAGAATGAGGTCAATTATCCCTGATGTGGCTGCAGCAATGCACCTATGACCTTAGTATACACGGGAATGTAGATTCAGAAATATTCTTACGGCAGGACTGGAGTACATACTTATCTCACAGAGCAGTCCGGAGAAGCCCAATTGACAGTCACAGTCGTATCCATCCACCCTGTCCAGACACTGAGCGCCATTTTGACAGGCGTGATTCGCACAATCGTCGATGTCTAGTCGGGGTAAAACAACAGTTCAACTGCCATCTTAATCGTGTCTTCGTTGGAGTTTCAGTTTCAGATTTTAACGAGCGTGACAATAATTTTAGTTCAGTATTGATTTCAGCCGAACGAAGTGGATTATCTGTTTTTTTAATATGGTCTCCAGACAAACATGTGTCCAGTATGAGAACTGTACAGTCAATGACCAGCAGAAAACCATAGAGGACTGACTACGTACTGTTCTGGCAAGTGTCACCGTTGTACCCTGCGGCACAGTTACAGAGGTACCCTGTGGTCTGGCTCTCACAGACGCCGCCGTTCTGACAGACCACCCCATCACAGAAACTGATCTCTGGGTATTGAAGTAGTGAAATCAAATTAACATACAATACTTACAAATAATGCTGTACAACTTCCATGTGTATGTCTTAAATGAAACCATTGTGTGTTAGTGTGTACCATCATCACAAAATTGTCCCTGGAAGCCCTGAGCACACTCGCAGTGATATCCCATCACCTCGTCAATACACTGTCCACCGTTATTACATGGGTTCTGCGTCGGGCAGTCGTTGATATCTGCATGTCAATTGATATGTTATAACTTATGTAGGCTTCTGAAGGCAAGCTACATAGTCACTTGGATTTTATTATTTCTATAATGTGTGTGGCCTGGTTCATTCAATGCAATAAAAAGATAGCTTCACAGTTTCAAAGGAAATATCGAACATGTTAAAGGATTCTGTATTATATTATACACGATACACACTCTGGTCGCAGCTGTCGCCGGTGTAGCCGTCCTCGCAGTAACACTTGGACCAGTCGATCATCTCGACACACTCGCCGTGTACACAGGGCAATCCAGCGCACTCGTCTATGTCTGCAACACGCACGTACACGTGTAAATCATATGGTGTAAATGTATGACACTGTGTCAGTATGTACAAGTCATCTTGATTTTTTAGTGTGAAGGTGCCATCACGATCAAATCCGGCGATTCTGAAAATTTGAGAACACATTTCCAAACTTTCCACATTTGCAATGATCTCCGGGGCAAGAGGTACGTTTGAACTTTCAGCAACGTTTACTCTCGTTTGATAAAAAAATATTTAACCAAAACGCTTTAACGTTTGTCAACGCAACCCAACGCAAGGAAATGACATTTACGATGGTAATAATCGCATAGCGTTTGGATATAGTTCTGTAAATGGTCCGAGAAAGCCATCGTTAATTTGCGTTCGCCAACATTAAGGTTAGAAACGTAAGATAAACGTGTTCTAAAAAGCAAATTTGTATTTAAGCATCATTGTTTGACGGCACCTTGATTCACCTATGTGGATGCGATTCCACATCTAAATATAATTATTTTTGTCGTAGCATTGACACGTAAACAATAATTTCATTACAGAAAATCATTCACTTTATAATGCCTAATATATTCCTCTCATAAGTGTGCATATGTATTATTTGAGACACTAAGCTTACTGATTTCACAGTGTGTCCCGGTGTATCCCGTGTAGCAGCTACATGTGTAGTCCGTGTCACGGTCATTACATATGCCGTGTTCACAGGCGTGGTCCGCGCAGTAGTCAATGTCTGCAAACAAACAATGCACCCAATAATCATCATTCGAGGATTGTCAATCTCCCTCTAAAGATCGTGCGATGGTGCTTTTACAGATTCTGGGGCCTAAGTTCAGATTTTCAATGAAATATACATGGTCATCAGTAGAATAAATCCTGAATTTAGTCTGCTAAGGTAGATTTCGATTCTTTGTGATATAGGCCCCTGAACATTGAGCGTACCGAAACTAGCTGGACAATTTTGGTCAACATGGTTGGATTATTTCGTAATTATTGTTTTTGGATAACGTGTTGTAGTTATATCGAACAGATCAATCGAACAGATCTAGTTCAGAAATGCAATCAGCACAATCTTACTGTGAATGATGACCTACCGACGTTGCAGGTGGGACCAGTCCAGCCGGGGTTACAGGTACATACGAAGTGGTCCACGCCGTCCGTACAGCTGCCAAAGTTACACACCCCGGGGGTACACTCGTTGATGTCTGCATGGGATGACATACAATTTTCAGTGTTGTAATTCAACTGGAGTAATACTTTCTGTATTGTATTGAATTGTGAAATTGGAGGAACTATTAAATGTCAACGGGTGCGATTGAATACGATACACCAGTGTTCAATTGTATACTTATGGAATTGTAGCGCTATTCTAGAGTGGTGAGTACGCACTTGTTTGGCATCTGTCGCCCTGGAAACCCTCATCACATTCGCAGTAGTAAGTATTCAGTCCGTTCACGCACACGGAATTCGCAGAACAATCGTTGTTGTTACAGAAGTTTGCTGAAAGTCAAATGATGTTAGCGAAGTATAACAAAACATGCTCACTAGGAATATTTTAAATTGCCTTACAGGTAAGGAGGAGTTTAATGATTACGTACTGGTGCAGTAGTGTCCGTGGCAGCGTTCGGTCTCCGAGGCGTCTCCGACACAACTGCGGCCGCCGTTGGCTGTGTCGGAGCACCGGCGGGTGCGTGTTCTCTCGCCCCAGCCACAAGGCTGCGAACACTCTCCCCAGTCACTCCACGGCCCATACTCCCCGTCCACTGCAGGTACAATACCCAATTGTCGTCTTGATCAGATTTTTTTTCCAGATAAGTTCTGAGTGAGCTTATATGGAGAGCAATTATTACATCACTCGCCGTTGCAGGGTTGGTTTCAGGTAATGTTCCTGACACACTGGCCCCAATTATTCGTCGTCATAATCATGCCATACTAATCTTTGAAATTGACTTACGCATATCGACACCTTATATATCCTAGGTGGAAGATACATTCTCGCATCACTGTTTAGACCATTCACTCCCTTAAAGATGCCCTTGAAGACAGACATATAGGCGACAGTTACCTGGACAGTCGTGTGTGTTGCACTCGCGGCCCTCCTTCGCTAATCCTTCACAGTCGAGGTATCCCTGACCTTCCACGTACGGTGGATTGCTACACGCACGCGTCCGGTACTGCGTGCCTCCACCGCAATACGCCGTACACGTCCCGTACCGCGTCCAGTTACCAAAATTACTCTGGATCTGTGTATCTGTGAATAAGTATTCGTATACATAATACTGTCATCTTCTTCGAAAGGATTCTGTTCACCCAACAAAATATGTCCATGTTATGCCAACAATTATTGCAGATGATCAGCTGATAGCACTAAAACTACTATAGACAGTACATATACATTGTACCTGGGTTGAGGGTGTAGACGTCCATGGCGCCCTCTGCTCCAATGCCGTCGCTACACTTGTTGGACAGACCGAGCAGGTCATACTGGTGGTGGTCCTCCACCTCGGCCAGGCACTTGCCGCCCTCGGCCAGGGCAAACACCTCTGCACCCTTCTCCTGCGCCGCCAACGCACATTTCTACACGAGAGAAACATTAATGGAAGTATGGCATTGCCGTTATAAAAACCAATCAGTACTTCCCGAATATATATATTAAATTTTCCGATTAATCCAGAAGCATGATACATGTATCAAAACGTATGTTCAGATACAATGCCGAGGTAATGACGAGGTATACCTGAATGGGATCGAGCCTGTAGATGTACTCATCCATCGTGTACGAGGTCTGGTACTCGATAGACTGTACTGGTTCTGGGAGTGAGCTTGAGGTCATGAAACAGCCCATATACCGGTAACCTGAATACAGATTCACAGTTGATATACATGTACATATGTGTATGTTCGCGAGTGGTAGAACGAAATAATTTAGAGGTTAATACATTTCCTGCTCTAGACTCCTAGAAACACTGTAAATTGAGTGTACTATGGTGAGCAATATAGGGGGATTATGGAGGGAAGGGGGTTATGATGCCCCTCGAAAACACTCATTCCATGAAAACATTCCATTGAATTCGCCGGGCACCATTTTGATTCTTATTGAATATAGACCAAGCAGCACAACCTACCTGGGCCCTCCGGGACAGGACACGGTTCCTCCATGCAGACTCGGTTCTCATATGATGGTCCGTCACAAGGCATCCCGCCCTTTGGTTCCGGGCTGTTACATTTCCTGGTTCTCTGTTGTATACCGCCTCCACAAGTGACAGAACAAGCCCCGTAACTCGACCAGATCGACCACCCCCCGTCAATAGGCACTACACATTAACAGAGCGATAACGAACAATGTACGACGTAATACTTTAACCACATTGATTCACCTCTGACAAATGTGTATACATGTACCTACAATATTCCGTTTAAAATGGAAGTAGAATTGATGCCTTCTGATTAAAAGAATCAAGGGTTTCCGATAGATTACTGTTCTCAGACTTGAAAGAAAGTATCGGAAGTCACCGACCGTTGTCACACTTGTAGAGAGCGTTGATCTCGTAGTAGTCGAGAGGAGTCATGGACTCGCGCTGTCCCATCAGGTCTTCGAGTTCTTTCTCCGCCTCGCTCACCACCACGATCGTGTCTTTGCCGTTGATGCTGAAAGACTTCTGTCCGTAGTGCATGATGGACGTGATGTCGTACGGCACTCCCTGGGTCATGATGTCAGTCTCTCCTGCCTTCTCAAAATTACTCATCTTAGCTGTGCAAATGATCACAGTGATATATTTTAGATCACAATTAGATCACACAATCGCGCCATGGCACATAGACGTACTACATGGCAGCCTGAGCGCGCGCAGGCTGGGCGAGTATTTGTACGGGACAACTTCAAAACATGACATGTGGGAAAACCTGCGCATGGGTGTCACTTATAGTTTTTCATCAAGTGACAGACCTGCAAATGCTTACAAGGGTCGACGTTTTCCTCCAAGATGTGGACGAAGTTGTCCCGGTCTCTGCGGGCCTGCTCGTGGTAGAAGCCGAGCGCGTGCATCAGCTCGTGCTGGATAGTACCGATGCTCGTGCAGCGTGAAGCGATGCTGATATCTTGCGGCTCCAGCCACGTGAAGCCCACGTACGACCAGCAGCTTCATGGCGGCACACGGAGGGGTGAGAGGGGAAAGAGTGGATAATTAATTTTCATCTCGTCTTCCTGGCTGCAATACTGGTACAAATGTTATTTGACTTTTTGGATAGTCAGTCATTATTGAGATTTATGCAGGAATCTTATAATTATGTGTTCCTCACCCGCCTCCGTCAATGAATCTCAGACAAGTGGAAGTGGAACCTTGTTCATGGACGAATCTGATACAAGATCTCGACTCGATATTGGCCATAGCCTCTCTGATGTTGAATTGGGCCTCCGCTGTTGTGAGACAACAACTCATTCAAATCGAGTCCTTTTCACCCCGTTCAGAAGAGGATGATTATAGTGCTTTGAATTATACATGTAGCTCAAAACTCGATTTCGTCAAAGGATGAGTATTTCGTCAAAGGATGAGAAAAAAATGGTCTACAATGATACTGACCACTGACATCGTCGAATGTGTAGCAGACCACGCCGTCCTGCCAGGTATAGTACTCATGCCATTGGTTGTGCATCGCATTCCTCTTCTGTCTGTCAAAAGCAATCGCATTATGTCATCCCATGAACCGCTCATATAATTTACGTTTATGAACAGGAGCAAGTTTGCGCTCAAGAGGGAAGCATTATTTTGCGGTTGACTTTACTGGTGTGTGTTCCTCTAACAAAATACGATATCAAGTTCGCGCTCAAGAGGGAAGCAATTTTTTTCCGGTTGACTTCACTGGTGTATGTTCGTCAAACAAAATGCGATATATCACTTGGTTATAACATACCTGTGGTGATCACGGTCAACCTCTTTCATGTCGCCACCCCGGAGCCCGGTCAAACCTGTTCAAGCAAGTACTTTTGTTCTAATCAGATAATTTTCACTGCTAAATTAGTATTTATATAAGTATATAAGTTTTATAAGTATAGCCGAGATATGCTAATCAGACGTGCATGCGCATTGAACAATTAGCTGATTAGAACTCGATGAAGTCATATAAATTAGACAACATACCAAGCTGCTCATTGATGGTGGGTGGATCCATGTTCTCCCACGCCAGTTTTTGGGCTCGAACCTTCTGTCTATTGAGGGTTTGGGCGTTCCGGGACATTCCAGCTGCGGTGTCGTCTACATCAGGGCAATGGGATACATTTCATCACGGATCTTCGATTAATGATCATATCATATGATGACGACCTAATGGCCCTTGAATCGCTCGAAGTGGGCCATTTTGGCCCAAACTTGGCCCAAATGGGACTTTCCCATGTTAAATTATCCTATGTGTTATAATGGGACACATTTTTTTGAGATTAGAGATTAGGAATCAATTGTGAACATATATGAAATGATATATGCAGATTATTGTCGTGAGCTTGAATTTGACATCTGAACTCATTTTCAAGGTCACATGACAAAATGGTTAATATCTCACTTATTATCGATTTTACAGCTTGGGAATCAATTGCGAACATATAGAAAATGATATAGGTTGAATATTATGAAGATCTTGAATTTGACCTCTGACCACATTTTCAAGGTCAGAGCAAAAATGGCTAATATCTCACTTATTACCGACTTTACAGTTTTGGAATCAATTGTACACATATAAGGAATGATGCATGCCGAATATTTTGATGACCTTGAGTTTGACTATTGACTTCATTTTTAAGGTTATAGGACAAAATTGCTAATATCTGCCCCTGTTATTGAATTTACAGTTTAGCAATCACTTGGGGACATATGAGGAATTATATACATAATCTACATATATGCTGGATATTCTCGTGACCTTGAATTTGACCAGAGACTTTATTTTCAAGGTCACGGGACAAAATGGCTATTATCTAATATATAAAACATAATTATATTGTCCGGTAACCTGTCTTAGTCTTTGGGCTAATTTTGTTACCTTTATATTTACATTATAATTGAATGGATAGCTGGCGCATTCCAGATTCGCGATTTTTACAAGAAATTCATCCTTAATTACCATTACAGCATCGTGATGAGCTATGATAAGTCAGCAATGTTAACGCATTAATATCATTACTGCTGCCATGAAACATCCACTAGAAAAAGTTATGTCTTGTTTTGTCCATAAAAAGTGTTTCACACACATGTCATGCACCTTAGCCATTTAATTTGATGCTATGGCAATCAGAATCGGCACGTGTCGTGCTCTTACAAATAAATATACATGTCCCTTCGACAAATACAGGTACATGTTTAGTGAACGCTTGGAATATGCGAATGTACTACGCTCGCAAGAAAATATATAGTATAAAAAATTATATAGTACTTAAATCCATAGTATCCATCGAAATTTGTTCGGAGGGTTGGGGGATTTACAATTAGCTAAAATATAATGCTAAGAATGATAAACGGATAAACAGTAGGCTAGCATATAAATTATTTCCTACTCGATAGATTTTGAATGTTACATTAACAAGATTATTTAACGATCAATCTGGTGGCGATACGCTGTGTTGCAGTAGAAAAGGAGTCTTAAGGACTGACTTGTGCGGCAGGATGAGCAGACGAAAGGGAGCGGCTCGTCACAGGAGACACACTCCCAGTGGCCTTCGTCCTCGTCCCGCACGAAGGCCGTACAGCAGCGGTCCGTGCAGTCCATGACGCTCTTACGGCACCTGCGCTCCCGGCCTAACACCCGCTATACGACACACGGGACACAAACCAACACGCGTTGAATTCACATCAGCTGGATACGCATAAACTATATTATTCTGAAGCGCACTTTTCTGCGTGAAGCTTACGTTGTTGATGTCGCGGCCATTCCGTCTGCCCCACGTGTAACCCCGACCTTCGTGGGTACATCCCCTGTTCAAAGCTCCTATCAACAGACGATCCACTTCGGGATACCTAGCAACGCGGGAATCAACTGCATGGCAGGTAAATCTATTTTGATGACATTTGTGTGACAACATGTATGGACTAATCAGACATTCATCCTTCGTTCAGTACATTTAGTACAGTATTGTTACGAAAACCTTTTACACATCACCGCTACCATCATCCTAACTTTTCCTTGTATGGATATCCAGGTAAGATTGCAGAATGCTGGCGAACTACTACAAGACTCACGCATCGTTGGCGAGGAACTCTTGGAAGAGTCGCCTGCGGACCTGTCCGACCTCCACCATGGCCATCTCTCCGCCAGTCTCCTGACATTTTTCCTCGGCTTCTGCGAACGTCATCGGCGTCGTGTGTACGGGGAAACACGTCTCCCCTACCACCAAGCCGTCACTGCAATCTGCAGGCGAAATATTCGACATTCAATCCAGAGCATTGTGGACTACCTTACAGGCCATCTATATACACTTACCCGGAATATCGGGGTCGATCGGGCTCATCGTAGGAAAATGGGACTGTGAGTTTATGGCCATAGAGGTTCATGCTAATTGCAACAGGCCGTCACCCATACTGAGTAAGGAAGTAGCGAATGTTATTTCAACTGACAAAGTGTTATAGGTTTGCTATATTTCACGACAAAATTCCGGTGACAAGTTCCGGATTGTCGTTCATCTGGATATCCAGTACATTTATCAGACGATGTATTGAGTAACGAAAAACATATCCAGAGGCTTCTTTGGATATGGTATGATATCATTTGTTGATACTTTCAAATAATTAATAGACTGGATGTTTAATTATATGCAAATGGGTTTCTACCCTAGAAACAGATTTCAGATATAATGTTCGACATCATTTTCACATTGATCTGCTATTTGAAGTGACCTTTGAGCAACTCGGTAAAATATGGAATGTTTGAATTAATTTGACACCTAGACCTCCCAGACGCATGAACAAACATTGTTCTTTCAGTAGCCTCCAGTACGAATAACGATCTGAACTAGTTTATTGTCTCTCTCTTGCAGTTATTGTTTATGCCATATGTTACTTGAATTGCCCTTAAGAATTCGATGAAAACTGCCACATACTCAACCGTGTGACGTTATAACTGACCTCATTTGCGAAACAACTTTCTGTACCAAACGATCTCAATTTGATGTATACATACATGTATCTGACGTGACGAGACAGTAATGATCCTGGTGATTATCCGGGCTGATATGGATCAAACTCACCCGCCCCTGACTTGTTAAAGGACTTCATTAAATAAAATAAACTAACAGTAACATGATTCAGGGATTTATACATTTCCGACATCGATAATTAGCAGCCCACCAGGCCTATCATTGTCCCGAAAGACAGTCGAGAGACACTTATGCTGCGATCCACGAAACATATTGAAATTTCATTTCTTTCCCTTCGGAAACCATATTTCTTCACCAGAATTCAAAAATTTTATTTCTTTCCTTTCGGAAACCATATTTCTTCACCAAATTCCAAAACTAAACAATCCTTAAACCAAGGTTGACAATCTACCGCAAATTTGGTTTCAAATGAGATCACGGAAATCCCAGCAAAATTTGGAATTTCACGACCTTTATGCCGATGGAGAATCTGAGTGATTGTGAAGTTTTTTTAATCAAAAGACACATACGGTTATATCCTGATCAAACATTCTCTTTTCAGACCGCTTTACTATGGAAGTGTGAATTGATCATCCACTTAACCACAATTTTTTTTCACGACTTAATCCGAAATATACACTTGACCCGGAATATTGGGATCGATCGGGCCCATCATATAGGAAAGTGGGACTCTGAATTTATGGCCATAGAGGTTCATGCTAATGGCCATGGTCATGGAGGTATCGTCGATTATCGCAAGGGCCGCTACCATTGGTATCGGACCATTAGAAATGTATAAGGGACAACAAATTATGATGTTACTATTATTATTATTAATATGTCTACAATAAATATAATACTCACCATCATTTATAGCATTTTTCGAAGTCATTACATTGCATCATCTAAATAATAGTATAGACAGTTAAAACCATGTACGTTTAACTGTGAAGAATACCAAAAGATACCGCAACGCGTAAATCTTGCCTGTGTTAATTTTTAAAAGGCTCAAGTACACATACCTAAAGGTCCATCAACCAGCGTATACATCTCACAGCCCTGTGTACATAGTACGAGCAAAGCGTGGATAAGGGAAACTAGTATCCACGTCATCTTTCCAAATCGGTTGTCAAATGCTCTCGTCAAATCTAAAATCTGCTTGATCAATGACTGTTATATACCGTTGTATATACCACTTCGATATCTGGATACAGCTGACCGTCTGCACCGACCCTAGAGTCTGTAAACGGTGTCGTTATTTTTTTCTCTAAAATTTCAGCCTATTCAGCTGGGAAATGTCTTTACGACATAGCCACCACCCAACTCTCCTGAGTGGGTGTACATTTGTGGTGTGGATGAGGTCGGACATCGGGTTTTAGATTCACTCGGATGATACCGGCGGGTGTTTGGACAATAGAGAGCAAAACCTCAGAACAAGGCACACCACAGAATGTTATTGTGAAGTTTTCATAAACAGATGGTTTTCACTTCAAGTCTTAATCGATAGGTGACCCAAGTAACATTTCTACATATTGACCCAAGCAATGACGTGTTCGAAATAAATTGGATGTACACTTAACCCCAAATATTTATTTGCATATTCTTGACCAAACGCAATTAATCACATTTCTCACCCCCTGGAAATTATTTCTGTAAAATAGTTAATTTTTTTCGTGTGTATTGAATTAACAACTGCGATTCTATTGTAAGCAAATATCATAACAACTGCATTCAAAAGAAATCCAACTTAGCTATCACAATACTCTTCTATCGACAAATTACACGAAGTTGTCGCACCCAAATGTTGACAAAGGGCCGTGATCTTTTCTCCTGCCATATGGTAAACCCTTCAATTTCTTCGATCGAAAAAAAAAACTAAATCAAATTTTCTCTTCACTGGGTCATTTTTTTCGGTTGAAATGCAGTTCATATTTGAGCAGTTTTCAGAAGGATAATGTACTTGTCGATAATAAAAATCAAAGATTCCAAGTACATTATCGATGCGTGTAAACAATTATTACATAAAATAAGATCATAACATATTGATATCGTGTTATGTGTTTGTGTTTTACTCCAATGCAATAAAAAAAAAGCTATACTGGAAAATCAAATCACTGATATCATGCTCTAATCACTTTATTGTGTTCGAATGCAATGATACGTCAAATCATAGAAATACACAAACTACCTTCCAATAGTTTAATATCTTCAAATATACTTAAACCTTCCAAACGTACCATATAATCAGCATATGATAGAGACTGTTTTTGGATATCTAGGGCTATGAACTGGCACGTGTCCTGGGATTCCAAGGCCCAGATGGGAGGGTGGAAGCTGCTGTGTCCATGATGTCAGAGAACTTAGAAACGTCTAAATTCGCACCGTGTGCCCCAGAAATTACAAGAAACGCCAGCTGCAGAATCTGATAATGAAAACAATGGCTTGCATGTGTAATGCTGTAACATTGGTGCATTTTACACGATACGTTATTTGAGGTACCGGTATTTGCCCTTCACAACATTTCCATAAGGTAATGACATGATAACTTAAGTATACGATATTTGCGGGGTGAAAGGTAGACAATCAGAAATGAGAGAAAACGCGGTGGGACATCTGACCAGAAAAAACTGCATAATATGCTCATATATTCTGATAGGCAGCTCAAAGGGTCCTGCCGTTCAGAATAGCACAGCAAACGCAAGATGATGCAGTGTTCATCTTTGTATCGGGCCTCTGAATACAGCCATCCTCAGGTTTGCGTGCAGAGTCTCCTTTCATAAAAGTTGCCGTGCCAACTATACCAACAAAACCAATCTTAAATGTCAGAACTGCATGAAAGACCATGCTGGTTCCTCATCTGGATCTCAACTAGGAAATTGAGCTGGTACGACAGGCTTCAGGCTTCGAAATCGTTGAACATTGTTTAATTTGTGGAGCATCATAGAAATGGCTGTCAAATAAAAGCAGAGAGAAATTGACATCGATTAGCACAAACACAGGATCAACAGCACGGGAAAAGATTCTCAATACCCCAGAAAAGCGAGCAATGCAGTTCATCTACGCATGCTGTCCTATCCTGATTTATTCGCATTTGGTACAAAGTATCATAGATCGTGTTACTCGCATTACACTGAACGGAATGTCAATACAGCATCTACACAATATGGTAATGAACAAGACACTAGCCACGCTACACGTTACGACGAGGCATTCAGGAAATCAGCTAAAGAAGTTGACAGCACAATATTTTCCAAAAATGCCCATACTGTGGAAATGCTCGCCCACCAACGTACAAAATTTGCGGCCCTCTTGTTGGATATGAACGTTCCTAAAGAGCACCCTGATGGACACTGTTCATGGAAACTCAAGTATCGGTAAGAGAATCACTTCAAAGATGGCCCTTACCAAAGCAGTCGATCTAGAATCATACATACGCGATCACAACGAAGCTGCAGATTTGGTACCGTTCACAGAAGGAGAGATGGTGGACAAGGTCATATTGCACAAATCTTTTGGTATTTTGAGGAGTATGGTACACCCGGAAGATGCAAATTCATACATACATGTTTCAGATATAGATGTTGCAAACTGCTGAAAAATTGTTCCAGATGATATGTATAAGTTCATTCACTGATCACAAACAATATGCAGATGCTAGTGATCATGCTAGGAACCGAATTCGGGGGCTAACCCGAAAGTATTATCAATATACCATAGCATCATTGCTCTCAGTCAGAAAATTAGAACACCACTGACACTGGAAGCTGCCCTGTATGTTCATCATGCAACTGGGAACAGGCATCTAATTGAAATAATGCATGCCCTTGCTTACTCTGTATCGTGCAATGACGTTCGCCTATTCCTCACATCTGCAGCGAATCAAATTGCGAATCAAATTGCAAAGGCTCAGGCAGGTGCTTATGTTCCACGAGGGTTGAGAAAAGTATGATGAGGTGATGAATAATTTTGATCAGAAGGAAGAAGTGTTGGACGGAAAAACTCATTCGATGGCTATGGTGTTGTATGGTGTTGTATCAGATTCCACGATTGTCACAAAAAAAACATTTTAATTTTTTTTTACTACAGTGAGGAACAAATTCATCGAGCCTGGGAGTGTAACAGGCAGTTCATTCCTTGAACAAAACACTGACATAACGTCAAAGAGTATATACACAAGATCCAGTTTGGATGTGTTCGGGATTCGGCAACCGAGGTAAAGCAGTAATTCCAGCCTGGAGTGGATTCAATGCTGTTACCTACACGGAGAGCACATCGATTAATTGCCACCATCAGGTATTTGCCTTTCATGCGTGCGCCACCTACGGACCTGTCCACCATATTCACCACCCTTCAGCGACGATAGCGAATATACTCACTTGCTCGGGCAGCCTCACATCATTGTCACTGCAGTTCTAGCCATCTATTGCAAGGCACAAAAGATATTATGGAACAAACAAGAATCGACGGATGGAGAAGTAACCACGAGACTAGGGAGAATGCACCCATGGCCTTCGTTGCCAGCATAGACAAGCTGTTTGGAGATGTTGGTTTACTGGAACTTTTGACAACAAAAGATGTCGATGCTGACGCAACTGATCCTCAGATGCTCCAAAGTAAACAGCTAAAATAAAGCTGTGGGAGGGATAAAGATTGTGCTTGAAGCATTGTCTAACCTTATGATCATATCCACACAATAATGGTGAGAAAGCCAAGGAAAACTTTGGATGGATAAGTCTACAGAGAAAGTTTTGGAAGATTTGCTACACACTTTCAAATCAAAGATCTCCAATCCTGCAATAATATGATAAAAGGTATCAACATCAGCACAGTGGAATCAGCACCTTATTTTCAAGGTCATGGAACAAAATGTTAATATCTAAAATATATATTGTCCGGGAACCTTTCTCAGCCCCTGGGATAATTTCTGTTTTATATATTATTACCATATTATTATTATTATTAAAAGGTCAAAAGTATGCCAAATTGTAATGCCTGCTGCTAGTTTTCAATCTCGAACCTGTGAACATGAACTACAGACTGCTGTACAATTGATGTTATTCTTTCTAGTATAACATATACATGTACCATATAAACTTAATGTAGCATCCTGTTAGACGTCTTTCTTATCGTATGACGTATGTATATTTCAGATCGGAATCAAAATAACAAACACTTTTCGTCTCCTCACCATTGTGTTATTTGTATGATTGAGAAAGTAATATTACATGTATGTGTGTGTCTTTGTGTGCTGAATGTATTACGTGACTCTACTTGAAATGAATGATCCAAAAAAAAAAGATATGAAGGAGGGATAAATATGGAAGCCCATAGGTGACATGTGCGGGGAAAAAATTTGGTGTTTTTTGTAGTAAAAATCTTGCACGTTCGAACGTAGAAAGTTCAAAGGTACCACGTTCGCACGTGGAAGCATTTAGCGCTATCACGTTCGCACGTGGTAACTTTAAAACTTATCACGTTCGTACGTAGAAAGGTTTTAGGCTTCCACGTTCACACGTAGAAAGTCCAAAGCTACCACGTTCACACGTGGAAGCATTTATACCTTTCCACGTTCGCACGTAGAAAGATTTAGGTTTCTACGTTCACACGTAGAAAGATTCAAAGCTACCACGTTCACACGTGAAAGCATTTGATGCTACCAAACCCAAATCTTTGCACGTGCGAACGTGGTAGCTCCTGAAGTTTCCACGTGCGAACGTGGAAGCGTTAAATGCTTCCACGTGTGAACGTGGTAACCTATGACTTTCCACGTGTGAACGCAATAGCCTAAACTGTTTCCACGTGCGAACGTGATAGTGTTAAATGCTTCCACGTTCGAACGTGCTGGGTTTTTGGTGGAAGAGACATAGAATTTTTTTACGCGCATGTCACCTATGGGCTTCCGTAGATAAAGGTTGTGCACGAAGCATTGTCTAACTTTTTTTATCATATCCACACAATAATGGTGAGAAAGCCAAGGAAAACTTTGGATGGATAAGTCTACAGAGAAAGTTTTGGAAGATTTGCTACACACTTTCAAATCAAAAATCTCCAATCCTGCAATAATATGATAAAAGGTATCAACATCAGCACAGTGGAATCAGCACTGATTCAGTTTCAAGCAGAAGATGCATCTGAGTCTGCAACCTTCGTTTTCTGGAGCAACTTCCTCAAGTGCACGGACGTGATGTTCCGGTTGTTGAGAGCCGAAAGAGGTGCTGACTTTAAACTGCACCTCAGTGTTGTTTGCGAGGCGATACCATACTTCTTTGTTGGTGGAAGCAACAACAATGTACAGTATGCACAAGTGTATTTATCAGACATGAATAAGCTGGAAGTTGGGCACCTTGAAATGTTCAATCATTTGAAGAATGGTGGCTTTGTAGTATGACGAACTGACAAAACATTCAATTCTGTTCCAACAGACCAGGTCCTAGAAAAGACGGTGAACAGGGAAGCAAAAGACATGAGAAAAGAATCTGATGTGCAGTTCTAAAGTACTGCTTGGCGTCTGTTGTCAGTATCAGGTAGACGAGACGTACACATGAAACTAGTTTTGGAACACGAGCTGGAGGCGGTACATACTCATTTGTTCAATGACGGCGGTTCACTGCGCAAAGGGAACAAATCAGAGTACGCAACAAACCTTGAGTCAGTGTGTGAAGAGGTCCTCACCTTACCACAGCATCCAGTCTGCTAACATCATTCGCAGAATGGCTATGTTCCAGTTATTGAGCAATCCTCCGTTCAACAAGTTTGGTGATTTTGCAGCAGTCATCTTGAAGAAATTCTGGGAATTTTGGAGAATACAGAGTTGGGAATAAATGCCCTGACGATTGTGCTTGACAGTTTATGAGGGAATACATGTACATTGTTTTACACGCACACATCAAGGCAGACAAACGAGTCGTGCTTACTGGTGGATTCACTGATGGCAGAAATGTCCAGTCTCTAAGCAACAGTAGACCTGGTGTGGTTGCACTGCCGCATCTCTTCTCAACTCAAGAGTACAAGGACACAAGGATGGTGCTTCACGCCATCGACTCATTCAAGGATCATTTACAGTGTGATGACACCGACGGGCTTGTCATTGTACTTTACTATTACAAAAAAAGGTTCTCTGGCGACAGAAGTCTACATGCTCGCAGGAGATTCAGGTAAAATGATAAACCCCAGGCGATACATACCAATTCATACAATAGCAAACAACCTGGGAGAAAAGGTGTGGCAGTGCCTGTCATATGTCCATGCAATCAGGGGCATGTGCCTCCATTGCTTCAAAAGGGTAAACGGACAGCATTCAAAGTTCTACGAGATCACATTGATTTGGTGCATACCTGCTCAAAGTTGGGTCTGTCTTCATCGTTGACGATCACACTTGGCTGTGCTAGGACATTCAACTTGCTCCTACAGGGTTGACATTTAATATGGAATATATCGGTTGGGTGGGTAAACTGATGAAATATTATGTCATAGATTCAAATTGATAAGCACCACGAAGTTGTTACATGATTTGGTGTTCAGCCAAGCATGTTACCTGCCGATCAGGCGCTTATCGTGCTAATTGACACCACGGGAGTGCACATGGGGTGACGAAATGACTGACCACTGCGATTTGGGGTGATTTTTGTTCTGCTATAAATTATGTGGGCTGGTCAAATTTATGTGCCTATCCCAGGATCTCCTTGACTTGGAGCTACGAAATTTTAAACACAGATTCCTGAAGTAATGGTGCGTCAATTAAGTGTGGCAGTTTGTCACGGAGTGGTTGTCCTGCGACTTAATGGGCTAAAACAGACTCGTCTGAGATAATGAGGCAAAACAACATCACACAGGGGGAGGTCAGCAAGATCCTGAAGAGGAACGCTAAAACAGGTGTGCCTACTCCTAGATCTCGCCCAGGACGTCCAATTAAGACAACAAGAAGACAGGACCCTTAGTTGATGGCCGTACTATGCCAGCCAGAGCCTTGAGAGTACAGTGGCATAACACCATAGGTGTACGCATATCCAGAACACTAGTGAACAGCCGATTGGTTCGAGCTGGGTATCGGATCACCACCATATGGGACCACATCACTGGAATCATGTCATATATATTTTAAAAAGTGACCTTGTGATAAAGTGACCTTGTGATCCTAGTCGGTAATCTGAATCAACACCAGTACATACGCATCCTAGACCAAACAATATTGCCATTCGCTCGAGGGGCCTTCCAGGACAATGTTGTGTACCAGGATGACAATGCTCCTGCACACAAGGCTCGTACAGTGTCCACTTTCCTTCAGGATCAGGGGGTTGAGCACTTGCCATGGCCAGCGTGTTCACCCCATAGAGAACCCGTCAGATCAATAACCTGGTTCGACAACCAACCAGTGTGGATAAATTGCGACAGGCTGTGATGGACGCATGGGCCGATATACCCCTGAACACCTTGAGGACCCTGTCTGAGGGTATACCCCGCCGTGTGATGGCGCTACAAGCAGCCAGAGAAGCTCAATATTAATGACGCTCAATATTGTAAAGTGTCATTTATCTGCTGTTGCGTGTTGTTGAGATATTAAATTTGAAAATATAATTTATAAATCTATTGTTGGCACAATTTGGCGTTGGGTTGTTTGTTCTGGATCACAGTGTTTACCAGATTGAAAAAAAAACAAGATAAAGAATGCATTAAGTATGAGGTTAGATGCTTATAAACGCCAGGCAAGACAAATTTCTTGCAAATAAAAACTTTTTAATGAAAATAAAAAAAATAAATAAGAATATAATCCATATTGAATGTCAACCCTGTATATGGAAAGAAATAGAAGTCATGCAGTACTTCTGACAATCTCAGGTATACATTATCTTCCACCACTGACAAAACAGGAACATCACCTCCACTAACCGAAGAAGCTTTCGAACTTCACATTCTCTTGGCAAAATTACAGAACGCTGTTGGTACAACAGCCATATTGCCAATCCTATCGTAGGCAGTCATTTACTGGACAGGGATGGAAAAAGAGAGACAGGAGTATTGGAACCCGTGGTATATGCTGAAGAGTGTGCACCAGTTCAGTTGAGGGACCTTACTCACCTGTATTGTAACGACAAGCTGTGTAACGGACCAACGAAATCGAAATGTCCATGTGTCTTGGCAGGTCGTAAGGTCCGTCCGTCCGTTAGCACTTCCGTGCATAAAAATGTGTGCATGTATGAACACAGTGGACTGCTCAAATGGTGTGTCACCTAGTTGCGACACTGGCGAAAGTGACAGTGACACTGAAAGCTAATGAATCATGTTACAGATATGAGCATGCTTCCATAAAACCGTAGGATATTCAGTGATATAAATTTCGTGTATGAATATCAAACATTCGGTTACCTTCTTATTTTAGATGCAATTGATTGTTTTTTCCCACAAATTTTCGATTATTCATGGCAGTTAGAGCCAAGAAGATGTAGTAATTTTAGCGACTGTAACTCCCGTCCCTCCCGCGCACTACACATTTCCACAACAAACATTCATTCTACATGACTTACATACAGGACAGGTACATACTATACGATCACAAGCATAAACTCCATGTAGTCATGGTTACACACACAGGTCAAACCACGCACCTGCGGCCCCGCTAGTTCAGTACACTCGGCCCCGTTTACTCGACCTTGACCTTCACATGCACTGACTTCTAAACATAGAACTTGACACACATACTCCACACATCACGTGCACAGATACAGGCATTACAAGTATTAACACGAGCCGGGGAAACCCACTTTCCCGGTGACATCAGCGCATTGCAGCATACATTCAACCTATCACAACACCGCTTACACTTGGCGGGAAATTACACAGACACATGATCTCTCGGCCCCAGTTATTTGCGCAGTTGAGTAGAAATGATCAATGAAGACGGTCGCATTATATGTTGTACCAAGAAGAACGGCCGTGATCATATAAAGAAATATAAAAGCTGATGTAACGTGGATATACAAACTGTCATATATACATTAGGACTATAGTTGTAGAGGATATTCGACTGGGAAATCACCGACGTAGGTGTGAGCGGCCCCGATTGTGGTGTGTGTGATTGAACATTGGACATTAGCACCACAATAAACAGTTTGAATTGAACTGCCGGCTTGTTGGTCTGTAACACAACATCACAGACATTCGGCCTGATACGGGCCAGTGAACCGTATTCTTCGCATTGGCGCCGTTCGACCAGGATCTGAGCTAGTCTCGGATTATCGACCCAGACCTGACCGGCATTGATGGCATTGGCCCCGGGAGCCTCCCGAGGTGAGCCACTCGACCCTACGGATGATGAAGTGACGATCAATCCGAATCCGGCCTTCCGACCTTCCGGCCCTCGCTCAGTTACCATGAGCGATACGGTTCCACTGTCGCAGGAGCAACAACCGTCCGGCCTTTTCGACTCCATCGGCGACCATTCGTCCCTGAGATCGTTTTCGCCGCCTACCGACCTGGTGCAGGAGTTCCTAGACGAAGACCCGCTCGCGCCGTCACATACAGTAAGTGACATTCTGCGTGCACACGCTAGAGCGTACTCGGCCACGCCGGCTAGAGTGACCCAGAAAAGTGACTTTGCCGACAGAAACTATACGCGCTCACGTCAAAGAGCGAGCGTAGATCGTGATATCGACCCAGAACAATTAGCAGTGAACGTTCGGCCGGTAACCATAGACACGTCAATGGTTACGCACCCACCAAGTAACTCTCGGATACGACAGTGGGTTTGTCAGTCTGACAATGTTCCGGAATCGACCCCGCCGAACGCTTATTCGGCCAATCGACCCCTGGCGCCGTCCATGACGCCGAGACAACACGACCCCGCGCCAGAAATGTACTCACGCATACCGACCGAGCCTACGGTGGTAGAGTACGCACGACCCAGCCAGACGGGAGCGACATCCGAAGACATCCTGGCGACGACCGCTACCCGGATCGCGACGACTCTACGACAACAACGACCCAGCGACACGATGACGGAATCTCGCGCCACCATGCGACAAGCGCGACCCCGACAAGCACCCTCGACATCAAGTCGCCGACCCTACGACCCCGACACGCCGACTTCCGACACACGCGCTCCCGCGCCGACCACACACCGACCATCGCCGACTACCCGAGAACAACCGCGCTTCGATCCGTCACAAGATCAAGTCGTGTCTGCTCCGGCAGAAAGTGTTGTGCCAATGATCGGACCTCCGATCTCACAATCAGTCGGAAACACCAACGGATATGGTGTACCGCCAGTCGGATACCCTGGCGCAACAAGCGGTGTTCCAAATGGAGTAGCTGTCGGATACTATTCACCGCATGTCGGCTACGCGAACCCACCGCCCGGATATGGTGGCGTTCCCAGCGTGATAGCTGACACCGGCTATCATGGTGCACAACCCGGATTAGTGTACCATGGTGTATGCCCAGATGGATCGGTATACCGATATCCACCACCGGCTGTATTCCCACCCTCAGTCGGGATACCATGGGTGACGCCTCCATACAGTCAACCGGCCCCCGCTGCACAAGCACCACACGACCCCAGTCACACGACGGCACCACCCGCCGCATCACTCGCCGTCTCCGCGACGACAGCACCGACTGCCCCCGCTAACGCGACCCCGATCGGCCGGCGACTTCGGCTGTTCCGACTCCGACGGCCACTGCAGCGACTACACCGGTTGCGGTGAGTGTTGACACGCCCACGCCACAGAGACTCACGTCTGAGCCCCAAACGTTGGCTACGGCTAAAATGGCTCAATGGCGTGCGACCTTCAAGGAGGGCAATCTCACTCAATACATTCGGAGTTTCGAACAGTTTACTGCGGCTTTCACTTACTCCGACCTCAACAAGACGACGACCTTCCGGAGCACGCTGCGCGGCCGCGCTGAAGCGCTAGCTCTAAATATCCCGGTCGTGACTCCCTGGGGAGAGTTCCGTCGCCAACTTCTAGAGGGCTGGGAACCCGAGCCCCGTCGACAGTCCAAACGGGACGATTTCCCGTTCCTCAAGCGGGAACGAAAAGAGGACGCGGAACACTACATGGAGCGACTCCAAGCCCTGGCGGAGCAAGTGTTCGATGACGTTACGCCAACGTCGCGGCAACGGACTGTAATTGCACAATTCGTGAACGGCCAACCCGACCCCATTGCCGATAAACTGTGTGCCCTCACTTTTAACAGTTATGGTGAGGCACTTACGGCCGTTCTCAAGGTAGAGAGTCGTCAGCAGAGGACAGCCAGAGATCGACATCGAGGCACACGACGTGCCGACATTTCCGCAAGCGGATACGCGGAAGACGACCCTGTTAATGAAGAACTGCCTTGTGCCATGGGACAAGTCACTCGGGGGGAAACACTAACCCCAGAGCAAATTGCGGCCTACTACGACCCCGCGGACAGTGACACTACCGGCCTACAAGGTTGCGACGAACATTCAGTGCCGGCCAGCTCACGCGAGTGGGTGGCTGAAGCTTTTCAGTGCGTCCTTAGTGACGAGAATGGACTATGTGAGGAAACGGCTATCTTTTCTGTCCTGCGAACAACGGCCCCGATGAAAGGTGATCGACCCCCGCAACCCGGACGACCCATGGTTTGCTTCTTTTGCAAGAAGCCCGGCCATCGCTGGATGCGGTGCTTTCGGCTTAAGGATGTGCTAGTACGCAACGGCATGAAACCGCTAGCATTTCGGCCTAATGGTCCCGGTACTGACAGAAGGACAGCTCAAGTGTTGTCAGTACCTAATCAAACCGGTAACCAAACTAAACCGGCCCCACCAACACCTCCGACCCCGTCGTCAAACCAGTAGGGGAAGGTGCTGAGGAGCAAGGGCCTTCCAGACAACAGGACAACGTTCCCCGCTCCACATCTGCGGTTGTCACGACTACTGTACCGGTAACGACACCAATAACGACCCCGCAGCCGGCCCAGCCCACACCTCAGCTCCTTGAAGGGGTGTGTACAAAATGTCAAGCTCCGACCCCGAAACCGGCCTCTTTTCATGAAGGGGTGTCCGCACCGCGACCACAGCGGCCACCACGTGGAAACCGTCGTCCTGAAGGGGTGTCACCCCCGACCGCCAACGGCACCGGAACGGACAGCATGTCCGAGATTGAGTGGATCTCCGACGACGGAGGATTCTACGCCTTTCCGAGTGGACCGGAATCCAAACTGCCGCCTCTTCACACACTCTTCAGGCCACCGCCAGACGACCCTGAAATTCCGGCTGTCATCAACAACTCCAGCGCCACCAATCACAAATGCTGGAAGTTGCCGGTACACATCGGAAACAAGACGATAAAGGCTGTACTCGACTCCGGAGCGCAGATCTCCCTGCTCCGACGCGATCAGCTACGTCACGTCCCCGCTGACCAGCGACATTTGCGGTCTACTTCGGCTATTATTCGTGACGTCACCGGACAGTCAAGCCCGATCGATGGACTGATTGACCTTTCAATACAGGTCGGAACCAACCATATGGTCGTAACCTTTTGTGTGGCTGACATACATGACGACATGATTCTCGGCATGAACTTTTTTCGGCAAGCTCACGCTGTAGTGAATTACGGTGAAGGGACGATACAGGTACACAAAGAGATCCTGTTCGCACATAAAGACATTGAGGCCAATGTTGTCAGAATGGCCGTGCGACGAGCTGTCACCGTCCCCGCACGCAGCGAAGCAATAGTGGAGCTGGTCCCGACTTCCCGAGTCCGAGTTCGACAACACCCGAGGATAGTCCAGCCACTTACGACCTTTCCCGAGGAAACCGACCTCATCATGGGGAGAACACTTACGACCCTGAATCGGCAGTGCGTAAAGGTGTCGGTAGTCAATCCAGCAGATACCGGCATTACGCTCACCCGTTCCGACCCTGTCGCCATAGCAAGCCCTGTCGAAAGTGTCGTCGGAGCTCTGCCACGACCTGGAGAGGAGCCCGACCCGGCCACGGTAGACGCCAGTCACTACCGCGACCTACCGCCACATCTACAAGAAATGGTGGATCGCGCCGGACTAGCGCCGGAACAACATCGGCGTTGCGCCAACCTGGTTCACCAATACCAGGACACCTTCATGCACCCAGACGGCCAACTGGGACGGACCCAAGTCGTCCAGCATAGGATCGACACCGGCAACTCGGCCCCGATTCGACAACGACAGCGACGCGTCCCTCAGGCGCAGCAAAGCATCATCGACGAGGAGATCGACAAGATGCTCCGCTTGGGATGTATTGAGCCGTCAGATTCGCCCTGGAGCGCACAGGTAGTGCTCGTGCGGAAGAAGAACGGACAAGTACGCTTCTGTGTCGACTATCGGCTCCTGAATGACGTCACCCGCAAGGACTCGTATCCCTTGCCCAACATTCAGGACACTCATGACGCCCTGGCAGGCGCCAACTACTTCTCGGCCCTAGACCTGGCCTCCGGCTACTGGCAGGTTGAAGTCGACCCCAGCGACAGACCGAAGACTGCCTTCGCCACAAGGAAGGGACTTTATCAGTTTAAGGTCATGCCATTCGGCCTTAGCAACGCCCCGGCAACCTTCGAACGGCTTATGGAGACCATACTCCGTGGTTACTTGTGGACCCGGTGTATGTGCTATCTCGACGACGTGAGAGCTTACGGCAGAACATTCGACCAGGCACTCGCAAACCTGGAAGCGGTCCTGGATCGAATCAGATCGGCAGGCCTGAAACTTCAGCCCAAGAAGTGTGAGTTATTCCAACGGGAAATCTTGTACTTAGGGTTCATAGTGAGCGGCCAAGGAATCCGAGTCGACCCCAACAAAGTTAAAGCCATCAGAGAATGGCCGACCCCGTGCGAGATCACCGACGTCAGGGCTTTCCTTGGTTTCGCCAACTACCACAGGCGATTCATCAAGGACTACGCTGAGATCGCTGAACCTCTCGTAGCACTTACCCGAGGTGAATGTCACTTCACTTGGGGACCGGCCCAGCGACGAGCTTTCCAGCGACTCCGCGACGCCCTCATCAAGGCGCCCAAGCTCGCTCATCCGACCCAGAATCCGGAGGACTACTTCATCCTCGACACGGATGCAAGCGGCTTTGCTGTGGGAGGCGCCCTCTCACAAAGGGTTAACGGGAAGGAGATCCCCATCGGGTTCGCCAGTAAAACCCTGTCTCGGACCCAGCGGAATTATTGCACCACCTATCGGGAACTACTGGCAGTAGTTGAGATGGTGCAACACTATCGGCACTACCTCTGGGGTAGGAAATTCCTCCTCCGGACCGACCATAGCTCGCTGAGGTGGCTGAAAAATTACAGCGACGCCGACGGCATGCTCGCTAGGTGGCTCGCCAAGCTACAGCAGTATGACTTTCGGATAGAGCATCGACCCGGAAAACTACACGGTAACGCCGACGGCTTGTCACGGTGCCACAGTTGCAAACACCAAGACTGTCCCGGACGACTCGTCACACCTCTGACCGACCCAGAAACAAGTTCCGGAGAACTTCCAGTTCGTCGGATAACTGTTGTTCCGACCCAGACGAGGGCAGACCTCCTGGACAGTGATTCGATAACATCACCGGTCTTGCCCCAGCTAGTCTCGGCACGCCAAGTTGTTCGAGTCCGTGCTTTGGACGCCACACTTGACGGACAAAAGTGGCTTTCGGACTATTCGACCCAGGACATTGTCGCGGCACAGCAAGCCGACCCCAGCGTCGGAAAAGTGCGGCAATGGATGTTAGCCGGCACCAAGCCCGACTCTAGAGAAGTCGCCCGCCAAGGAGAGGAGGTAAAGACACTGGTTTCCTGCTGGAACCTCCTGGCGCTACAAGACGGAGTGCTGGTTCGACATGTAAAACCCGACCCTGCTGGACGGCCTGTGGTGCAAACCGTGCTCCCCGTAGCACTCAGGACACAAGTTCTGCACCAACTACACGACCTGAAGATTGTCGGACATCTCGGCATACAGCGTACCATCGAGAGAGTCAGGCGCCGATTCTACTGGCCCGGCTTGGCGCTGGACGTCGCCCGCTGGTGTGCCCGCTGCCCGCAATGTGTGACCCGCAAGGGTAAACCGGCCCCAAAAAGATCGCCCCTGACACAGCTACCGACAGGAGCGCCGTTCGACAGAATAGCGATGGACATCCTCGACACCCACAAGGTCACGGGAAGAGGCTATCGGTATGTACTAGTCGTGTCGGACTACTTTACGAAGTACACTGACGCTTTTCCGCTACGGCGACATACGGCCAAAAATGTTGCCGACACCCTGGTGAATCGGTGGATAGTCTACCACGGTGTCCCCAAAGCGGTCCATAGCGATCAAGGTACTGAGTTTGAGTCGTCCCTGTTCCGGCATGTTGTGCGTCTACTGGGCGCTAAGAAGATTCGTACGACCCCAGAGCGACGGCCAGGTTGAGCGATTCAACAGGACATTGCTCAACATGCTGAGTGCGTTCGTCAGCGATCGTGCAAACGATTGGGACTTGCACCTGCCATATGTGTTAATGGCCTATCGAACCTCAGTACACTCGTCCACGGGATGCACCCCGCATCTGATGGTGTATGGACACGAGTGTAACTTGCCAGTCGACCTCATGTTTCCGACCTACGACCCTGAGCCTCTACCTCCGTGTGGTCCGGAGTATGTGGAGTATTTGCGGCAAGCCATCAGGACGGCCCACGGTTTCGCCCAAGACCATCTCGAAAAAGCGGCAATTCGGCAAAAGTTGGGTTATGACGCCCACGCAAAACCACGACCCCAGTTTCAACCAGGCGAACTGGTCCGGTATTATTATCTGCCACTCACGCAGAATAATAAGTTCGCTCGGCCCTGGACTGGTCCCTGGAGGATCATCGACCGTGTAACCGAGGTGGATTACCGAATCGCCCTGGTTTCCAACCCTCGGAACACTCGTGTTGTTCATCTGGATGTGCTCAAGCCATACGAAGGTGACAACCAAGCGGCCCACATCTACTCCGACCCTGTACGACCCACAGAGTCGTCAAGCAAGACCGACCGAGAACAGTCACCCGACCCCATGGGACTTCTCAAGGAGTTCTATTACCCTTGGGAGGTAACAGTCCAAGGTCGGCATACTGATTCAGACCAAACAGCAGAGTCTGATTCGCCAACGACCCAGGATCGTCAATCGCGATCTCCGACTTCATCCGGCTCAAGTCGACATCGGCAGCAGAAAAGATCACACAGATCAAGTTCCGACACTCCAAAACCGGCACGCAAGACGCGCAGGCAAAAGCCTGTGGTATCTTCCGACCCTGAGATAAGCGAGGCTACGCCCCCGCCTGCACGACCAAATCGACCCAGACGCAATGCACGCAAACCGGCCCGATACAGATAACCCCGGCCTTGTTATCTGATTGATATCATTGATGATGAATTATGCATGTCTAATGGACTATGATATCATGTCTTTCCCAATAATAATATATTATATTACAATAACAATATATGCATTTAATATGTACAAGATGTCAGTGAGGCAAATTCGATATATATACACTTGATATGATTTCATAATTATGATGCTGGTGAAAAATTGGTTGCATTATGATATGTGTTTCGACCCCGTATAACATGTACCATTGATCAAGGCGTATGTTACGCAATGACTAAGATTATCATGTAAAGCTTCCATCCATGTGCCAGCCGAAGAGGATAATAACCAGTCACACCGTGAGTAAGGCCACTTAGTTGTCGAAGAGGTGATAGTGTGATTCGTTCTGGAGTATGCGTCGACAGAGCCTCTACTCACTCCATGTAATATTCGGAGGAACGGCCCAGTGGTACGGGAACCAGTCACTACATAGCTATCATACCAAGATGCGGCCTGTCACCAAATTCATCACCCCAAAAATATTCAAAGCGCCGCGGTGTGACCGACCCAGTTCATTGCAATTTCGACCCCTACAATATTTGCGGCCCCGTCGTCTTGTGAACTGGCTGAAAATGAATGGAACGATGTCCGCCCCTGTGAGTGATTGATATTCATATCTCAGCCTTTAATAACTGTGTGTCGTCTGTGAAACAGCAACTCGACCCCGTAGTTTATTGTGTGCTAATTTGTGGGAGAAGGAACGATAGACTGATTAGTTCACAAGGCACGCACGAGCGCTAATAAACATTTTAGCTGTTTACAGCACCTACATGAAGTCTCCCCTGATAAAGACAATAGTGAGTCGTCGGGCAAAAAGAGCCCAGTAATTCGAACAGTCGACTAGTACAAATAGACAATGATTCGGAACGAGTTATCCAGGGGACGGCAGATGGACATACGGAAATCTGGACAGTGTGAGGACACCCCTACTGTCGTAATGGACTGACCCAAGAGGTCAGAGAAGGATCGCCCTGCGTTTCCTTGACGACGGCCCCGCCTTGCTGTGTGTACGCTTGGAACAATGATACATAGCGTAAAGACGTTTTCTATACAGATAGAGAGCGCCCCCCGGCCCAGTTCTAAGAATCGAGATGCTTTCAGCATCTTCGTGTACGGCAGTGAAGATTAGCGGCAATCAGGTCACTTGTGCCTGAGACTTTGGAGGAGAAGGACTGTTGTCGAAAGTTTCAGATATCAGAATACGAACTATTGTTACAAAACTGTGATAATCGTATATAATTGTCGGCTTGTGAACTTTGTTAGTATTGAAATCCTGGTCACAAGACTTTGGGAAATAATTCGGCATTGTTATCGGCATCTAAACTAGGCTGGTTTTGAAGAAATCGGGACTTAGTTACAGCCAGCCTAGTTAGTACTTGGGAGTACCTCGACTTTAATTTCGGCCCGTCAGCATGGCTGACAAACTCGGGGATGACCGGGAAAATGGCGACCCAGGCGAAAATCGGCCCCGCACAGTCAAGTTGGACGGCGATAATATCACCGTCCAAGTCGTCGACACCGGGGATGAATCGGATCATCCCATAATCGTCCCCGACAACGAAGCTTCGTCCGGCCCCGACTCACAGCCTGAGCAGCGCGATCCAGTCACGCTCAGTGACACGGCCAGTGGATCGGAGAAAGGAGCGCGACCCAAAACGGCCCGGAACAAGCTGGCGCAACGAGGAGAGCGCCATACACCGAGCCCGACTCCGGACGACATTTTTAACATCGACCCCGAACGCTTCCGCCGACTCGAGGAGGGCGGAAGTATCGTCCAGCGTGCGATCGAAGCACGACAAGCGGCCCAAGAGGCTCAGCGAGTCGCCACGGCGAGCCGCCAACCCGACCCAGCAAATCAGGTGATCGCCCCGATCGCTCCGGCCCCGACTTCACCCGCTTCCAGTTCAGCGGTAGCACGACCTGCGGCCTCCCGTTCTCCAAACAAGAGAACTTACACTTCTTTTAAGAAGAAACATGGAGCGGGAGCCCGATCGACATCTAGCAGTTCATCGCGCTCTAGTGGCGGTTCTGCTATTACGGCCCCGACCTCGACTTTCCGTCGGCAAGTGGCGGAACTGATGGAATTGGTGCCACCTCCCGTGACACCTTACGGAACTCGGCCCATAGACTGGAACAAGGTTCCACTCAGCAAACGGAATCGGAGCGCTGGATACGGCCATATCCACAACTTCGATGAACAGTCGACCCTGTCGGAGGGAAACCTCCTCACGTTGGCTCCGCTACAGCGTGGAGACGGTCGCTACGAGTGCCCCTTCTGCATCGGCGAAGAGGAAGGAGCAGGAGAGCGACAGTGGTCCTCCGTACCATGACGCGGACCTTTCCGGACGGCCCAGAACCTTGACGCACACGTGTTGGCGTATCACTTCCCGTTTTTACGCTACTTCGTGTGCCCGGCCCGCGACAACTTCCGGACATTGGCCCAGGAGGAGATGTTCCGGCATCTGTCCCAAGCGACCCCGCAACATGTGACGTCGTTCCCATTCTACCAGGAGGGACGACTATCGGCATCCGGCCCCATGCTCGTCAGGTTCGCGCTACGCTGCAGAGTCGACATGCAGCCGAACCCGAATTATCGACCCCCAAGAGTTCCGGCCAACATCCCGATCTTCAGGAGGGATGTCAACACAGTCCTGACGTTCGGTATCTGGCACATGGCGCCAGAGCTCTTTGAACAATATCCGCCCAACTCGGCCCCGGAAGTGCAACAGGTACTCCGTCGACTGGAGTACAATCGTGCTTCGACCCCGGCGGACGAGATTCGGCTTACCCGCATGGTCAGTGACATCGAGACCATGAACATGCGGGTTCGAGTACGACGACCCAGCACGATCTTCTTTGTCCGGCCCATCAACTACCAGACGACATCAGTGAGTACGGCGGAGGAGGTCCCGACAACGACCACCGGTGTTTCGGCCTCGGCAGTCGTCACGACGGCTTCGTTCGCGTCAGTGGCATCGCCAGCGACAACCCGACCGGTCACCACAGTGACATCCTCGACCCCGTCCAGAGCTCGGCCTTCGGACATTATACCCAGGCGGATGGTGGTGGAGCGGCCCACGGCTTCTAACGTCACGGACTACCGAGTCCGTGAGGGATTGGTCCCTCCACCTGAGGAGTATCCGCCACTCCCAAGTCGACCCCTGAATACCACACCGGTATCTTCATCACCCGGCAAGGAGACTCCTGAACCAAAGAGTCCAGCTGAGGATCGGCCGCCTCCACTCAGGGAGATCACACCCGGGTCTCCTGCACGTACGTCCCCGACACCGTTCTCGACCCCGGAATCCTCACCAGAGCCTTCGCGACGAATGGTGGAACCCGTCCCGCTCCCGCCGTACCTCACGGAGGAAGTGGAGCCTCTGCGCTCCGTCCCGACACGCGGCACCGATAGAGATCGGCCCCGACTCCAAGTGGACGACCCGGAACAGCTTGAGTCGCTCCACAGGGACCTCGACGAGCGTCTCCCGTTTCATGGGTCTGACGAGTTTGCGGCCGACTTTCAATTCTTGCGGCAACACGGCAGACGTCTGGCGACCCGTTCGCTTCCCGGCCTGCAGGCGCTACCCGGCCAGAACCCCGACCTCAGGGACTTCCTGCGGGATGAGGACGCCCAGCGGCTCCCGAACTACCTCGGGTTTCACGAGGACTTTTGGACGGCTCGTCTCGAACAGGCCGCCCATAATGCCGACCCCTTGCTCTTGCCGTCAGAACCGGAGGAGCACCTTCCGACCCTGGCACTCGCCCGCGCTGATGACCTAGCGCATCAGTACCTTCGGCTCATTCGTCGGGAGTACTTGTCGGCCCTGGATCACCACATCAGGCAGGCAGAGTACAACGGCCTGTCTGTCGGCTTTGGGATGGGGGCTCTGCATGAGCGCCACCAGCCCACGTTCCCGGACGCTCTGTCCGAGGAGAACCTTCGACTTCGAGTCCGCGTGACCCAGTTGGAAGATCAAGTCGCCAACCACCAACAGGAGATCGCTCGACTTCGAGCCACTTCGACCC
The DNA here is from genome assembly GCA_949152475.1 of Terebella lapidaria. Lineage (NCBI taxonomy): Eukaryota > Metazoa > Annelida > Polychaeta > Terebellida > Terebellidae > Terebella > Terebella lapidaria. The sequence goes on from OX424555.1 coordinate 21,915,368, forward strand.
CGACCCCATCGGAAGCACCAGCTTCGTCGGCCCCGACCATCCCGGGAGAGCTATTGGCCACAATCGTGTCAATCCTGCCAAGATTGCCCCCGGACGAGCAGCTGCAATTGATGCGGCAAGCATCGCCAGCGGCCCCGCCTCCTCCCGCCAGCAGGCGTGAACGGGAAGAGAAATGATTCGTCCCTGAACTGTTCGGCCCCCTTCGATGCGGCCCAGTGATGACCAATCATCCTGGTCACAGGTTTATTTGTGTAAATAGTTGTAAATAATAATATTATCCTAGTCACGGCATTTCGTTTTTATACATGTAATTTAGTTAAGTTTAATCATCATTTTATTCCAGAAATGAACTTTAAAGAGTGATTTTTTCCATTCTACTAGAGAATGTCGAGGAGTTTCGTTTATACATTCCATTTCATATAATTCATTCCATTCATTGTTGTGCATGTATTTGTATATGTATCATCGTAGAGACTGTTGACGGACTGACTGCTGACGTTTATTTTGACGGTTAGGAATTTTTATTGTATGTAGTGTTTTCTCATTTCGCGCGGCGTGTGTGTGTGAGTGTTTTTGGGTTTGACCTTTAGGACTTCTTAGCTTTTTATTGTTTAGTTTTTGGCGACGGTAGGGTCCGGGGAGGGTAATCCCGAGGGCGTAGGATTAATGAAGGGGTGTTATGTAGTAATTTTAGCGACTGTAACTCCCGTCCCTCCCGCGCACTACACATTTCCACAACAAACATTCATTCTACATGACTTACATACAGGACAGGTACATACTATACGATCACAAGCATAAACTCCATGTAGTCATGGTTACACACACAGGTCAAACCACGCACCTGCGGCCCCGCTAGTTCAGTACACTCGGCCCCGTTTACTCGACCTTGACCTTCACATGCACTGACTTCTAAACATAGAACTTGACACACATACTCCACACATCACGTGCACAGATACAGGCATTACAAGTATTAACACGAGCCGGGGAAACCCACTTTCCCGGTGACATCAGCGCATTGCAGCATACATTCAACCTATCACAACACCGCTTACACTTGGCGGGAAATTACACAGACACATGATCTCTCGGCCCCAGTTATTTGCGCAGTTGAGTAGAAATGATCAATGAAGACGGTCGCATTATATGTTGTACCAAGAAGAACGGCCGTGATCATATAAAGAAATATAAAAGCTGATGTAACGTGGATATACAAACTGTCATATATACATTAGGACTATAGTTGTAGAGGATATTCGACTGGGAAATCACCGACGTAGGTGTGAGCGGCCCCGATTGTGGTGTGTGTGATTGAACATTGGACATTAGCCCCACAATAAACAGTTTGAATTGAACTGCCGGCTTGTTGGTCTGTAACACAACATCACAGACATTCGGCCTGATACGGGCCAGTGAACCGTATTCTTCACAAAGATGAAATACATGTTTCTGGACATAAAATCGAGGTGAGAAAATAAGTGAGATATTAGTTATTTTGTGCTCTAAATTCAGGGTCATCAAAATATTCAGCATCTATCATTTCCTATATGCCCAAAATTGATTCTTAATCTCTTTGTAATTGAAATATTAGGAATAATCTGTCCCATAAATAAAATAGGAGAATTTGACTTGAGAAGTTTTGGCCAAGTTTGGGCCAAAATGGCCCACTTCGAGCTCAAGTCGGTGACAATAACACGACCTGACATCAGGCAAAAGTTGGAAATTGCATATAGGAATGGATTTATACCAGCTTTGTCATCTAATGAATCCGTTTGTACATCTAAAATAATTTTAAATTGTATGTCAGTACTAAAAGACTTGAAGTTCTTTATATAAGTATTAAGTTTTTGAAGTAAAATATTTCTCTCTTGTAAAAATCGTGGACAGTTAATTAGGAAATGCTTCACATGTCGTACAAATCGAGAAACCGTTACCCGTGCATCTGCCACTCTTCAAAATGCTGCAGTTGGTTCTCAGTTTAGTGAAAAGATATATAATGTTTGGAGAGTTTAGCTTTCTGAAATAGTCCGAGCATCTATAATCAGTCTTAAGTATGACAAATTCTGAAAGAGTAGGACTGTCTGAAATGCGACTGAACCAGGATTGTACATATTGATCTTGTAGTCTTCTCTTTATGATAGAATAGACTTGATAGTTGGATACACAGTTGGGGCTTTCCCAGATATGGCCCAACTAATTACTTTTTAGAAGATATTGTATACTTTGAACCCACGGAAGAGATTCTCAGAATGAGATGACAGAGCTTGTTTCAATAATAAATTGGGCAATTTGCCGGATACAATATAGTGCCAATATTTAACGGATAGAGACGACACCTTCAGGCTGATTGGAAATATCTCCAGTTCACCTTTAATGGCAAGATTACTCGCATATTTGTTTACCTTTGGTATATGCTTTTAAAAATTGGTATGTACTTTCTCGTATATTGCATCATCCATATTAGAGTCGTGATTTTTAAAATTATTGTTACTGTTAAATTTGTACAACAGGGAGAGTTAGTCTTCGACGGATTTCATATCAATAAGTATGTCTTTCGCACGATTTAGGTTGGCTTTCCCAACCCGTTTAGTTGGTTTTATGAAACACGATTGACCAGTCAGTTTATATATTTCCTTATCAGATTCAAAGTTTAGCAGATTCAAATGTATTTCCCTCTTCTGGGACATTCTGAATGTACAGAAGATTAGAATGATCAGACATTCCCGATATATTGCTACCATACAAGAGAATAGGAGATATCATTTTATCGAAGAGATTTGAAGCCAATTTGATATTGAAACTGCCGTTCACAGAGAGAGCTTGTCTGAGGACGTAAATTACACGATTAGCTTTCAAAATACGATCCTTTATCATGGATTTGCTGCTTGAAGTAGGTGTAATTTGGAAACTCAAATAGGTATAACAGTTTGTGGTCGACAATCTTCGCCACCTATATATTGTGTTGGCTGTTTGTTTTTTTTGTTTTTTTCATTTTACCTTTCGTCAACGTCATACACATAGATTTTGACGGATTGAGACTTATAGCCCACTTGAAACAGTACTCGGATAACTTATTAAGGCAGTTCTCTAGGCCTTGTTCGGATTTGGATATAAGAACTAAATCATCAGCCCAAGACATAGAATTAAGCTGGACATCCCCAAGTTGGACTGGTTCACATGAATCGTCAAAAATATCATGCAAATCATTTTGATATGTATTAGATAATAATGGACTGATGTTACAACCTTGTTTCAGTCCCGATGTAGAGAGAATGGGAGGACTAAGTCCTGCTGTACACTTTATGTGATAATAACACGAGGAGTACATTGACCTTAGGATGGAATATACCCTACATGTTATCCCACATTTCTGTAAGTTGTAATATAGGAAGTCACGATTTATTAAGTCGAAGTATTTTTTAAAATCAACAAAAGCCACGAATATTTTTTGTTCAGCGTGCTAACGTATTTGTTGTACAAAGACTTGAGTATGACAATATTATCTTCAGTTCTATGACCTCTTTAAAAAAAACCATTTTGATGGAATGGTATTGATGACTTTTCATTCATGAGTAATTCCATTCTGTTGTTTAAGATCGATGTGAACAATTTACTAAGACAGTTGGATATCGCTATCGCATAGGGGAACAGTTTTTGAGAAAATGACCTCCAAAGTCCGAAATTGACCGTTTTCGACAAAAAATGGCTGCCATTTTCGTGTTTGAATGCCCCCCCCCCCCCCCCCACCTCCCCTGGATAAAAAATTATGAAACATTATTAACAATATAATAATGAAAGTTTGCTGGACGGTGCGAGTTTTAATGGACACCAGACAGATTTCAAATAAACCGAGAATGGCACTACAACCTCCACATCACCAAGCTAACTGTAATTTTTACTGTTATTATCAATCATATAATCTGACAAATTCATCAACAGTTCATGCAACAAATTAAAACAATTTCAAATATGTTTTCCATGTTTTGACTTTTGAGTCGCAATATACAGGTTACCCTGTACTTGACAGGTCTTCTGACGAGTCGTTTGAAGTTTTTTTCCCATCAAGACGAGAGTCAAATCAAAGACGCGGTGCCTTGAATAAAGGGAAGCTTCATTTGAGGCCTGCGTCTTGTGTTCGGTAGCCTCAAACGTTATTTGATGTCATCAGCTATGTAAATAATGTGTGTATTGTTTCGTCAATGGACAGCAGAGCCTAGGGAAATGATAATAATGAAACTAAAATCCCTCCTTCCTCTGAATGTGTAACCTCAACTACAAACAGAGAGTGTGATATCAGAGATGGCAGTCCATCTCTTCCACATGTATGTCCAGGGTGTTATTATAGGAGTGAATGTATGACATTGAATACATGAATCTTACATTGGGAATTTATTTATTGCAAACAAGACAATCTTCACAGTAAAATTACCACAACGATGAACTCCTGTGTAACGCAAGAATGAAGCTTCATAACATATAAAAATTGAAAAAAGTAATCTCTGAAGCACATTAGAGACATAGAAAGTTTGGCACATGTGAAAGTGTGTGACAGAACAAAAGTGTGAAAAACATCACTCTTTGATTGCATTTTCTATAGCAACTTTGACAAGCTGACTATGACAAGCTTTTAGTTCATATTGTCAAACATAAAATCCACTTGATGAAAGCCAAAAAAGACCATCACAATTCCCATAAAGCCACATATGCAAATATAGTGTTAGCATTTCCCATCGATAGAAGTATAACCCCCATTCAAATCCCAGAACAATGATATCATTTTATAAAATATATGTGAATTCCAGAACAATTTGATTTACAAAATATATCTTTGCATTTGATGTTCTTTAAATACATGTGATCTCTATTATCATAGTGTTTGACTTCAAGTTCCTAATAGCAGTGTAATGCGCGTAATACTACGGTACTTTGACTAAACATACCTACTGAAATGACTCACATACAGCAACAAGACTACGAACATATTACTGAAGACTCTTGAAGACGAAAGCTGTATAAATTACGTTTTCTGTATAAAATAAATCAACTTCAGCAATGAACAGGTTCAGTGACGGATCGCAAATATGTTAGACATCAATTTCGATTCATGCTTATCATAATTATTTCTGACAGTAGCCGACTAATATATGAATCAACATACAATGCGATTAAAATAAATACAAGTAAAAAATTAGCCCAAAGGCTAAGATAGGTTACCGGACAATTTTGGTTTGGCCATGGCAGCATTGGCAGGTAACAGACCTTGAGATTTACCAATCAAGGTTCGCAGTGTAAACATATGACCTTGGGATTTACCAATCAAGGTCATCCGTATGAACTTCGATGTAACCATTACATGTATGTATGCGGCATTTGATATTCTATATGTTGGGTGGAATCGTTTAGGCCGCTCAGGTCAATTTACACATTCCAAGTCAGACATTTGGCACTCAAGGTCATCTGACATCAAGTTCTAGGCCATCATTAGTTGTGCCATATATGTCTTCCTATATGTTCATAATGCAAACATGAGCTCTATCTGCAAGCATTTCATCTACAAAGGCAAATCTGGGCATTTTTTGACCCCAAAATGGCTGTTTTGACCTTTCAAGGTCATCCAAGGTCAAATTCAAGGTCACCACACAAGTCGCCATATATGACTTCCCATTTGAAAGTGCCAATTTCTAAGCTCTATCTTCAAGCGTTCTATGAGTACAGTCCTGACAGCTCCCATTATGAAGGAAAAAAGTGCCGAAAATTTTCTAAGTCCAAAATTTTTTTCAAAGGATGAAAATTTTTTTTGGCCTAGAAATGGCCCAAAATGGATAGTAATGTTATTTGGGGCGAAAAAATTTTTTTTCGCCGACTCGTCAAAAATTCAAAATATACACCACACTGAGATCGGCGATTCAAGGGCAACAAAACTTATACACGTCACAGAGGTATATAAGAGGAATCTTTTTAAGCAAAAATCTCAAAACTGATCAGAGAGTTTTTGAGAAAATACAGACCAGGTGCAAATTTGAGCGTTTTTCGACCCAAAAATGGCTGTTTTGACCTTTCAAGGTCATCCAAGGTCAAATTCAAGGTCACCACACAAGTCGCCATATATGACTTCCCATTTGAAAGTGCCAATTTCTAAGCTCTATCTTCAAGCATTCTATGAGTACAGTCCGGACAGCTCCCATTATGAAGGGAAAAAGTGCCGAAAATTTTCTAAGTCCAAAATTTTTTTCAAAGGGTGAAAAAAATTTTTTGCCCTAGAAATGGCCCAAAATGGATAGTAATGCGATTTGGGGCGAAAAAAATTTTTTTTGCCGACCCACCAAAAATTCAAAATGGCCGCCACACGGAAACCGGCAGATTTAGGGCAACCAAACTTATACATATCACAGAGGTATATGAGGGGAATCTTTTGAAACCAAAAACTCAAAACTGATCAGACAGTTTTTGAGAAAATGGCCGTCAAAGTCCAAAATTCAGCGTTTTTCGACAAAAACGGCCGCCATTTTGAAAAAAATGCGAAAATCAAAAAAAAATTAGCCCAAAGGCTAAGATAGGTTACCGGACAATTTTGGTTTGGCCATGGCAGCATTGGCAGGTAACAGACCTTGAGATTTACCAATCAAGGTTCGCAGTGTAAACATATGACCTTGGGATTTACCAATCAAGGTCATCCGTATGAACTTCGATGTAACCATTACATGTATGTGTGCGGCATTTGAAATTCTATATGTTGGGTGGAATCGTTTAGGCCGCTCAGGTCAATTTACACATTCCAAGTCAGACATTTGGCACTCAAGGTCATCTGACGTCAAGTTCAAGGTCATCATTAGTTGTGCCATATATGTCTTCCTATATGTTCATAATGCAAACATGAGCTCTATCTGCAAGCATTTCATCTACAAAGGCAAATCTGGGCATTTTTTTACCCCAAAATGGCTGTTTTGACCTTTCAAGGTCATCCAAATCAAGGTCATCCAAGTCCCAAATTTTTTTCAAAGGGTGAAATTTTTTTTTTGCCTAGAAATGGCCCAAAATGGATAGTAAAGTTATTTGGGGCGAAAAAATTTTTTTTCACCGACTCGTCAAAAATTCAAAATGGCCGCCACACTGAGATCGGCGATTCAAGGGCAACAAAACTTATACACGTCACAGAGGTATATAAGAGGAATCTTTTTAAGCAAAAATCTCAAAACTGATCAGAGAGTTTTTGAGAAAATACAGACCAGGTGCAAATTTGAGCGTTTTTCGACCCAAAAATGGCTGTTTTGACCTTTCAAGGTCATCCAAGGTCAAATTCAAGGTCACCACACAAGTCGCCATATATGACTTCCCATTTGAAAGTGCCAATTTCTAAGCTCTATCTTCAAGCGTTCTATGAGTACAGTCCGGACAGCTCCCATTATGAAGGGAAAAAGTGCCGAAAATTTTCTAAGTCCAAAATTTTTTTCAAAGGGTGAAAAAATTTTTTTGCCCTAGAAATGGCCCAAAATGGATAGTAATGCGATTTGGGGCGAAAAAATTTTTTTTCGCCGACCCGCCAAAAATTCAAAATGGCCGCCACACGGAAACCGGCAGATTTAGGGCAACCAAACTTATACATATCACAGAGGTATATGAGGGGAATCTTTTGAAACCAAAAACTCAAAACTGATCAGACAGTTTTTGAGAAAATGGCCGTCAAAGTCCAAAATTGAGCGTTTTTCGACAAAAACGGCCGCCATTTTGAAAAAAATGCGAAAATCAAAAAACAAAAAAATACCTCCTTCTCAAAATATTTCTAGGCATTTTTGTGCAAAATTTCAGAAAGATTCGATCGTTAACTTTAAAGATAAAAATGTTAACGCCGGACGGACGGACGGACGGACGGACGGACGGACGGACGGACGGACGGACGGACGACGGACGCAACGCCATGCCAATAGGTTATCGGACCAAAGGTCCGGTAACCTAACAAAAAAATACCTCCTTCTCAAAATATTTTTAGGCATTTTTGTGCAAAATTTCAGAAAGATTCGATCGTTAACTTTAAAGATAAAAATGTTAACGCCGGACGGACGGACGGACGGACGGACGGACGGACGGACGGACGGACGGACGACGGACGCAACGCCATGCCAATAGGTTATCGGACCAAAGGTCCGGTAACCTAAAAAGAAGAGTCAAACAACTACAATCTTAACCAAATGTTTGTCTTGATTTTCTTTGTGCAAGACAAAACCTGCAGTCACATTTTCACTGTTTGATTATCTCCAATGATATGCATGTTTGTTATACAATAACCATTCAAACAGTCTAGATCAACATCATGTAACAAAACAATTGCTTTTAAAAGATTGAACATTCGACCACTACTCCTGCCACACCATTATAAATACTACCATAAAGTCAACTACTCATAATATACTATTCAGGTTTAATTACTAAACCATCAGGGCTGGTGGAGAAAGTACCATTGAGGAATATATGTGTAAGTTCACAGTCATGGACATGCCAGGTAATGTGATATAATTTATACAAATAATGTCTTTGAACATAAAGATGGGCCATAATCATACTAATCAAATTAAGGTTCATAATATTCCAGCACACTTTCACGTAATACAAATGTAACATCTATCTTAAGACATTTTTAGTCAATTCACCACTTTTGAGTTAGGAACAAACAGATGAACATGACCCCAAAATGTCTGAGTTATAATACATGTAGTACAGTTTATTGCATGATTATCAGCACAATTACGTTGGTACTGTTAATTGTACATTGTCTAGATCATGTAGTCTGATAGGCTGCAAGCCGATATAAAGGTTGTGTTTTACTGACATTGCACATTCATATAATTATGAGTGATACATATGAACAAAATTACATCATGACCCAAAAATTTGATTGAAGCTTGGAAGATGTGCTCAGAACACACATGCACAAAAGTGTGTTCACATCTACAGCACAGCACCTTGAATCACTTCATGTTAAAATACAGCGAAACCTGTTGACTTACGTTTTCCTGTATGGGTAATACTCAACATTTCAGCTATTGAACAAAACAGTATACATCAACAAAGTACCAACAAAACTTAATACAATGTTTCATAAACAAATTCATTGCACGGTGAAGAACAATTAACAAGAAATAAAATGGCATGTAAACGTCTTCAAAAATGTGATCTGTGAACGCATATGATGTGAATAAATCTTATATTACAGTAGATATGTGAAATGAACGAAATGCCGTGTACATGGAATCATTACTCTGTAAAATCAGACTGTAAATATATTTTATAAATATAATGGCATGTACAGGACTGTATATACCACTGACTGTTCAACCCTCAGGACCATACAATGTAAGTAAATGAGCTGAACAAAATAAGGCCATTAAATATATGCAAATAAATAATTCTGAAATCGTCCCCACCTTACATACCACCTGATTATCCTCCAAGTCCATGCTACACTGTTATTTCACACACATATACATGATATATATACCAACAAATAGTTTGTACTGTCCTTTCAACTTGCACCTCAGTTTGAACTTTCAGTTGAAATACACATGCCATTCAAGTCGAAGGGCCAAGTGCAGAACTCTAGGCTAAAGTGTCACTTTTCCTGTGCACCAAAGTGCTACTTTGGCCTAAAATAGGAGTTCCATGCTTGGCAGTATGCCTCAACAGGATAGACATTCCAATCACACTGAACAAGAAGCTTGTACAGGCATACATCACACATTCATTTACACCAGACATATTAATACATGACTTTCTGATAACCTCAAATCAGAAATTTCGAAGTACTCATGCTGCAGTAGAAAGTTGCCCAGGACGCCCCGAGCTGCCCAGGGACTAGCTCCACACATTGCCCATCACCGCAGTCAGGTCACTGCAGACTTTGTTGATGGCCATCTTCTTGTCATCAGACATGAGTTGCTGCCACTTGGAGGAGGTGAGTGTGGAGTTACGAGTGGTCTGTTTGTGGGCCTTCTCCATGTTATTCGTGTTCTCCTCGAGCCAGACGCGCACCACGGTCGGGAGGGGGCTGCCCAGGAAGTCGTAGACTCTCTGAGCCGTGTCCGCGGGGTGCTGGGCGTACTGCTCGTAGATCACCTGCAGGAGGGAGTCCGGCGTTCGCTGCGCCATCTGCTGGTAGAGACGTACATGGGAGTGGACATTGCGACAGAAGAGCTCGGCCTCACGGATAATGTCATGCTTGCGGTTCATCGGTTTGAGCAGCGCACCAGCGTACGCAGCTTGGAAGCTGAGGCTTGTGTTTTTACGAGAAGATACGACCGCACGTGGGTCTCGCAGGTTATGGATCAGCTTAACCTGTGGTAACAGGTTCTGGACACGCTCAGCGGCTTCCATCGGTAGGCGCACAGGTTTGATAGCACGGATGGAAGACGATTGACAGACGCTGGACAGATGATGCACACAGCTCAGGGCCTTCTCTCGACAGGGCTTCATGCAGGATCTGTAGCGGTCTAGTTTACTCCTGACGTCAGCGCTCAGTGACCTGCGATGGTGGAACTGTGCAGGCAGCGACTCCTGCCACTGGCCTCCTTGGAACAAGCTGGGGATGAGAGCATGAGCACACTCCTCCTGACGGGTCTTGTTCTGTCCAAAGCGCCGGCCACAGGCACGTGCCAGTCGCAGGTTACAGCGCCGACAGCTCGTCTGTGTGGACGAAGCAGGATTCAACAGTGCCTTCTTCTCCGTGCACTTGTGGTAGGCCTCCATGCGCTTGTGTTCGTTGATGAACATTCCCACAAAATGGTGAAGGAGCACTTCGGTGGGTATGTCCTCAAAGTTACAGGTCAGGATATCTTTCGCAACCCGAGCGAGAGCATCCAACTCATACGTGGGCAACTCCCTATCAAAGGCACACAAAAATATTCCATTAATAAATCGTGTACAAAAAGACACTGGAAAGTAATGAATAATGAATACATGTATAAATGTTTATTGTATAATCATTAACCTGCTCATACTCCAATCAGCAAGCCTTTTGTGTTCTCATAGCATTATGCAATTTTGCATTTTAATGCAGCCAAAGAACCCTTGCAGTTCCTTCCATACTTCCTATTCCTCATAAATTTACCTAGCACTGCCATCCCAGTTGTTCCAGATATCAGCAGGGACATTGTGTCCATACTCTGTACCATACATGGCAGAGTACAGTCCGTCAAATGGCTCAAACCACTCGAAGGCAGCCGGGTTCTGATTGAAGATTTCACCAAGGAAGGACGATCCACTACGCTGATAAGTGACCATACAAACCAGGACTGGGTCGGATGTCGGTACATGCATGGGCAGGGAGTCCGCAACTGTCAATAGGATGGCTAGAAATCACTAGACATACAGTACAATACATACAATACATACATCAAATTCTTACGTGCAGAACATTATACTAAATACATTAGACAAAAAGCTCTACTTTTTAGTATCAGATATTGTAAAGTTTCTCTTGCATAAAATTATATCATGAAAAAAGTGAGAGAATCCCTGATATTAGTGACAATATACTGGTATAATGAAAATGATATCACAAATTTGTTCTCAAATATGAGTGATTGTGAAGCGTGTAAAACCATGATTATGCTCAAAAGAGATCAGTGTGAGCATATAGTCGATACAACACGCAAGTTAGCATGGTTAGTGGAAACGCTATATGGCCAGGACACACAGGCACGCATAAAACAAGTCCAATCCACTTGAGACAAACATATACAAGTAAATATCAGCTTCAACAATGTTCAGTGTTAGGATATACAATCTTTGTGTGAGTTTTGTTAGTTCCCAGAGCATTCAGGTGTCACTGTTACCATAATCATGCATGTGGATACTCCATTGTCTATTTTACTGGCTATTTCAAGATATACCGGTATGTACTATTCTGTCATAATAAGTTTATGTTTATTGTTTGGATATATGCACTCTCAAGATAGTCATTACTGTACTTGTCCAAAGGCTACAAGGCAGGGGGCAATGAGGTAGCACAGCTTGCTGCGCTCTAGATATGTGTATGTGTACATGTACATGACTACATCATCATGAAACACATGCGCCATGTATGAAATGAATACCGGAATATTTACCACTGTGAACTACACTATTATGCTGTGGCATGCGTCTGACACACTTGAACAGCTAAAAATTTATTGAATACTTGTACTGTACTGGTTAACTTAACATGTTAACTGGAATTTATCATGAATACGGTATTACACATTTGAACATAAGGGATGAAGATAACTTACTGGTATTCTATATTCTGGTCATGCAAAAAACTATCACAAACATTAACATATTTCAACAAACTGCAATTAACATGCCAAGGAAGCAGGAACAGTGGTAATAACAATATTCATTCAATATTGAATACTACAGTATTACTACATTGTATATCGTACTTGATGTGTAAATCGAGATATTTCTGCCAGGAGCATGGGTAACATGACTGACTGTATGTGCTGTACTCGTGTCAGGACCAACAACCAGGTCCTTCTTCTCGATCCGTTTTTGATCTGCTCCACAAAAACATTCAACATAAAATAGATCATCAAAAACCTACGGTAAAATGCTCACATGTATGTACTATGTATATATCGCGGGAAGGTGTAGTACGTACTAAGGTTCATATTAGTTTACAATTTGACCAAATTGCTGAACAAGGAAATCCAAGTACAGTATCATTGCGCATTTTAAGTTGGATAAAATGCTCTGAGATTGAATTTGTTCCAAATACAAAATTGTGTTCACATACTTGTCCATTACTAAGTGTATGTATGTATGTGTTCACTGTGTTGTATTGCATAAATTGAACTAGAGAGTGTTCACTGTGTTGTAGAAAGTTACTACGTAAGAACAGACGATACAACTCCACCAGTTAACATGTTTGACCAAAATGTTATTCAGCCGCGCAGCAGAATTGTGCATAATCATAAGATTTCATGGACTGACAAAATATGTTCAGAAATAAATATTACGGTCAGTGTAGTTAACCATGATGTACATTTTTAGCATCCACCGTAGCAGCATTCAATTTTAGATTTCTAGTGGAAAATACAGTACTGTAGGTGCTACATCAGTAAGATATCATGAGGATTAGACCAATAGTTGAAGAATAAGATTAGAATCAAAGATGATTTTCTCACAGCATCTGCCTGATCATCTAGTGAACCAGTACTTTACATGCTGCGTATGACACCAAACATAATGCACATTGACAAAGGATTTAAGCACTGATTCTTAACAAATCAATTCGAGGTACAATAAATATGGTGAATATAAACATGATAAATGAAAACTAAAATATTCATCGGTACAAACGAATTGCATAATTCATCTGAAGCATATCTTATTACCGGTATGCACAATACAATTTGTTCATCATAAGCCCTGGGTATAATTTGGTCAAATATTACACAGGTGTCATCAGTATACATACCCTGATCATGTTGATTGCTCTTGGTGTCACGAGGTCTGCTGGAGTTCAACAGCGGTTTCTCTGTAAACGGCAAACAAACACTTGATGCATGTACTTATTGTAAACATGGTAAATGTTTTATCATCAGGGTCAATGGTGGGTCCACTATATTGTTACATACATCCAATATTTAAATCCACTATATTGTTACATACATCTTTACCAAGCATCGGGTATTAGAAGTATTCTTCGGCAAATAATTATTCTTGTTCTTTTCAAAACAAAATTTTACATGATACTAGTACATGTATATATATATATATATATATATATATATATATATATATATAATGATGTAGTTTGATCCCTGTATGTAAATTTCTCAAGGGAATAGCCGAAGATATCGAACCTTTCATGATAAAGTCCATCAGTGCGATGAACAGCCAGCAGGAGGCGCTGATCATCACAACACGGCCGAGTATCCTCCGTGTCCTGTACCGCATCCTTCCCAGCATGCACCTCTCCCCCCACTCTGACTGCCTCAGAGCATCGACATCCCTAGCAACACACAGGACACACTGGTCAGTAACCATGGTAATCATGGTATAGGTGCAGGCACCATACCCAAAAACATCATGAAACATAGATAAATACAATATTTGTATACATCTGACATACATGCAGCTGGCAATCACGTTCATTTCGTCCTGTTCATACATGTAGTTCAGGCAAACAGTGCTTCCTCTGTGTTTGACGATCTAATACAGTGTACAGATCTGAGTTTTAACGCTTATGAAAGCCAATCCCGAGTCCAAACATGCTATTATATTGCTGTTTAAATTATATACGAAAACATTCCCACACTTGAAGGTGTAATTGGTCATGCAGTGAATAAATGTGCAGGAGGTAGAAGCAATCGATATGCCTTCCTTCAAGCCCTATAATCACATTTGCATAATCGCTAACTGAATGGAAAGATGGAAAATTCTCTTCATGCCGAGTTGATGCTGACAAGAATTAATAAATTGCAATGCCGATTATAATCCATCCATCTATGAATATGTCACAAATTTTTATTCTTTCTACACATACATAATTTGTGTGAAGTGGTACTAGTTTTAACATGGTTAGCACAAAAAGCTATCACTTACCGATGGCTTTTAAAAGCTGGTATACTTGTACGCTCGTACAAGCATTGTGAGGCATATGAACTCAACAATACTGCTCATTTCATTATGTATGGGTAATACGCCTCACAATGCTTGTACCAGCTACCAGCGTTTGGAAGATATAAATCACTTACTGTGTGACACCTAAATCATGTGATTGAGACAACTGATATCAATGTAATGGGAAGTTCGTCCTCGTTCATTAATTATGAATATAATAGAGTACATCATTTTGGTAGCAGGAGAAATTGCAGCACTGGTGACCACACACTATTGGTCCACTACCATTGTGTATGTTACCATGGTTACAAGTACTGTAATACAAAACTAGCCGTCTATCAAGCCCAATTCTTGTTCCAGTTATACATGCAAATCAAACATGCAATGTCACCGAATGATAATATCAGTATGGCGGTTTTCACGCTTATAAATGGAAATTTTGTTGTGAATTTTAAAGATGGTCTGTATTTTTTAAAATATTGTTCACAGTTTCTACATATTGTCATTCTGTGATACGGAATCGATAAAATAATATATACTAAGGCCATGCCAAATAACAAAGTCGGTCGATGGAATCGCCGCACCTAAATAATCCAGTTGAGAATTTTGTTACAATTTCACAAATTACACATTCCACTTCAGACATTCAACACTCAAGGTCATCCAAGGTCAAACTCAAGGTCATCAATAGTTGTTCCATCCATATATGACTTCCTTTATGCTCATAATCATGATAATGCTGACAAAAGCTTTATCTAAAAGCATTTCTGTTGAGGCAAATTTGGGCATTTTTTAACCCCAAAATTGCCGTTTGGACTTTTCAAGGTCATCGAAGGTCAAATTCAAGGTCACTACAAAAATCGCCACACATGACTTCCCATTTGAAACTGCCAATATCTAAGCCCGTAAACGGTTATCTTCAAGCTTTCTAGTCCAAAATTTATTTTAAAGGGTGGAATTTTTTTTTTTTTTTGCTTATAAAATGGCCCAAAATGGATCGTAATGCAATTTGGGACAAAATGTTTTTTTTTGCCAACCAGTCAAAAAATCAAAATGGCTCCCACACGAAGACCGTCAATTCAAGGATAACGAAACTTACACACGCAAATACAACACAATACACGAAACAATACTTGCAAAATTTTACAAAATTCTAGCCCTGCAATTCATATAAAACTTTGTTTTATGGAATGATATATTAAAAAGATTCATGTTCCTTCGAGAACATCGTCATGACAATGTCACGCAGGTGTCAAGTTCCTTGAGAGTTTCAGACATGCCCATTTCTTACCCATGATTCTCTGCGAATCTCACGTGTGTGTCATGGCAAAATGGCGGAAGTATCAACACAAAGTTGACAGGTTTGACAGCTCAACATATTTTGCTTGATATTTACACCAAATACACAGCACTTTCGTTTCTGATCTGGAAAATGATAGCAAACAATCCCCTCTTATGAAATACATAGTTAATAGTTAAAACAGGAGTAAATGTTGTTTATTTGTGAATAATGGCAAAGTACGCAGCCTGCGTACCGGGCCGAAAATCGGCCTGTAATCAGATGGCAAATAAGCAATAGTGTATTCCCTGCCTTTGGTAGATTGGAATACGCTTACCAGAGATAGATTCGTGGACTTATTTCAGAACAAACCGTGTTTGAATGCATGAAATACACTGTGTATCATTTTCTTTGTCTCTCAGTTGTTTCCAATGATTTATAAAATATATCCCTCAATTTTAAGTTATTTCCATACTTTGTCACTGGACAGGCTGACAGCTGTCTGTTTTCATTTTCATCATGGTGCAGTTTTGTCATATGCTACAAATCTACCACTCGAATTGGCCAATCAGGGAGCATCATGCGATCAGTGGAATCTTAGATTGAAACATTTCAGCCTGTGGTTGAGTAGGGTCCTGACATTCCTGTGAATAGTGCTAAAGTCAAGTTCATCTGTCAGTGAAACACGCTTTTTGGCCGCATTTTTGTTTTGGATCAATGTATCAACTGGAAATTTTGTGTGTCTTAATTGGGTATCATGCCGCAATTTTTCACCAAATTTCAGAATTCTATCTAAAAAATTAGCCCAAAGGCTAAGATAGGTTACCGGACAATTTTGGTTTGGCCATCGCAGCATAGGCAGGTAACAGACCTTGAGATTTACCAATCAAGGTTCGCAGTGTGAACATATGACCTTGAGATTCACCAATCAAGGTCATCCGTGTGAACTTCGATGTCACCATTACATTATATCATACATGTATGTGTGTGGCATTTGATATTCTATATGTTCATAATACAAAGATATCTCTGGGTGGAATCGTTTAAGCCGCTCAGGTCAATTTACACATTCCGAGTCAGACATTTGGCACTCAAGGTCATCTGATGTCAAGTTCAAGGTCATCACTAGTTGTGCCATATGTCTTCCTATATGTTCATAATGCAAACATAAGCTCTATCTGCAAGCATTTCATCTATAGAGGCAAATCTGGGCATTTTTTGACCCCAAAATGGCTGTTTTGACCTTTCAAGGTCATCGAAGGTCAATTTCAAGGTCACCACACAAATCGCCATATATGACTTCCCATTTGAAAGTGCCAATTTCTAAGCTGTATTTCTTCAAGTGTTATGTGAGTACAGTCCTGACAGCTCCCATTATGAAAGAAAAAAGTACCGAAAATTTTCGAAGTCCAAAAATTTTAAATGGATAGTAATGCGATTTGGGGCGAAAAAAAAATTTTTCGGCGACTCATCAAAAATTCAAATTGGCCGCCACACGGAGACCGGCGAATTTAGGGCAACCAAACTTATACATATCACAGAGGTATATGAGGGGAATCTTTTGGAACCAAAAACTCAAAACTGATCAGACAGTTTTTGAGAAAATGGCCGTCAAAGTTCAAAATTGAGCGTTTTTCGACAAAAACGGCCGCCATTTTGAAAAAAATGCGAAAATCAAAAAACAAAAAAATACCTCATTCTCAAAATATTTTTAGGCATTTTTGTGCAAATTTTCAGAAAGATTCGATAGTAAACTTTAAAGATAAAAATGTTAACGCCAGACGGACGGACGGCTAGACGGACGGACGACGGACCCAACGCCATGCCAATAGGTTATCGGACCAAAGGTCCGGTAACCTAAAAATTAGCCCAAGGGCTAAGGCTGGTTACCGGACAATACCGTCTTTCACCATAGATAATCCGCATTTTTAGGCCCCCAAAACGAGGGAAAACTTACAGGGTGCGGATTATACATTGAAACATAAAATCTGTAAAATCGTTTGACAGGCAGTGACACCGGCACAAGTCGATCGTGCGTGGGCGATAATGGAAGAATCTCGTGATCGAGCAGGAATGTCGCATAGCTGAATAAGATTTGGCAATAAATATAACTCGAACTATTTCATGTTTATTGGATCATACGGTAATGCACTGGCATTCGTAGTTATTTCCATTAATAGTGTCATGTCTCGTCTTTTCAGATCGAAAAGGTGAAAACATCATCAGAATCTTGCTGTGCCGGTTTTGACCCGCAGATGGCGCCAATGTTAGGGGTCGTCTCCAACTGCATGACATCGAGCATTATGCAGATCTATGTGGGGTTGAATGTCATGATTGCCATTAAAACTGATGATTGCTATTAAAAGTGTGTGAAACAATCGTGTTCCTTGATTTATTTATTGATGCAAGAAGTCGAACGAGTATTTGGAATATTTTTTATTGGCACATGGATGATCTGACATGGAAATTCTTGTGTTGAATATTGAGACGACCCCTTAACTTTGACAGGAAGACGGAAACGGCCTTGACATTGCTAGCGAATCCATGATTGTTGTCAGCAACTCAAGAAACTCGAAATCGCCTTCTGAAATAAAATAAGATTGTGTTTTATTGACAAGAACAACAATAGAAATGATGTGTTTTGATGTGAACTAACCTTTTGTGAGCCACTGAAGCATGAAACTTCCTGCCGGCTTTTAGTCGGCCAAAGTTTGTCACACTTGAACGATCGACCGATCACTGCTGATTGACCAATCGAGCTCGTGACTCGACGAAGAAATTTCACACCTCCACCGGAGAACGGGGGTGCGGATAATACACTGAATAATAGGTTTTTCCCGAGATATTAGACCATTAAATGGGGGTGCGGATTATCTATGGTAGCGGATTATCTTTGGTGAAAAACGGTATATGCTTTATATTTTAGATTTTAGCCATTTTATCCCGTTTACCTTCGAAATGAGGTAAAATTCAAGATCACTAGAATATTCAGCATATATCATTTCTTATATGTCCACAATTGATTCCTAAGCTGTTAGGTTGATAAGCTAGATAATAGCCATTTTTTGCTATGACCTTGAAAATAATATCAAAGGTCAAATTCAAAGTCACAAGAATATTCAGGGTATATCATTTCTTATATTTCCACAATTGATTCCTAAGCTGTAAAGTCAATAATAAGCGAGATATTAGTCATTTTGTGGTATGACCTTTGAAAATGAGGTCAAAGGTCAAATTCAAGGTCATCAGAATATTCAGCATGTGTTCAGTGTATATCATTTCCTATATGTTCATAATTGATTCCTAAGCTGTAAGTTCGAAAATAAGCGAGATATTGGCCATTTTGTGCTCTGACCTTGAAACCGAGATCAAAGGTCAAATTCAAGGTCACGAGAATATTCAGCATATATCATTTCCTATATGTCCACAATCGATCCCTAGTCTCTAATCTCAATATTAAGTGAAATATTAGGCATTATAATGTGTCCCATTATAAAGCATATAGGAGAATTTAACATGGGAAAGTCCCATTTGGGTCGAGTTTGGGCCAAAATGGCCTACTTCGAGCGATTCAAGGGCAACGAAACTTATACAAAACTTATACACGTCACAGGGGTACATATGGGGAGTCTTATGCATCAATAAGAAAGAAAGTTACTGAACAGATTTTGAGAAAACGACCGTCAAAGTCCAAAATTGCCCATTAATCGTCAAAATGGCCGCCATTTAAATACTTCCCTCTCGAAATATTTTTAGGCATTTTTGTGCAAAATTTCAGAAAGATTCGATGAAAATGTAGACGGACGACGACGACGGACGCAACGCCACGGCAATAGGTTATCGGACCAAAGGTCCGGTAGCCTAAAAACTGACGCGGGAGGATTGGGACGACACGCGCGGGGACGCAAACCAAAACATTTACGGTATTTTTTTTGGCCTGAAGTTGACACCCGCTTTCCATATTGTATGTTTCACTACAGATGAACTTGACTTTTTTTTTAGATCTAGGGATCTAGATCTAACAAAATAAATTGAAATTCCATCATCCCCATGTTCGTGTAGTGTAGCATGTTAAGTGGCATGTGCCATGTTATCGCCCATTTGATCTTAAAAAGGCCACTGAGTCTGAACTCTGATTTGCAAATATCTCGTTCAACAAAGATCACATACAGCTGTAGGGGCCTACTTTAGAGAAAATTATAGATATCTTACCGTATGTAGATCTATATGTTGGAGTTTTTTTATCGTATATCTAACTCCGTTTCCCAGTCTCCAATTGTAAAAGCCATTGAAATCTTCAAAAAAAATATTCTGTCAAAAATCCGGTTTCTTCGCCGTTCGCTAGGTGACACTGCTGAACATAATTATAGAATACGGACTACGAATTTTGTAACTACAGTATCTCAGTCTACTTCTTGGTCTAATTCTAGTGTTTGAATCCGGGAACGTATGTTATACTTCTACAACAAACAAACATTCTGAAAGATACATTGTCACCTCACATTATTTCTATCAATTAATGTAAAAATAATTTGCAGAGGTCAATCATTCTGCATTGATAGCCTACTACACTGCCCTGTTAAATTGAAACGCAGTAACTGCATGAAGCTAAAACTTGAGAAAAGCCCATTAACTTCAAGTTGGTGCCGTTTTCGTTTGAATTATTGTACAAAATATATGTCAATGTCTATAAACATGTCTTTGGTGTACTTATGTACGAGATTAAACAGAATTGCATTTTCGCTTATCACGTGACCTCTGTGTGAGTTACTGCGTTTCGATCTAACATAACATGACCTCTGTGTCAGTTACTGCGTTTCAATCTAACAATAATGCGGTTTTAATTTGTAATCATGATTGCAGTAGCTGTTATTAAACTTGTTTTTATTCGGAAAATTTAATAAGAATAATACATTGTTACTCTCCCTCTCATTATTATCTTAATAGATTACCGACCCAAGGATCCGAAATATTAGGTTACCGGACCACAGCCTCTGAAATTAGGTTACCAACCCAAAGGTGCGATATCACCATGGCATTGCATTCGTCTGTATGCGGCCATCCAACTGTAGTATTATATTTTCTTATAAGTCCAATCATCATTATTTTTTACAGATAATAGTAATCATTTATTATTTATCAGGTTACCGACCAAAGGACCTGAAATATTAGGTTACCGGACCACAGCCCCATGAAATTAGGTTACCTACCCAAAGGTGCGATATCACCATAGCATTGCATTCGTTTGTATGCGGCCATCCAACTATAGTGTTATATTTTCTTATAAGTCCAATCATCATTATATTTTACAAAAAAATAGTCATCATTTATTATTTATTAGGTTACCGACCAAATGACCCGAAATATCAGGTTGCCGGATCACAGCCCCGTATTAATGAACCAACCTAAATTATCGTGGCATTTTATCCGCTCATATGCGGCGGTCCAACTAGTTTCATATTTCTTGTGAAATCATCATTACATTTTGCACAAAAAGATTGATCATTTATCGTTTATTATTTATCGGGTTACCGAACCAAGGTCCCAATAATTGAATTACCGGACCACAGCCCCATATTAGGTCACTGATTCAAAGGTCCGAAATTACCGTGGCATTGCATGCATCCATCATGCGGCCATCCAACTAGTTTTATATTATTCTTATAAGTCGAATCATCACTATATTTTGCACAAAGTAATTTTCTTATCCTTTTGTTACCGTCTCATTTACCAAACATATACGGTTAACTGACCACAACTCCATATAAGATCACCGACTCAAAGATCCCATATTTCTGTTGTGCTGATGCTGATTATTATCCGGTAGCTGTTCTCGGCACTTGGGTGGTTTTTGAATTACCATTACTTGGAATAATATGAATCAAAGGTTTCAGCTGTCATGATGACCATTACGATGATGACCGGCCTTGGGCGATGATGAGGAATGTTGACCATATGACCATCGATCTTAGAGCAAATGAAATGGAATTGACCATAGAAAAATACAAAACTAACAGGAAAATGAATCATGAATATAGGCAGAGTATTACAACTTACAACCTACGATTTTGTTCTTTTCTCTAACCTTGTCATTCAATTATTGAGTATTATTTCCATTATCAAGGCATGGTTTCTGAACAAAAACGATTTTTAAACACGTACAGGCTTTACAATGTGGTCTCGAATCTCAGAACACTCAAACATCATAAAATACTGACCCCCCCCCCCCCACCCCCCCCCCCCCTCCATTTTCGGCCTCGTACGATAATGGGGAGTTTTGGTCTTAGGACCATCAGTTGTACACCATACGATAAGGAATTGGCCAAAGCAAATACAAAAATAGTTTGAAACAATAATAGCTATTGATTAAAATCTGAGTTATAGCCAATTATGTGATTTCCACTTTTTCGGTTGCTCTGGCAACCATTTTGTGTTGATTTTGCCAAAACTAAGAAAGGACGAGCCACAGCCATAGTGCTTAATCTTCATAACGTTCAAGTCAATCGGACAATTTGTTGTTGATAAACAGAGAGACTCAAATGCAATAACCTTTTCACCCTATCAGGGCGAGGGTAATCGGTGGGGCGGTTGAGGGAGCCGCGCGTCAGCCTTTGTTTCAAATCCGGTACTGCACCCGCCTCTTGCTTCAAATTACGCGGCTTCGTTTTAGTGCAAATACATTAATAACACATGTCCAATTTCTGCTGTAGACATATCTACCTAGTGTTGGCTATATTTTGGTATCGATTAGAAGCCATTTTATGCTTGTTTCCAACTAAAAACATCATTGACAAAATATACCAAAATGGCTGTCAAACGGTTGTAACTTTTGAACGGATAGTGATAGTGACATACCGCAAAGACCATTTTGCTCATACCTAGAGATCTTTCATAGAAGTTCACATCATATTTACACTTAACCAGGACACTAATGCCTTGGACGTTAGCGTTGAGGTGCTTCTTCTTTATAAATATTTATCAAAATACTACTGCATGCATGAACTATAGTGAAACATGACTGATCATATATACTTTTACAATAGGCCTACTGTAACAGTGTTTCTGGAAACACAATTTTCAACCAAAACTCTGACCCCAGTGGGGGAAGGGGGGGGGGTATAGCGGTTATAGGGCAATTGTGTGTGTGTGGAGGGTTCCGTGCGGGGTGACAAAATATACGAGATCGTATCACTCATGTATCTCTATTGAATTTGGCATGTGTCAGTCAATATATTTGATGATAGCCTATCGGATACATTTCAAGATATTTGGTCGCTTTATATTGAATGCAGACATGTCCATAATGCCAGCTTATTGTTAACTTTTCTCTTCTTCAGCACCAGGCTATGAATACGTTTGGCTCTTGAAAACCTTTCAAGATGGTTCGCAAGGTTGTTGTAGATTCAAATTCGCGCATACGGCTGCAGTGATTGCAGCCTCGTTCCCATCGTATCTGTATTGCGGTGTTAACTTGAAACGCAGTATCGTGAGTTACTGCGTTTCAATTTAACACGGTACAGTTACTGCAAACCCTTCGTCAGTTACGGCATTTTGAGTATCCAGATGTAGCAGTTACGGACGGAATTGGTAAAAACGGTTAATTGGGGAGATAAATAATGACCAAAAAATGAGTTTAGGAAGAAAAAAAAAATTTCAAAAAATTTCAGTTACTGCGTTTCAATTTAACACGGCAGTACTGTAGTATGTATTCAGAAACAAAGGTCCTGTTCCTCACCGGACGAAATTTAATTTAACAAGCGCTGAGGTGTAACTGTTATATGGTATGACTGTAGAACAAGCTGCCCAAACCAGACTGTGGAGACTGTGGTTCCACGTATAAGGGATACTTCAGGAAAATGTCAACGGGAAGGGTGTGGTTGATGGTCGACTCTGCATACTGTGGAGAGTGCATACGTCGACGTGCGGTTGCTTGGTTCCCGCCTACAGCTTGGTACTAGTCCATGCAAAAAAACGGTCACCGAACGGCCTGAAAACCCGGGATTTTCGTGTTGAGCCAATATCTCATGAAATTCAGTCTGTATTTCCCAATAAATGTGTCAGATCCATGGGGAACCCTCATAGCCATTGAATGGAAACATTTTGAGTAGTCTATATTGGATACAGTTGATATATTTTCCAGTTTAATATCGAAATGTGACAGATTTCTGGCAACCTTTACCTTTGTCAGCAAACTGCTCTCAAGCATTATTTTTTTTAGAATTCTTGGTTTTTCTTTGGAATATATTATCCTTGATGGTGAAAAAGCATCTGACAGTTGATTTGATCAGCTACCTCAGGTAAATAATATTACCTTCAACAATGTATACCCATTTACTGATGATGGTTGTCAGAAATCTCCCAGATTTAACTATGTAAATTCAAAATATACCAAATATATACACCTGTAGACCATCCCAAAGATTCCATTGAATGGATATGAAAGTATTCCATGGCTCTGACACATTTATTGGCACACACACACTGTATAAGGTGTATTTCATGAGATATTGGTCCAATACGAAAATGCCGGGTTTTCAGGCCCTTCGGCAGCCGTTTTTTTGCATGGACCAGTACCAAGCTGTAAGCGGGAATCAAGCAAACGTGCGGAGTAACTCCGCATCCACGGACGAGGGCAGACTTTGTGGACGTGCGAAGACACAAGTGCTGTGGGTGACGCACACTCTGCACTCGCGGAGCAGAGGGATGCCTCAAAAGTCGGCCTGACCTCTGGCACCCATCTCCCTAGCGGCGGAAACGCGCAGCCTTGCTCTGGAGAATGAGACGAGTGTGGAGAACTCGATGGAACCTCCGCAGAGGTGAGCTCTGCAGATCCTCGACTCCACAAGAGATGGTTCCACACCTGCCACCTCTGAAGAGGAACGATTTGCAGATCCTGAACTATCTCTACCTCTGCATGGACTCAAGTACAGGACGAGGCAGGCGTACGGTATAGCCGAGACTCAAAGTGAACAGGGTTTCAGTCTAAACCGGGACCCGGTGTAACCTTTCAATTATTGTATATACCAGTGACTTAGTCTTAGCCTGGTCATTATGTAAGAAGATTTTATTTGATATATGTAAAGTTATTGACTACCGTCCGCTCTTCGGGATCCTCGAGGATAGTCCTCTCTCATCCTTGCGGAGTCCTTGCGGACGCGCATCCGCTATTCCGGATCCTTGCGGCAGGGCCGCTCACCGGAGGTCGCGGCGGACACGGTAACTACTTCAGCATTAACGGTAACCAGGTAACAGCCCACCCGACACTCCCAGGCCTACGGACACCGTTCAGAAACTAGTTCATCCCTACGGTGTTAACTGGCGGGGCCTGGCGAGCCCCGGTCTGCCTCGGGGGCGGAACCCCGTACAGTCCGACATGCTGGCCAGAGCCTCTGTCACACGTCCCGGGAAGGGAGAGAGCTGGCGATCCACAGGGCCGAAGGCCCCCGAGTCAGCAACTTGTCTCTCCCAGCCCGGGCCTCCCCATGGAAATCGTCCCCAGGGCTCTAGGAGCCCACTACTCAGACCCAGGGAACACAAAGCTCATGGCGAGCCTCGTGTGCGTCCTAGTCTCGATCTCTCGGACAATCTCCTCGATCGAGTCGCTTCCAGTGTATATATAATACACCAGAAACTGTAGGGCGCACGCGAGGTTTAATCGATCCATTGTTATAGTTTACTGGAGCGTAAATTACAATACGTCGCCGTGGCAACGCACGCTCGAACGGAGCATGTCAAAACAAGGCCAAGTACGAAAAGGCCACATAAATGGCATTTATGTTTACAATCACCTGCCGCATGCTTAGGGCAAAATCGCCACATATATTTTGTAAGTTAATATTTGCTCGTCGTATATTGGTAACAAAATCCATGTCTGTGAGTTTGTGTCTTCAGCAATTTTCTCTTCTGGGAGAAATACTATGGAATTGAGGACATATAATTATCTTCGGATACCAAGAGAGAGTTGAGAAACTATGGGAAAAATAAACACAACGAGAGAAAACAACATACACAAACAAACACGGCACCATAAAATCGTATATTTCATTGACATAACCACTAGGCCTATCATAGAGACAACTAAGAGCATGAATCAATTGTCTGCATCTTCTTTCAATGCGACCGATACAGTTGGTTTTTTTTCTAAAGGATCATTTGGACATATTCCCTCGAGCTCTGCAATAAGGAGTGAATCATTCTCGTTGGATGTGTTTGTATTATACAAGCCTAACCATTATCTCATCAATATTGCAGGTATAATCTGTGGACCAATTATCATCATGTCAGTCTGTACTTTCCATATAGCTGCCTGCTTTACCTAAGTAAGAATCAGCTGGCTGATATGAACATCATTAACATACATTATTTAGCAACACCAGAAAATCAAGTATGTCCTAATCTTGTGCACCAGATGTATGCCAAGTAAATAACCCGATAGGTATCCATGCAAGGACTGATTTTTTTCGCTCTCAACTTTTGGAGCATCTCAACAACAACGACAAAACTTGTAAGGTAACGGTTGAATTATATATAGACCCTATATAAGATTTACGTGCAATGCGACAATTGATTAAATTCGATAACATTTGCTGGTGGCGTTAGACCTGAAATACGAAAAGAGCAAGCCGCATTTCATAAGATGGTTCGCAGTATGTAATCAATCAGTGCCATTTGAGGATTCTACCAGTAACAATATTTCATGTTTCAATGCAAGAGTTTCTGGACAGATTTCACTAATTCCTTCGGCCATACAAAACAATGATAAAAAGCCCAAATTTAAGTCTCCATAGCTCCGTCCCAGAACAAGATGAACCTTAGCAGCTTGTATACAAAGCTAGCCGATTCATTTCCTCATCTCACTATAGTAAGGAAAATATATGTTGATAAATTGGATTTTTCGCTACAGCTCGAATTCTGAGGGTACCCGCTTAAAACGACTGATTTTCATGCCTGACAACCCATACACTGTAGATAAGCGGTGGCGCGGTAAAATAATTTCGAACGGGCTTGGTGATCAATTTCGAACGGTTGATGGTCAATTTCGAACGGTTGGCGATCTATTTTGAACGGTCCACACATTAAGGTAGGTGAAAAGTATATTTGTCAGATGTTTATGTCACAAATATTCAATTTACCACCTCGGTGAAACTTTACTGACCTGTGGAAAGCACATCGGGGGTTTTTATGATTATTTATTATTTATTTTTGAGTGGCGAGAAGCAGTATACATGTCAGTAATATGTAATATCGTTATTAGTGTGTGCAAAGGTTTGATGAGTCAGTTAAATTGAACGTGTACCTAGACATAGCTAAAGGGAATCACGTTATGCTGTTTGATTGATGCATATTCCTCAAAACGAGCCCGAATCAAGTAGAATAGAAAATTTTAATGTGGTGAATTTCGAACGCTCATAAATGACAGACGGATAATTTCGAACGGTCATGCGAGTAATTTCGAACGGTTTGTTGATAGCTCTGCTGAACTCTTTCACCATGAAAATTGTGTATTTGTTGTGATTTCTTTTGATTTCTGTTTCTTGGGTGGGGGGTTGGGGGTTACAAATATTAGTAGGTTAGTCATTATTACTTCTCATTACTTTTCATCTCTCGGATAAGCCTATGACAAGTCAAAATTCTATTTGGTGTTTAGCATTGAAAGGATTATACACATACACTGTACATGACACTGTAAAATTGATTAAATGCATATATGTTGAGCATCCAGCCACCTCCCCTTCCCCCTCTCCTCTCCATGTACATGAGGTGATTAGTCTAGTATTACGGGTGGGTATAAAATATGTCTGTAAAACGCATAATCGGTATACATATACAATGTGAAATGTATCAAATTCTGGCTCAGTAGTGTCCAAAATGGAGATGTGCAAAGGATAAAAAATGCAATGTTTAAGGTAGTCCGCTCCAGACAGTGAGGGAAGGGGGTCAAAGGTTTTTTTTTTTAAATAAATACCTGTATCAACAGAATCTGGAGCTTCAAAATGATATATTTTATAGAGTAACTGTTCAGCATCCTAAATCTAAAAAGAAAATAGGGGGTCACCGTATCCGTTCGCATGGAAAACACGATGTAAGATGTGAATATGGACCAAAAAACGTGCAAAAGTGCCAGAATTTATGTCATTTTAGGTAAATATGTGTGATTTTGATCGAATGTGTAGAAGAAACGAGCACGGTGAACCCCTGTTTTCTTTTCAGTATTAGGATGCTTATCGTTTACTCTATAATATAATGTCATTTTGACGAGATAATATTCAAGAAATGACTTTTAAATCTTGACTCTCGTTACCTCACTGTTTGTAGCGGACTACGTTAATATATTGAAAGTTTACGACGAAAACGGATGTAAAAACTGGGTAACTGATGTTCGCATGATGTTATGTTCTCACGGGTTTGGGGATGTGTGGTATTTTCAGGGGGTAAGGAATACAGAACTATTTGTGAATACATTTCAGCAGAGGGTAACAGATTTTGCACAACAAAATTGGTATACAAAATTGTCTGTAAATTCGAAGTTAAACTACTACCGGAATTACAAAACAGAACTGACTCTAGAAAAGTATTTGTTCATTAATTTGTATATTGGAAACACATAATAACTGTGGCGAGATTTCGATGTTCAAATCATTAACTTGGTATAGAGAAGAACAGGCACAACAAAACAAAACAAGATGCACGCTTTTGCCAGTATTGTAAATCAGTAAATAATATCAATTTAATACAAGGTGAATGTCATTTTGTCCTATTTTGCCCACAATATAATAATTTAAGTCAGTAATACTTAAACAAATTCATTGTACCAAACTGTAGCACAGTAGCAAGCTTTCAATTTATTATGTCACACAAGAAAGATGAATGTATCAGAAGTTTAGCTGCCTTTATATGTATAACGCTGAAATTACTCGTGATAAATACCATTACTTGTGATGTATGCTGTATTTTATATGTCTCAAACCACGATATATTGTATGTTTCTACGCATATGGGCCTGTTGGCCTTTGTGAATAAAGCATTATCATAATCGGTATCCGCAAGCATTTAATCACTATCCCGTAGTAGTGAAATGTAGCTTTATATGCATGAATAATATATGTGCACATAAAGGTCAACATGCCGAAAAGTTACATAGGATAGGGTGTATGGTAGGCCTATCCCGGCGTGGTGGGCCAGCTCATTTCGGTCCTTCATATAAACACTGATAATCATCTTCAACATCTTCAACCACCAGTCTCTTAGACCATGTAGACACATCTGACTTTTCTGGGGGTTGACAAATACCTTTGCTCAGGTATTTTTTTCAAGGGGCTTGAATATCAGCCAACCCTCTTCAACCGTGCAAACATCGCTTGGCATGTCCTTTGCCATACATTTGTAGTTCAAGTCTTATAGCCTTTATTATCTTTGCACAATTATGCTAATTCTCATTTCCGCGCGTTCTATGTCATCATAAGGAATCTTACAGAGGTAGCACCAAAAATTGGCCATGATGACGCCGATAGGAACCCATAGAAAACCTTATACATGATGAATAAAATATTTTTTGAACGTTCAAAATTGATCGCCTATGAAAAATAACCGTTCGAAATCAACACCGCCCTTTCGAAATTGATCGCTTATCAATATTATTCTTATCACGGTGTTAGCATCTTTATCCTTTGATCTCCATACTTCAATTTTTAGATATAGGTTTTGGGCCATATGTGCTTTGAAAATAATCAATATACTATGATAAAAGTGATCTATATATTACGCAAATTGTCAACAAACTGGAATCATCAGGA
This sequence comes from Terebella lapidaria, assembly GCA_949152475.1. Taxonomy (NCBI): domain Eukaryota; kingdom Metazoa; phylum Annelida; class Polychaeta; order Terebellida; family Terebellidae; genus Terebella; species Terebella lapidaria. The sequence goes on from OX424555.1 coordinate 21,945,041, forward strand.
AATACAAGATGACTTGTGTTTCCACGTCTACCTGGAAACCCTCAACTGCTTACAAATGACATCCGATCATTTCTTTGTGCCCAAATTGAAAGGTTATGTCTATGAATCTGAAATTACATCACAATTTACTCACTTTTCACCCTGTTTCAGTGTGCGGACCGTTCGAAATTGATCACTAACCGTTCGAAATTGATCACCAACCGTTCGAAATTGATCACCAAGCCCGTTCAAAATTATTTTACCGTGCCACCGCTTGTCTACAGTGTCATTGATACCGATTATTTAGTCCAATCTGCTCAATGTTAAACACTGAGCATTAATTTTGCATGTCTCGTTGTTAGAAGATCAATTAAATTATGAACATCTAAATACACTGAGTTATAACTCATCATTTCAAATTCTAAATATCAATGTATCAGGTTCCGTAATTCATTTATTATTATAGTATGTCTAGGTTACGCATAAATTTTGCTGTGTACAGAGTTCATGGTATCAGGCGACAGATCTAATGCATCGCTCCACCGTAAGTTCATAAAAACGTGAAATGGTGATCAAAGATCAGTAGTTATTGTCTTATTGATCTACTTTCATGTCAGTCGTTGTGTCAATCAGGCGTTTGTGGTTTTGCCGAGCGGTAACCGATTGTATACGGTGATGATAGCCTTGACCCGGGGCGTAACTTTATCGATTGCACCGTCAAAGTACAGTCGAGACTCGACTTTCTACGCAGTACCATTTCCGAGCTTCTGTGATCTGTATTCAATATATTCTACCAATGGCCGGGAAAAATTGTGACGATACATTTGGGGAGTACATGTTGTCATGTTCTATCTGCTATGAAGCGCTGAAGAACCCACGAGTTCTGCCCTGCTTGCACAGCTTCTGTCAGGATTGCATCGAGAGGCACCATGAGATCTACGCCCTGTGCAGTGGCGGGAAACTGTCTTGTCCCACGTGTCGTGCCATCATTCCCCTCCCTTTGAACGGCGTGGGTGGATTCCGGAGCGATGCGGTGGTGGAGCGAACCCGTCAGATCCTGAAGTCCCTCCCACGTATCACCTGGAAGGATGTGGGCGTCTACAACAGTGATCCGGATGAGGACTGTCATGAAGACATGGAGGTCGGGTCGGCTGACTACGATGAGGATAATGATGATACAAGTGACGACGAAACGCCAAGCCGTAAGCGAGAATACACAAAGCCTGGAGAGGCACGGGGATTGTTGAGTGAGGCTGCTGGCGGGACCGTCACTCCAAGGCAGATGGTGCAAGACATCCCAGACCCTCCGGAGGCAGTTACCAAGCGGGCACTTATCAGAAAAGAGCAGAACAGCTTCCAGTCTGCCATAGCCAACACACGCAATAAGATGCTGCAGCTATATCATATTGAGAACCATGTGAAGTCTAGGATGCAAAATGACGTAGCCACACAAGTACAGAAGCTTGAGAAACCTGGAAAGAAAGCCATAAAGAAAATTCATACCCAGGTTGAAGATGCACACCGCCCTATACTGGCGCTATTGTTGAAGGAGCAGGATAAACTGTATCAGAAGATTGTTGAAGTGAAGAGCATTCACGATGTTGTTGAAGAAGTTTTAGACCGAACAACCGTACCGCAGATTCTGGAGGTTCACCAATTCCTCACCGACCTACAGAAGTCCGTCAGCTCTATCATCCAAGAAGAACAAAGGGCTCACCGAGATCATCTACTCAGCGGCCTACCACTACCTACCGATCTCATCAATGTCGTCAAAACAGAGATGAGCGAGCCCGGCAAGATGCACGTGTTGCCAACCCTTCGTGACCCTAAGAAGCTCGGTGTCCAGTTGCAATTCAAACTAACTGGCCTAGGAAGAGAGCCCGGCAAATTTGACTTTCCAACACATGCAACATTCCACCCAAACGGTGATCTCATTGTGTCCGATAAGAACAATTTTCGACTGCAGGTGTTTGGCAAAAAAGGCGAGTTGAAGGATGTCTTGTTCAGGGAAACAATCAAACCTCGTCGTGCAAGGATCAATCCTGTCAATGGCAATCTGTACGTCAGTGACGAACAGTCTGAAACAGTCAAAGTGTATTCAAAGAGTGGCCAGTTGTTGGCCCGGATTGGGGAAGGCTACTTTCTCTGTCCGGCAGGGATGGATTTCGATAGCAAGGGCAACTTAATCATGACTGATGCAGAGAAAAACTACGTCAGCATTCACGACAGTTCCACGGGTAAGCTCCTGCACAAGTTCTTCTTTCGCTATATTGATGACAAGAAGGTGCCCAATCCTTATTATCTGGCTGTGAACGAGGACGACCAGTTCATCGTCACAGACAAGAGGAACAACCGAGTCAAGGTCTTTGCCTCCAATGGCCAGCTCCTGTTCAGGATCAACAAACTGGATTGTCCCAGGGGCGTTTGTGTGGATCCTTATGGCAATATCTTGATAGCGGAGGGAGACAAGCACCGTATTGCCATGTACAGTCCGTATGGGAAATTCCTCCAGTATCTCATCGACCGGGAGGAACACGGCCTGTGCTACCCGCTGTCCCTAGACATGGATGGTCGAGGCCGCCTGGCTGTCACTCAGTGTGGATACATGTCCGCACACGAGGTCCTCGTTTTCCAGATATGTTAAATGACTGGGCGTGGCTGAACTTGTGATCCCGTATGATTCATTATCCACAGTGGAATCCGTAAGATATTTTACAAGATGACATCAACGCAATGTGGCATATGTTGGACGAAATTAGCATTTCATTCTATTTAGCCTCCAGAGCAAGGATTGATGCCTATTTCTGTTTCACGACAATACTTCACGAGTACACGTAAATTCTCTGAAACACAATTCAACTGCTCGTAATCTACTTGTAAATCATAGAGTCGCAATTAAACATATACATGTATTACCTTCATAAACCTACCAACATATCAGATCGAATCGGTCTTATAAATCATTCTGGGGTTTTCCCCGAATATCATCATGTCTCTAGGAGGAGTACACATCTGGTGTATGTGCGTATTTATTTCTTTTGTATAGTTCGATTAATTTCTTTGAGAGGAAGACAACAATTCTCTATGTGGCGACCTGACTGTGGTACAAGATTACCATAACTTGTTTTTGCATTTCATATTGTTCATCATTTGTACATACAGCAGTTTTGAATAAATTTGACTTGACCTGACAGGTAGTTATCACACGATCAAAAGACCACCAGTTTGGTAAGCGCTACAATTCAATATGCCGCTGCGAACCGTCCATAAATGGGAGATTTGAGTTTGTAAAGGGTGTATATATGTTAATCATTCACCAGTGTTGCCATCCGTTCAACCCGCATAAAAACGTTTAGGCCTACATTCATTGAATGGAATTACGCGTATAACCATTTCCCCTCATTGCCATATTTCTTGTATATTCGCTGCAGCGATTAATATTCTAAGGGGGGGGGGGGGGGGCATAAATATATATTTTATATTTAGAATGAAATCAATCATCATATGTAATTTTATCTTTGTACTTTGTTACCTCAAGAATGGTGTTATTATATAACTGGTAGCTCAAATAAACTCGTGTCAATGAACATTATTTCTGTCTTTAACTACATGTACACCCAGTACATACATGTATATGTACCAGAATTGAGATGTACGTGTACATAATAGATCTTCAGAATAGATACGTTGTTCATGAGTATGTTCCAAAAATTTTAAGATATCCTAGGAGAGGAAACATTAATGCATACCCGTATTAAAGGCAATTATGATTTACTAGTAGTTCTCGTATGTATATATATATATATATGGACGGTATATTGGCCTCAATAAAACATTTAGAAAAGATTGTCAATTTACGTCATGAGGTTCCAGAAATATTTCTAACGGCACAAAATGGCAGTACACAGACGATAACATTTGTGCACGTAACCAAATATATGTGCAGCTATAAAAATGCACAGTTACAAATGAAGCATGAGAATTATTGCACGGACCGAATTATATGCAATTAATTTCTGAAGTGGTACTCAACCACCTGTATGACTGGTTTATGGATAATAATTGCGGACGTTAATCACTAAAAAGGTAGGCACAGCTCTCGCAAACTTCCCTGACCATGTCACTATCCAGCCACCAATTCTATCGAGATATATTTTATACAAACACTGATTTGGTTTTTCTATTCAATTTGTTTCAACATATGTTAGAGGGAAGCCTGGGCTTATATATTTGCTCTTCCCCCAAGTAAAATTAGTACATTTGAATATCTTCCCAATCCCACCTTAAGAAGTACAGTAAATGAATAATTTATGATAATAATTTTAGAAAACAACAATTCTGAAACCGGTATCAACAAATCATCAATTAGACTACAAAAATAGTTACAAAAAGATAGACGTAAACACTTTACTCTGATTTTTCTATCTCAGTTACATTGTCTTTTGCTGATATTTTTGCGATGATAATTGGTATCGTATATAACTAGGCATTCTTCACCTGGGAGTCAAACGGCAATTTTCTACCGAATTTCAAACATTTATCGCAAAAGTTGAAAAAGTTGGCATTCTACGCCCAACAATAATTTGAATCCTGATGGATATAAACACGATCAAATCCCCGAATATGCTCAGATTCCCGAGATCCCGTTTTGGGCAGAAATTTAACATTGAGGTAGATTGGTAACGTTTTCAGTTTATACATTATTATGTGGCGTTATGACGTGTTCGCTGCATTAGACGTAACACCACAGTTATGGCACGAACGTGCTGACAGGTTTATAAGACATTCGCTGACACTCCAGTAATGGGGTATGCCTCTTTATCGTGGGGTCGCCGAACTTTACATTGGTACCTGACCTTTCGAACCACAGCGGTTTGTCTCGGTGTCGTTCCTGAGTCGGATCCCACTGTCGACTCACATCACATGTAAATATCGGGTCCCTGACCGCAGACAGGTATATCACTTGTCATTACAAGTCTGAAATTCAGTAGGAAATTGTCATTCAAATCTCAGGTGAAGTATGCCAAGTTATAATATGTAACCATTTAGCATCGCAAAAATATGGGCGAAAAACGATGTAATCGAGTTAGAAAAACCGGGTATATACTTCTGCCCATGAAACTGAGAAAGTTTGCAACCTACTGCAATGATAAATTCCTCCTGAAATATTTTCATCTGAAAGTCATCAGACATTGTTTATTTTGAGCGCGTGACGGAAGAGTCTATTCGGATGATTAACCTAGGGAGCATGGGTTAGGAATGGGACCGTCCCAGCATGTAATTAAGGCATTTCGGCAGAAATGCCTTTATGGTTTTAGCAGAATTTTTTTTTTTTTTTTTTTTTCTTCTTCTTCTTCCGCCACTTTTGGTTTCCGGACGATAACTTTAGATTGCCTTGACGGATCCTCGTCAAATTTTCACCACAAGTCAGAAATGATATGTGGAAGAACCCTATTCTTTTTGAGCCGGATCCGAGGTCCGTGAGGTCCGTGGGGATGAAATCAAGGCTAATTTTGAGACTTGGTTTCCGGACGATAACTGGAAAAATATTTACGCAATAGTTGCAGAACTCTGCATGGAGGTTCATATGCCACCAGGGAAGAACCCTATTGATTTTGGGATCGATCCGTCAAACGACCTTTGACCTAGAGGTCAAAATAATTTTTTGCTGGTTCATCCTTGAGGCTTCCTGCATATCTCGGAAACCGCGCGTCGTAGAGCGAAACGGACGTTATTTTCGGACTCGTCGCCCTAGACAAACATCTCTAGGGTGTATTTTTTTTTTTGATCCGGCTCCGAGGTCCGTGAGGTCCTTGAGGATGAAATCGAGGCTGATCTTGAAACTTGGTTTCCGGATGATAACTGGAAAAATATTCAGGCAATAGTTGCAGAATTTTGCACGGAGGTTTATATATCAACAGGGAAGAACCCTATCGATTTTGGGATCGATACGTCAAACGACCTTTGACCTAGAGGTCGAAATAATTTTTTGCCGAGTCATCCTTGAGGCATCCTGCATATCCTGGAAACGGTGCGTCGTAGAGCGAAACGGACGTTATTTTCGGACTCGTCGCCCTAGACAAACATGTCTAAGGGGTATTATGGATGAACTTTGACCTTGACCCGAAATTTTTTTGCCGAGTCGGCATTTTTGGTTTTCGTCGATATCTCGGAAACGGTGCGTCGTAGAGCGAAACGGACGTTATTTTCGGACTCGCCGCCCTAGACAAACATGTCTAAGAGGTATTATGGATGAACTTTGACCTTGACCCGAATTTTTTTGCCGAGTCGGCATTTTTCGTTTTCGTCGATATCTCAGAAACGGTGCGTCGTAGAGCGAAACGGACGTTATTTTCGGACTCGTCGCCCTATACAAACATGTCTAATGGGTATTATTGATGAACTTTGACCTTGACCCGAAATTTTTTTGCCGAGTCGGCATTTTTCGTTTTCGTCGATATCTCGGAAACGGTGCTTCGTAGAGCGAAACGGACGTTATTTTCGGAATCGTCGCCCTAGACAAACATGTCTAAGGGGTATTATGGATGAAGATTGACCTTGACCCAATTTTTTTTTGCCGAGTCGGCATTTTTCGTTTTCGTCGATATCTCGGAAACGGTGCGTCGTAGAGCGAAACGGACGTTATTTTCGGACTCGTCGCCCTAGACTAACATGTCTAAGGGGTATTATTGATGAACTTTGACCTTGACCCGAAATTTTTTTGCCGAGTCGGCATTTTTCGTTTTCGTCGATATCTCGGAAACGGTGCGTCGTAGAGCGAAACGGACGTTATTTTCGGACTCGTCGCCCTAGACAAACATGTCTAATGGGTATTATTGATGAACTTTGACCTTGACCCGAAATTTTTTTGCCGAGTCGGCATTTTTCGTTTTCGTCGATATCTCGGAAACGGTGCGTCGTAGAGCGAAACGGACGTTATTTTCGGACTCGCCGCCCTAGACAAACATGTATAGAGGGCATTATGGATGAACTTTGACCTTGACCCAATTTTTCGTTTTCGTCGATATCTCGGAAACGGTGCGTCGTAGAGCGAAACGGACGTTATTTTCGGACTCGTCGCCCTAGACAAACATGTCTAATGGGTATTATTGATGAACTTTGACCTTGACCCGAAATTTTTTTGCCGAGTCGGCATTTTTCGTTTTCGTCGATATCTCGGAAACGGTGCGTCGTAGAGCGAAACGGACGTTATTTTCGGACTCGCCGCCCTAGACAAACATGTCTAAGGGGTATTATGGATGAACTTTGACCTTGACCCGAAATTTTTTTGCCGAGTCGGCATTTTTCGTTTTCGTCGATATCTCGGAAACGGTGCGTCGTAGAGCGAAACGGACGTTATTTTCGGACTCGTCGCCCTAAACAAACATGTCTAATGGGTATTATTGATGAACTTTGACCTTGACCCGAAATTTTTTTGCCGAGTCGGCATTTTTTGTTTTTGTCGATATCTAGTATATATTATAAATTAATCATCACACCGAAATGCCTCCAAGGCATCTTTAGGCCTTGACGTCTAGTTGGTACATATACTGCAGCGCACGCCCCCATAGTAGGCTACCTAATTTGGATTTGTGAACTTGAATTAGATGTACGTTATGAACAAGGCAATACGACAGCGCCCTACAACAGTGAAAATCCTCGCTTGAAGCGAAATTTTATGTTTTGAAAGAAACAAATAGAGTTTCGGAAACCAGTTTGATGAAAATCTATTGCCGTTTGTAGGCCTATCATAGACATGTAATGTTCAGTAAAATAATTCACTCGTAGTAATTTGACTAAAACTAATGCAAAAAACGATGTGAAGGAACTAAAAAAAATCAGAGTATAGAGACAATAAATTTCTATTAGCGTAATAAACCACAATCAATGTTTTCACATTGATGTACTTGAGGCATATATTTCACAAAAAGTTGGTCTGTATCTGATCTATATTGCGCTTTATAAGCAATGTGTAGCCCTATTCTGCAGAACCGATAATTTTGTAAGCTTCGATTCGTATTGCATAATTTCCTCATATTGCATAATTCAAGTTTCCTCATATTGCATAATTCAAGTAAGGCAAAATCAAAAACAGTAGGCTGTCACTGTACAATATAATATTATGTTTGGCCTTATATATGTTTTTTGAGATATTACGACATTTTTTTTGACATTAGAGCGTTGGGGGCGAAGCCCCCAACCCTCTACATGTCTATGTGCTGACTTTTTCAAGGAGGTTTCATGCCAACCTATCGACGCCCGTTTTGGCATGTAAACGTTTAGAAACCTACTTCAAATGAGAATTTTCTTCGTCCTTGACATGGAATCTCTCGAATTGATGGTAAACTTTGAATATTCCACACATGTATAATGCATAAATCTATGTGTTAGGTTTGAGAAAATTACGCAAAATGCTGAGATTGTTTGGAAAACGTCAAAATGGCGGAGCCGATGGAAATTGACGTTCCCAGAATGCAAAGCAAATTTTACCGCAATGACGCGTATTTTGGAGCACACAATCTCCTGTGCAGCATCCATGTAAGCTTGCGTGTGCCGTGTGGCATTCCTCGGTCTTATGAAGCGAACACAACGAATCGTCTGCGATGCTACGGCTACATTTACCATAATGTGACGTATTTTATATGTCAAGGTGTTGGGTTTGCGAAGCCTTCAGAAAATCTTTTATATTTTAAACTGGTCTTTTCATTAGCCAAGAGGGCATATATGTTAATTATCATGATATCAGATGCAGATATTCCTCATAGTTTAAAATAGGATATTTCATTAAGGTTTAAGACCACTTTAGCAGGAGTATCTGTTTCATTGAGTTCAAAATGAATGTTTACTTATTAGAAAAATATGAATGAAGTAGGCCTTTGCTTTCATCATAATATACCATGTAGACGGGAATGAATTGGAATCATTTGAGGAAGGATATCATTATGGTAGCATTTTTATTTGGAGGGGGGGGGGGGGGGGTTACGTTGAGTAGGATACATTCCGCTGTCTAGGGTGCTGATGGTGTGCTCGAGCTCTAATGTCGACTCTCACAGTTAGCTGTATTTTCTTGTTTGGAGAGCTCCGAGACTGAAATGTTATGCGAACATGGATGGTATATTTTGCCAGATGCATTTCTCAAATCAGCTTCCCACTGTCTGAGATGATCAGAATAAACTCGCAAGCTAAGGAACGGTAACCTAAATTTTTTTTGAGTCCAGTTGGTACCGCCATCTAGCGAACGTGTATCGTCACGCTCGGCTGATCAAGGGTCAACAGGAAGTGACGTTCTGTCAGTTATCGGCATGGTTCAGTAGCAAAATCTAAACAATGAACTGTCAACCTGACTGTCAGGCTCACAAAACCCACAATAACGGCTGATGTTCGTGAAATCTGAGTCACGAACAAAGGCTTGCGCATTGGCAGGACATGTACATGTTGAAAGCGAAGAAGAATTTAGAGGAGCAAGACCAGAAGGAATTCGATGAGATGAGTTCTCGGCTGGCCGAACGTCAGGGCAGTGTACTCGGATCGAGTCCCAGCACCGGAGGACTCATGGATGCCGTCGAACCGACCGCCTCAGCTCCAGTTCGCACTGGCAGCTTCAGGCCCGAGGACCTTCCCGATGGAATATGCATTAGCCCCAAAAAGATGACTATGTCCAATCCATACGAAAACGATGGAAACACAGCCGTGAGACCAGCATCTGTGAGTAAACAATAACATTGGATTTTGATGTAACTGTAGCTCCAGCATGTCGATCTCAGCATGCTCAGTACAAAACCTCGATGGCAAGTCACCAGAGCTGATATTTTGACAAATATAGTTCAGTTAAATAAAATGTCTACTGCCTCATACCCATGATCATGCCACAAAAGCATACAAGCCGTCCGTCCTAAATTCGCCACATTCCCAAATTTGCCAACAGGGTTTTCAGACCTTGTAATGCAAATGAAACCAACCAGTTCTATGATCAATTGAGACTGTGATATTCAATCTTTGTATCAGCAGTTTGTTTTCCATAAAACTGGTTTCTGAGCTCTAGCACTATTCACGGGCAGAGCCCTATTGCACCACAGGCTAAAATGTTTCAATCTAAGATTTGGCGCCGAAAGTCCCAAAAAGGATATTTCCCGCATTATGACATCACACCCATCATCAGCTGATTGCATGATGCTCCCTGATTGGCTAATTGGAGTGACAGCTTTGTAGCATGACAAAACTGCACCATGATGACAATGTAAACAAACAGCTGTCAAGTGACAAAGTATGGAATTAACTTAAAACTGAGGGACTTAAATCGTTGGAAACAACTCAGATGGGAAGAAAACGATACACATTGTGTATTTCATGCATTCAAACCATGTTTTGTTCTGAAATAAGTTCATAAATCCTGACCCACTGTGACAGGGTGTCAGGCGAATACCGTTGTCGGCTCAGGAAGGGACTAGCACTTAACTCTGTTATTGGGCTGAACTATCTGAGCTCTGATATTGAGTTGGCAAATTTAGGGATGCGGCGAATTTAGGACAGATGGCTCGTATGGATCAGCTTGAGACGTGGCGCTGCTATGGCTACGCAAATCAGTTGAGATGTCTTGAGATGATCGAAGATGTACCTCATTATGTCCATCATGTCACCCTGTTTCTGGACCCAGGTATAGGTGTCCTGCTCGTCGACTGCTAAGTGTGAGTGGGTATGTGGGACACCTGAGTTAAACCATGTTTCCATCAGCACAACTCTTGTATGTTCAAATTTGTTTCATAAAACTTCTGACAAGGAATTATTGTCTGGTACAAATAATAATAGATCAGTGTAAGATCACCTGTTAGCTCTGTGGGGTCAGCTGCAAAAAAAATTAAATTAAACTTCACAGAAAACAAGAATGCTAGCAATGAAAGCTGGTAAAAGTACTACTCAAATTAGTAAATATTCACCATTGGGAGTGTTCCTAGTTCAAATTTGATAATATTGCTATCTGTGATTGGAAAGATTGATTGGGATTAACATCTACATAAATGAATATCTTATTCTGTACTGCCATATACTAGGTACAAACATACATTGTAGCATAGAAATACAGGGTGCATGTATGTAATAGGGGGTTATCAAACATCATTCAACAGAGGGCAGCATTGTTCTATCAGTCCTTTTTGGCGCCAAAATCATAAACGGATATCGTCTGTAATCATTAATGACGTACATTTTGGCGGGAAAATTACGTTTATATTGATAACGCCAGCAAAAACAGTAAAATGACGTCATAAGACTGATAAAGCAGTGCTGCCAGCTGGTGATTGCAGATATTTCTGATAACCCCTCATTGTCAATACATGGAGAGAATGTGTGCAGCTTCATATCAAATGTTGAGCACTCAGAATACGTTCGATTTCTTGAGTTTGACCATAGATAACCAATACAGTTGATGGATTACATTATGGTAATATTGGATTTATAGTACAGTTTGAATGCTCCCTCAAATTCCTGGGATATTGAACTACACCTGGAAACAGGAAAGTCCTGTAACCCAGATATAGAAGTCCTAAATGAAACTCCTGGAATTTTTTTTTAATTCATCTATTATTGGATATGTGAATAATATCCATTACCTCGTTCAAAGTGTTTATGTTGTCATGTGGTGTTGTAAAATGTTGCTATGTGACATGTTTTGATTTGGTAAATGAAATTTCCATTTGCCCAAATTGCGACATACACCATACATGTATCACGCTACACATGATACATGACAAATATACTGATCAGTCTCGACTTCTGAAAATCCCTGAGAACTTATTGAAAATGTTTTCGTCTTTCTGTGCCAGTTTGTGGACTCTCATCATTGATAAGATTTTGTATACTATCAGTGTATATTTTGAATTTCATAGTTCTAATTGCAAGCCTATAGAGATCAACATTCATGAGCTCCCTGAGCTATCTGTAATACCAGTTACATCATCATGATCATTGGTTTCCACTACAGAGTGTTATCTCATCAATACACATTACCGGTGACACAGTGCTGCTTTGTTCTGGTGACATAAATATCAATAATTTATCCACTTGGCCCAGATACAGATCTGTCTGGTGATTGACACACAATTTTTTGTTGTTTTTTTCTCTCCTCCCTTATTTTGGCTTAGTTCTGTAGTCTTTACCATAAACGAACCAAAATCTACAGCTCTTCACAGACAATTTCCGCAACAATTCACTGATGGCACAGACCACTCCACACCAAATTAGTGGCCATTATCTATCAAAGCCTTGTGACTTATTTCTGTCACTGTTCAGCTCTCTTCATCCAAACCCTATTTCCCATCTTACTACCATATTTAGACGCACTCCGTAAACAGCTTGAATTATCACCTGGCGTATCAGTGGGAGTTGTCCAATGTCCTGCTGAATATAGCATCAATAACACTTTTAAATGATCCCAAGTCTGCCATGTTCTATATTTACCTGCTGCACTAAGCCAAGGATATTTTTCACTCTCTGCTCGCGGTTTATCCATGCGAAAACCATTATAGCTTTTCCGTGTAAAGGATATTGTGGGTACTGGTACTGATATAGGCAGGCCAGCTTCTGGTGGCTATTTCATGCCATGTCACGACTCTGAGATAATTTGTCAGGACTAATAGCTAAGAATCAACAGCTGTCCTTCTTGAGTTATGTTGCTAAATTCAATATTTTGTTATATTTGAAGAATGTATCAAATTATAATATGACTGGAATGAAATAAAAAAAAAATAGTATGAAAAGGGGAAAAAAAAATATATGCCATAAAATTGATTTGTTGGTGCCAGTCAAGTGTTGCCTGGACCCTGGAGCTGGGTTCAGGTTTGATCCCTGGTGAACAACTAGCCCCATTGATTACCGTCCCTGAGGACGCTTTTCCATGTAGCATGAACTCATGCAGTATCCATGTATGCTAGACAAGTCACCACAATCAGCACAGTTTGGGGTCATTATAGAATCTATAGATACACGTACCATTTCCACAATCTACTAATACTACAAGTAAAATTCTGTGTATAACTATGGCTCAATTAGTACTGATGAGGAGGGATTATCTACAGAAGTGATCTGTATTGATCTGTGCATTGATTGACCAATCATTGCTTTTATTCCCCATACATAAATATGCATGCAAGTGACATTATTAGTGACAACTGATATGTTGTATAGTATGCAGGTCATATTGAAAGGCCTTTTAAGCCAGTAATAACAGAATATAATAGATAACTGATTTGTTTTGTGTGCTGATCATTCATACTTATTGTGTGCATGTCAAACTGAGGCCACACAATTCAGTGAAGTTTGAAATTGATTTTGATAAAAAAATTGGCAAAATGTATGTAAATCAAAGTATGTTATCTTCTCTTTAATTGTTCATTAATTAGCATCATTTGTTCGCATTCAATCACAATAACTTACTTGTTTTGCATCATATAAATTATGACAATGTGACTGAACATTTCAATAACCACCTTTTTAAGTGAATCGGTATGCTTAAACAATGGATGTGTCATGCATATGGCCTTCTGGTTATAAATGGTTATTACAATCTAATGTATAAATTACTTTATAATTAGACATTTATATACACGTGTCATATTTCACAGGAAGCCTGGCTCTGTGTTTGCCAACAGACACATGTTAGAACTGTTGGGTGGACATAAAACATGTAAAATATTCATGTGTTGCTTGCTTTGTGGGTCTGTATTTTTTACCCGGGTGTGACCAGATAGATCTAACCTAGTTACGGAGTCAAGTACCTCATCAGCAGGGGTCTCCTTCCCACTAAAACTATTGATTTGTGTGCTGTGACTGCTGCAATAACTCCACGTGTACCAGGTACAGCATGTACATGTATTATACATGTTCTTGTAATATACATTTACCATGTTTACATTTACTTTGAATGGTGTTAACTGAGCGGCCTTCAATATGCACAGTGTAATAAAAGTAATATTATAGCCTCTGGCCAGAAAGTGAAGCAGAATTCCTGTTCGGATATATCTGGTCAGGCTGTGTCTGTTTATCAGTTTAATAAAAGGAGCGCATCTAACTTCCTTATTGGTACGGTAGCCAGATTATTGGTACACATCAATTAAAAGATTTCAACTCTCATGACATCATACACTACTCAAATACCCTAGATGCATTACGTTATACCGAACAGATTTGAATTTGAATGTAATAAATTGCATAGTATGATTTCAAGTTATTATAAACATGTTATAAACATGTTGAAAAAGATGATTGTGTACCGGTAGTTAGATTGTTGCATGTGTTGTCGGCTCTGGGATCACAGTGCAGGTGCCCCAGTTATCAGGCAGACTCGCAAGCATCCAGTCAAGTGCTGGTGATGGGGGAAGACCGGCTTATCATGCATGTTACAAGTGGTATTGTCGATGATCGCTGGGTTATCAGAGTGTTTGCCTTTCTCTGTGTCTTGCATCTGTCTTCATCTTTTATGTCTTTACAAAAAAAATGGGAAACAATTTTGGATAGAAATTATGCGTGACCATACGCAATATTTCATTCAGCATCGACGACACAATGAGGTTCCATCATCATGATATGCCATGTACATCTATCCAGTTTTATGAATTATTCTGTGGGATAACAACTACATTGATGTTCATACAAATCACTGTGTCTCTTTCTTTGTACATTTTATACATGTATGCTGACTCAGAAACCCTTAAATAGTGACTCACATTTCTCCCATCAATGTACTAGTACTGTGTTTCTCTTTAGAAACATGTAGAATTATGCATCCCAGTCAGACACATCACCATACATATCACCATAGTACCATACACACGCGGGCTCGCTATACATGTATTCATGTAGGGTCTGGTAACACCATTTCCGGGAATTTGAGACTTGGACAATACTTCCCTGACTGATGCTCGCCCGCACTGCAGTAATATGGATTATTGGCGCTACTTTTGTCCCTTCGCACTGCACAGCTCAATTCTTCACGCTGCCGCATAAAAAATGATAAATTAATTCACCTGCACGGAGCAGTAGAGCTGTCCTGGTTTCGTCATTGAGACTGGGGCGAAATCAGCCACACGAGGGGAATGAAATGGATTATTGACTATATTTCTGAATGTACATGTACCCTACCACACCCTGATCTGGGTTTTAGCAGTAATTTCGTGTCATGGTTTCCTGGTTTCAGAATTGCGATTGGTGCACACACTAGAAGTGTTTGCATGATAATACTGGTACCTAAGCTGTAAACATATAGCTCTACTCGAGATTTACAGCCCACTTTAACATCACTGAAGCGAGATATCATAAGGGTACGGTACCTAGATAATAAGCAGTTGTTGAACACGTTAAACCACTCGCTCCCTGGCAGACCCAAGGTCTAGGACCGAGGGTGTTCTGCACTGAGTGACCTCAAATGTTTCTGTGGCTCATGTGGGTTCAGGGATTTTCTGTGAATTGTTGACTGTATAGAACAGAACTGTAACGTTTGCTGTTGTTGTAATAACCACCGTTTGTTTACATTACAGAGACGGCCAATACCCTCCCGCCCTTCCCTGGGCCTCCATTTTCACTGCTCTATATCACGGCAAATATATCTGTTCGTCACTGAAAAAAAATACAGTACATGTATATTACATTATAATATGTTGGAATGTATATTTCTGGTATCTAGGGCAAACGGTGGTATATTATCTTGTATACCATGCATATCCTGTTGTTAGTCTGGGTGAGTCTGCCGTTTGTCTGTATAATAACAGCTCAGTTACTCTCCTTGATCTGCCACTTAATTATCATAAACTGCTTGTAAAAATCAAAATCACTAACATCAAATCTCACAATGGTGGTCACATGACCCAGTGATCGAATAATGTTGATCCAATATTATGAAAGTTGCAACTTGCACTGACGTTACGTGCAATCATGGTAATTGCATTGGGACGTTTTTTATCGATAATAGACGTAATGTCCTTGCAATTTGCGGTGACACTAACACACCGCAGTTCAGCTGAGTCTATTCCTATGGTTTGTAAGTGGTAGACACTAATGTGTGTAAGAGTCGGACCGTGTGTATGACAGGGGCACTGTGAGAACACTTGGTGTGTTCTTTCCCCCATGTTCCCACAGGGTCGTCCCACACACGTACAGCAGCCAGGAGGTACCGTCACCGACATCACCGCCCACCGCTACTCTACGCTAATCACATCTATCGATTCCTGTCTCAAGCAGAAAACTCTTCACTTCCCAAACCGACCAACATGTTTCTCTGGGTCCTTTGGTTCTCCTTTAGATACACAAGATATCCCCTCCTTCCCGGTGAAGTATGCTCCCTGAATACTATCCATCCAAGCTAAGAAATCCAGCAGTATATCATAATACTGCCAGAAAAACTGCACTGACTGAATAGCCATTGACTGAAATTTGTCAAATCTTTGACATAAAACAAAGCTATGTTGGAACCCTCTCCCGTCCCCTGTACTTGGAAGTGATAGGGACACACTAGTACCAAAACAGTACTGTATACAGTCTTAATGGTAGCTCTTCTTAATATGGTATGTACATGACAATATTACTGCCTATAGCTATAGTCCAAGATTAGAACCCTATCACAGTAGGTCATTCAGTTTATCAATGCTGTATCATGGTTGTTAAGTGAACCATCCAGGCGGCAGAATCGGCCTTCACTTTGACATTTCCCTCTCCGTCTCAAGCACTGGTTCTATGAATAATTTCCACAGATCCATGCTTTTCAGAAGGAGGATATTCGTAACTGGGTCTCACAGCTTGATACAGCAGAGCTTCAGATGGGTTATCAATCTTATCTGTACTCGAGCCTCATACCTGTAAATACATATTGCTAGCCAGTTCTCCAACCATGTATTGATGGGTACATGAAAATAGGGATATCAGCCCATATCTTATAGGTCTTATCGTGCTTATATGCATGGTAAAACCATTAGTTCATAAATGTGCTCCTTTGATATGTTTGCATGCTCAATTGATATAATCCAATTGGAAAATATGCTACAGTATTGCGAATACTTATAATAAGAACTCGCATAATCAGTATATATTCACAGTTATAATGATTCGTTATAAAAATCAGTGCACAAACTGTATTAGACGTAATCATGTAAATAGACAGGCAATACACATGTGATATTTTGACCATTGTCTTTCTTTGATTGACTGAGTGAGCTTCATGCATACATTGGATATATTCTGGTAGCAGTCCCATCGTTGAGACTTGTCATGTCTTCCTGCCGGTTACTGCTATGGCGTCCTTGTAGGTCTGTTGACTTCCGACTGAAGGCACTTAGTCGTGTGACTCGCTTGTGTTGAGGCGGGACACCTCCGGTTGAGTTGTGTGCGGCCCACATCTAATGTCTGCTGACAAGCAATCCTACAGTTGACAACAGAGCCGTGAAGAGTGTGACTGCCGCTGGTTGTGAGCTAGAGCCTTGCCAGCGTGATGGTGACCTTGTGGCCCAGTAGTCGTTGAAAAATTCCCAGAAAAGATCAGTGGGCCACCATACAGTGGAGTCTGTCAGGATTTGACGAGCCCTAAATTGTCAGTAGTTTGCTGCGTTTTATATGCGCTGGGGTTTTAGCCGATAATAGCTTACATAATGGAAATGACAAGTAGGTCCCTGCAGCTTTTAGGTTGGGCAATGTTTTAATTCCGCAGGCAAACCACCAGCAGTGCTAGCCTGTTGCGTTTGTAGTGGGTTTTTTATGCCATCTCCCCAGAGAAATCCTGTTTTGTTTGTTCTAGAGCTACTGGAGTTCTGCAGTTGAGGATGATCTGGGGAGCTGTTATAGTTGCCGTTAGGGTTGGCGGTAGTTAGGGGGTGGGGGGGGGGGGGAGCTAGGGGGCAGATTATGTATCTAGGGTATGCTACTGGGGAGGTCTGGAGAAAGGGTTTAAATGCCTGATTGAAAGTCGGGAACAGGAGATAGAGTCAACATGGTAAATGGATCACCAGCCCACCAGCGAACGGTCCGGGCCGGTGTAACTGTGTGCTCCATCAATATTTACCAACGTCCTCATCACCGGAATTCACACACTGATTGCCTCCTGTGTGTGGTTTCATGGTATGTGGTGAATTGCTTTCTGCTGTAACTTGCAGCCATTTGCTAAAAAAAAAAAAGGATTTCAAATTGTGTTGTATCTTAATGATATTATTTATCATTTTCAGACATTTCCATTGTGCATGCCAGCATTTTGGTATGTTTCAATGGAAACATTATGATCAGGATATTCTTCATCATAATGCAAACAAAAAGTAACTTATTCCACAGGTGGCAGCTGTGTTCTCAGTCAGCGTGCTTTTGTGTGCATTATGATGGGGGAAAATATTGGGATGCTTTATGACTCAATCCGTGATCATAGTAAGAATATACAAGTGGCAAGTACTTGGGAAAACTAGAAAATTTTCAGAGGAATACTTTCCGTTTAAAAAAGAGCAGAAAAATCATGTATCAGGATCTTCACATGTGAGGGCATCTGGTCTGAGTTGCTGGTGTTTGATAGCACAAACTTGGGGTTTTTTGCTCACCACACCCAGTATTGAATCTGCAGGAACACAATTTTCATGACCTGGATCAATTCTTCATGTTGTATTTTCATGATAGGTCAGTTGGATTTGCAAGAAATGAAAACCAACTGGTGTTATCATCAATACATCCAGAGAGGATTGCACATTGACTGGTAATATTGGCAGTTGTAACACCTTCCTTTTCGCCAATGCAGTTACATGTACATGCAGTCTTGCTGGTGCGGCATTATCTGATCTCCTCTCCTGCTATTCAAGCTGTCTGCCCCTATCCCAGATAACCTCCCTGGTGCCCTGTGACCCCTGCTGGGTCACCAGACATCTGTGGCCCAGCCCTGACTTCCGGGTGTAAGGTATAAACAGCACCCTCCTTGGCTGGGAGCTACTCATATCAGGCCTGCCTGCCATTGCTTCACTAGTGCTGCTCAGCATGAAATGGCATCCAGAAGGCTAGAGTAGGCAGAGCGACTAGACATCTCCGTAGCCAGGATAGGTGATCTAAATCCATCCATGATGATGACGGTGATGAAGACCTCACCCTCACCGAGTCTTGATTCTCACTTGTCGAATTTCTCTGAGTTCCATCTAGCAATGCACTAGAGGCAGGTAGACCGGCTGTGGCAGGAATCAAGGGTATATCTCAGTACTGCCTGGTACTGGGTCTGGGGCCCTGCATGAACGCCTTGATCCTGGACCCACTGGCCACTCAGTAATGGAAGATAAACATCTCCCAGCCACCAGAACTGGCACCAAAAAAATGCTCAATGGCCATCCGTCTGTTACCATCTTCCTGTGCATCTACAGCAACAAGCCTGAAAATATAGACTCTCAAAGTACAGCACAAGCGGCCGTTAAATTATCCTGCTTCTTTGAAACCTCAGCAATAATTCATGGAACAATTTTTCTCCTGGAGATTATGGGGTTTGTGTTGGTGATTTAGGTGGGCGTGGTGAATTGAATTATCAGCTGTGTGACCCATATTCATTCATTGTTATGTATAAAGTAAGAATTTTTCTTACCAGCAACACAATATCCTTAAGAATTGCATTGTCCGCACATTGTGCATTGAAAGCATTGAATTTGTCATAATAGGAAGTTTTGAGGTACCGGTAGCGACTTGACTCACAGAATGTCACCTTTCCCTCGCATTAGACATTTGATAGCGTATCGATTCTGTAGCTCTTGACTGAGACTAGCCAGACCAAGAGAAAACCTGATTATTGGAATAAGGGATAAGTTTAACGATATCCTAGACACTATCTACATCCGCCATGGCAACAGTATAAATATTGCAATAATCAGCTCAAACTTAGCTTCAAATTCTCAGCCCAGCTTTTTTGCACTTTTCCCAGTGACTGTGTCCCGTGGAATGCTGTGTTGTGTTTGAACCCCTTGACATATCTGACATAAAGCAGGACTAGGATATGACCATTGATTATTCTGGACACTCTGTACCAGAAGAGAGGGCATCTTATCATTAAGTCTGACAGGACCCACCCCCTGGACGTATGCTTTATGTGCGATTTGGAAGGCCGACCCAAATAAGGCCGTTTGCCCCGTCAGGGAATCAGAATTAATGATGCATGGTGCCTGCAAGGAGCTGTGTAATAAGCCGTCACTTTGTTATGAAGAGCTCCAACCCCTCTTATGATTTCTTGCGCAGTTTTGCGACTGGCCAGATTCGTTTGGCAGTCTATTGTCCACGAGAAGATACCCCGGCTTTGCTTTATGGGCTGAGGATATTACGTCCCGAATCTGTCCACTTTGTCGCGGTGTATGTAATCTGATGTCGTATATATGATGTGGCCAGACATATTGCCTTGTGGGGGATGCACGGGAAGTATTCAGATTTTATATTGAAATTGCTTTCCCCGATCATCTAATTTTCCACAGTCAATTTCTGAATGTTTTCCATTGTACTGATATATTGTATCTTATCATCTTCATGTTTTATGTAGCTGGTGGAATGTGAAGTGAACATGATAATAGACGATCAACACAATGGTATATTACTGTACCATCCAAGGTGCTTTCAATGTGAAATCCTGAGTAGAAATAGCAGCGGAGAAAATTAGAAATTTATGTCTGTGTGGTGTGTCTATCACTTGATGGCTGATGATCAGATTGACTGTGATTATAGGTGTAATAGAATGGGGTCGTTCTGATATTTTATGCCCTGGTGACGGGAAGTGTGGGTCCTCTCTCTCTGGGGATATTGTCTTCTGGTGGTCTGTGCCTTACCCTGGTCACACGTGCTCCTATTTATTGCCAGCTCTTCATTTGTGTTACCAGGATTTATTGGGTTGCTGTATCCCTTCCAGGATCACCACTGATCTCGCTCTGGCTTTTGGTCTTCCACCCACTCGCCCTATTTCTCCCTTGTTTTCTCAGGCAGCCAGAAAAAAACTGAAAAGTGACTAAATGAATATCACCTTGTGTTGTCAGCGGGGACAAGCAGTTCCATAGCGAGTGAGCTGTACAGGGCGTGAGCCCTGCTCAGGGCAATAACTGGCCCTTGGGACTGGCTGTCCAGTCCAGTTGTCCAACTGTCAATACCTCGATTCTCTGTAGACCGGGAGAAATGTCAATATTGAACCACAGGTCGTAACTTTTGTCCTGTCCCTAGCCAGACTGAGCAGCCAGGCCGTGATGTAAAACTTGAACACAGAACCAAAATCCAATTGGCTACTTGACTTTTTACGAATGGATAGTGTGGAACTAAGAGATGCTGAAGAATTTTGGTGCTAATATTATTGTCGAAAATGTGAAAAAGTCCATTGACTACAGCGATGGAAATCCAAAGATGCAGGGAAATAGAGGGATGAAGGAGAAAACTGAAGCTGATGATGATGATTCTGAAATTGAATACAGAACTCAGTAGAAGTGAAGTTGTAGAGGTCAACAGGCAGCATCCTCAAGAGACAAGCATTATGATTTCTGGTTCAGATTCAATTCAATTCAAATTTTTTACAGCACAATAACGAAAAATTACAATAAAAGTTGTATGTCGCTGTAACATATTGTACAAAGGCATCACTTAAATTCTTAACTACAAGCAAATAGTTAAACAGCACAAAATTAATCTCTGTGAGAGCACACGACCGAATAGGCACATCAATTAACATGATTATCAGTTTGTATCAGTAACCATGGTAAGATATACAAGTGTGAAATGTCTGTGCTAGCCTACCAAGCCAGCATTTGTTCAAAAAAATTGCACATATTTCTGTGTCATTCCGTATATCAAATACATCTGATACATCATGCAGTACAATGATACGCAGATACATGCAACATTACATATAAACGAGATGAATTGATACTTACTTACATACACATTGTTGAAAAAATCATGTACTGTCTGAACTGTCCTTGACCCTGATAGTAATAGTACAATCAATTATTTTGTATCATGTAAATCCTAATGACATAAACAAACAGGAGGCCTATCATTTAACAGATAAATGTTCTGGTTGCTATAAAATACTTGTAATAATGATATTGTATAGTATCAAATGGCGATGATCATATCAATTTCATTTTACTCAATTAATAACTCAGAATAATTTTGTGATTTGACTTTATTTGCTTACAAGTCAAAATCTCTTCACACATCCTTCCAACCTCCTTTCTAACCTTTTAACATACTATAATGGTGACATCAGCAGCTACTCTGGTATGTAAAGGTTTTCACCACTTTAGAAGATGGTACAACTCCTCAAAGGTCACAAGACAAGGAAAGGTAACATGACCCACCCTCTTCACTGAAAGAAAAAATGCAAGTAAAGTTTGGTTTGTGTGGGTTCTTTTATTGCAATGTGCCTGTCGGTGCTGGCTTTGGATAGCCGCACAATGTGTGCAAGAATCTCGTCTAGATATATAACAAGTCCTGTCTGCCACAAATTGCCTCTGTTATATTTATCTATCTTGTTTTGAAAACTCCATGCCTTTCATCTAGACCAGTACAATAAAATGTGGTATGTGTGTTGATAAAACATGATATGGAACCATGTCAGGTTTCATCGCTAGACCTCAAGATCACAGACAGTGTTCCTCGGATGATATAATTAGGCTAGCCAGGAAACGTCAGACAAATTTACCAGTGGTTTTACCAATACACCTGCTTATGTCATCAACTTGAAAAGGCATTGTTGATGACAATATGTCTGTCTGTAGAGATTGGTAGAGTAGTAAAATTGCTGAGCTGGTGCAGTTTTAGTTGTGTAGTGGCTTTGTTGCACATGTTCAGGATTTCTGGAGATCCAGTATTTGATAAATTCTAGTTGATACATGTATGGTATTTATACATATACCATAGGTAGGCAGACTAGAACAGAGACAGTAGCTTTTGATGTGTGATAAGTAATGAGTCTTGTCAGGCACTCCATTACTCACACGGTGCCAGTGTGTCACAGGGCCAGCACATGGAGGCATAGAGGACGGGAACAAAGAGGTACAGGAGGCCACAGGAGGCCATGCTCTCCACCTAACCCACTCATACATCTCTACCTGGTGACTGATGGCACAAGGTAACTGGAGAAGTCCCCTAGCACACACCCGGCCACCCAAGGACACAGTATCACCATACAAGCCTATTCCCTGGGATCAAGGGCCTGACACTGAGCCAGAGTTGAAGGTTAGGAGAAGCAGAGGCCAGGGTCAGATCTCATCCGTCACTGACAGTTGAAAGGACCTTGCCAGGACAGACTGGGATGTGTAGAGGACAGCTATAGCCTCTCACACAGGCCCTCCGAGTATCTCATAGGGTAGATAAACCACTCGGTATGGCTCCTGCATGGGCTACCTTGATACACTCAGTGTGCTTCATCCACCACATGTAGGAGACCAGAGCTACTAGTAGCCTCAAACAACAGGAAGTTCAGTTTGCATATGTGATGCAGGAATTATTGTGTGGATAATGATAATATAAGCCCCAGATTCAGTGTACTAATGGTGTAATATCTCGTGGGTATAGTTCCTCAATTATACCAGCAACAATGGGAGATTTAGTATCTATGGAATAAAAGCACAAAGTGCACAGAGGGGAAACACAGTTGGAGCGTTTACCAGTAATGACTGCCACCCACATTTAACCAGGTGATGAAAAGTGGCCATGAATATAGATTTTTCCTTCCTTTGTGGCTAAAACAAAACCGTTGTAGTACAAGTGGGAAAAAAGCCCAGGGCTGCCGCGGATGTTTATGTGTGTTTGAATGGACCACGTTTACCGTGACTAGCTGGGTGCAGCATGCAGCCTGTTGCACATGGCACACAGTCATATTGATGTTTGATCGGAGTTTTATCATTGTTGCTTGTATACATGTACATGTGCGAGGGGGAGTGAGTGTGCCATTAGAGCTGGGAGCCCTCCAGCCAACCACAAGTCTTACAGCTACCGTGAGGAGCAGTTCATCATTGGAGATCACAAAGGGATACAGCATCCTCGACAGTGTAATGCTTGTACTCATGACCTGGTGACCGGCGGAACGGTCCTTCTGCCGACCTGCGTCAACACACAGGGGAACATCCTCCACTGGCACACATCCCAGTCGCGTGATTGTTCTTGAGTGTTTGACCAACAATTGTCATACTTGTTTAACAACATGATCGTGAGGGCCAAGGCTAAATGAGACAACAGCAGTGAGTGATCAGCATAGTAACGACAATGTACCAGGAAAAATAGTGTGTGTGGTGTTTGCAAAGACCACAGTAGAGAAAAATAATAATTGGCTGTAACAGGAAGGAAAGCTGTCCAGACGTATGGTAAACATCAGGGTTATGGCCAATATAGCAAGGGGCAGGAAAAGCTACATTCCTGTGGTGCAACAAGAACAACAATAGAGAGATCTTGGATCGCAATCATTGCCTGCCGGTTGGTCGTAGTGGCAACGTTCCATGTTGTCATTCACATACATGTGGATGGCCCACTGTCTGTCTGTCGTGTTGGCTTGCTACAAGCGGTTAAACTGTGCGTGATTGTGGCCCAGCTCCTTGGCTCGATCAGTCGTGTCCCACGGGAGACACCAGAAAGCACACGCCCGCCGACCAACACCCCGCCAACCCTCAGCCTGCCACTCCCGACACAAGTCATATTGGATAACTCCTGGCTAATTAATGAAGGGAACAAGATTCAGTGGGCTTCACTGTGCTCAAGTACTCGTTTGGATATCATGTGATTGATTTAATCAAATCAATCAATGTTTATTGGTGAGATCGCGAGTCTCGGGAGTGTCGTGTTTCCGAGGGGCTCGGTGCAGTTTTCCCGTCTGTGGTATTGCGGGATACATGTATGTGGCAAGACGAGACAAGTGGACTTGGAATTGTTTGATTGACTGTGATGTGTCATGTTTTGGTAGCATTATTGAGATCTAGTGCGATTTGTAATCAGGTGGCTCAGCGTTGGCCTGGATGATGTGTGACAGCGGGCTGAATTCGGAGACTCGCTTCACTCTCAGTGGGTATGCATATGTATCACACGGTTGTATCGCCCACCAGTTAATGCTGATATTGGAGTAATGTGATATACGTGCACACATATGTGGACTCAATTTTGATATTACTGTACCCAGATGTTATCATCACTAGTGTCATACTTTCTATGAAAACGAATGACTGGAGGGCCACTCACAGTTAATGAGCATATCCCGGTACGTATCAGACCAGAAGTAATACCAACAAAATATACTGGTTTACATCGACGCCATACAACTTCAGACTTGAACGTATCGTGTTGGACTTGTTACTATGACAATGGAGCCTGCGGGACTGGAGTATCACCCCTGGGTGTCTCCCACCAAGCGCCCTCTCTCCTGGGTGGCGTCCTATGGCGCGGTGCGATACCACCAAGGCTCGGGCCTGGAACACTACAGCAAGGCTAATGCCTCCAACTCATTGAAACTTTCTTACTCCCCGAAACATAGACGGGACGTGCAGAATGAAGTCATGGAGCGGTATACCATTAAGACCCATTCCGGGCCGGACAGTTGCCATGACAATGTTGTCCAGTTACGTAATCACCACTGTCGGAGTTTGACGGATGATCAAGGTGACAGGATGTACTCGTCACCCCCAGGTCACCATGGAAACATGGACTACCCACCCAGAGGACAGCCAAGCTACTTCAGGGACCAAGTGCACCTGGACCACTCAAGGGAGGTGAACAGTAACGTCTGTGCGGAGGAGAGATGTACCTGCTCTGGTGTCTCTCAGCACCACTCCGACCAGTACCACACCAGCTCAAACAGACTCAATGGGAACTTACTCGCCCACAATGGTGCTAGCTCTTGTATCATAAACGCAACGAACGGCAACGCCTGTGATATGGACCGGTCCTGGTACTCCGGGACTCCGACACACAACAACATAAACACAAACGCTGCCCAAACGACATCCAACCGACTCAGTCCCAACAACAACACGAATGTCGCCTTTAACCACAACGTCAATTCACTGGACTGGAGCCCCGAAAAAGTCTCCAGCTCTGGATCGTCCTTCGACTCTGGATACAACTCTTCCCACAACAACGCCAACGGAAACATCGTGCATCATGACCAGACGCCCGCGGTCGTGGGAGACATGTACTTTGGCAGCTCCGGGATAACAATTTCATCAAGCCCGGTACACAGCGCCCCCTATCAGCTGTCACAGCGTGCCGACCGGTACCCGGCTGGCTTGAGGCGTACCCTGGACAAGTGCGAGGACCGCTGTGTACAGGAGGTCCACCCCAGTCAGGTGTGGGCCGAGGACCAGTCTGAGTGGGAGAGCATCATTCGTGTCAAGGTACTGAGGGGGGAAGGAGGAGGGGGGAAGGGTGGCAGGGACATCCGATAGGGTGGAGTTAAGTAAGGTGTGCTTTTGATCCAGGATAGCAGCAACTTTCACATGTTTTTTAGCCCGTACCAAAAACCGTCCGTCTTCCATGTTTTTTGTCACAACTTCCTGCTTGGCTTTCCTGATTATCGTTACTGTCTTATTCGGACCACATTTATATGTACATATATAATATACAGTTGGTAGAGATGACAATTCTTAGCTGTTCGTTGACAGTTATAAATGTTTCGAAAAGATAACAAATGCAATAAACAAAAGCCCACTTGAAGGTTCTGTGTCACCCATCCTACTGAAGACTGCAGAAAGTGGCCAGGTTTTCTGGAGCCTCGGGAGGTGTGAGTGCTGTTGCATGTCCAGTCACCATGCATCAGACTCAGTGTAACTCCCGTCTATTGAAAGGCCAACTGCTGTTGAAAACCTGCTCATTTACTGACAAAGAACATGGGGAGAGGGAAATGATGGAAGGAAAAGAAAACCTACACTGAACCGCATAAAAACTAAGCCAGGGGAAAAGACATATGAATCAAGTGTATTTATGGACAGTTTGTTTGAGGCGTAATTATCAGTAGCGAAGCAACGGCCCAGGGGCTGTTGTTTTATCCCACTAGAGACAAATAATCATTTAGCAGTGAGAAGGTCAGTCTCTGTATTATGATAATAGAGTAGCCCGTGTAGCATGCTTCTGCTTGTTGTGACAATTCCCTCTTGTCCGGACAGGTGCCCCTTGGAAAGTGGTTAATTAGTGCTGTGAGGCAGTATTTATAGCGTGACGCAGGGACAGCTTCCTGCCAGGGCTTGTGATGGTTGTGCAATGATGATTAGTGCAATTAACTAATCTTTGCTCACTGTTTTCAATCAGAAAGTATTAACATTACTGTATCATGGAAATGGGGACTTTTTTCATGACAGGCATTATAATCTTCATCATATTGTGTAATTACTGGGAAGCATGTTTTATAATGATGGTTCACTTTACTAACAACGAACTCTTAACATGCTTATTTAAAAGAAAATATATGTTTTGCAGATAGTGGTTTTTCATGAAAAGTTGGATACATTTTAAAATGACTATAGGGTCTTGTTAATAGGTCTAAACGACTAAACCTCAGGCTGGTCTCATGACAGAGGGTCTTCAACAGAAGTTTAACTGTGTGAACAAACTGAGATAATAATTATGTCAGTGAAAGATATTTTGATCATGCGGATATCTAAGAGCATTGAGTACCCGTCTACTGGTATAGATATAGATATTGATTTAATACCAGTAAATACATGTATCTATACTGGTACATGCCTTGATAATCTTCCAACAATGCCAATTCAAAACAAACCCAGATCAATGCATGCATGGCTGTCAATGATGCCTCGTTCATCATCATTCCTGGAAACAAGGGAGCATTGAACCATACAGCACTGTCCTCAGTGTCCTGTCAACATACTCTAGCAATCTCCAGTCATCTGCAAGTTCTGTACCTGTGTACCTGATCATCGCAAAGTTTGAGTGGGGAAAAAACGGCAAATATTTTATTCAAGGCCTGTCCTAGCAACGCTGAGAGGTTGTGCTCGTTGTTGTTGTTGGTATTTTCAGCCTAGAGCGAGTTTGAAGTATGTCAATGAGTTCTCCCAGGCAAAACATTTAAAATTAATAAATGACAGTGTTTTGTTTGTGTCTGCATGTAGACTTGCAATAATCCACTCCGTGAATAGAATTCTACAGCCTGATGATGCATCACATCAATGCCACATTCTCTAAATCGTTGTGACAAAGTCGCGGCCCCAGAGAGGAATGAACCTGGGCCATGTGGATGGATAGTTTGTCACAGTTATAACCTGTCTGGCTCTCGTGGGATTTAAATGAACCTGTAAATATTGGCAAAGCTCTGAAGGTATTAACATCCTAGGCTTGTCTGGTATCGTTCATGCTGAGCTAAATATGGGAAACATTTATCTAAGAGATTGGCAAGTAAGACATTAATCCAGCTCAGCCATGGCATGACATGACATTGTATACTATTTCCTGTTGCTGATTTGATTGTTATATAAATGACCTATAACTGACCTATAGTGCACCATTCACATGTATATATATACCTTTACCTTCAGCCAATTATTCTTTAACAAAATTTTGTGGTTACAACTTGTCAAACAAATTGACAATGATACATTGAAATTTTCCAAAATAGCATGAGCCATTTATCAAGTTCACATGGTTTCCTGGATGCTTTTTCAGTTAGATTTGTTCTTGGGTGCCTCTCACTCTTGTTGTTTTGGGAGTCTGAACAAATTAGTGAATCTCAACAGCTTAGTACATTGTATACCCTAAAAATTAGGAGATATATCCTTGAGATATATATGTATATCCTGTTATTCGTATCAAGGATACATTTGTAAACAGTCAGAAAAGACCGCTAGTCAATGAGGTTTTCATTTGAGAATATTACCATTTGAGAATATTACCACAAATTGTAGAGGTTAAGTCGACTTTTACAATTTTTTTTTTTACAAAACTGTTTCAAAACATATGAGACATTGGCTTGTGCAATTGTGGGCACTGAAAATTTACCACCAAGATAGTAACATTTTCAGAAACAGAGGGGACATACCAACTGCTGTGTGAAGAATGCGACCAGTGAAGACAGTTTGCTGACCTGACATAATAATATTATGCAAAACATCCAGTAGTACGTGTTGCTGGACATCTACGAGTGTCCACTTATGGTTGCTGATATAGACATACCATGATACCAACTGCACTCATTCTTGGCCAGAGGGCTACAGCACAGCACAACCGGACATAAATCACTTCGTCCATGCTTCATCAGCATCTTGATCCCTCATAACACATAAAAAGTTTATAAAACCAATATAACCTGCGTGATAATAAATTGCGTAATATTGAAGTCAATGTCCCCTCGTAAATAGGATATTAGAGTCGTGAAGAGCTTGCACCAGCAGAAAAGACGCAAATATCGCGACGGAGTTCGTAAAGTCAGCCCGAATGGTCCGTAGATACTTTGTGTATTGACGTATTCTGACCCATCAGTCTTCATATTTTTCTACACAATTCTTGCACATGTTGGCTATTCTTGGGACATTGTTTGATTGGACTTGACAAGAGCAATCCATTGTTTGAGGGAAAGCATAGCAAGGATCATCTGTGCTACAAACAACATCATCTTTTTTTCACACATGTGCAAACTCAGCAGTGTGATGCATGAGATTGAATTTAATAAGTGCTTACTAATCACAAGAACATGAAGAATGTAGAGTATCTTTGTTACAAATAGCAATAATTATACCAATCAAGTAAATAATGCAAATATTTGCTGCAGATCTGTAATACTACCGTAATCAGTATGTTTATGTTGTTATATATTGGTAATTATGATAATTATAGTCTTATAACAGACCGTTCAGTCTGAGAATGTTAGTAAAAGTATATTTTAGATGGCTGCATGTATGCAATAGTCACACGAGCACAGACAAAATTTCCCACGGTTTCATATCAGTAATCACATAAAATATTAACGAATGTATCAAGTTATTGCATAAAAGTTACACTTGTGACGATGGTAGCACATTTCCTTCCCATGGATTCCAGCTCCTTACTTTTGCCCTGTTCCCACGGTTACGCGTAGGATGTGGTACTGAGTGACCTGCTGGAGCAGTCGGTACTCAGAGTAGCTCTCCATGTAATGGATACTGATAGTTATGGCTAGGTACTTATGGCTAGCATTGATTAAATGAGGCAGGCAGAGTGGATCATGGATAGTTCTGCCACCTCAGGTAACAGGTGCAGAGCAGGGAACCAGCCATCTGTGGTGCTCCACGCTCCTGATAGCTCTATACAGTATGGCATTGATTAGCAAGGGCTATTACCCAATCAGGCCTGTCAGAACCAGTGCGATTTATGTCAGGGATGTGTCTGTACAATGTCTCATAGCTGAGATGCACACAAATCCGCAATACATAACTGTACATGCTGGATTGTATGAATCAAATATGCACAAGGTGTAACATTTGTCATGCCCATTAGGCTCATGCTTTTTGGGGGAACTGAAATTTAGAGTCATGCAGTTACCGAAACATGTCTAATGTACAATATCCTCATATTAAAATATTGTACACCATAATCTGTTTATAATTTGTGAGCATTTAAATTCATGCTTTTTGCTTGGGAATGCTTGCATTTTAGAAAAGAAAATACCGGTATATTGCCTCCATAATAGCCTTTACATGCAGTCGTTGGAAATCAAACATGCCTTGAGAATTCTTCCCAAGTTGATATCGCCTGGTGTACAGTATGTACCTTGATCATGTTGATATGCAGCAGTACATATCTATTATCCAATGCTTCTCTGACTATACCCTTGAGATATATTTGCTACTGAGCATACTCTCATGGTATTTCATCCTCAGAGATGTCAAGCAGCTTCCTGTCAGTTGATTGGACGATTTCCAGTCACATCTCACAGATCAATCACGCTGCCCGACCAGCAGCCACAATTGTCACTCCCAGCTCCTTATCTTAATTGGAAATCAAAGCAAATTGGTCATTCTTATCAGATAAAAATATGGCTTGGAGAAGGTGGCAACATTCCGGAAGGAAATGGCGTAGCTCTTCGGCGTTTTAGCCTCCACGGAGCATTGGAAGATGATGTTCTTTTGTTGATGCTGATGTAATCTCTTCAAAATCAGAGAGAAATCTCAGAGGTCAGACCATCAATTCTTCAAACTCGGGGTCTTTGCTGCTTGGTAAAATTGTCTAGCTTGTCTGAAAGTTGGGTCTTGCAGCAACATTTATAATGGGATCCCAAGAAAAACTGCTGCAAGTGCGATCCACATGGATACACATGGTGATAGTTCATGTACGTGTCTTTGTTTTATCAGCAGCACATTTGCCAACAGAAGAGCACCAAGTTCCATCACCTTTGAGTCATAATCCACTTATATCTATGTCAAATTTATGATAACTGACTTACATGTAAACCTTCATATCCTGACTTCAATCTGGCTCTGCTGAGACTGTGCGGAGACATTTTATTCAAATGAATGACAGCTTTATATAACTCTTTCAGTAGCATACACACATATAGAAAACTATCAAGGAATCTACATGTAAAGCAATATTGTACTGTATATAAATTTTCACATGGTATCATACTTGTCGTTCCCATTGTCACACCAATAGACATAATGAAAGGAATTTTTGTTGTACATGTAATTGTCTGGAGCTTTGGCCAC
This sequence comes from Terebella lapidaria, assembly GCA_949152475.1. NCBI lineage: Eukaryota > Metazoa > Annelida > Polychaeta > Terebellida > Terebellidae > Terebella > Terebella lapidaria. The sequence goes on from OX424555.1 coordinate 21,976,648, forward strand.
ATTTAGTTCATTATCGCAGACCAGTTACATGTTTTGTGCAGAAAACACCAGGTTTTCAGTGGGCGATGTTGTGCTTTTATGCTGTGTCCGGAGGTGTTGACAAGAGTGCCGTTCTTTTCCAGTAGTGTTAATTTGGCAAGAAAAAAATAGCCTGCTTACCGATGTGTCTTAGAATAAAAAATAATTTGATTCTTTTCAAAATTGTTGTTCTATTTAATACCATTATAGAGATGTTTTCTGCAGCTTCCAGGTCTAGGCTAAGGGAAAAAAAAAATAAAGTAATTATCAAGTAATCTCTGTGAGTCACGATGTTGCATGATATCTTCCATGTATGTGTCATGTGTATTGAGTGTGGAGTTTTACATATTGAATGTTATACATGGGGGAAGGGTTTGAAATCATGTTTTGAATATGATTATTTTTCTATTTCAGTACATAGGATCGTTTTCGGTTATCGGTGAGGAGCAGAATGCCCGGGCAGAATATGTACGCAAACAATTGATGGAAATGCGGGTATGTAGATCTATGTCCTTGATAAACCAGGTACATTATTTGCTAAATTATTGAATGAAACCCATTTTTACTCACTATGTTTGACTTTTCATATATATATACCAGTCTGATATCGAATAATCTTATATCGAATAATCTTACTAGTCACGATGTAAAAACATGTTATTGCTGTTATTGGTCAAGTTCAACTTAACATATATATTTCCTGTTCGTTGCTACATGTACATGTATATTAAAATCACATCAACATGTGCAATGGTGACATGCAGTGCATCCTGTCACACATGGGTTCAATTCTGTTGCGATGAATATGTCATCATTCAATTATTGATGGCCACCCTGATCAAAACAAGTATGTTGTATTGTGTCTCATTAGGTCATATGGTACCCACGACACTGCCTCCATCGATTCTACCTGCAGGCTATATATAAACATTAGCACAGGAGCAAAACTAGTGGCCACACTTAAATCTAATTAGTACCAGCAGTCTGCCACAGAAATGATGGCCATTTTGCAAATTGGTCGTGGCTCAAGCGCACCGCTAAATTATATTAAACCCATCACGGGAACCAACCATGCTGATTGGAACGTTAAAGGTGATGACATCGTCCATAATGTGTGCGAATGGAATTTGCGTCACCAGTCACACCACACAAAATTTTGACTCGCAGAGAGATCTAAATTATTTGCTTCCTGGTTCCGCAAAAACAAGCACATCAATTCATCGGGACTAAGTGACAAATTTAGTGTCAAGCTTGCCTGATGTTTCATGTACAAATGTGCATGTGTATAAGCACGCAACTTAAAATTGCACATCTACCTACATTCTCAACAAAATTGTATCCTAATGTTTTGATAATGGACAGAGATAGCTGGCACATCCTCTGTACCATACATCAAACTGTGTGATCAACTTGATCAATCAAGTTGGAGTTGATTCGGACCACAGGCTATGACTTCAAGTCCAGAAAACAGACAGAATAAAGCCCCTTAATTCCTTGAACCCCTCAATTTGTATTTTTGGCCAAGTACATTCACAGGAGTAAGCCAAGAAAATCCATTAGGTGTATGTATGGTATATCCACGTGAGATAGCAAATACGTGTAATGTAATGCTTCCAACTGTTGTTTTATCAGTGCCATCCTCATTAATCATAATGGTGTTGTGGTCAGACAGGACGATGTCACAGACTGATTTGTTCTCTGCTCTGGGAGGCAATTGCTCTACATAGAGCAGCACTGATCATCCAATTAGTGTCTGGCCTTTTTCCAGACAAAAAGAGATTAATTGTGATTGTTGATGTCAGTGTTGATTGTTACATATCAGGCTGATAGGATTGCACTTCTTGTATGTTCTGCTTTTAGCTGGTGATTCCCACATGTTGTCTAGTGGTTCATTCCCTTCCAGAACGTGACAAAGACGAAGGCGGTGTTGCTTGTGATCTCGCTGTCCGGCGTCAAAGTCTGCAGCAGTACAGGCGAGGTGTGTATGCAGCCTCTATCACCATGATGACATGATCGTGTTGTGTAAAACAAAATAAAACTTTAAAACTCTAAATTGAGTTGCTTCTATAACGATCATATTAAGTTAGATCTCTGGCTAATTGTCTGATCTCCTGAATAAAAATCGTGGTTGTCATGTTTTTGTTTTCTATACTATCATGAATGATCTTGTGTACATGTACATGTATTTTTGCATAATATCAGGTTCAATATATTCGCTGTCATTTTGTTTCACAGAGTGTATACATGGCCCACGCATTGAAACGAATATCTTATGCCACGTGTGACCCAGACTGCTGCCAGTTCTCATTCCTGGCTCGGGAACCCAAGGGTCACACCAACATCCAGTACTGCCATGCATTTGTCACAAAATCAGCACAGGAGGTACAAATGAAGTATTTAAGATATATACTGCTAATATGTATGCTATATCCTTTCACAGTACATTATTATGTTATTTCTGTCATAGACTTACAATGTCATACATGTACATGTAATGTCATGTATATTTCATTACTTTGTTCTAGGCTGAAGAACTGAATGCAATCATTGGCAATGCATTCAAGATGGCTTTCACGCATCAGCGAGAAAATCAGAAAACCACCAAACAGCCTGCTCCAAAACCATCACAGCCAGCATCATCAGAGACGCCCAGCTCGCCACCCATAATGCAGCGACAACCCACATTCCACGAGATGATTGAGCACCAAATTGAGTACCAGCGGGAACAGAATGAGGTCATCCAGCGCCGCCAACAGGAGGAACTCAACAAACGTCTCTCAGAGATCTCCACACCCAAGGTTGACGAGAGGATCAAAGAACTCACAGAGAGAAGAAAACACGAGAAAGAGGAGCGAGACCGTGAACAGGAGGTCCAGAGACAGAATCGCCTCCAGGGCAAAGACAGGACTTCTTGGGTAGGTCCGAAGTTGAGCTGTCATCAAGGCAGGGATGGGACTTCTTGGGTAGGTCTGAAGGTTGGACTGTCATCAAGGCAGGGACGGGACTTCTTGGGCAGGTCTGAAGGTTGAACTGTGATCAAGGCAGGGACGGGACTTCTTGGGTAGGTCTGAAGGTTGTACTGTCATCAAGACAGGGGCAGGACTTCTTGGGTAGGTCTGAAGGTTGGACTGTCATCAAGGCAGGGACAGGACTTCTTGGGCAGGTCTGAAGGTTGGACTGTCATCAAGGCAGGGACAGGACTTCTTGGGTAGGTCTGAAGGTTGGACTGTCATCAAGGCAGGGACAGGACTTCTTGGGCAGGTCTGAAGGTTGGACTGTCATCAAGGCAGGGACAGGACTTCTTGGGTAGGTCTGAAGGTTGGACTGTCATCAAGGCAGGGACGGGACTTCATGGGTAGGTCTGAAGGTTGGACTGTCATCAAGGCAGGGACAGGACTTCTTGGGAAGGTCTGAAGGTTGGACTGTCATCAAGGCAGGGACAGGACTTCTTGGGCAGGTCTGAAGGTTGGACTGTCATCAAGGCAAAGACAGGACTCCTTGGGTAGGTCTGAAGGTTCAACTGTCATCAAGGCAGAGACAGGACTTATTGGGTAGGTCTGAAGGTTGGACTGTCATCAAGGCAAAGACAGGACTTCTTGGGTAGGTCTGAAGGTTGGACTGTCATCAAGACAGGGACAGGACTTCTTGAGTAGGTCTGAAGGTTGGACTGTCATCAAGGCAGGGACAGGACTTCTTGGGTAGGTCTGAAGGTTGGACTGTCATCAAGGCAGGGACAGGACTTCTTGGGCAGGTCTGAAGGTTGAACTGTCATCAAGGCAGGGACAGGACTTCTTGGGTAGGTCTGAAGGTTGGACTGTCATCAAGGCAGGGACAGGACTTCTTGGGCAGGTCTGAAGGTTGAACTGTGATCAAGGCAGGGACGGGACTTCTTGGGTAGGTCTGAAGGTTAGACCGTCATCAAGGCAGGGACAGGACTTCTTGGGTAGGTCTGAAGGTTGGACTGTCATCAAGGCAGGGACAGGACTTCTTGGGCAGGTCTGAAGGTTGAACTGTCATCAAGGCAGGGACAGGACTTCTTGGGTAGGTCTGAAGGTTGGACTGTCATCAAGGCAGGGACAGGACTTCTTGGGTAGGTCTGAAGGTTGGACTGTCATCAAGGCAGGGACAGGACTTCTTGGGCAGGTCTGAAGGTTAGACTGTCATCAAGGCAGGGACAGGACTTCTTGGGCAGGTCTGAAGGTTGGACTGTCATCAAGACAGGGACAGGACTTCTTGGGTAGGTCTGAAGGTTCAACTGTCAGCAAGGTTATGTAAACAACATTTTGTCTGTTTCAAGGGGGAACTTGTCATGTTACCATGCCACCTTGTGCCCAGAGAATTTGTATGCAGCAGACACAAGCCCTCGTTATATGCCAAGGACTTTTGGTTATGGGGATTGAATTACAACAGGAAGACTGCAGTTGTTTTACCAGATGTATCTATACGCGCATGTTCAGAACTATCTGTGATGTCCACAAGACAGTATAGCTATATGAAGTTAATCACTACTCTTATGTAGCATGCTAAGGTTAGACTCTGCTACTCTGCTGTCATGCTCTCTACACGTAGCAGAAAGTCTAATATACTGGTATAAAAGACTTGATATGGTGAGAGTCAAGTTTCATAGCTTTTGGACGACCATTGCCCAGTTGCTGTTTGGTGCCACTTTATTTGCTCATTGTACTGTACATGTCCTGGTGATGGAGGAAACTGTCAATAAACTCTAATCAGAAAATCTTGACAAAAACATGTCGATTGGCAAGAACAATTCTGAATTACCCCCATAAGATTGATCCATTGCCTTTGGCTTTGCTTGTTTAAAGTTTTGTTACAGATTTTGTCCGGGGGAAAAACAATTGTGACTAGGTTTCCCATGAAAAGCCCAAAACTGTACCAAGTTTTTCGTCCGTGAGTGGAATAGACATGGCCGGGTTGAGTGGGGACACGGTCGTGAGACGCTCTGCTGTGTGCTGTTCCCCTTGTGGGACATGCTGAGGGGAGAGTGCAGCGATGTCAGCGTGTCACACGGACCCGGAGATGGCCAGTGCCTCTTCTCCACAGTCTGCATTCAGATCAGGGACCCGCTAATAAATGTTCGTGTGCTGAGGGCGGGTTCCACATGTGAGACATTTAATGTGACCCGGTCTTGCTCGTTATCGTGATGCAGCCTAATCACTGTCTGCAGACAGATGCTTCAGAATGAAGTGCATGAATCAATGTCACTGTGTGGCCTAAATATCTGCCACTTGTGGCTGGAGATGATGCTGTGTGTCTCCGCCACTTGGTATTGTGTCCGTTGATTTTGGGTCTCTTGGGGCTAAATACTCGAGACGTCAATGAGGAAATATGTTCTTAATGGAAACATTGCATGTTTGAGGATAATCATCTCCATGAAAATTGTCTACATAATCTCTCGATCAACTGTTTCATTTGAAACAACAACAGCACTCGAATATTTATATTATTGACTTGACTGTGTATCGCAAATCAAGGACTTGTCACATGCCGGTCTCACTCAGGTGGCTTTCCATTCGATGCATGTTCATGCATACACACAAGTGTACAAGTCCTTTGTCCTGTAATCTAGCTCCGATTGATATAATAAGGAAGACGCCTACATGTACTTCGTGCAGGCTAAGGATGTCACCATGACAGGATGCAGGCATGGACAATAGACAGGGGCTGGGGGACAGCAATTGGTCTGTCACGCTACCACTAGACATTGCAACGCCTCCACGTCGTAAGTCCGCTTACATCACCACCCAATCACATCGATTGGCCGCGTATCAGGGGCGTATAGAGCCGTCTCCCATCCTGGGCCCGTGTCCCGGCTCGTGTCCCCCGCCTCCACGCAGCCTCTCCCCCGCTGTCCATGTCCCCTGTCCGGGTTAATAGATTTCTATTGTGGGTCGACCGCTTCGAGGGCGAGCTTGTTATGTAACCACGCCACATTGTGCCCAGAGAATTTGTATGGAGCAGACAGACAGTAAGTTAGTTGTTGCTGCATCCATGTATCCAGAGGCTTTTGTCATTGGGAAGATGCTGGCTTCCTCTGCAAGGCCTGCCAATGTCTTATGTTCCATGTGGGACTAGCTTGGGTCATCAGTGGCAATAAGCTGATCAGACTGGCTCAGTCTGTGGCAGTACCTATAACAATGTCTGATGGCCAGTTCACATGATTATTATGATGACGGCGATCAGATAAAATTGATTGATTGCTTTATCTTGATCATGTTCATCATGCTTCATGTACAGTGCATGTTTCTCCCTCAGAAACTTCTCTTGAAAGATGCAACATTTGATTAGATATGATGATATGTAATTGGTTTCTTTGGAATGGGTATTTATTGATCTCAACTCAACGTCAGTGGTCTCGGTCGTGTGAAAACTTGTGACCAAAATTTTTTCTCCATCGCCCCTTTGAATAAATTCCACCAACCATGCAATTGAAATTCTACTCTCACTTGATGGAGACATTATCCAGTGCAGGGCTGATCAAATCGACCTTTCTCCTAATCAGGGAACGTTTACGAGTTGCAGATGCCATGCTGGTGTTTTATGTGGCTCTAGATTATGCCTGGATTTGCATCGTGACATCGGATTTCTCCACCAGATATCTGAGTATCAGCAGACAAAAAGCTCAACAGTTAGTGTATTATGGATGAGGACTGTGAAGGCATAGTATTAACTGCTCAGCCCTGCTTGTGTATATTTCATGCGGTTTATCTGGGGTTAAAGATTTGAGCCCCTCCCTCCCTACCCCTCATGACAGCCTCTGGATCCCACCATAGCCTCTTGTCTCTTCTCATTGTCTCTTGTAGCCGGGGACGGCCCTGGTAGACATATATATCCAAGCACGGGCATGTCGTGAATGGATAATCAAGCGCTATTACGCACAATCAGGGGGATCTGGGGGCAGGAAAGGACAAGTTGATCAATAGGGCTAATAAACCAGGCTGGAATCCCGGGGATTTGGTCGTGTTGGTCAGCAGATGGGCTTGTTTTAGCATGATTACAGTCTGAAGATGTCTGGAGGTGTCTCCGCCATCAGCCTCCCAGCCTGCGACTTGTGCAGTGGGGAGTCCAGGTCAAGGTCATAGCCATTCAGACGTCAGAACGCTGTGTGAGACAAATGTTCATTACTGCTGAAGGCTCCCTTAAATACATGTACCCAATGTCAGCAGAATCCCATACATGTAGATGCGGATTTGAAATGATGTATTTCTGATAGTTCAGTTCAGTGAGTTTATAAAATATGTTGTTGAAATTAAAAATAATCCAAGCATTTTTTTCAAAAGTACACAAATACATTGTCATAATGGTCGAGGAAATTCCTCTTTAAAAACTTATGTGTGATTGGTTACATTATGATAAAAATTTAAAATATTTACGAGTCCAGCAATAAACAAGTTATCATTGTGATCATCGTAACTATAAAAACTAATCAAAAGAAATTAAAATCAAGTGTGCTGTTTTATCATGTTTATTCCATGATTACCTCATTATGGTTTATTGCGTTCATTTTCAGAAAAAGAATTCATGATAAGAAAATGCATGCAGATTTCAACATGATCGAGTTCAACAACATATGGCTATCACATTATCTTCATTTGAAAAATAAACATATATTGTTTATCAATTTTGATCGAAATTAATTAAATATTATAGTTATGTAAGATCTGTACCTTGATGCAGAAACATCTTACCTTGATGCAGAATTTTATTATTTTGGCAAACATATAGACAGTAGACAAAATTTTACGAGATTATAGTATGGTACAGTATAAACAGCAATGCTCATTAACATGTAAGTACAGCTGTATTATGTTTCAGTTAAGATTGATTGTTCATTTCGGTTCTTTTCTGACAAGTATAGCAGGCAGATTTGTGAGTAAGAATTCTGTTCAGATGTTTGCTTTGTTTTAGTGTAATTCATAATGACAATGTCTCATGTGATTCATGTATACCTGGCCAGAATACCAGTATATCTATTGGTACACTGTAGTATTATACTAAGTCTTTCTTGTTTTGAATGGGGGTGAGGGAGGAGGGGGGTTTAATAATGAATCATCAATTAAGTTCTGATGAAAATTCATAGTACTCATTGTGATTAATAACATTGTGGTGCAGACAACCTTACTTCAGACAAAGCCTCCTACATTCATAATATTGTTGTTGAGATAAGCGAAGCATGCATCCAGGTTTTGTTTCTGGTGAATGGGGAGGTTAAACGAGCACTTCCTGGACCAGTTACTACCAGTTATTACCTAGCATTCCTCCAAACTGTGCATCAAACACGGGCGAAACCATCGTAAAAATCTCCAGAGGTGGTTGGGGAACACCAGCTAAATCATTTGTTGTTACAGGCAGGTTCCCAAGTTCCTGGCAGCTATAAACCTGAGCTAGAGTACATCAAACCCCTGCCTCTTCGAGCCTGAATCCCCTTGTAACTATCAATAACTGTCCATACGTATGGGGGAGATACCAGGGAAAAAATAAGCCTGGGATGATAGGAGACATACAAAACACAGCTCAGAGGGATTGTTTGGATTTCCGATCATATCCAAAGTGTCCGTTTTACATGAATCTCGGGGTATATGTATGCTACGTATAGGCTAATGCAGAAATTCAAACAGGTGGTATACAGAGTCTGGTGTGCAGCTTTGAGAAAATTTAATATTGGAGATTATATCATTAGGACACTAGCTAAGGAATTAGCTAAAAACTATCTTGAATCTCAAGCATTGCTAATGCTAATTATGGAGAAATGAAGCAGTGGATTTGTGGTGAACATGTGTTTTCAATTGTAGTGGCACATTCGTTCTGGTAAGTATGTCAGAGTATTAGTCTGAGCTTGCCAATTGATGTCACTGGATTAAACATGGTTAAAAAAATTATATAACAGTATAGAAATACGCTTGATGTTAAATTAACACGGTAAACGATGACATGTACACTTTGCTTCCAACATCAGGCCAAGCACGTGGCAGGCCGAACCAAACACAAGTCACCCCTACGTAACCAAGGTAACGGAGCGATGGGTGACCCACACTCCAAGCATTCGTCGAGTCCCCAGCACGGCAGTCGACCCAACAGTGGTGCCACCTCTCCACCGATAGCAAACGGATCGCCACAGTTCAACCCGCTTCAGTCATCCATACCGGCCAATATGAAACCATTACCCTTCGCCTCTTTGACTGCGCTACGGGACGCTTTTATTCAGGGAAAGCTTCGGACCTACGGGTCGCCTGTAATGACGTTGAAAGAAACGATAGATCGGATACAGTGGACCGAGCAAGCCGAAGAAAATGACGATCAAAAGGAGCTTCGTAACTCCAGTCAGGACTCGACAGACGCCGGACCCTCATCCACACAGGCACCGTCTAGTCCCGAGGTCAACGGACCCCCTCCTAGTCAGGTCAGTATTTGTCCATTGCCTGTCACTGACGGTAGAGCTCTCTAATGTCAAAGCTTGATCAGCAGTGTGTTGTTAAAAAAGAAGTGAAAGTCTCATATCTCATGGCAGGTCATGAGGCACATTATGACTGTATGTGTACATTATGATTTAGGACCAGTGACCTGAAATATCATAATGTTCCATCAACTGTTCTAACTTTTGAAAAGCTTAGTTTCCTAGCTTATACGCTGTACATGTACATAATGTACAGGGAAATAACATTTTGTGATATTCATTAAATATCATTATCCAGTTTATATCCACATTATCAAATCAATGTAAACATGTGATTGTACTATTTCCCATCCACCCAGCAGACCAGCATTTCCACCGACTTTTCTCAGCGTCCCCTACCCGCGACCCCGCCTGAGATCTTACGCAAGTCCCGCCCCAAAGGTCAAAAGTCATCCACTCAGAAGTCATCCCCGCCGAACCCAGACGAGACGGCCAGCCAGAGCCCACGGCCTCAGAGTAACGGACACTCCGCCCTGAGCTCACTCCGGGGCCGGCCCGTCTCCGGGAAGTTCCAGAACGAGAGCCCCATGCACAGTCGGAGTATTGACGTGGACGACAGCGGGGAGAACTACCTCGGCCCTCCCACACCCCTCCGGTATGTTTGCCAGAATGACCATTCATGTCAGCAGGGTGTGATGAATACAAAAATTTAAATTATATTCTTTTCCCTAAGTATTCTACATAATACAGTCTCGCTCCATTGTTACTATCGTAATATGTGTGTGATTATTAGCTTGGAATGGCATTCTGGTAAATAGCAAGGAAGGACAGATAACCTGGTTATTTGGCTGTTCAATCTAATGCTATGGTTGTTCGATTTTCTTTTTCTTCCACCAATTTGCGCTACATGCATTTAGCTTTTCACAAGAGAAAAACATGTGGCAGGTTCCTGATTAGCAAGATTTGTGTAATAAAGGAAGATGGTATGAAGCACATTCCAGATCAGTTTCCGAATGTCAGAGATGCACAGGTCTACTTGAGTTCATTGGATATCGGCATCCTGCTGACTCTCAATCTCAAATGTATTGAAAGGAAAACATGCTAAAAGTTCCTGTCATTGAGACGTAGACGCCAGACCTTGCATAACAACATCATCCAAAGGCTGATAGACTGTTGTCTTTATCTGGTGGCGGATGTTTTACCAACACGTGCCATGATATGGGTGGGGCTCCAACCTCTCCTGTTTGTTTTCTCTTTCTCCAATTCCCATGAGTTGTGTTTGGAGCACATAACACTAGGGCAAGTCTTTCAGTACCAATTTTCCGTACTTGTAATCACAATGGTCTCCTTAGCTAAGACCCTTTTTAGGTTACCGGACCTATGGTCCGATAACCTATTGGCATGACGTTGCGTCCGTCGTCGTCGTCGCCGTCGTGGCGGCGGCGGCGGCAGTGGTCGTCGTCGTCGTCCACATTTTTATCTTTTTTGTTTACTGGCGAATTTTTCTGAAATTTTGCAGAAAAATACTTAAAAATAATTCAAGAAGGAGGTATTTTTTAGTTTTTTGATTTTCGCTTTTTCTTTAAAATGGCGGCCGTTTTCGACGAAAAATGCCTGATTTTGGACTTTGGCGGCCATTTTCTCAAAATCTGTTCAGTAACTTTTTTTCTTTTTGATACATAAGACTCCTCATATGTACTTCTATGATGTCTATAAATTTCGTTGCGCTTGAATCGCTCGAAGTGGGCCATTTTGGCCCAAACTCGGCCCAAATGGGACTTTCCCATGTTAAATTCTCCTATGCTTTATAATGGGACACATTATGCCTAATATCTCACTTGATATTGAGATTAGAGACTAGGAATCAATTGTGGACATATAGGAAATGATATATGCTGAATATTCTCGTGACCTTGAATTTGACCTCTGACCTCAGTTTCAAGGTCAGAGCACGAAATGGCTTATATCTCGCTTATTATCGACTCTACAGCTTAGGAATCAATTGTGGACATATAGGAAATAATATATGCTGAATATTCTCGTCACCTTGAATTTGACCTCTGACCTCAGTTTCAAGTCAGAGCACAAAATGGCTTTTATCTCGCTTATTATCGACTCTACAGCTTAGGAATCAATTGTGGACATATAGGAAATGATATATGCTGAATATTCTGATGACCTTGAGTTTGACCTTCGAACTCATTTTCAAGGTCACAGGACAAAATGGCTAATATCTCGCTTATTATCGACTTTACAGCTTAGCAATCAATTATGAACATATAGGAAATGATATATGCAGATTATTGTCATGACCTTGATTTTGACCTTTGACCTCATTTTCAAGGTCACAGGACAAAATGGCTAATATCTCACTTATTATCGATTTTACAGCTTAGGAATCAATTGTGGACATATAGGAAATGATATATGCTGAATATTCTCGTGACCTTGAATTTGACCTCTGACCACATTTTCAAGGTCCAACGACAAACTGGCTCATATCTAGCTCCTCTATGGACTGTATGGCTTGGGAATCAATTGTGGACATGATATACAAAATGATATACATTGAATATTTTGATGATCTTGAATTTGACCTTTGCCCCTTCATTTTCAAGGCCACAGCACAAAATTGCTAATATCTCTCTGATTATTGAATTTACAGCTTAGCAATCAACTGTGGACATGATATATGCTTAATGTTATATATGCTGAATATTCTCTTGACCTTGAATTCAACCAGTGACCTGGCTAACATCTAAAATATTAAACATTGTCCGGTAACCTATCTTCGGCCCTTGGCCTAATTTTTTCACTGTGGTTTTAGGATGACTGGGAGTTGTCTTCTAGTAAAACATGTATGGAAATTCTGATTTTTCATCCAATTTACCACTAAATGAACAAATTTTCATCAGCATTCAATTCATACATAAATATCTATCGCCTTGTGCCGTCCCACAAGTTTAACCACGTACTCTGCCAATATATTGGCCAGTCAATGTCCTGATAAAACCTCAAGAATTCACAACTGATAAAACCTCAAGTAATTCACAGCTGTCTGTGTGTTCCCCGGCAACCAGCATTCCTGAATTCACAATAATCGTATGCCAGGTGAAAATAATCGTCCAGTGACAAATACTCCCATGAGTAATTAAATTACACTGGTAAATTGAGGGCAAATTCTTTGAATAGTTAATTGCCCGCTCAGCTCCCCCAGTATGTTTCCCTGAAAAAAGAACTAAAGCATGAAACTGAATATGTGATGTTTGCATCAGTGACCGTCGTAGGCTGTCAAATCCCCGGCAAGAAAAATGTGAAATTGATTAGACAACTCTGTTGTTGAGATGTCCTGTTGTTTCTTAGGACATGCTCATAGAAAAAAACAAGTCACAAGTCAGTTTGTGAAGAAGCCCAAGCAAAAGAGCATCAAGCACATAGGTCTTTTTGATGTCAGCTTCAGGGAGTGCGTGGGTCAGACGCGTACACTGGTACATCTCAATCTTACATGTACAGACGGTGTACTGTTGCAGGAGAAGCTCGGTAGAGCATTTGTTGTATCTCATCGGTTAGGTTTTGTTGTAACACATGGCAGCTCTTCTCTAAGTATGTACTTGGGATGATAAAACTACAGCCAGTGAATAATTCTGATTAATAGTCAGGGTAACCAGCACGGAAAAAAATACGGACAAGGATTATGTAAAGCAGCACACCATGTCGGAATTCCACGAAAAAAAAGATTCGCTTTTTTCATTTCTTCATCGTGGAACAATGTTGATTCGAAGGGACTAAACAATGCCAGTGGAAGATAAATTATGCATTAGCGCTGAGTTGGGATAGCTGGGACGTGCTGGGAAGTTAGTGCCCAGGAGTTAATCCATGCTTGGCTGACTTGAGCCCAGGAACACCAAGGCAATGTCAGATAGCGCCAGTCACACATCAACAGGGCCTTTGTCGGATCCCGACATACTCAGTCAGAAATCAGAGCCTGGACAGACTCGCGGATGCCACTGTATTTATGGAGATGTACACCACATAGGGAATGACAGGTTTACATGCATCCTTCACCATTGCATTGTGCATTTCCTACATAACCTATACATTGTGGATCGCATTACGGACTGCACATTCTTTGCGAATTAATCCACGCCAGTCGCTCGAGACTGAATAATTCAAACCTGGAAAGTACAAGGTGCACACGCAATACACCAGCTCAGACAGTGCCGTAACTTTTGCCTACTCAGCAACGATTGGCTATTTATAAGATGTCTGCACAATGTTCCGCAAGAGTTTTATGGGAGCGGCATTCACTTGCCTTTGGCTAGGTGTCGATACTTGTCTGGGGGCGTAAGACGGAAGTGAATGGAGCAATATTCATCTTGCAATGTTTGCTCGGTGTTGATTGGAAGAGCATTAATTGAGTGACTGCTAAGTGGAGGTCTGTCCACACGTGCCGGTGGAGTTGTTGTGATGTAAGCCACTCACCAATACCTCATGGATCCACGCTTGGCATATACACAGCATACTGGGCATACCTGATCAATTTCTACAGCCATGACAACACGTACATGTACCAGTGACGGAACAAGGCAATCGTCCATTAGTTTGCTGGAAGATTTTTTGCCAAGCCACAGACATAAACAATAGACGTATGCTGAGAAACAAAGTTGGTGGGAGAATGTACATGTATCAATATACGAAGGACACATCAATGTGACTGTCACCTGTATAAACTTCGTTGGATACATATGGTAGTGAAAGTATGACACATTGTACTCCGGAGGCTGACACATTTGTTTACTTTATACTCGTACAACGGGAATTTACTGTGTGTAAGTTGTTATGACTATATCCTCCAGTGTTCCAAACCACAATACATTATGTACATATGGAATTTCTGGGTGTAGTCAGGTTTGTGCATAGAACTTGGCGAGTAACACACCACATGATACATCGAATGTTGGATTTGGACACGATGCAGGAAAAACCTGGGAGCATTCGAGTAATGGAAATAAGCCTAACAGTTGGACAAGTCCCGCCGGACAGTTGTATTTTGTGATCAATCATATTTCAGCCCTCATGTATTGCCGTTCATCCCACGCACTGTGATCTATGATTGATTACGGTTTGCCGTTACGTGGTACGAATACAGAGTCATCACAAGATGGATATGACCCAGAATTATCCCAGGTATCCCTCGTATTACCCCGCACAGCCACACCGGCCGCACAATGACCTCAACAACCGGGCGCACTTCTACCGCAGTGGGCCGATCACTCCGACCCCGACGCCGCCGGTCGCAACCATGCACAATGCCCTGGAGGACGACGCCAGCTCCACCGGAACTAAGTCTCTACGACAACGCTTCCAAACTTGGAAAAAACGTCGGAAAAAATCATCAAAATCCAAAGACTCCCCAGCGAGGCACTCCATTGCTGACATCAGGTAACCGTGGCAACACTGCAGGACCATTCGGATTTCGAATGAAGGCACAAACAATTGTGCATCATATGACCTTTTGAGATCATGCATGCATGGCTTGATTGCACACTAATCATGGTTCAACGGGTACTGGTACTTGTCGTTCTTTCCTATTATTCATGCATTTGAGATCCTGAGGTCATCATGCAGTCACCTTGTCTGCATTTCTTGGAACCATACTACACATGTACAACTTGAAAATATGTGCAGTCACAGTCACAGTGAAACTATACATCCTTGAGACAAGTTTGAGGAAACATGGTTAACCTGAAAGTTTTTGCTTGAATCAGTTGGCCATATCATGGCCTACTGACCGAGGTCACCAATGTGGACTCTGGACACATTCACGGCACTCATCAAAACTAATTGAACATGTCAATTGTCAAATCTGGCTTGTGTAAATGGCCAATCTAGCTAAGTTGTTCAAACTGTCCAATTCACTTTATTTATGTCCCCCATGACCTCCAGACACACAATGTAAACACACTGGTCATACCGTCGCATGTTTGAGTAATACCAGATTTTCTAGACCTTCTTTCTAAAGGTGTTAACTAAAAAATTAGCCCAAAGGCTAAGATAGGTTACCGGACAATTTTGGTTTGGCCATGGCAGCATTGGCAGGTAACAGACCTTGAGATTTACCAATCAAGGTCATCCGTGTGAACTTCGATGTCACCATTACATGTATGTGTGCGGCATTTGATATTCTATATGTTCATAATACAAAGATATATCTGGGTGGAATAGTTTAGGCCATTCAGGTCAATTTACACATTCCAAGTCAGACATTTGGCACTCAAGGTCATCTGACGTCAAGTTCAAGGTCATCATTAGTTGTGCCATATATGTCTTCCAATATGTTCATAATCATGATAATGCAAACATGAGCTCTATCTGCAAGCATTTCATCTATAGAGGCAAATCTGGGCATTTTTTGACCCCAAAATGGCTGTTTTGACCTTTCAAGGTCATCCAAGGTCAAATTCAAGGTCACCACACAAGTCGCCATAAATGACTTCCCATTTGAAAGTGCCAATTTCTAAGCTCTATCTTCAAGTGTTCTATGAGTACAGTCCGGACAGCTCCCATTATGAAGGAAAAAAGTGCCGAAAATTTTCTAAGTCCAAAATTTTTTTCAAAGGGCGAAAATTTTTTTTTGCTTAGAAATGGCCCAAAATGGATAGTAATGTTATTTGGGGCGAAAAAAAATTTTTTCGCCGACTCGTCAAAAATTCAAAATGGCCGCCACACTGAGATCGGCGATTCAAGGGCAACAAAACTTATACACGTCACAGAGGTATATAAGAGGAATCTTTTTAAGCAAAAATCTCAAAACTGATCAGACAGTTTTTGAGAAAATACAGACCAGGTGCAAATTTGAGCGTTTTTCGACCCAAAAATGGCTGTTTTGACCTTTCAAGGTCATCCAAGGTCAAATTCAAGGTCACCACACAAGTCGCCATATATGACTTCCCATTTGAAAGTGCCAATTTCTAAGCTCTATCTTCAAGCGTTCTATGAGTACAGTCCGGACAGCTCCCATTATGAAGGGAAAAAGTGCTGAAAATTTTCTAAGTCCAAAATTTTTTTCAAAGGGTGAAAATTTTTTTTTGCCCTAGAAATGGCCCAAAATGGATAGTAATGCGATTTGGGGCGAAAAAAATTTTTTTCGCCGACCCGCCAAAAATTCAAAATGGCCGCCACACAGAAACCGGCAGATTTAGGGCAACCAAACTTATACATATCACAGAGGTATATGAGGGGAATCTTTTGAAACCAAAAACTCAAAACTGATCAGACAGTTTTTGAGAAAATGGCCATCAAAGTCCAAAATTGAGCGTTTTTCGACAAAAACGGCCGCCATTTTGAAAAAAATGCGAAAATCAAAAAACAAAAAAATACCTCCTTCTCAAAATATTTTTAGGCATTTTTGTGCAAAATTTCAGAAAGATTCGATCGTTAACTTTAAAGATAAAAATGTTAACGCCGGACGGACGGACGGACGGACGGCTATACTCCCGCCAAGGGATTATGAGGTATTGTCCTTATGACGTACTTTTTGGCGTCATGTTCGTCCTTGTGAAGACACCTGATAAGGACAATGAAAATACTTGACAAGGACAGCCATATCCTACCTCACAAGGGAAATTAGGAGTACCTCACAGGGCTACATCAGACCTACAGTCGGACAACTGTCTCACAGGGTCTTAAAAGTACTTATAGTTGGACACTACCTCACACAGCCTACTTCAGAGCTACAGATGAAAACTACCTCACAGGGACTACAACAGACCTGCAGTTGGACACTACCTCACAGGGACTACACCAGACCTACAGTTGGAAACTACCTCACAGGGACTACACCAGACCTACAGTTGGACACTACCTCACAGGGCATACACTAGATCTATAGTTGGACACTACCTCACAGGGACTACACCAGACCTACAGTTGGACACTACCTCACAGGGTCTACTCCAGACCTGCAGTTGGACACTACTTCACAGGGACTACACCAGACCTGCAGTTGGACACTACCTCACAGGGCATACATCAGACCTGCAGTTGGACACTACCTCACAGGGCATACACCAGATCTACAGTTGGACACTACCTCACAGGGACTACACCAGACCTACAGCTGGAGACTATCTCACAGGGACTACACCAGACCTACAGTTGGACACTACCTCACAGGGACTACACCAGACCTACAGTTGGACACTACCTCACAGGGACTACACCAGACCTACAGTTGGACACTACCTCACAGGGACTACACCAGACCTACAGTTGGACACTATCTCACAGGGACTACACCAGACCTACAGTTGGACACTACCTCACAGGGACTACACCAGACCTACAGTTGGACACTACCTCACAGGGACTACACCAGACCTACAGTTGGACACTATCTCACAGGGACTACACCAGACCTACAGTTGGACACTACCTCACAGGGACTACACCAGACCTACAGTTGGACACTACCTCACAGGGACTACACCAGACCTACAGTTGGACACTACCTCACAGGGACTACACCAGACCTACAGTTGGACACTACCTCACAGGGAATACACCAGACCTACAGTTGGACACTACCTCACAGGGACTACACCAGACCTACAGTTGGACACTACCCCACAGGGACTACACCAGACCTACAGTTGGACACTACCTCACAGGCCTAAACCAGACCTGCAGTTGGACACTACCTCACAGGGACTACACCAGACCTACAGTTGGACACTACCTCACAGGGACTACACCAGACCTACAGTTGGACACTACCTCACAGGGACTACACCAGACCTACAGTTGGACACTACCTCACAGGGACTACACCAGACCTGCAGTTGGACACTACCTCACAGGGCATACACCAGACCTACAGTTGGACACTACCTCACAGGCCTAAACCAGACCTGCAGTTGGACACTACCTCACAGGGCATACACCAGACCTACAGTTGGACACTACCTCAAAGGACATACACCTGACCTACAGTTGGACACTACCTCACAGGGACTACACCAGACCTACAGTTGGACACTACCTCACAGGGACTACACCAGACCTACAGTTGGACACTACCTCACAGGGATTACACCAGACCTACAGTTGGACACTACCTCACAGGGACTACACCAGACCTACAGTTGGACACTACCTCACAGGGCATACACCAGACCTACATTTGGAACTACCTCACAGGGCATACACCAGACCTGCAGTTGGACACTACCTCACAGGGACTACACCAGACCTACATTTGGACACTACCTCACAGGGACTACACCAGACCTACAGTTGGACACTACCTCACAGGGACTACACCTGACCTACAGTTGGACACTACCCCACAGGGCATACACCAGATCTACAGTTGGACACTACCTCACAGGGACTACACCAGACCTGCAGTTGGACACTACCTCACAGGCCTAAACCAGACCTACAATGGGACACTACCTCACAGGGACTACACCAGACCTACAGTTGGACACTACCTCACAGGGACTACACTAGTCCTACAGTTGGACAATACCTCACAGGGCCTACACCAGACCTACAGTTGGACACTACCTCACAGGGACTACACCAGACCTACATTTGGACACTACCTCACAGGGCATACACCAGACCTGCAGTTGGACACTACCTCACAGGGACTACACCAGACCTGCAGTTGGACACTACCTCACAGGGACTACACCAGTCCTACAGTTGGACAATACCTCAAAGGGCCTACACCAGACCTACAGTTGGACACTACCTCACAGGGACTACACCAGACCTGCAGTTGGACACTACCTCACAGGGACTACACCAGTCCTACAGTTGGACACTACCTCACAGGGACTACACCAGACCTGCAATTGGACACTACCTCACAGGGCCTACACTAGATCTATAGTTGGACACTACCTCAGAGGGACTACACCAGACATACAGTTGGACACTACCTCACAGGGCATACACCAGACATACAGTTGGACACTACCTCACAGGCCTAAACCAGACCTGCAGTTGGACACTACCTCACAGGGCATACACCAGACCTACAGTTGGACACTACCTCAAAGGGCATACACCTGACCTACAGTTGGACACTACCTCACAGGGACTACACCAGACCTACAGTTGGACACTACTTCACAGGGACTACACCAGACCTACAGTTGGACACTACCTCACAGGGATTACACCAGACCTACAGTTGGACACTACCTCACAGGGACTACACCAGACCTACAGTTGGACACTACCTCACAGGGCATACACCAGACCTACATTTGGAACTACCTCACAGGGCATACACCAGACCTGCAGTTGGACACTACCTCACAGGGACTACACCAGACCTACATTTGGACACTACCTCACAGGGACTACACCAGACCTACAGTTGGACACTACCTCACAGGGACTACACCTGACCTACAGTTGGACACTACCCCACAGGGCATACACCAGATCTACAGTTGGACACTACCTCACAGGGACTACACCAGACCTGCAGTTGGACACTACCTCACAGGCCTAAACCAGACCTACAATGGGACACTACCTCACAGGGACTACACCAGACCTACAGTTGGACACTACCTCACAGGGACTACACTAGTCCTACAGTTGGACAATACCTCACAGGGCCTACACCAGACCTACAGTTGGACACTACCTCACAGGGACTACACCAGACCTACATTTGGACACTACCTCACAGGGCATACACCAGACCTGCAGTTGGACACTACCTCACAGGGACTACACCAGACCTGCAGTTGGACACTACCTCACAGGGACTACACCAGTCCTACAGTTGGACAATACCTCACAGGGACTACACCAGACCTGCAGTTGGACACTACCTCACAGGGCCTACACTAGATCTATAGTTGGACACTACCTCAGAGGGACTACACCAGACATACAGTTGGACACTACCTCACAGGGCCTACACTAGATCTATAGTTGGACACTACCTCAGAGGGACTACACCAGACATACAGTTGGACACTACCTCACAGGGCCTACACTAGATCTATAGTTGGACACTACCTCAGAGGGACTACACCAGACCTACAGTTGGACACTACCTCACAGGGACTACACCAGACCTGCAGTTGGACACTACCTCACAGGGACTACACCAGTCCTACAGTTGGACACTACCTCACAGGGACTACACCAGACCTGCAGTTGGACACTACCTCACAGGGCCTACACTAGATCTATAGTTGGACACTACCTCAGAGGGACTACACCAGACATACAGTTGGACACTACCTCACAGGGACTACACCAGACCTACAGTTGGACACTACCTCACAGGGACTACACCAAATCTACAGTTGGACACTACCTCACAGGGCATACACCAGACCTACATTTGGACACTACCTCACAGGGAGTACACCAGACCTACAGTTGGGTGCCATCATTGCAGGGTCATACGGAGATTATTGATTTTTAAAAATCAGTGACATGTGAATGTTTTTTTATAGCTGTATACAAAATTCAAGATTTCCATACTTGACAGGTTCTTGGGGGTTATTATTCCAACAGCAGAAATTGAAATGGGATAGTAGCATGTGTTTATTGAATCTTGTGACAGTAAATGATTTTTATTCATTATACTTAAGGCATATATGATAACAAAATTGGCCTAAAGGCTAAGACCGGTCACCGGACATGTTTTATATTTTAGCCACTTTATCCTGTTTATTTTTAATATAAGGTCCCTGGTCAAATCCAAGGTCATGGAAATATTCATCATGTATCATTTCCTACATGTCCACACTTGATTCCTAATCTCTAATCCCAACATAAAGCTCAGGAGAATTTAACATGGGAAAAAGTCCCATTTGGGCGAGTTTGGACCCAAACCCACTTGGAGTGATTCAAGGGCAACGAAACTTATACACAGGTACATATGAGAAGTGGTATGTATCAATAAGGAAAAGAGTTACTGAACAGATTTTGAGGAAACGACCGTCAATGTCCAAAATTGGCTGCCATTCTGAAAAAAATTTGCTGAAAAAAAAAAAAAATTACCTCCCTCCCGAAATAGTTTTATGCATTTTTGTGCAAAACTTCAGAAAGATACGATTGAAAACTTTTAAGATAGAAATGTAGACATACGACGACAACAGACGCAATGCCATGGCAATAGGTTATCGAATTGAAGGTCCGGTAACCAAAAACAAAGACAACCCAAAAATGTGATTCAAACGGCATGAATGGCCACGTTTATTTCTTATTCATATTGGATATTTTTTTGACAATATTGGCATAGGGTCTCATATGGAGTAGACCGCCACTGATTTGACTTTGCCGCATGGCGGAGAGACAATCTTTCTTCCCAGGTACTGTCTTTTGCCTCAAATGGTCCCCAAAGAATGTCTTGACTTCACGAACTTCTTCTTCACTCCAATTCACATGAAGCCGTTTAGTTGACGTTCTACTTCCTACAACATATGAAACCATTTTCAAACTATAGGAATGAAAACTAGAACAATATAACCCATGTGGTGAAAACTGCCTAGACAGTATCAATACTATAACATTTGAGCCTCATTTTGGCACAATTCGACACTGTTGTATTGAAATACCTGATGGTTTCGGCAGATGTGGTCTAGCCTGGACACCAGTATCTGGAACCCAGTCCGGGTCAACGTCAACGTCATCGTCACGTTTGGGTATTCCATGCTTTCCTCCTGCAAAAAAAAATGCATAGAATCAGACACACACAAGTTAGGGATTTTGGTAGAATATATTATTCAAACCCATTACATGAAAAGCACTAGATGAGATCCTTCACATGGCAACACTTCAAAACACCCAAATTTGAAAATACCTGTCAATTTGAGGTATTTTGACGGTGGTGATTTTGCTCTCTTGTTCTGTCTTGTGACCTCATCAGAAACTTTCCGTTTTTCTTGTCCTACAAAATTCACTAATCAAGTTCATATCAAACTATTACATGTGCCTTGTGATATCAGACGAGTACACAATCACTATGCTGTCCCTGTCGTGTCTAAGGATAAAACACCATGTAACTGAACCTTCATCACCTGGATAATTGTCAGGAGAAACTAGACGCTTCCGGTCGCCTACGACCGCTTGGGTGTATCCCCCGTAGCCCTATCATCTCTGTTGCCCCAAATATATCGCTGTCAATTGTGAAAAACTAGAGTAAGGGCTAAAAAAGATTACCAGAGAAATGTTAAATCTCAAGTCACAACTGTTTTCTTTTCCCCACCAAAATTGCTGCACTGATTTTCCGAGGTTATTGAAGGTCGAATTCAAAATCACCACTGAAATCTCTTTATATGAATTTCCATTCGACATGTTTGATAAAATAACGAAAATACAGATAGATCAATCTTTTCACCTATTTATATTTCAACACTCAGAATATTTTACAAACTTGGTTCCAAGTTGAAATTCAAAGTAAAATTTGACCAAAAATGCATTTCAAGATGACAAAATTGGAGCTAGATTGAACTTCTCACCATAAGTTATATTTCGATCCATAATACATGTATGTGCCAAACATGGTTTCAAGTTGAAATTCAAAGTAAAAGGTAATCAAAACTGCATTTCAAGATGACAAAATTGGAGCCAGATCAAACTTTTCGTCATGAGCTATATTTTAACTCATAATACCTGCCCAACTTGATTTCAAGTTGAAATTCAAACTAAAAGTTTACCAAAACTGCATTTTAAGATGACGAAATTGGACCCAGATCAAACTTTTCGCCATGAGTTATATTTCAACTCATAATATGTGCCAAACTTGGTATTAAGTTGAAATTCAATGTAAAAGTTGACCAAAACTGCATTTCAAGATGACGAAATTGGAGCCAGATAGAACTTTTCGTCATAAGTTATATTTTAACTCATAATATGTGCCAAACTTGGTTTCAAGTTGAAATTCAAGCTAAAAGTTTACCAAAACTGCATTTCAAGATGAAGAAATTGGAGCCAGATCGAACTTTCCATCATAAGTTATATTTTAACTCATAATATGTGCCAAACTTGGTTTCAAGTTGAAATTCAAACTAAAAATTGACCAAAACTGCATTTCAAGATGACGAAAATGGAGCCAAATCGAACTTTTCACCATAAGTTATATTTCGACTCATAATATGTGCCAAACATGCTTTCAAGTTGAAATTCAAAGTAAAAGTTGACCAAAACTGCATTTCAAGATGACAAAATTGGAGCCAGATCGAATTTTTCACCATAAGTTATATTTTAACTCATAATTTGAGCCAAACATGGTCTCAAGTTGAAATTCAAAGTAAAAGTTGATCAATGTTTTCATAAAAAGCTATTGTGATCAATAATAGACTTAACTAGCAAAAAAATAATGTTGACTTATTTGGTCACAGCCATAAAATCTCTACTGGACAAAGCCTTCACCTTGTTGAGCCCAATAATAAATATTTCTTGTCTTAACTATTTTTATTGTCGTCACTTATAGACTTAACATGTAAAAATAAAGTTAACTTATTCGGTTACACCCAGAAATTTCTACCGGACAAAACCTTAACCTTGTTGAGCTCAATAATAATTGTTTCTCATCTTAACTATTTTTATTGAGGTCAATAATAGACTTAACTAGCAAAAAAAATGTTAACTTATTTGGTTACAGACATAAAATGTCTACTGGACAGAATCTTTACCTTGTTGAGCCCAATGATAAATATTTCTTGTCTTAACTATTTTTATTGTAGTCAATAATAGACTAAACTAGTAAAAATAATGTTAACTTATTCAGTACACCCATGAAATCTGTACTGGACATACTTTCACCTTGTTGAGCTTAATAATAAATATTTCTCATCTTAACTATTTTTATTGTGGTCAATAATAGACTTAACTATTTTTATTGTGGTCAATAATAGACTTAACTAGTGAAAATAATGTTAACTTATTCAGTTACACCAATGAAATTTGTACTGGACAAAACATTTACCTTGTTGAGGTTAATAATAAATATTTCTTGTCTTAACTATTTTTATTGTGGTCAATAATAGACTTAACTATTAAAAATAATGTTAACTTATTCAGTTACACCCATGAAATTTGTACTGGACAAAACCTTTACCTTGTTGAGCTTAATAATAAACGTTTCTCGTCTTAACTATTTTTATTGTGGACAATAATAGACTTAACTAATAGAACTAATGTTAACTTATTCAGTAATATTGTCCTGTTTTCACTGGAAACTTCAGTTCTCCATTCTGAACAAGAAACCAGTGTCATTACCTTCCACTGTACAGGCTATTGGAATGATCGTACATGTCAAAATGGATATTTCAAAATTCTGTAATAAGTTAGGCTGTTAACATATTAATATGTATATGATCATTCTAAAAAACGATTGGTTTCGTGTGACAGCCCTTCCCAACAACACTTCCAAATATTATCGAGATTCGTCAAAAATTGCCATCTGTAGAGCGTTCACAAGCCATGTGTCTCAAACAGGCTGTTTTCAATGCAAAATGTGTCCCCAAACGACCAATTCAGTTGCCACGGCAACCAAAATCGATTGGTGTCGGGATCTTACCATAATATATGTGCCTGCGAAAAATAATGGTGATCGGGTGAGAATTGCGGCCTATAGCGCGTTCACAAGCCATGTGTCTCAAACAGGCTGTTTTCAATGCAAAATGTGTCCCCAAACGACCAATTCAGTTGCCACGGCAACCAAAATCGATTGGTGTCGGGATCTTACCATTATATATGTGCCTGCAAAAAATAATGGTGATCGGATGAGAATTGCGGCCTGTAGCGCGTTCACAAGAAAATCTCTGCGGACGCGGACACGGACGCGGACGCGGGCGCGGACGACGAAGCCAAATCCATAGTATCCGCCGAACTTTGTTCGGGGGATACAATAATAGACAAAGCACGTCTATCGGGGTTACCTGCTGAGTACCGCAGGTCCGAAAGACGAAGTGCCATGCATGATAAAATTTGTACCTGGATGCGAATGAAATCTATTCGCCATTTGAGAACTCAAAACATGGTGAGAACTGAGGAGAATTACAGCTAAACCTGCCAAAATGGCTATGATAATCATTTATAAGTTGTTATCTGCACTAAAATCGCTGACTTATTATGTTTTACAAACATCTTGAATCGTTTGAACCAAAGATGCAAAATCTGGCAACTTTCTCGCTTCGAATCAATGGAGGTTTTATACGATGTTGAATCAAATCGAAACTGGCTTAGTGTTGCGTGCATGTTGTTTAGCATCACACACCACGTTTTCCGTTTCGATTTGATGCTACATCGCAGTTCTATGTGACGGAGTTTGTCGAGGCAATGGTGAAACCGCCATAGAAACGAAGCGACAAACTTTCTCGGTTTTAGTTCAAACGATTGAAAATGTTTGTAGAACACATTGGATCAACGATTATAACACAGATAACAACTTTGAAATGATTATGCTTGCCATTTTGGTAGGTTTAGCTGTAATTTCCGTTAGTTTTCACCAAGTTTTGAGCCGTCAAACGGCGTAGATTTCGTTCGCATCGAGGAACACAAGACCATGCATGATGGAACTTCGTCTTTCGGACCTGCAGTCCTCGACAGGTATTCCCGAAAGATGTCTTTGTCTTGGGAATATATTATTAATCCCATAGATTTTATTTTTGGCGGAGATTTTTGCACTTGCCGGTGGATTTGTCAAGGAGAATATGAAAAAAAAACTGTCGCCTAGCTGAATTTTTGTCACATTGACAGTGCGGGCGTGGCAAAATTTTCCTCATTCGAATTGGCTCTCTGCCAGGGTGTGTCATGTCTATCGTCAGGTATATTTCATCGATATTGATTACTGGGAACAATAAATATATAGTACCTGGTAATATAACTTCCGGATAGCTAGATATACGCCATAAATACTAAAAACTTTTGACAACTTACCCAAGAATGTTCGCCATCTCTGGGCCTGTCTCCCAGGTGCTTTGCTGTTGTGTGTGACTGCGCATGCGCAACACTCCAACGAGGCTGCTATGATTCCCGCAAAATGACGTCACGCGGGAGAGGGGGGGGGGGTGTGATTTAATTGGCGGGAATGTCACCTCAAGACCTCTCAAGACTGTGCCTACAACAAGGACAGTCACAAACAGTGGCTCCACCTGATTTCGGACAAAAGAGACGATGTCCATTGAAACGGACATGTGAATGGACGGTACCTCACAAGGTTCAATCAGGCGCTGTGCCAAACGGGCTCAGTACCTCATAGGGGCACTGTGGGTACAATTTCCTTGTGAGGATACTTCATAAGGAATTGGTACCTCGGAAGGATTTTTTCTACTGACAAAGTACCTCACAATCCCCTGGCGGGAGGACGGACGGACGGACGGACGGACGACGGACGCAACGCCATGCCAATAGGTTATCGGACCAAAGGTCCGGTAACCTAAAAAGCAGGATTTAGTAATGATTATTCTTGAAATTTCACTTGTGTTTCAGCGCATTCCTGATAAGTTTATTGGTAATGAAAAGTGAATGACCTTACATCGTTAGTGGATAGAACATGTGGAAGGATATAGCATCAGTGTTTACAATGATCATGACGATGAAGATTAAAAAACCTTCGATCCGCTTACATTTGCCGCACAGACGGAGGTTGTTCAGGGGCCCTGCCCTGACAGCTCTCGTCTTTGAAAACCGCTATGCTGAGGGGTACGTATCAATCGGTTATCATGGTAACTCCAGACAGTATATATATACAGAAACTTTCATGCTTTTGAGACCAAGGGTTACGGAGGTATTCTGTTGGCACTGCCCCGGTGTTTTCTCCTCACATGCTACAAATTTAGCTGGTTTTGAACGAAATGTTTAAAGTTGATCGGAGATTAGAATATCGAGTCATCAACATGGTATTCCTGGCATCAAGTCAGCATGAATTCTTATATATGTACATAATCCAGAAGACATAGCGAAATAGTTGCACTATGCATGGGAGTTGCATGAATCACATACATGTACAGTCATGTACTGCCACGTTTAGGGGCAAAACTTGAAATCTGTACAGCTATAGCACACTGAGGAAATTGTACTGTTTAACATTTAAAACGTATACACTTTGAATCGTTTCATATATATTATTCATATTATTTAGGTAACAGAACAATGAGATGCAATCAGTGCTGTCATGATTTTTTACTTCAGTACATAAACAAATCCTACATTACATATACCCAGTCCCAAATGGTTTAAGCATGAACATTTGAGATGAATTAGAAAAGAATATGGATCAGCATGGAACAGCCACCCCTGATCCCCCAAGTATCGTATCCAAGACACCATGCATATGAGATCGCTGGATGAGGTGCTAGAACTCTCTGGCTTTAATTGTGACTGGTCTGGGTATCAACAGTTTCTCACCTATATAGATTCTATTGTACATAATCATGGGAATTTTCAATATTATACAGATTGATTCTGCCTGAATATTGAAAGCCACTATATTTGTCACTATATGTCACTATATTTGTTTTTCAGTCTGTCTCATATATCACATATATCTGAATGTACAGAATTTGAAATGAACACAGAATCAAAACACCATGTCCAGCCGTGACTTGTTACTTGAAGCAACTGAAAATCCTTAAAACCTCGGCAAATAACATTGGATCAGAACATCAGTGGACTCACATCAGTAGTTGTATTGGTATTGTGTCTGTTTACAGGTATGACTCGTTAAGGAAGATAGACCGCAGTGAAGCCCCGATCGAGGAAGACCTCAAGAACGCCCCCTGGTATCAAGCAGGGATACCGCGGTAACTACACTTCCAATCTTCTTCATTAAATCTCTAATAATGTTTCTTGCATTTGTTCAACTTATTTGAATGCGGTAATACTTCACAGAGTATTTATCAATGATGCTATATTGTCTACCTCACAGGGAGATAGCACTGGAGATGCTGGCACAGGAGGAGATTGGTTCGTTTGTCGTACGAGACAGTACCACACACCCGGGCTGCTACGCTCTCTCCGTCAAGGTGCCCAAGTACGACAACCCCATGGGCATATCTCACTACCTCATCATGAGGACATCACACGGCGGAGTCAAACTCAAGGTTACTATAACATACAGTGCCCCATTTGGAAATCTTGTAAAATATTACTTCAGGATAATTACATGTATAGCAGTAATACAAATCATAGGAACCTGTGACGGCAACACAAATGTTAAATTGTATGAGATCATGATTTGGTACAAACGAGTCATAGGTGCTATGATTTTGGCTGCCTTACCGGTACTTTCACTGCCTTCCATGTTAATAGCTTTCTTCTAACTGTGCTCTGGGCCACAACTATTTAGCTGATTCACTTCGAATAACCTACAGTGAATCAGAACATTGTATGCTTTTCTCCTGTTCAATAATCATTCAGTCAGATTCAATGCATGAGACTGTGATGAGATTAACTAGTCTTACTAGTATGTACCGGTAGCATTAAATTCATGCAGTATAGCATGCTGCTGAAAAAGGATCCAGCATTTCTTGTAAAATGTATGTTACTCACATGAACTCACAGCCTGCCGTTGCTCCCCCCAGGGCCTGGACAAGGAGTGGTCGTCCCTGACGGCGCTAGTCACCCACCACTCCGTAATGCGGGAGCTGCTGCCGTGTCCGCTACGTCTGCCGCGTGCCGCTAACAACCCGGCTTTCCGTGACGAGGACCGCGGCGACCAGGAAGAGGACGAGGACTATCAGAGACTGGCTGACTGTAGCAACATGATGCAGGACCTTAAACTGTGACCATGGCAACCACCTAACTCCCCAGCCGACTGTAGCATCATGATGCAGGACCTCAAGCTGTGACCATGGCAACCACCAAACCACCAGTCATCAATCCTAGTCCAGAGTAGTCCTCAGTTTCTGAATTGCAAACTAGTTTGCTCTAGGTAGCTAGCTCACTCCAAGAAAATACCAATTTCCAGTTAACGACTACAATAATCTTGATCATGTTTGTGTTTCAATATCACTGCGACATCTGACTAGAGTTAGACCTGTACATGTAGATTTTTCACCTCGTTTTCCAGTGGACTGTTTTCAGCTTTGTTGATTGAACATTGAGATGTACCACGATACTACTCATTTATAAGAAGTTCCAAGCCGGTCCGAGTGTGTACCGGTCCGAATGTATATCCATGGTAAATATGGCCAACTACTTGCAGTGGCTGAAGAATTTTGTCACCTCTGTCTGTGATGTTTAGTGCTCTGTATATGTATATTTGCTTGCCTTAGGTAGTTTATATCTATTCTCTCTAGCCTAAAACTCAGTATTGTCTCCGCAATGCAAACCTGCATGTCAACGTTCACCTGATATTGACGAAGCAACAATGGATTGTTCATGCATTTCATAGCAATGTCATAACTTAGATGACATAATATGCTTCAATACTGGGTCAAATTTCATTGAACTTTCTCATGATTCTCATGCTCGTTCTAGAGTTTGTTTATAATATCTAGCATCAGTTGTATTGTGTGCAACATGCCCATTGATATTCAACATGAACGTGCGACAATATTATGAAAGTGTGTGGAGTCATAGATGAAAGTGTGCCAAATAAGAGCTCCAACACAAACCCTGATCCTACTGTTCCACTTGGTCTTGTTGTAATCATGTCACTGATAATGGAACCTGCTGTTTTTGCTGTCTTGATGAGAATATCTTTGTCAACGCAATACTGTTAAAACAATTGTTTTTACGATAGAAGGTCACAATCATGTATATAACCCATGGTCATGTGAAAGAAAACTGCTTCACCAAGCTGCTATTGGAATCTCGGCACTCAGAATTCAACTATTCCATTCTCAAAGCATCTACAACATCAGTACACGTATACTTCTGGTGTAATACATGTAACTCATTAGATTGAATTGTGTTGTGCACTTGAATATCTCCGCTGTGCCAAGGCAGTATTTCAAACACACATAATGAATACCGTATTGGTCCTAATAGTGGCACGTCCCCTAATAGTAGAGCGCCCCCCTCTTTTCCCCCAAAATGACCAATTTTTGTAACCTTGTAATTCACTTCATATCTTTCTGATAACATCTTGGGAGTGTTCCAATCCACACATTTATGTTATTTGAATCAAAATAAAGGCTATTGAAGGCTATAGGTATATTATTCGGTGACTTTCCTAAATTTCACCCCAAGTTTGACCTCAGTTTTGTACATGCTGCTGCAGGAGGTCTTGCTTTGGCCTGCCGTGCTACTATTAAGACCAATACAGTAGGTTATATGCTACAAAAATACATGTACATTTATTTCAATAGCACAATGATGATGATCGAGTCCTAGTTCATGTATTTGTGAAACCAAAAATGTGTTGTGTTCATACTGAAGATACCAGTATCGAAGAACACAATAGATCAAGAATATAGCAGTATTCTCTTTGAATCTTGATAACATATTGATCTTGTTGACAATATATTAATAAGCTATCAGCTTTATGATTTCTCTGTGGTGTTCATGTAATTTATTATTATTTAATGAGATTATCAGTCAGCATTGTGGTAGTTTCGGTATTTCCCTTCGAATGAATATTGATGGTAATCATGGTAATGTAGGGGAGAAATATTGCTGACACAAACCATAATCAATTTTGTGATTTTTCTTGTGCAATATATATTATATATTTAGTTGTATGTTTATTCAATATGTGTTTTGTTTAGATGACTGTTTATTGTCTGAAATTTGACTGATCTGAACTTGAGCTTGAGAAAATTCCGCATTGAAGCAGGCCTGTGACATTAAACTATGGCTGGACATTGGTGTAGGCCTGGGCACTGGCAATGTCAGCCAGTGTCGGCCTATCTGTTACTGGAATTACTGAGCCAGTCTTTACTATTTTGCCCTGATAGCATTCACAACGGTTACAGGTTCTGTACTCCGTATAAGCAAATCTGTACAGAAACCACATTATAATGTTGTACACTATGATCACTATTAAAGTAGAGAAAACAGTTTGTTGTCCATAAAAAAAAGATGAAGTTTTGTGTAGAGTGTGAGAATGAAGGCCGTGTTGTGTAGAGGTAGTGATATATGTGCACAGAATGTTGTGATTGCTAGCGGTGTGGCAGTGTTGGATGTACATTTTGCCTTTGCTGGTGCTACGAGCAAACACTGTAAATGTACCATAATGTTCTTTGTCTATTACATGTAAACCTTGAATCATGTCATAATAAAAGTAAAGCAATACCCACTTGTTCCTTGTGATAAAAAAATGTCACCAATTTCTTTACCTCTAATGAAATACACTGTGATTGTGTAGCGATTTTGCGATTGATGGTTATTTGGTGCCGTGGTTTCTCTCGTTGTGTTTATTTTTCGTATAGTCTTTTTGTAGTACCTCTCGTCTCTGTGTCCGAACGCTATAGACAATTAATAGTGAGACGTCCGCAATTCCATAGTATTTCTCTGGTTAGAGAAAAGTGCTGAAGACATATTAATTCAAAGACACAGGTTTTATTACCAAATTCGACAAGTTACTCACTCACAAAATATATGAAATGTTTCCCCAAATTACACAGTGACCAGGTTTTAGACTAAGTCACCGGGCTTTACAATAATAAAAGGTTACACCGGGTCCAGATTTAGACTAAGACCCTGCTTTTAACGTAAGGCATCAGAACTAGCGTCAGTCTCGTCCTGCGCGAAGTCCATGCGGAGGTGAAGGTCCTCTGTAGCCACAATTCTTCCGTCTCCGGAGGTAGGTACTTGCGGAGGTCGTCTCGACATCGTCCGCGGAGGTGTTGCCGGTGCGGAGGTCCTCTGTCTCTGCGGAGGTCTTTCGCGCTGCGGAGGTCCAGAGGCTCCTCGTCCTTGCGGAGGGTCCTCCGCACGTCTGCTACACCTCCCTCGTCCGCGGGTGCGGAGGGTCGTCACCTGCGGAGACTGGGTGTCTCCGCACGTCGGGAAACTTCCCTCGCCACTCCGCGGGTGCGGAGTATCGTCCGAGACGTCCTTCACAAGTCCGCGGTTGCGGAGGTACGTCTAATGCGGAGACAGAGTGTCTCCGCACATCAGGGGACGTCCCTCCCGTCCCTCCTCGTGTCCGGGGTTGTAGGCATCGCTGTGTGCCGCTTCCCTGAGACGCTGCTCCCTCACTAGTTCTTTGTCCTCACCTCCGACATGGACACTCCATATTTGTAAAAATCCCCTTTTCTCCGCATCTGCGGAGGTAGGTTCCGCATCCGCGGAGGTAAGTCTTCCGCAACTGCGGAGGTAGGTCAGTCTCCGCAGTCGGCACCACACTTCTTTAATATTGAAAATAATTTTCAACATTATTGTCGAGTTTCTTGTAGTGACGAAAATAATTCCCATCATTGGCACCCGTTTCCGTAAAGGCATCGCTTTTCCATCACTCCCGATTTTATCCCGCCTTCGTCCTTAGGGTTTCCAACGGACGTAGGAGAGAGCTAGAATCCCTCCCAGGCCAAGAAGCCACGGAAGCCAAGTTGGGGGTCCCTGGGACGATGGCTGCTCAGGCCTATCACTGGGAGCAGAAGTGCTTCTCGTCTTGGCTAGGGGGGCCACAGGCGCCTCAGTGGCCCAGTACGCCCAATCCCCTAACCTCTGTGGCGCCCTCCGGCTCCGTCTCGGCCATTTCTCCTCCACCGTCTCGTCTGGCTCCACAACCGGCTCCGCGTCCGTCACCTCCCTAGGGACCTCCAGTTCCTCTGCGCCCGACGCGTCCTCCGCGGCCGTCACCTCCGGTCCGTCCATCTCGTCGTCCCTCGACGCATCCTCCGCAGGGTCTCCGCCACCAGTGCGAACCCAAGGGGCCTGTTCAGGAGTGTACGGGCACGTATTAAGATGGTCAATATGGACCTCCTTTGGCACGTCCGTCGGGGACTTCTGGATTTTAACACGCCAGCCCAGTTGGGCGTCCACGACCAGGTAAGGTCCTGTCCAACCCAACCCGAGCTTCGGTCGAGCCTTCGGTGGATAGCAGTACAGTACCCAGGTACCAACTGGAAACCGTCTCCGTGCCGCCTTCAAATCGTGGTTTTTCTTCTGCCGCACCGTAGCCCCCTTCATCTGAGTACGGGCGTACTCGTGAGCGATGGCAGTGGCTTCTCTCACCCACTCCACATACTCGTGTGAGCACGCAGGTGGGGCCTCCTCCCTCCCTTCAGGGTCCGTCCGATACATCAGATCGAGAGTAGTAGTCGCCTCCCTGCCCGTCATCATCCGATTCGGCGTGCAGCCCGTACTGTCATGGACAGAAGCCCGGTACGCAGACGTCACATATGGTAACCAGTCATCCCAGTCGTCATGGTGGTCATTGACGACCGCGGATAACATCTGGAGGAGCGACCGGTTGAATCGCTCCACCATGCCGTTAGATTGTGGGTGATATGGGCTAGCATGGATCTTCTCGCTGCCCAATATCGTGGCTAGCTCTCGGAAGAGGCCGGATTCGAATTCTCGACCCATATCTGAGAAAATACGGGCCGGAACTCCCCATCTACACACAAACTCCGTGACGAACACGTCCGCTACCGTCTGCGCCCTATGGTCAGGCATCGCGTAGGCCTCCGTCCATCGAGTGAAACAATCTGTGATGACGAGAACGTACCGCTGCCCCCTCTTTGAGATCACGCCAATCTCCAGCACGTCCATCGCCACCCTCTCTAGACGGTCACCCACCGGTGCATTACCCATGGCCGTGGTTTCCGCGCACTGCACCTCGGACAGGCTCCGCACCAAGTCTCGACGTCCTTCGTCATCCCACACCAGTACATCCATGCCTTGATCTTCCGGAGCGTCCGGCTGACACCTTGATGTCCCCCAAGAGGCCGATCATGGACTTCCTTCAGGACTGCCTTCCGCACACTGTAGGGTATGATGAGCTGGAGTATGGGCTCCTTCTGCCAGTCCACCTGTGCACGGCGGAAAAGGAGTCCGTCCCTCACAACCAGCTGGTCCCACTGCTGCCAGTAGGCCTTCACTGCGTGGCTCTTAGTCCTCACATCTGTCCATTCCGGTCTCTCGTCAGCTGCCATCTTCCAATCGAGTATATGGCGAAGGTCCGGGTCAGAGCTCTGCAGAGTCTTGAGCTCCTCCGCAGAGTAACCAACCCATCTTTCCTCCGCGGCTCCGGAGGTAGAGAGGTCCGACACACTTGTGGAGTCTCCGCTCGGCTTCCGGAGGTTTCGTTGGCGCCGCGGCTCCGGAGGGTCCTCCGCATTGACGACCGGGGTGATCCTCTTCACCAAGGGCCGCGCGGAGGTCAGGCCTTTAACCTCCGCACTCTGCACCTCGAAGTCCATCCTCCCCAGTCCATCTCCGCAAAAGTCATCCTCCTGCCAGCGCCGTCCTTCCTCCGGTCGCAAAGAGAGCAAGAGCCCCACAAGGCCATCCCAGTTCTCCCCACTCAGGGGAGGGAGAAGCTCCTCGTCTGAACCTCCCTCGTCCTCCGTTCCTCCACATCCTTCTCTCTTACACTGCCGACACCGGGACATGCCGTCCGCGTTGCTATGCCTCACTCCGGGGCGAATCTCACAGCGAAAGTCATAGCTTGCGATCCATGCTGCCCAGCGGGCTATCATGCCCTCCGCATCCCTGAAATTAAGAAGCCATCTCGGGGAAGCATGGTCGGTCCTGAGCAGGAACTTCCGGCCCCATAGGTAGTGGCGAAAGTGGTGTATCATCGCCACCACCGCAAGGAGTTCCCTCTTCGTGGTACAGTAGTTCCTCTGGGTGGTACGCAAGGAACGACTGGCATAAGCGATCACTCTCTCCTGACCCTCGCGGACCTGGGAAAGGACTCCTCCTATGCCGTACCCACTCGCATCCGTGTCCAGGACGAAATCCTGGGTAAAGTCCGGGTAGACCAGCAGAGGGCTCTTCGTGAGGGGTTCCTTCAGCGCCTCAAAGGCCTCCTGGCAGGCGTCCGTCCATCTGTAGGGGACATCCTTCTTCAGGAGGGCCGTGAGTGGACCCGCCTTTGTGGCAAAGTTCTTGCTGAACCGCCGGTAGTACCCGACGAAGCCAAGGAAGCACCTCAGCTCCGTCAGGTCCCGGGGAGGCTCGTAGCGCTTCACAGCCTCCACCTTCTCCGGGTCGCACTCGACGCCTCGCTGAGACACCTTCAAGCCTGCCTCCCGGAGCCTCTGGAACACATCCCTCAGGTTGCTCAGCGCCTCCGCCAGATCACTCCCGATGCAGATCACGTCATCCAGGTACACGAGACACCTTCTCCACTGCAGCCCTCGCAGCGCAAGCTCCATGAACCTCTCAAAGGTGGCTGGGGCGGTTGCAAGACCAAACGGCATCACGCGGAACTGGTATAATCCGCTCCTCGTGGTGAACGCTGTCTTCCCCTTGTCCTCCTTCTCCATCTCCACCTGCCAGTACCCGCTCGCCAAATCGAGCGTGGAGAAGTACTGGGCCCCTACCAGAGTGTCGAAGCTCTCGTCTATCCTGGGCAAAGGATAAGCATCCTTTCTCGTCACATCATTGAGTTTCCGGTAGTCCACACAGAACCTTGTGGTTCCGTCCTTTTTACGGACGAGGACTACGGGAGACGACCACGGACTATCACTGGGCTCTATCACTCCCGCTTTCAACATCTTGTCCACCTCTGCCTCTATAAGCTCCTGCTGCTTGTAGGGCGCTCTCCGGAGGGGCTGCTTGATGGGTCTGTGATCTCCTGTATCTATCGTGTGTCGCACCAGTGACGTCCGTCCTAGTCCCCCGTCTTCCCCTGTGAACACATCCGTGAAGTCCAAAATCAGAAGGCTCCGCACAGTCCGGTTGATGTTGACTCGGCACCGGCATTACCTCCTCAACCTCATGTAGGTGTGCCAGCAGGCTTCCTCCTGGTATCGTCACTTCGTGCTCCTCTGTGTTAAGGAGAAGCACCGTCACCTCGTCTCCACACGGCTCTACCAGGGCTCTTCCCACCGTCACGTCACCATCGGTTGGCGGCTGCACGAGGCCGACTCGTGGTCGCCTCGTACCAGGTGTACCGTCGATCAGAAGGGAGACCAGGACTTCGGACCACGCCGGGAGACTAATGGGATCCCCCGCACGTAGCCCTAGGACCGTTGGCTCCGGTCTCTCACTCAGGAACACCGTCCGCTCGTCTACTTTCATCTCTCCACGGGCGAGGTCGAGTGTGGCACCCAGAGTGTGTAGTACGTCCATACCGAGCACTCCAGGCATCCCCACACGCCCTATGACGACTTCTGATGGTACCTCCAAGTCCCCCAGATGCAGGATGGTAGGGAGCGTGCCGAGGACATCAAGGTAGTCTCCCGTTGCTGCGCGTAGGGCGATCCTCGAGGTCCTCAGACGCTCCTTCACATGGTCAGGTAACTTATCAAAAACAGAAACATCCACAACTGTGGAAACAGCACCCGTGTCAACCAGGAGGTTGATTTCTCGTCCCTCAAGGCGACATCGGGCGTACTAAGCTAAGGGTTTAGGTTTGGTGAACTTTATACAGGACAAGGGAAGCTCCGCATCCCTCTCGGGCATGACACCCGGAGTCTCGGCCTCAGTATGTACAGTTGACAGAGGAGGGCCGTCCTCCCCCTCAGGTAAGACACCTGGAGTCGTACGAACATCACGAACATCGCTATTTACAGTAGACAGAGAAGGGTTCACCTTCCCCTCAGGTAAGACACCTGGAGTCGTAGGCACATCATCATCATCATCATCAATGCTATTTACAGTGGACAGAGAAGGGTTCGCCTTCCCCTCAGGTAAGACACCTGGAGTCGTAGGTACATCACAAACATCAGTAACATCAGGCACATCATGAACATCAGTAACATCATCGTCGCGGAGGCAGGAGTCTCCTCCGCAAATATATTCCCATATGAGGTCGCAGAGACTATCCCTGCGGGTAACTCTATTCACACTATGTACAGATCCTGCATCTCCACCTTCTGTCTCGTCTTGTCGCCTTCTAATCCTGACCTGTGCTTGCCAGGAATTGCCCGTCGTCTCGGCGTCAGAAACGGGCCCCTCTAGTTTGACGAGAGGTCCTCCATCTCTAACTCCTCCTCAGGGACGTCCTCGTCTTCCAGCTGCTTCAGCAGGAGCGCCAGGGACTTGACATCCTTTGGTCTCTGGGGACACTCCCTACTCAGGTGTCCGGGTTGTCGGCACAGCCAGCACTCCCGGTCCCGACCTCGAGGTCCCTGTGCCGAGGTCGTCCGTGGAGTCGTCACTCCCTCCACCTTCTTCAAGACCGTCCCCATCAGTTCGATTAGCTGGTCCATCTTCTGGGCCTGGTTCTCGAACATTCCCTCGAAGTAGGGAAGTCGAGGCC
This sequence comes from Terebella lapidaria, assembly GCA_949152475.1. Lineage (NCBI taxonomy): Eukaryota > Metazoa > Annelida > Polychaeta > Terebellida > Terebellidae > Terebella > Terebella lapidaria. The sequence continues at coordinate 22,014,396 of OX424555.1, forward strand.
CAAAGCCACTCTTCTTATCGTCCTTCTTCGGTGGAGGCCGATCCCCCTTGGTGAAGGCCATCACATCGTGTGGCGCCTCCACCGGTTTCTCGTCCTCCACCAAGGCGCGGACTGCACGCACTGGCTTGCGGTTGACACTTTCATACTGGGTGATGAAAGCCGTCGCCTCTTCCAGGGTCTTCATGTCCTTCATCAGGGCCATGAGCTTCATGTCACCGTCCCCGTGACCCTTCAGGAAGCTTTCCAATGCGATGGTCTCGTGAGCCTCATCCCCGAGGTGTGGATAAGACCTCTCAACCAACCGCCGGATATGTTGAGCAAAGGCCTGCGGCGTCTCCCCAGTTATAATTGTTCGTTATAATTGTTTGTTTGCACCTTTCTCAACTCGATACATTTTTGCGATGCAGAATGGTATCATATTATAACTTGGCAAACTTTGAGTCCTATACAGAAGCAAGCGAATGCACAAAATTGTGTGTGGACCCAGAAATTATATGGTGGGGCTAAAATAAACATTCAACATTGGGTACATGTAGATTGTCAGCCTTATTAGATAGAATCCTGAAATTTGGTACATTGTCGGGTGAAGTATTCCAAGTTACACTGTATACATGGTAAACACAATGCCATTCAGCATCACAATAATATTTATGAGCAAAAAAACGTATACATGACTGATATAAGATTTATCACTGTCAGGGATTAAATTCATATCTGTAAGGGAGTATGAACTCACAAACATTAAATATAATTGTTACATGTAGTTCCCGATCTGTTGAAGCTCAACAATTCCAGCATTTGGACTTTGACACTTTAATATTAATACATCATGTGCATACACATTGTATATTCATTCAGTGTGATAAAATTCCCCGATGAATAACCGTTGAAATAAAAAATACTGCAGGTAATCATTGTAAATTAAGCATGCCCCAGATGACAAAATTTCCTAGAGTCTCCTTGCACTACGGGGGCAGTTGAAATTTGTATAAACCTGGAGCAAGGACATTCAAAACCATGTGCAGAATGACTGCAGTCAGGCCCCAGATCCTCTGACTGGGCTGACCGAGTATGAACACTGGCAGCTTGTAATTCCGTACATCTCCTCGGAAATGTGTGTAGCCAACATGGGACGGGTCACAAAGGGACTCGACTGTGTGGGTGAACACTTCTGATACCTGAATATACAAATAGAATACTACAATTCACACGTAAGTGTATTGAATCTCTCAAGATGTTCATTGTGGACTTTTATCCATTGACATGTCCTGCATAAACATGTGCATGACATCCATTCATTAGTATTTCGGAATGAGCAACAAGTATTGCAGAGATTACCTCTTCAGAATTTATGTTGAGCTTCGCTATATCAAGGTCACCACAGTAAGCCATCACAGGAGTCACAGCAATCTCAAAATTCTGCAACAAGAAGTATATAAATAGATCCTGATAGGTTACAGTATGACCCCCACTCTACCCAGACCAGTTACTATGACAACCACTCTACCCAGACCAGTTACTATGACACCCACTCTACCCAGACCAGTTACTATGACAACCACTCTACCCAGACCAGTTACTATGACACCCACTCTACCCAGACCAGTTACTATGACACCCACTCTACCCATACCAGTAACCATGACAACCACTCTACCCAGACCAGTTACTATGACACCCACTCTACCCAGACCAGTTACTATAACACCCACTTTACCCAGGCAAGTTACCATGACACCCACTCTACCCAGACCAGTTACTATGACACCCACTCTACCCAGACCAGTTACTATGACACCCACTCTACCCACACCAGTTACCATGACACCCATTCTACCCAGACCAGTTACTATGACACCCACTCTACCCAGACCACTTACTCTGACACCCACTCTACCCAGACCAGTTACCATGACATCCAATCTACCCAGACCAGTTACCATGACGCCTGCTCTACCCAGACCAGATACCATGACACCTCCTCTACCCAGACTAATCACCATGACACCTGCTCTACCCAGACCAGATACAATGACACCTGCTCTACCCAGACCAGTTACCATGACACCTGCTCTACCCAGACCAGATACCATGACACCTGCTCTACCCAGACCAGTTTCCATGACACCCACTCTACTCAGACAAGTTCCCATGATACCCGCTCTACCCAGACCAGCTACCATAACACCCACTCTACCCAGACCAATTACCATTACACCTGCTCTATCCAAACTAGATACCATGACACCTGCTCTACCCAGACCAGTCACCATGACACCCACTCTACCCAAACCAGTGACCATGACACCCAGCCTACCCAGACCAGTTACCATGACACCCACTCTATACCATGACACCTGCTCTACCCAGACCAGTCACCATGACACCCACTCTACCCAGACTAGTTACCATGACACCTACTCTACCCAGACCAGATACCATGACACCCACTCTACCCAGACCAGATACCATGACACCCACTCTACCCAGACCAGTTACCATGATACCTGCTCTACCCAGACCTGTTACCATGACACCCACTCTACCCAAACCAGTGACCATGACACCCAGCCCACCCATACCAGTTACCATGACACCCACTCTAGCCAGACCAGTTACCATGACACCGACTCTACCTAGACCAGTTACCATGACACCCACTCTACCCAGACCAGTCACCATGACACCTGCTCTACCCAGACCATTTACCATGACACCCACTCTACCCAGACCAGTCACCATGACACCTGCTCTACCCAGACCAGATACCATGACACCTGCTCTACCCAGACCAGTTTCCATGACACCCACTCTACTCAGACCAGTTCCCATGACACCCGCTCTACCCAGACCAGCTACCATAACACCCACTCTACCCAGACCAGTTACCATGACACCTGCTCTATCCAAACTAGATATCATGACACCTGCTCTACCCAGACCAGTCTCCATGACACCCACTCTACCCAGACCAGTTACCATGACACCCACTCTACCCAGACCAGTTACCATGATACCTGCTCTACCCAGACCTGTTACCATGACACCCACTCTACCCAAACCAGTGACCATGACACCCAGCCTACCCAGACCAGTTACCATGACACCCACTCTATACCATGAAACCTGCTCTACCCAGACCAGTCACCATGACACCCACTCTACCCAGACTAGTTACCATGACACCCACTCTACCCAGACCAGATACCATGACACCCACTCTACCCAGACCAGATACCATGACACCCACTCTACCCAGACCAGTTACCATGATACCTGCTCTACCCAGACCTGTTACCATGACACCCACTCTACCCAAACCAGTGACCATGACACCCAGCCCACCCATACCAGTTACCATGACACCCACTCTAGCCAGACCAGTTACCATGACACCGACTCTACCTAGACCAGTTACCATGACACCCACTCTACCCAGACCAGTCACCATGACACCTGCTCTACCCAGACCATTTACCATGACACCCACTCTACCCAGACCAGTCACCATGACACCAGTTTCCATGACACCCACTCTACTCAGACCAGTTCCCATGACACCCGCTCTACCCAGACCAGCTACCAAACACCCACTCTACCCAGGCCAGTTACCATGACACCTGCTCTATCCAAACTAGATACCATGACACCTGCTCTACCCAGACCAGTCACCATGACACCCACTCTACCCAGACTAGTTACCATGACACCCACTGTACCCAGACCAGTTACCATGACACCCACTCTACCCAGACTAGTTACCATGACACCCACTCTACCCAGACCTGTTACCATGACACCCACTCTACCCAAACCAGTGACCATGACACCCAGCCTATCCAGACCAGTTACCATGACACCCACTCTAGCCAGACCAGCTACCATGACACCGACTCTACCTAGACCAGTTGCTATGACACCCACTCTACCCAGACCAGTTACCATGACACCTGCTCTATCCAGACTAGATACCATGACACTTGCTCTACCCAGACCAGTCACCATGACACCCACTCTACCCAGACCGGTTACCATGACACCCACTCTACCCAGACCAGTTACCATGACACCCACTCTAAACAGACCAGTTACCATAATACCTGCTCTACCCAGACCTGTTACCATGACACCCACTCTACCCAAACCAGTGACCATGACACCCAGCCTACCCAGACCAGTTACCATGACACCCACTCTAGCCAGACCAGCTACCATGACACCCACTCTACCTATACCAGTCGCTATGACACCCACTCTAGCCAGACCAGTTCTTATGACACCCACTCCAACCAGACCAGATGCTACGACACCCACTCTACCCAGACCAGTTGCTATGACACCCACTCTACCCATACCTGTTACCATGACACCCACTCTACCCAGAGCAGTTGCTATGACACCCACTGTACCCAGACCAGTTACTATGACACCCACTCTACCCAGACCAGTCACCATGACACCCACTACCCAGACCAGTTAACATGACACCCACTCTACCCAGACCAGTTACTATAACACCCACTCTACCCAGACCAGTTACTATGACACCCACTCTACCCAGACCAGTTGCTATGACACCCACTCTACCCATACCTGTTACCATGACACCCACTCTACCCAGAGCAGTTGCTATGACACCCACTGTACCCAGACCAGTTACTATGACACCCACTCTACCCAGACCAGTCACCATGACACCCACTACCCAGACCAGTTAACATGACACCCACTCTACCCAGACCAGTTACTACAACACCCACTCTACCCAGACCAGTTACTATGACACCCACTCTACCCAGACCAGTTACTATAACACCCACTCTACCCAGACCAGTTACCATGACACCCACTCTACCCAGAACAGTTACTATGACACCCACTCTACCCACACCAGTTACTATGACACCCACTCTACCCACACCAGTTACCATGACACCCATTTTACCCAGTCCAGTTACTATGACACCCACTCTACCCAGACCACTTACTCTGACACCCACTCTACCCAGACCAGTTACCATGACATCCAATCTACCCAGACCAGTTACCATGACACCTGCTTTACCCAGACCAGATACCATGACACCTGCTCTACCCAGACTAATCACCATGACACCTGCTCTACTCAGACCAGATAGAATGACACCTGCTCTACCCAGACCAGTTACTATGAAACCCACTCTAGCTAGACCAGTTACTATGAAACCCACTCTACCCAGACCAGTTAGCATGACACCCTCTAGACCAGTTACTATGACACCAACTCCACCCAGACTAGTTACCATGACACCCACCTTCCCTGGTACTGTCATCATTGTGCCCCATGTTTCCACTCCATTGGGATCCAAGCCTATCTCTTCTTCACTTTCTCTAATAGCAGTTGAAATCCGGTCCATGTCAGTTTCATCAACTTTTCCTCCTGGAAAGCTGTCATGAAAAAAAACCCTTTGTATTAAATATATCTTTGTTATACAAAGCTTGTATATAATTAGAAATATAAAATGTCAGTTATTCAAGATCATATTTCAAGAAAACAATGGGAAAATCTAGGCGCTTTACGATCGCTGAAGACCGCATGGGTGTACCATAAGACATATTCATATGAACTATTATCAAAATCAGTTCAGACCTGTAGAGCATTCACCAGAAACTCTTTTTGTTGGCAGATGTGGGTGCAACACCACGATTGCTAATCCATAGTATTCACCCAACTTTGTTCAGGGGTAAAATTATAGGAATAGTGCTATACAATGCACATGTATGCAATTATCATGAGTACCTAACTTGACCTCTGTGACTATACAAATGCTCAGAACGCTTGGTGAACAGTATTGATGGTTGTCCGTTGATTTTGCACAAAGGTATCAAAACAGCAGCTTGTGCCATTTGACCTTTGTTCTTGCCCATCCACAAGCGGTGCACTGGCTTTATTTTGGTCAATTTTTCTCGACACTGATGCACATTTTCATCACAGAAAAGAGTTTGAAAGGTTGGCTGGAATTTGGCGAGTGTTGCTGAAGTTGATATGTTGACGATCCTTCGACCATGTTGACAACATTGGAAGTCTGGAAGACTGGACACCCACCGAGACTTGCCAGTGTGTACTGCTTTCCACATATTCCTGAATGAAAGAGACAATTTTTTTACTGAAGTAGAGATTCACAGTGGCTGAGATAGGATGCATCACTAGTTAGGCATCCCGATTGAAAATCGGGAGGCCTTATGTTTTTGTCTGGTTTTTTTTTATCTTGTTTTCATGCGTTACTCCATGTTATGTTAAGACTTTGTTTTGCATCTGCATGCAAGTAGCTTTTCAACGACATTTGGCAAAAACACACAGAGAAAATCTTGGTCATTCAACAACACTTAAACAATAGTTTTAGATAATCATTTTTCAAAATTGTGTCGCCTTCAATGTCGGATAACTAATGAGCAATGAATAGATCAGGTTTCCATTTCAGACAGGTCTAGATGTGTAGGCCTACATCACATTTTACTGTCCAGTTCGCGGAATTAAATAACACACCATCATATTTGGTAGATGTCATTGAGTAGATCTATTTGACAGACATTACTATGCAATGTGCACAGCACTGTATTGAATATACATGTATATTCTAGCAATCACTTTCACTGTCCCCGGTGCAGAGCACTGACTTTCTCACCCTCTGTCACAAAACGTCTTGTATATGGGATAGTGTAAATTTGTCTGAAGTGAACCGACCTGGGAAAACTCTATTCCAGGCCTGTTGTGTCACGTGGTATGACGTAACAATACAAACGACGTGCTCGGCCGGTGATAGATCATAGTTCGTGGCAGTCACTCCGTACGGTCCGATGCGGTGCATCACCGCCTCGGACTGTACAGAGTGACTGCCAGGAACTAGACCAATGACAACAATGGATAGTCATGTATGATTAAGCACCGAATTAGTTCCGCAAAAAGTGACAATAACATGGGAAAAACTATGGATATGATATGAAAAACTGTCAATACGGGACTGGAAGGGTGAGAACGAAAACGACATGAGATTCTCTTAGTACTAGCATGTGTAGTGAAAACATTCACCAAATACCGTATTGGTCCTAATAGTGGCACGAGCCCTGATAGTAGAGCACCCCCCTCTTTCCCACAAAAATGTTCAATTTTTGAAACCCTGTAATTCACTCCATATCTTTCTAATAAGATCTTAATCATAATGAAGAAAATTGAAGGCTATAGGTATGTTTTTCAGTGATTTTCTTTAATTTGACCTCGAGATCTCATTTAAATGCACGTGCAGCTGCAGGAGGTCTTGCTTTGGCGTGCCGTGCTACTACGTGCTTTCGTCAGGACGAATACGTTATTGCCAGTAGAGTCTCCTGTGAGTACCAGTACCGTGACGTGCCGCAGTGGTGTGTTGTTCGATTCTGCTAATTGGACAGTAAACACTGGTAAAAAAGTGATTGTAGGCCGGCCTACATATACTTGACTCTCTAACCCTAGGCTTAGACCTATTATTAATTCCGCAGCGTAACAGAGTTACGCGTAAGGCCATGCATAAAATTCCCTACGAGATTCCCGCTATAACCGGCTATAACGGTTGTTGTTTTTTCCTCCAAAGTTTGCATTATATGCTGAAATAAACTTGATTTCCACTTACTGTGTGTTGTTGTCCTTCTATAAACGCAATTAGGTGTCTGACATATGGCGACATTATCAAATAATCTATCATAATCCACCCGCTACATCTCGCGGTTTTTTTGTGTTTACAATTTAATGGCGCCTCCCCCCGCTTTCAGCTGACTGTCAAACGCTCAGCCAATCAGGTGAGGGCAAGGTTTATTGGTGAATGCAAACTAGAACAAGATTTTAAAAAGGCGTAAACACATTGAATATCACACACATAGACTGGACAGGAGATGTACATGTATGAGGTGACACTTGACCTTTGACATCAACAGAAGTTTTTAAATTTTTTGCCGACAATGTTTTCCAAAGAAGAAATCAGTGGAATATACAAGAACCACTATGAAGAAAGATTCAAGATACAGTTAAAGCAGGAACAACTGGACATAATCTGGCACATATGCAACAGAAAAAATGTTTTAGGAAAAATGTTTTAGGAAAAAGTTTTGTGTACACAATTGCACCCCTCATCATGGACAAGGTATGCCCCTTTACTATTTGAAAAAAAGTCTTTGGTAGTTCACTGAGAATAGGCATGATGTACACCTAATGTACATTGATGTAAAAACAATCAGAATCTTGCTGGAGAAGACACATGTTATTGACTTGGACATTAGTGGTATGTAAATACAAATTATTGTGCGGAATTAGTATGTATGATCCTAGAAGTGAATGAAATAAACACAACAATAATTTTGGCCTATTCCAGGACAATAGCGAAATGATTATTGAGATAAATAAGCGATATGGTCAAATGTATAATATGCAGTCAAATAGTGCTAGATTAAATTAGATAGATTTATCATATACTCCCACATATATGTTTTAAACACCTCCCCCACAGTCTGATAAGAAAGTGAAGATAACTTGAGATGTATTCATGTTAATCAGATTGAACCAGATACTAGTAATGCTCCACACATCGTGCTGGTTGTGTCGCCACTAATAGCACTAATGGCGATCAGAACGCTACATTTGATGCCTACGGTATACAGAACGGTATACCATTCTTTGACTTTGACTTTGCTTTTCAATTTCGAAAAAAAAAAAAAATATATGAATATGTGCATGTGTTTGCGCGTAATCGTCGGATATTTCTCTGAGTTTTTTTCCCTGGTATATCATGACTTGTATGCATGCAAAGAATACTGAGTTAAACCCGAACAGGAACAAAGTAATTGCTATCTGTTCATTCAGAAAACACTCCCATACATTGCTCCATTACGTGTCAAATATTGCTATTGCTGTTGATCTACGGCAATGGGGCAATATTTTCTTCAATTATATTTAGGTTCTCTGTGTATTCCAATCAGATAATCACCTTTTTGATTGCAATTCATTAAAAATATCTCCTTAATTTGTAAAATTATTAAGATTTTAGCAAGTAATATTTTATGTGACCATGGCTCATTCTCAAACATTCATTATAACCACAATTGTCAGGATTTGGCTAATACGTTTTGTTGTCATTATCTCACAAATACAAAGTGTCCTGTACGCGAATGTAGCATCATCTACTGGCTAATAAACACGAGAAGACATTGCGGTCAGTCACAGCGGGGCTAATGCATACATGTACGTATGTACTATAATTGTACATACTTGGCTACTTCCTATGCCGTTCATCTACAACAGGCTTATTCACCTTCTAAAATCCATATACTATTTGAGTACATAGATATTTATATATTTTCTGGCCTTGAATTCGGATTATTTGCATGAGCTGTGTCAGCTATATCGGGAAATCTTTCTCTGCGTTCATTGTATCGTGCGAGTTATCAAAACATATAGGCTCCGCCTAAAATAAAAATCCAAATTAAAGGGGTTCTTCGCAAAGCATCCTGGGAAGGCGAACATCCTGGGAAGGCGGTGATTTGCAATATTTGCTGTCATCTGACGTTAATTCAATGTTCTTTGAAATATATCGCTTAACAGCTTATTCGAACATAGCAAATTGAGTACATTTATCACCCTCATCATATGATTCACATGTTGTTTTAAGGGTAAATCGTTCTATCCGTCGAATATAACCCGATGTTTGTTGGCGCGGGAATTCCCCACTCCGTCGGTAAATTCTTGTCATTGCTTACATAGGACTCTGTCTCAGAGATAGGACTAACCTATTATATCTCTCGGACAGCTGCGGAATCAGTGTGAATACATAGACTCAAGTAGCCTATATCAGAAAGAGCAGACCAAACTACACTCTGCCAGATTTACCATAGAATATTTCCAGTTTAGGATTTACCTACAACTTGTTTACAAACAAACTGAGCGATAATTGAGCAGTAACTTTTCCAACTGCCGCGCCACCAACCGGGTTTAATTGGAATCAAACTTTAGGTTACCCTTCGTTGGGCTTTGGGTTCATCAAGTTTTAGGTTACCGTTCATTGTGAATGAAATTTTAGTCTGCCGTTCAAATGAACTACCTCGATCGTATCATTTCGCTTCTTTGCATCACTATTGATTCTGTAAATTATTATTGAAAAAAATATAATATACGAGCTTTGGAAAGTTTTAGATCTAGGTCTACAGTTTTCTTTAAACCATCTAATAGGCTAGGCCTACCTATACCGATCGCATAGCATAAAGTGACCAGTAGTCGTACAGGGACCAGTGCTCGCACAGTCAATGAAACAATCAAATTATGGCAGATACATTTTTTTCACGATTCTCCAGACATAAGGGCGAATGGGAGTAAATTTACATGGAAACAAATAATTTCAAATTCAGACCATGTCAGCAGCTCATATGACACATTTCATTGAATGTACAAGCACTGGTCCTAGTACGAGCACTGGTCACCATATTGATAATCCCCAATACGTTATTTATGGTACACAAGAATAACTTTTTACTGGCCCGATGGTGAAATTGCTGTTTATATACATAAATCTGAACTGCACGATTCTCATCACTTTTTATGTTGATATAAATATCCTATATATAAAAGCATCAGTCTACTAAAATGGATAACAATGTGTGAGCGGAGCACATGAATTTAAGGTTAAATTTTGGATCACTGAAAAGACCATGGAAATATCTTGTTTCCATGAAAAGACACAAGTGGGCCTGTCGAATGTGGGCCATAGATTATGGAGGCTACATCTATGATGGATCTCAATACAGGTAAATGTTATCAACTTGTCATCCATAGGTTGATATTTTTTGGAATCTCAACAGAACTATAGCAGTCCATCCCTTTCCAAACCCATGTGAATTGTTGACCACTGACATTGACACTCATGGAATCCAACTACAACTGTATCTAGGATCCCTCAGGAAAAAAGTTTCAGACAATATGCGCGATTGCATGTGTCGGCTTGTCATGATCACTTGCACTAGATATCGAACAGTTAGGAATACAAGAAGGGATTCGGAGATATAGAAGTGGGAGTGGACGCTGCGTGGGGGGATGCGGGAGTTTAATATGTGTGTGTGAACAAAATTACGAGTCATATATAGTTAGTACGTATACCGGTACTACTTTAGTTTGACATTTTTTGCTTAATAATGCAGCACTGATTGAAGGGGAGGGGCATTGTCGGTGAGTGATGTCATCTTGATCATTCATGTACAATCACGCAGTGTGTGTAGGGGTACAATATGTTGTCATTAATGCACGCTATGAACTAGATCTAGCTAGGCTATTGTAAATGGAAATTTTCGCATGTTGCAAGATCACAACATCTAGATCCACCACGTTGGCGTGGCAATCAATCGTAGGCCTACATGTTTGCGTTGGAATCTCTATCAATTACGGTATCGATCAATTATTGTAATATTTAGACATTTAAATATTTTACATCTAGACATTTAGTGCTCTAAAAATGAGAACAAGTATATCTTTGTGCAATGTATGTAAATGGGGAACATTTACCATTGACGCAAAGAACACAATTTTATACCTGAATGCAGACCAACTATATAGTAAGTTTGTATTTGAAACCATGTAGGCCTAATTTATTGTTTTTGTCAACAACTGCAGTGTATATTAGTTAGTCATCACACATCATTTCTATTGATAAGAAGGAATCATTTCCAAAATGTTTGTGAAAATTTTATGCAAGTTGTCTGGTGGTAAATAGTATTAGTGTTATTTATTTAGATACATTATATTCGCAAGAATAGGCCTATAATCATCAATTTGAAGGCCTATTATATTTCCAGTTTTTGCACTTTTCTCATAATGTATACAAATAGAGTGTGCACATCTCCTTCCTATGTCACAGCTAGAATTTAGATCCGTTTGTTGCGATGTTGTAATGACCTTGGTCAAAAGGTTCATGTAGGCTAATTACGCTCGACATATTTTTGTGTGTGATCGTAGCGACGTTTGCTTTCTCTGTCCCGTTAGCTATAGCCAACTCTTTGAGCCTTGCATTTGTGCTAGCTCTGGCTAAAATTGATATGATCTGCGGTCAAGAGATAATTTCTGTACATCATTATGCGTACTCAGTGCATATTATGATAATTACAAATCATTGATAAAAAAGTATATAGATGTATCTACATAGTTTCCATTGATTGCAAGTGCAGTCAAGTTACAACACCGTGTGCAACGTCCCAAAGCTAGGGACCATGTCGTATGAACAAATGATTGTTCAGTATCATTTCAGTAATCAAGTTAATAATACCCACTTTGCATGGGTTGTGAACTTGACTATGACTAATCGAAATACCACGAAAGCTAAGGTCAAAGCGTAAATGACCAGTCATGTATCATTGCCGACATCAGTAAATTTTCCCATTCTATCAGCCTATGGGCACAGTTGCATGATCCAGTGTGTGGGATAAATGATTCATTAATAATTATCAACTTTGCTACAAAAGCATGTTTCTCCATGTCCCTCGTTCACTGATCTAGATTTGAGCAAGTTTGAAAGTTCACTCCACATCAACAGCTCAACCGTTCCACTCACGTTAGGATGAATTTACTAGCGGGCATAAGTTTGTTTTTGTTTTCTGGATATGCATCGTCGTTTTTGGTGCACTCGCCATATTTACCAGCAAGGAGATCAAAACTTTTGAGGAGGACATCACAGAGACTACAGTGTGATTCACCCAATGGGATTATTCTGAGTTGTGGTCAACCCGACATCAGCGAAGAACAATGCACTGCCAGAGGGTGTTGTTGGTCATCCGCTATTGAACAAAATTGCTACCACTCTAGTGACACCACAAAAATGCTATGCACAATGGACGCAGCCGAGAGAACACCTTGCCCGTACTACACAAGGGAACAGTGTCTGGCCGCCACCTGCTGCTGGCAACCTTCCAAACACACGCATGTCTGGTGCTACACGACCACCTCTCACTGACGACTACATGTGCCAGAGAACATTATTGAACATTCTACAGGATTGGGTTATTTATAATCAATTTAATGATACATGTGTGTTTTAATTATCTATGTTCATCGAGACATTCATCAATTTGAAAGATTTTCCCCCTTGTTTGTCGATCATTTGAAATCTGTACTACATGTATTCGAGCACATGTGCCATGATTTTTCTAAATAAGGGAGCAATAATGGTATCGAAGTGGTTATTTTGACATGCAAAGTATATCTGATGTGTTGATGAAATATAGTGATAGTGAATAAAATGTCTTTTACATCCATCTAACACTCAATAGTTTTTCTTTGCTTCAAAAATGAATGTTGGGTCATTATACCGTAGATGAAGAGTGAGTAGGCGTGTTTTAAACTAATAATGTGTACATGTACATGTCAAATAATTACTATAGGCTTACATCTGCATAACATTTTTATCATGATAAAACTCAATTTATGCAGTCATTAATGAAAACAAATGGACCTTAATATCCATATCATGTATATGCATCTAGGTGATAACATAGACTTGTATATCCATGCTGGAAAAAGCTAATAATGACTGCTTGTTTGCTTCTGAAAATTTGAAGCCCGGCATTTCGGAGATTTTTCTGCTTTTTTTCAGAGTAAAAAACAGAAATGCCACTCCAATACAGCGTCCGGTAAATAAGCAAGCAATTATTTCAAACTCCGAGCCCAGCAAACCCATTCGAATGAATTGGCATTCGCGTCTGACGCCGTTATATAAATGAAAGGGATATAGAGTTTGTGAATATTTCTTGGGATAAGTTCGACAAGAACGGTTGCAAGATGTTCCGTCTCGGACTTGTCGCAGTTGTTTTCGCATTTTTGCTCTGTAACGAGGTGTGCTGCTTCGCCGTGGGGTTTCACAACTATAACATCAATGGAGGCTCACTTGAACGTGACGCAAAATACCGCAAAAGAAAGACACCAGCGCGTTTAGTCACCAAGAAAGGATTAAACTTCGGAGCATCCAGGCAGAGAGCAATTTGTGCTGGCCCTGGCACCGGCGCGGAAGAATGTGTCACCAGAGGGTGCTGTTGGTCACCTGGTGGATATTTCCATTGTTACCACTGTAGTAACACTATTGACTGGAGCCCTGACGTACCCTTGCAGTGAACGACAAGCCGGATCCGCATCAAGAACTCGATTCTCCTGCAGCCTGTGTGACGAGGATTTCAGGATGATTCCCCCGAAGTGCTTAACCTGACTTTTTTAGTGAACAAAATTGGTAAAATGCCACCAGAAAAGGTTGTATTTTCTCTGGTACTCTCACTTGTTTTTAATTACTAGTTGTACTTGAACTTTGTCAGGTTTTATATATTATGTACACTGCTGCCAATAAATAATAGCTATATATTACACCAGAAATACATGTAGACAATTAAACCCAGGTGTCCCACTCTCGAACGCCGGAGGCGTGACTCCGGCATTCGAGAGAGTGGGACACCTGGGTTTAGTAGACAATGAGATGTATTTCATCGAAAGTATGTTTGATTTATACTTGATTGGTTTCTCAAAATCTGCTGAATATACAATTCAAACGAGTCCAGTCGAAACCTATATATTATAGATGGCATCTTGGTGATTAATAAATCAATATTTCAATTAGTCATAATGTATGACAGGTTCAGTAAATATTTCCCGCCAATTAAAATCAACATGTGCTAAGCTAAGAAGTTCGTTTTCAATATCAATATTATGTACATGTGGAATGCCCGAAATCTGAGGCCAATTGAAGGATATTATTGTGTGTACGTTAGGCCTAAGAAAATTAATTTTCTGTTTCTCGTCCTCCTATTTTTTTAAAACTGGATAGGGAGGGACTTTTTATTTTTCATTTTTTATTTTGCCAAAAATACTGTCCTCAGCTCAGGAGAAAATTGGGTAGGGAGGCACTTTTTATTTTTTATTTTTGGCTGGGCAAAATTTCACACTTATGAAAAAAAAAACACTCACGCACAAAGGCATTCAAGCCCAAATAAATCAAGCCTTTAGAACATATGTAACACATGACATTAATGATTTCATTTCTAGAGGCTTGATTTATTCAAGCAGATTCAAGCCCAAATCAATCAATGATTTCATTTCGAAATGCTTGATTTATTTGGGCTTGACAGCCCTTGGCCGGGCACCTTGGCACCACTGGTGTGCCATCATCCTAGGAGTCAGCACAGAGAGGATGATTCTGTGTACCAGTAGTATTATTATCAAAAACCGTCAGTTGATAAATTGTTGTTCAATCATTCAATATATCTATTGAAGTATACATGAGGAAATATAGTAAATCAATTCGTGATCACAATTTTCTATGTATTATTTTACACATGTAACCACATGGAATAACTGTTTTTGAAAACTGGTAGCGTCTTTGTCTCAGTTGGCGGAGAGTGAAAACAAGGTGGTAAGTTAAATATATATACCTAAGTTGCATGCTGTAATTCGGTGTCTCGATCATTCACTGTCCTCAAAATAGGGGCGGGAACACTTTTTATTTGAGAATCGCAAATAAAAAAATCCGGTAGACTGCTTTTAACACAGGCGGGCGGGGACGAGAAACAGAAAATTAATTTTTTTAGGCCTTAGACATAATTTTGCAGCTGAACACCTGTAAGTTACAACAAAAAGTTACACACACAACCAGAGAGCCTGAAAAATGCCTTGGAGGCATTTTGTTCCAAAGAGATACAGTCGCGCGCCAAAAGAGTGAACCATGTACATGATGTAGATGATCTACTAAATGACAATGTTATCTTCCATGATGCTTTGCTCCTGTCATTCATGTACCGTCAAGTCATTTACCTCCAGTGATGAATCAGCGCATATCGAGATAGACATAACCTTGAACTTGAACATGTATGCAATGATCAAGATATACAATGAATGATCCACCGCATATGATCTCGTAAATGCTCATAATACAAACCTAAGCTCTCCCAGCAATCTCTATTGATATAACAATAACTTTGGATTTGAAAACTCAATGTCACCTTATACCGGTAAATTCATCGGATATTCAATGTCACCAAAAGATACACCACATATGACTTCCCAAATGTTCATTTATAATATGTTATCTAAGCTTCATTTTCAACAATATACATGTACCAGGAGCCGGTTGCAATAAAATGTGTAAGTGTGACTTAACCTCAAGTGTGACTTAATTGTTGCGAATAAGTAGGACTTGTGCAATGAAACCGTTGCAATAAAACTTAGTTCAAGTGTGACGTTTTCATTTTATAAGTAGGACTTATCATAGTGCGTTGCAATAAAATTATTAAGTGCGGCTTGAGCCAGAAATTACACTCAAATAACGTAAATAACCAAGAGCCGGTTGCAATAAAACGTGTAAGTGTGACTTAACCTCAAGTGTGACATAATAGTTGCCAAAAAAGTAGGACTTGTGCAATGAAACCGTTGCAATAAAACTTAGTTCTAGTGTGACGTTTTCATTTTATGAGTAGGACGTAGCATAGTGCGTTGCAACAAAATTGTTAAGTGCGGCTTGAGCAAAAAATTACACTCAAATAACGTAAATAACCAAGTCATACTTAAATAAGTCTGACTTACTCAAGTGCGACTTCAATCTGTTTATTGCAACGCGTTTTCTAAGTACGACTTATCCAAGTCACACTTACGGCCCGAGTTGCACTAAATTTCAAGTCACACTTACCACTTTTATTGCAACCGGCTCCAAGTCATACTTACATAAGTCTGACTTACTCAAGTGCGACTTCAATCTGTTTATTGCAACGCGTTTTCTAAGTACGACTAATCCAAGTCACACTTACGGCCCGAGTTGCACTAAACTTCAAGTCACACTTACCACTTTTATTGCAACCGGCTCCTGATCTTCAAAGGCAAATTCACAATCTCAAGGTTGTGATAACTTTGAGCCTGTCATTTGAGCACTCAATGTTCTCTCCAAGTCAAGGGACACCAAATACTTGTTATAAGCTTATAATACAAATGTAGACTCATTTTCAAGTGTTGGGCCTCCAGAAGCCAGCTCTACAGTCATTTCGCAAAACTTCCCTATTTCGAATGATCTAATGAAAATGACATTGAACAGCAGAAATTTACAAAAAAAATCTTAATAACCTCACTCATCCTCAGGCGTCTCAACATTTGAGAACTGATGAATTTCTTTCTCAAAGTCAAACACTCTCTAACTTTTCAATTCCAAAAGATTGCAATAAGAGTTCAAGGAAAAGTGTCTAAGACAATGACATGAAGACCAAATTTCATCCCCTTGTGAAAGTTTACATGGGTAACTGTGCAGCAATACTCCACTGAAAACTGGCTCGTGAATTTATGAAATATAAACAGCCCTTAGAACAAACCATTAAGTGGTAATCTGTAAGCTAGATCTTTGCTACACTGGCTATGATCATGTGGGAATGTAACACTCAAAAGCTTTTAAGGTCACTTGCTTGACCACAAACTCTTGTAATGAGATCATTACTATAATGACGCACAAGAGATCCAATCATTATCTGGCTGATGGGCGGACGCTTGGAAATGTCAATTCATATTACATGGAAAAAACGTGTGTATGGTGTAGAGAATAAACAAGTAAAACTGACATTGCTCAATACATTTTACTGCTCAACACTGACATTATCAGATGTTTGACAATTGTTTAATTTCACAATACCAACACAATAATTTCTTGGTTTTTGTTTTGTCCCAGTGATTTTGATACCTCTTGTACCTTTTGATTACAAATGCAAGTTTATTAAAACATTCTGAAATGCATCATTTCACGATACTGGGCACATATTAGTCCACTTACCATGTCAGAGCATGATGAATTTAGTTGTAGCAGGCAAGAGTATTAACGTAACAAAACAAAAACAAAACCAAAAATGTCCGAAGTCCTCCACACTACTAACTGCTGTGCTAGGTCTACATTTGAAACAACCCAAAGAAATAGCAGTTCCAGACTGAGGAAGAATTTCTAGGACAACTTAATATTAATCTGTATCAGTTTTAGAATAGAAACTGTTCGCACCAAGAAATCATGAGAATTATGTATGGCTGTATCATACAGCACATACATTTACCAGGATGGCTTATGCATGTGCAAATATATTGAAAATTTGCCAGCAAATTACTTTCATAATATACACAGTATAGTATAACACATTCATTTCACTACCACTTACTTAATGACTAAATATGCACAACATATTCACACAATTTGATATCAAGCTAGTGAAAACTTTTCACTCCAATTGTTAAATTGTCTATTATGTAGTACCTACGTGTTCATTTGGTTGAAATGAAATACTCTTTGAAATTTTCTTCAAGATACATCATGTCAATTTCAAATAGTGTGACAGTGCAAAATAAAGCCTTGTGCTGTCACTGGCAATAAAAACAGTGGAATAAACACATGTGGATGACTCAACAAATCCTGACTAGATTCACACAGTCTTGCAGCCTCGACCTGCCTGTTTTTCGCACACACTAATCACAATGTGTCCCTTACCCGTCCGTCCGTCCGTCCTCACATACAAAGTACAATCCCAATCCATACATCAGAGGTGGTCGATATTTACAACAGAAATCAAGATAGGCAGCACATGCTCAACCAAACAAACCACAACTGAAAGCACCTCAAATTGTCAAAAATTAACACAGATTTTTAACTTCAACATGAACAGCAATGCATAATACAACAATAATGGGTGATGAAAATTTTCCTACATGGTATGTTCAACAAAAGTGTCTATACTCAATGATGTTGCCGCAGCAAGAATATAAATCTGCACGTCTCTTCCAAGATCTGTTATGCATCCAATATAACTGGATCAACCATGTACACATAACAAAATATCAAATATTAACAAAACTTCCAGAAGTATTGGGTTAGCAATAACATACCAAACGAAGCAATACTGGTAAATTAACTGCTAACTGTGCACTCTCGGCAACAAACCTCAAACTAGCCATACTTGTGTGAATTTTTCCGCATGAGTCAACAATTCTGACACCCATTAAAACAATCCTTGACTTGACATAATTTGTGTAATATATTACCATTAGGGGTTTGCAGAGACTAAGCATAGCTGTATGCACCATATCACAGGACTATAACATACACCACTCTATACACATAGCCTATACATGGTATACATTAACATCGATTGTGACACTGTTTTATATCATGCTACATTTGGCAACTGTAAGCACAAGAATCTATAATGGCTGAGATAAATTTTGGAGAATACATCACGGAACAAAGTCTTGCTCTGGGGTAGTTAGATATCTGTGTTGCACATCCAAAGAGTTTGTACATCGTAGCAAGCAGCTGACATGTAGATACATTATTTACAGGATTTCAAAAGTTCAAGAACAATGGAATGCAAGGCTTTTACACTGAAAAAAATCTTCCATATAATATACATATCATAGTAATTTTGGCATTGTTATTTCAGTGTCAGAAAATCAGGATTAGTATGTACTCGATTTCAACAAAGTAACCAATCATAGCTCTATATACCGAAGGTCTCACTACACTTGGAATTTTCATTCAAAATCTGTATTCATGTGACATGAAAAGTACATCACAAAAATTATCACAACTTAACTCTGTCACTTACATCCATCATGGCTATAATATACCATTGAATATTCTGAAATACATAAACCTAGAGATATATATGGAGATAGTATGCTATATCAATGCCAACTAGTGAGACTATTTAGGTAAGCAGGAAAGAACCTGTTGTAAAAACATATTGCACGAAAGTCTTCTGTGAACATATTAAGCACGAGAGCAGGAACCACCAGAAAACTTTACATCACCGAAAAGACGCCATCCCCTTCAAAACAAAATTTTTGTGCATTCTGGATATAGATTCATATATTCATTGCATGGAGAATCAACACATCTTGAATATATGCTATCACATCTGTATATACTATAAGTATATAGTATTATCAGTATATTTACATGCAAACAAAATGTATATAAAACTTTCATATAGTAACAGAATGATGAATATATATATCCACCAATTATCATACACTAAGTTTATTGTTGATCGTAAATTTACAACAAATATTCCATACATGTGTACATTTCATAAAATAAAGGTGTTTGTTTTCAAAACCCTATACACAGTAAGTTTTTAATATAAAACTGATTATATAAGATTCAAAAGAACTAACCGGTGGGTTCCTATAGATTCAGGAGACTAGATTGCTATATTTCTTTTAATATACCTTTGGGATCAATCTAACCTCTGGGGACAATAATTGTTTTTGATAAGTCAATAGAGAAGGACTATTGCAACACTATCATTTTGTCTCAAAAGTTTTGCAACTAAACATCGATGGAGTACTACGGTACACAGATGTGACAATATAACATTGGTGTATATTGAGATTCAAGTCCATAAGTATGTACATGTACAGGCATGTAAAATCAAAATGTGAAAGCAAAAACAATCAAAATATTTTTAAAAATCCATAACATATAATAATTGCATGCCATTTCACTATGTTCCTTGACTAGCAATATCAGCAAATGTTGCAATTGGCAAATTTTGACAAGACATAGAGTAGTTGAGTGGCCTGGAGCTGCAATCAGACATTCCACATTCTGTACATGAACATTGACGGTGGTTCCACCTCGTGCGGTGAGGGCCTAGTTTATATCCGGACACTCTGCTTTCTCCTGGATAACTTGGATCTGCAAACAGAATAACTTGCAGGTCTGGACACATTCACAGTCAAACTTCACAATGATCTGGTTTTTTTTCTCAGTAAAATCTTTTACCTGATTTGCCCGGCGAGCAGTGGGTTGATAGCATACAACCAATCGTGGAATTCTTTGTCATCTATGGTCTGCATCAGGAACCCTCGATGCTTCGTCAGTACAGAAAACGTATTGCGGGCCTGAAAGACACACAGAGGTATTTCCTCAATGTAACATGACAATGCTAACACAGCACGAAATATTCTACTCGTGTTGCTCCCATTAATCAATCTGGATACCAATAGATCAATGAAATTCATAATTGTGTGATAATCTGTGACACTGCTGTTGCCATGGACAAGCATGACCTGACTCTATCACCATGGTAACGTACCCGGATCATGGCCTGGCTCTCCTCACTGAACTCCACCTGTGCCGTGGCCAGGTTGATGAGGCCGCGCTCCACTTTGTCCTTCTCATTGTGGTAGATGTAGACGTATGGTCGGCGTACAACCTGCAGCAGCAACAATGTAGTTATCACGTAGATCAACGCCTCATAGGACATTGTTTCATAGTACCCGGTACATGTATATCTGGGTAAGCAGGTACCTCTATATACAAACTAGACATAAAAGCCTATAGGATTTGTGGCATCCCCCAATTTGTTCTTATCATTTCAAATGGTCATACTGGACTGAGAAAAAAGGATACATAGGCCATTGTATGTGGGTAAGAGTGAGAGCTCATCAGACAGTTTCTTACCAGAACTGCTTTCTATCATCTTGACCCACCAGACATTTGCCACCCAAAATGAATGGACAATTACCCAGCCAATATTATTGAGCGTACTAGTATATTTAATCAGGATGTTCGTGATACTTTTCAGGTGCTCCTGTCAAATATAGAATGATACGTGACTAAAAGAATGCTGTGTCATCTTGGCCAATTTTGTGATTTCAAAACTTGTACAATACAGCGGAATTTTCGCATTCATATTATAACCAAAGCCAAACATTTCCCAGCTAACTAAAAAATTAGCCCAATGGGCTAGAAAGGTTACCGGAGAAATATACAGAGTTAAGCCGAGAAAGTTGAAGGTCAAATTCAAGGTGACCACTGAAATCGCCATATCTCTAACCTTGAAAATGGGATCAAAGGCTAAATTCTAGATCACCAAACTATTCAGCATACATCATTTCCTATATGTTCACTATGGACCCCTAAGCTGTAAATTTGATAATAAGCGAGATATAAGCCATTTTGTAATCTGACTTTGAAAATAAAATGACTGACCTTGAAATTTAGGTCAAAGGTCAAATTCAATATCATTAAAATATTCAGAATATATCATTTCCTATATGTTCACAATTGATTCCTAAGCTGTAAAGTCGATAATAAGCGAGATACTAGACATAAAAGCTTATAGGCTTTGTGGCATCCCCCAATTTTTCTTTTCTTTTCTAATGGTGAAACTTGACTGTTATTATAATACATATACCAGGATTATTGAACACAGGTGGGAGTGAGAGTTCAAATTATAGCAGTTGCTCACTAGACAAATGTCCATCAGATATTTGTTTTAATCTCAATAGGTATTAAATGTACAGACATGACAGACATTCATAATACAAGCAAAAAGGAAATTATTCTGGGTTCTGACTAAGTAAAACAATGATAATTTGGTCACTGCATGTGAAATACAGCTAGAAAACAAAACAATGCATGTAGTTTCATCCAGATAAACACAGTGCTGTTTTAACTGAATACAATGAACAATTGACCGGCAACCAAGGCCCAGGCAGACCTTCAAAGCTGTTATCTTCAGTTTGGGTCATCATTATATAACCACCTATTGTTTTCTTTAGAAAGGGAAGGAGGGCATTGTTCCAACTTGTTGGTGTTAGTATAGTAAACTGGGGTGAGGGGACAGGAGAGGGGGGGGGGGGGGGGGGGAAGAGGGGCAGTGCATACAAGTCACTGATACATTGCTACATTCATATGCAGATTAGACTGGCTGACAGTGGAGGTGGGGGAGGGAGAGGGGGGGGGGGGGGTATTGCCTTATCACAGGCATTACTGAGCAGGGCTCTCATATACTGCACTGGCTGAGAGGGCAGAGCCTAGCCTCATGCTGGACATGCAGGCTGCAGTCAGTGAATACAGTAGCATGGCTCAGTCACAGTATTACATCTGCATGGGGGCAGGTGAGGGAAAAATTCGAAGTCCAAAAAAAAATACACCCAAAAAATTTCCCCCCCCTGGAAATTGCCTGAATCAAATTATGGCATTGACAGGAGTCGCCCGATTTTTTTTTCCAAAATGGCCGCTGGCGGCCATCTTGGATTTCGGGTCTCGACGAAAAACAATAGGGGTTAGGAGCAAAGTATTTCGGATGAGCTGTGAAAATTTCGGAAAGATAGATTAAGGCGTTCAAGAGTTATGATCCGGAAACCGAACAGCGGAAGAAAAAAAAAAAAAAAAAAAAAAAAAAAGAAAAAAAAAAAAAAAAAAAACAGACAAAAACATAAGGCCTCCCGATTTTCAATCGGGATGCCTAATTAGCCATTTTGTCCTGTTGACATTGAAAATGAGGTCAAAAGTCAAATTCAACGTCACTAGAATATTCAGCATATATCATTTCCTATATGTTCACAATTGATTTCTAAGCTGTAAAGGCGCTAATAAGCAAGATATTGGCCATTTTGTCCTGTGACCTTGAAAATGAGGTCAAAGGTCAAATTCAAGGTCATGAGAATATTCAGCATATATCATTTCCTATATGTTCACAATTGATTCCTAAGCTGTAAAGTCGATAATAAGCGAGATATTAGCAATTTTGTCCTGTGACCTTGGAAATGAGGTCAAAGGTCAAATTCAAGGTCATGAGAATATTCAGCATATATCATTTCCTTTATGTTCACAATTGATTCCTAAGCTGTAAAGTCGTTAATAAGCAAGATATTGGCCGTTTTGTCCTGTGACCTTGAAAATGAGGTCAAGGTCAAATTCAAGGTCACGAGAATTTTCAGCATATATAATTTCCTATATGTCCACAATTCATTCCTAGTCTCTAATTTCAATATTAAGTGAGATATTAGGCTTAATGTGTGCCATTATAAAGCATAGGAAAATTTAACATGGGAAAGTCACATTTGGGCCGAGTTTGGGCCCAAAATGGCCCACTTCAAGCGATTCAAGCGCAACGAAATTTATACATGTCACAGGGATACATATGAGGAGTGTTTTTCATCAATAAGAAAAAAAAGTTACTGAACAGATTTTGAGAAAACGACCGTCGAAGTCCAAAATTGGCCATTTTTCGACGAAAACGGCCGCTCTGACCTTGAAACCAAGGTCAGAGGTCAAATTCAAGGTCAAGACAATATTCAGCATATATCATTTCCTATATGTCCACAATTGATTCCTAGTCTCTAATCTCAATATTAAGTGAGATATTAGGCTTTAATGTGTCCCATTATAGCATAGGAGAATTTAACATGGGAAAGTCCCATTTGGGCCGAGTTTGGGCCCAAAATGGCCCACTTCGAGCGATTCAAGCGCAACGAAATTTATACATGTCACAGGGGTACATATGAGGAGTGTTATGCATCAATAAAAAAAAAAGTTACTGAACAGATTTTGAGAAAATGGCCGCCAAAGTCCAAAATCAGGCATTTTTCGTCGAAAACAGCCGCCATTTTGAAAAAAATGCGAAAATCAAAAAACTAAAAAATACTTCCCTCTCGAAATATTTTTAGGCATTTTTGTGCAAAATTTCAGAAAAATTCGATCGTAAACTTTAAAGATAAAATTGTTGACGGACGACGACGACGACGGACGACGACGCCGGACGCATCGCCATGCCAATAGGTTACGAACCATAGGTCCGGTAACCTAACAATGATGATTTGGTCATTGCATGTGAAATAGAGTTGAATAACTAAACATTCAAACAATACATGTTTGTAAAATATAAATGCAGACAGGGCAAATCATTCCCCAAGCATGTTGTGTCATGTGTGTGGCTTATTAACCAACTATTGTATTCTGTGGGATGGAACTTCATTCTTTTACCATGTACACACACTAGTAAACCACGCTTTGGAAGGGGGAGTGAGGGATTATGCATGGATTTACTGTGTACAGCGCTGTATGGACTCAATACATGTATTGAGTCCATACAGCGCTGTACACAGTAATGCATGGATATGAGCCTAGGGTCATGTTGGACATGCTATAGCTTTACTGCTCTATCACTTGTCAGGCATGACTGAGCAGGGCTGGCTGAGAGGGGCGGAGCCTATTGCTGTGCTGGACAGACTGGCTGATCTTGTAAGGCATGACTGAGCAGGGCTGGCTGAGAGGGGCGGAGCCTATTGCTGTGCTGGACAGACTGGCTGATCTTGTAAGGCATTACTGAGCAGGGCTCTCATATACTGCACTGGCTGAGAGGGCAGAGCCTAGCCTCATGCTGGACATGCAGGCTGCAGTCAGTGAATACAGTAGCATGGCTCAGTTACAGTATTAAACCTGCATGGGCGCATGCGAGGGAAAAATTCTAAGTCCCAAAAAAAAAAAAATACACCTAAAAAATTTGTTTTCTACAGAGCCCCTGAGGTGACATACCAGATATATTTATTAATACGTGCGCACGAATTAGTAAACCGTGGCCACGAATTGGTAAACCGTGGCCACGAATTAGTAAACCGTGGCCACGAATTAGTAAACCGTGCGCACGAATTAGTAAACTGTGCGCACGAACTAGTAAACCGTGGCCACGAATTGGTAAACTGTGGGCACAGATTACCTCAACTAATCTGTGGGCATGATTTAACAATCCGTGAGCACGATTTAATAATTCGTGAGCACGAATTAGTATTTCGTGGCCACGGATTGGTATAACTAATCCGTGGGCACGATTTACCAATTCGTGGGCACGGAATATTAATTCGTGCCCACGAATTGGTAAATCGTGCCCACGGATTGTTAATTCGTGGCCACGAATTTATAAATTGTGCGCACGGTTTGGTAAATCGTGCGCACGGATTGGTAAACCGTGCGCACGAATTGGTAAACCGTGCGCACGAATTAATAAATATTTTCGGTATGTCACCTCAGGGGCTCCGTAGTTTTCCCCTGGAAATTGCCTGAATCAAATTATGACATTGACAGGAATCGGCCGATTTTTTTTTCCAAAATGGCCGCTGACGGCCATCTTGGATTTCGGATCTCGACGAAAAACAATAGGGGTTAGGAGCAAATTATTTCGGATGAGCTGTGAAAATTTCGGAAAGATAGATCAAGGCATTCAAGAGTTACGATCCGGAAACCAAATGGCGGAAGAAAAAAAAAAAAAAAACATAAGGCCTCCCCATTTTCAATCGGGATGCCTAATTATCACGTAGAAAGAAGATGAGTTGTATGATAAATTGATAAGATACAAGAACACACATACCACCCATCGTTTGATCCATCCCTTGCGTTTCTCCTCTAGGAAGTTGAGGTAGCCGCGGCGAGAGACGACGGGACTGACTCTGATCTCCTCGGTGTCAGGGACATACAAAGCGGCACATATCTCCCCGTCCTCCCCTTCACGCTGTATGGGAGGCGGGATCCGTCTCGCCCCAGGCTCCCCTAACATCAGGTTTATGCTCTCAGACGACGCCGACTTACGGATGTCTGGCTGCTCCACCCTGACAAAGTCATCATTACATGGGACTCATTGATAGTTCAAACGGAGTGCTGCTCGATACATCAGATTTTATAATGTAGCAAGCAACAGTGCTATGATTAGGATTTCTGCACAGAGTACACAACGTTCTATTGTGATCATGCTATAGTCAATCAATCAGGGAACCACTCGGATATCTCAACCTGAAAACAGGACAGAAAGTGCACCCAACGGCATCGTTAATTTCCAAAATACACAGATACAAAATCATATAAGCTTTAGAAAATTTGAAATAACGCAAGCAAAAAATCTGATTCCTGAAGCAACTACTGGTACTGATTGGTCAAAAATACCTGAAAGGTTACGTAGCTATATATGAGTATCATCAGTTAGATATTGATGACTGAATTTTTAGTATTTGTTCGTTCAGTAGTTGTTTAAAATATTCTATTACTGTACATGAACAAATAGGGTTAATAGCAATTTTTTTCAGCATGAATATTGTATACCAGTAGGGAAGTCAGTGTTTTAATAATTCTCTGAGCAAATGTTGGGAATAAATATTTGGTACTGGTAACTAACTTGCTGTACACAAGTTAGTTAGACAAATGGTCACATACAGGCTTGTTTAAATGACAATATCAAGAGAATGGTGTTGGAGAATAGTATATATAGTAAGATCCAAGGTCAAATGTAATGCAGGTCAAGGTCGTACAAAACCACAAGTCAAGGCGAGACTATCCAGTGTTTCCCTGACATTGACAGTCGCATCATTGATCATCGTTATTTATCAACACAAAAAATACCAATTGTAAACTTATAAATTTTTGTGTCTAAACCACAGTTTCCTATGAAGAACACACAATATGCATGATTTATGATAAACAGTTATATTTTTTACACAAGGTACCAGGGAACACTTCAAGTATAAGGTTGAGGTATATCATAGCTTCTTTGATTTGCAATATTCACAGTTACTGTTGGTGTGCTACCATGATAACAGTCAGTGTCAGTAGAACATATAACATGGCCAAAACTAAATAGTTTTCTTTTTGCTCGATAACATCTGCAAATCAAAGAAGATGACATATCTACAAAGTGTACATTTCGATACTAGGACCGTACAACAAGGTCAAGGACACACACTGGACAGCCAAGGACACACAACAGAATGAGGTGTGGTCTTGTACACCAGGTATACAGCTTGGGGGAAATCTGACCACTGGTTTCCTAAAGGTATATATATTCCCAGCATATGCATCAGAGTTACATGGTATGATCTAGGATAGGAGGTGGTATGTATATGGGAATATTATTTCTCCATTTTGTCTGCATTGTATCTTAAAAATTATGTTGAAGAAGTAGAGTGCAGTGAAGATTTGATTTCCTTGGTTATATATAAATCACAGACTGTATAAATGCAGAGAAAAGGTAATATGATCATGAATTAAGTTTGGAAATGAAATAGTGCATTCAATTTTTTTAAAAAGATAATGGTACCTAGCATCCTCAATGATCACGTTTTTGTAATTTAATTCATTTTCCTCAAGTGAACATTTAAATGAATGGAAAACAACCAAAATTCAAACTCAAAACATAAACAAAACAATACATGAAATACCGAACAACATCTATAGTGTTATATACGCAGACAATGTCGCAATCATGGCACAGGTTGATTGAGCCAGAATGACGATGCACGGTCAGTTGATAGACCGAGTACACAGTCCGCCTACAGTTCTCACCTCTGGAAAACAAACGGCTGCGTTTGATCGCGAATGTCGGGCGCTGAAAAGGTGCGGACCATAGATTTGGCCACCTCCAGCAGCCCTCCGAGCTGAGAGGTAGGGGAGCGCTTGATCTTCCTTTAAGGGAGGACAGGGTAAAGCGTGACCAACGGCCAAGTTAGGGATCAGTTTGAATACATTGTATTTCTCTCAGCTGACATGCATGGCAAGTTAGTTTCGAACTTAATTATAGTTACACCTATTAAATGAGTCCCTGTTAATGGCTAAATTGTAGGCATCACAGACTTGCAGAAGCACACACATCATGTACAGGTACTCGGTTTTTCAGGCAGAAGATCTCTACATGTATGCAATAGACTGGCATACAGGTGTCTATTTATGATGCATAACTGTGACGTATTGGTCATTGGTCATTTACTTATCAACCTAATGCCTAAATTAGGTTGTAAATTGGACATTTACTTAAATTGGACATTTACTTATCAACCTAATGCGTAAATTACGCATTAGGTTGATAAGTAAATGTTCCAATGACTAATACATATTTTTCAGAATATTCCATTTCATAATGCAAATGTGATGGTGCTCCCATCAAAACCTCCAATATTCAGGGTGAAGCTAGCTCCCTTAGCTCACTAACTATTACATACACGTACACATATACATGAACTCAAGAGACATACCCTGCGATATTTTCGCTCGGAGTCCCACTGCTGGTCAGGGAGCAGGCCATCCGGTCAGCCTCGGTGGCAGATGACTGCATCAGATCGCTCTCCTCCGATACCGTTGACTCGTCCATGTAGCTCGTCTCCATCACCTTTGCATACATGATACCACAGGATAAAACATGTTGCATTTGTTGCCAGACTGCTGATGTTAATTCCGCCAGAAAAAAGAGCAAAATACATAGCTTCAAACGAATGTATGTGTTTTAATATATGCTCCACTAGATGATTCTATATCTATGATTCTGAGATGTCTAACTGAAACTAAGGATGGAGAAAGAGGGGGAGATTTTCACCTTTGGCACGGTCAGGGTTGAGGGTGTACGTCCGTACATCAGCAGCTTGAGACAACGACTGGTCAGCTCTCTCTCGCGTTCGCTCTCGAAGTCCAGACTGGAGGCGCTCTCGGTCTTCTCGAGCCGTTTCTCGGCGTCCCGGTCGCCCTTCTCCTTGTCGGTGAGCTCGTCAGGGCTGCTGTTACCGTTGTTGTCGGGGGAGCCCTGGCGCTGTCGCCGCATGTTACACGTCTCCTTGTCCAGCTTACTCAGGTCCTTGCCCTGCTCTTGGAGTTTCTCTCTCAGCAGCAGGATGTGTCGCGCCTTCTCAACCTGACATACCAGTAAACTCATTCTCAGCACTGCATTGTGCATACAGTATACATCTACCGATAAGTAACAGGATTTACACCTTGCCAATAGCTGATTCTGCATGCATATTACATACATTGTAAACATACATCATAGATAAACTCTTCATTCCAGTGAAGTTAAAAACATGATCCTGATTTTCTGGCATGACTGGGACAAATGTATCCAAATGACACCATGAGGCTGTATGACACATAACATGAGACAAACATTGCTTGAGGACTTGTGGGACATACCAGTTCGAGGCGGTTGAGTTTCTCGAGCTCCCACTGATGGTCGATGATGAGGCTGTCGCCACGGGGACGCCAGCCCTGGAGGTTCTCCTCCCCACGTACGTATGTGGACGACGTGTCCAGCACCCGGCGCTGGCGACGCTGGACACCTGTCGGGAAAAGACATGCGGATTAGAAACAGACGGCTACACGGTAAGAGTGGATCAATATAGAAGTCAGAAACACAACACAGCAGACACGGAAAACCCATCACCAAGAGAATGTAGACAGAAAACAAAACATCCAGAATATCCATCCCAAATAGTCTGATCAACAACAGTCTTTGCTACTCTTCACAGAAAACCCAAAGTCTTTGCAATCTTTTTGTTATTCTTGTATAACATTTAATGTCACTGATTTATAAAAAAAAAGTCGGAATACACTAATATTGCAGAACATGGAGAAAACACTGTCTACACTAGAACTAGCTACCACACGAAGTCACGTCTATGTTTATGTGAAGATTCATATACCCCTTAACTTACGGTGACGGTGCTGCCACCTACCCGGACTCCCGGTATCGGCACATTTCTTGAGAAGCAGTTCGTAGACTCCCGTCACCTTGTGGTATTCGGTATTACGGGCGAAACCTTGGCCGAACAGGCTGCGCAGCGAACTGTAAAAGGGACTGAGTGACAGAGTGGCTTCGTGTTAATGGCTTATGTAACATGCTTACATTGAGTATCCACTATGCCTACAGCACTCAGTGTCTGTCACCATCACAATGCATGTACATGTATGATACAATAGCTGGTGCACAAGTAATGTAAAATGTACCAAACAAATTGCTCAGAAAAAGATTATTTTACTGAACTGAATAAAGCACAATTGGAGAATTTGCTGAATGTATACCGCAGGAACACAATTTAAGCAAAATGTAATCTGATCGAAAGGAAGATTGAACATGTAAACTTTATTGATGAGAATATCACTTAACATTAACAGCACTCACTTAACATTCTATATAGTGTACTACCAAATATTAAGACAATATGCAGTGAAAAATATAATACATGTACCGGTATGCAAAATCATGTAAACATGGCAAAAGACGAGTATGTACATGTATTATATTGATATGATACACAGGACACTGACATCGACAAGACTAGTGCATTAGGGTCTTTATAATAAAGTAATCATTATTATGAAGTTTTCAAACTATGAAACGTATATTAGTACCGATAGATGTTAACTGATAAATCACACAAAAGCACCAACATATATATTGCCGCTGATTGAAGCAGTCTTAACTAAGTGCACACGCATGACAGGCAAACTTATTCACCTACTCAGCATGTTACTATGAATACGTACCGGGGAAGTCGTACATCTCTGGAGTAGATGACCATACACAGATCCTTGGTGATACAAGCAGGCTGGGCACAGTTCTCAACCTGAAATTGGAACAGTGCTTACATGTATGCCTACACATGCACAAACTACATGTACTATTGACAGCAATGTTCATGTTATCACATCAAATACTGCACAGTCCAGCCAATACAACAGGTACTCACATCCAGGTAAGCGGACAGTGTCATGTAGATCTTCTCGCCATACGGTGTGATGCGGTTCAGCAGGGAAGAGTTGTGTAGAGAGCTGTCCCATGCTGCCTCAAAGCGGAAAAATATCCTGCAAAATAATACAGAGAACATTGCCATACCCAATCGCACGAGTTTTTGTGACCGGCACAGTCAAGCCGGATGACTATTCCCATGGCAACAGCTCGCCCTGCCCGTACCTCTCGTCGCCGGGCTGCTGGATGTAGTGTGCAGGGAGCAGGTTCAGCGACAAGACGGTGTGCTCGCCGTCGTGTTCCCGCCACTCCGGGGTGTTCCGTATACGGCCGACGACCAGCTCACGGATGTCACGCCAGATCAGATCCGGGCCGTTCTCGTGGACGATCGTTATGGCGATGCGGCGCTGGATGCCCTGGTGCAGGAGGTAGTTACCTGCACAGGGCATGTCCTCACTGTGATCCACCGCCGCCGGCATGTACCTGGGGGATGGGGGGAGGGGGGGGGGGGAAGGTGTTGTGGATTATCCATACAGTTACTGATGGAATAGCTTCACAATAATGACCATCACATTATTGATAAAATACACAGTTCATCATGTATATGGTACATGTTCATGTATAAGCATCTCTCAAGATACACCATGTACATGTATACTCTACTGCTGGGTCAATTGAATCCAGTTGCTACTACGATATGATACTAGACGCCTAAAGCCTAAAGGCCTTGGAGGCATTTCAGGGTGAAGCATGAAAAAAACAAAATGCTGACATGATAAGTTCCCAATGAGACCGTTTCCGAGATATCGACAGAAATGAAAAATGCCGACTCAGCGAAAAAATTTAAGATCAAGGTCAAAGGTCATCCATCATACCCTATGTACATGTTTGTCTAGGGCGACGAGTCCGAAAATAACATCCGTTTCGCTCTACGACGCACCATTTCCGAGATATCGACGAAAACGAAAAATGCCTACTCAGCGAAAAAATTTAAAGGCAAGGTCAAAGGTCATCCATAATACCCCTAAGACATGTTTGTCTAGGGCGACGAGTCCGAAAATAATGTCTATTTCGCTCTACGACGCACCGTTTCCGAGATATCGACGAAAACGAAAAATGCCGACTCAGCGAAAAAATTTAAGGTCAAGGTCAAAGGTCATCCATAATACCCCTAAGACATGTTTGTCTAGGGCACGAGTCTGAAAATAACGTCCGTTTCGCTCTACGGCGCACCGTTTCCGAGATATCGACGAAAACGAAAAATGCCGACTCAGCGAAAAAAATTGAAGGTCAAAGGTCATCCATAATACCCTATATACATCTTTGTCTGGGGCGACGAGTCCAAAAATAACATCCGTTCGCTGTACGACGTACCATTTCCGAGATATCGACGAAAACGAAAAATGCCTTCTCAGGGGAAAAATTTAAGGTCAAGGTCAAAGGTCATCCATAATACCCTTAAGACATGTTTCTCTAGGGCGACGAGTCTGAAAATAACGTCCGTTTCGCTCTATGACGCACCGTTTCCGAGATATCGACGAAAACGAAAAATGCCGACTCAGCGAAAAAATTTAAGGTCAAGGTCAATGGTCATCAATAATACCCTTAAGACATGTTGGTCTAGGGCGACGAGTCCGAAAATAACGTCCGTTTCGCTCTATGACACACCGTTTCTGAGATATCGACGAAAACGAAAAATGCCGACTCAGCGAAAAAATTTAAGGTCAAGGTCAAAGGTCATCCATAATACCCTTAAGACATGTTTGTCTAGGGCGACGAGTCCGAAAATAACGTCCGTTTCGCTCTACGACGCACCGTTTCCGAGATATCGACGAATACGAAAAATGCCGACTCAGCAAAAAAAATTAAGGTCAAGGTCAAAGGTCATCCATAATACCCGTAAGACATGTTTGTCTAGGGCGACGAGTCCGAAAATAATGTCCGTTTCGCTCTACGACGCACCGTTTCCGAGATATCGACATAAACGAAAAATGCCGACTCAGCGAAAAAATTTAAGGTCAAGGTCAAAGGTCATCCATAATACCCCTGAGACATGTTTGTCTAGGATGACGAGTCTGAAAATAACGTCTGTTTCGCTCTACGACGCACCGTTTCCGAGATATTCATGAGAGCCTCAAGGATGACTCAGCTAAAATTATTTCGAGCCCTAGGTCAAAGGTCATTTGACGAATCGGCCTCAAAATCAATAGGCTTCTTCCCTGGTGATATATGAACCTCCATGCAAAGTTCCACAGTCATTGCCATAACACTTTTTGAGTTATCGTGCGGAAACCAGAAACATTGATTTCATCCTCACGGACCTCACGGACCCCGGAGCCGGCTCAAAAACAATAGGCTTCTTCCACACAACATTTCTGACCAGCAGTGAAAATTTGGCGAAGATACATCGAGGCAAACTGAAGTTATCGTGCGGAAACCAAAAAGTGAAAAAAAAAGAAAAAAAAAAAAAAAAAAAAAAAAAAAAAAAGAAAAAATTTTTTTTTTGACAAAACCATAAAGGCATTTCTGCTGAAATGCCTTAATTAGCACTTAGTACTTACTCTCCATTGGGCGCCAGTTCCTGGATCTCAAACCACACCAGCAGGTCATACTTGGCATGGACATGGCTCGTACTGCAACAGTCAGACAGCTCTAATATATATATATACAAGGTTCATGAACAGTTCGGAATATGGACAGGGGTAAAGGCACCATGCACATTCACATGCAGTGTAGGCTTACACATCGACACCCTTTCTAGACAGCATTTGGTAGTTGAGATATATGTACTTAAGCATTAGTCACAAAGTTTAAAATACTTCACAGCTGGATAGGCTATGATATACATGTAGAAGGCTGTGTGGGGTTGACATGTGACGAAAATGGAGATTATTTGACGGTGCAGTAATATACATGATGATAGTATTCAAACAGACTGTAGCAATACACATTAAGCATGTGCTATATCCAGGTGTATCATGCATAAAAAATACTCGCAGGATCGAAAGTATTTTTTGTAAAGTTCAAAGAAATGTGCAAAATATGAAAAAAAACATTAAGTTAGTAGACATTAACAAGAAGGGGTCATGAAAATTATTGTAAAATATCAACCAAGCAACTTCTGGCACTTTGTGTATTGTTTTGATTAAATGATAAAACCATGATAACTGGTATCCCATCAACTACATTGTGATAATCTTTTGGTGTATATTTTTATACGAATAAGATGTAAACATTACACAAAGTGTCTACGTAATTACTTACTCGGTCAGGGTTTTTGAGAGTTCAAAAGCTATCGAACTTCTTTTTCGTTTTTGTCTCCTTCGAGAAAACCAACAAATGAAACTCAATGGATATGCACACAACATTGAATCACAAAATTAACAAAGATATAACGAACAAAATCTTATGTTCCTGTTCTTATTTCTACAAATCACTCAAAAAAGAACAAAAATTGCTTTGACCTTTAACACAAAATCAAACATTCCTTACTTTTCTCTTAAGGATTACTAAGGGATATAAAATGTGACAAAAATGTTGAAATTTCTAAAATTTAAAGAAAATTTGTGGTATTGTAATTGTGAAACATGCAGATCTACATCTCTACTACTAAGCGCAAGAGAATTGCAAACTGATCTTGACATCATCTGTGCTATGTTCACTACTGAACACATACAAAAAACATAAATCACACACAAACACAACATGTATAAACACAAAAGAAGGCACACGATGTGATACGCGCTCTGTGACCAGTCCTACCTCGGGGACTTGATGACGCCCAGCTTGGTCGATGGCACTGGTTCAGAGATCGGAAGAGTCGGTGGGAAGTTCCGTCGAGGTGGAGGCCGAATGCTGCAAGGAAACACAGTGGGAGTGTATTTCATGAGTTGAGACAAGCAACAACGGCCAAATGATCAATCGCTGAGACTATGAGAAGAGAACTCACTGCGCACTGTCCTTGGCCTGGTCGTGCAGTGGGTGCTGCTGGTAATGGCCAAACACCTCAAACACGATTGGCTGGCTTTTGATGTAATCTATGAACGACTTGGTCACTGTCAGTGTGAACTGCAAAAGAATGATGGCAAATGTGCGGGCAAAGAACCATAGTTGAGTTTATTGAACAAGAACATCATAGGATTCGAGCGTGCAATATTGTCATATATAGAGTCACATGTAACATAAAAAGAGATTTCATGCGATAATTTGGCGAAGACTGTCGGTAATGTCTTACGTTTTGTACATGGTAGAAGCCCAGAGGAGGACTCTTCCCTGTGTTTTTGACTGGTTCAGTTGAGAACGCTTCATCATGGCGATGTAGGAAGCTAGATTCAAAATAGATGCATTTTTATCTCAAAACATTACTTGGGAATCAGAATTAGATGACAGCAATTGTATTTAGAACATGTGATTGCAATCAGGGAAAACTGTTCAAAGAAGGTACAAACTTGAACTGGCAGAAGATGTCTGTATACTCCGGAGATATACCACTGGCCGTGAGCACAGTCACTCGGAATGTGAACTTTGACCCCAACTTCAAGTGATCCGGAAGGTTTTCGTCAGTTATATCGGGGAATGGGTCATTTTCTGGATTGCACTTGGTCACCTTAGCATTTTCCTGCTTCACAAAATCTGAAAATCCGGAGAGAAATTTGATGTAATTCTGAACAGCAAAAATTTCTTCCATTACAGCAAGCACAATAATGGTGAGCACAGGTCATTTTACCATATCTACAGCACAATATACATGTACAGATTTCTTAATTCACAAACAGCTAGCTACAACCAGATGCCTTCCACTTGCTGTCAGCCACTTGAGTGTATCCCCCTGATGTACCATCATCCATGGTACCCAAAACAAAATTTAGTCCTGCAGTCAGCAGAGTGATCACAAGAACCTCTACAGATACAGCGACAGCACTAAATTGTGAATCCATAGTGTCCGCTGAACTTTGTTCAAGAGATACAATGATACAATACCTTCAATGCTTTCAGGATCTGCCCTTTGACCCTCGACTACGCGTATTTCCTCCTGGGAAGAGGTATCAGTCTTTGTTAGATGGTCGTTCTCTTTTTCTCGTCTCTGTGTGTACATTAACGCTTCATGTAACACTGCCAACAACAGCTCAGCCACTCAACCAAAGTTTGCACAGCCAACAAAATTAGTACAGATAGCACTCGAGTTTTACTTAAGCATGTTCAATAACAAGCATTGCTTGAAAATCAATCTAATATTCAGTGTATGTTAACATGGCAAAATTCTTTAATTTTGATTATTATTAGAGAAGTTAAGATGAAAGTATTTGAAGCATGTGCAATTAAATTAAATCTAGGTGTCAGAACTTTTCATGCTCAAGAATATAAGACGCAACATAATACACCGTAACTTCATAAGAAACACTTTGCACGATACAAAAACATCATTAACAAGCGAGTTACTATGGTTGAATTTTAAGGAAATCGTAGTATCTTAATGTTTACCAAGTTATTTACTCAAAATTCATACAAATTTCTCACAAGAATATTGCTAACAGCACAAAACAAAATCAAGCACTGACCTTGCATAAATATGTTTTGTCATTAAAATCGACCTTTGCATTGCCAGACTGTTTGATACCAGGAGGGACCTCTTCATCGTCTAGATGAGAATTGGTTGGGGAGTCGGGGCAAACAAAATGTCCAAAACAGCACAAATAAGAAAATAAATGAACAAAACCGTCACAACCAAGGTGTATCATTAACTATGAGTACACATTGAGTACACAATAATACTAACAAATTCTTGTACAATTTTACAAACATGTATACATGTACATAGTTTGTGTGCATTGATCCCCTAAAAACATAATATACATATGTCAGAAGCAAGCCTTTTCTGAAGCACACTCAAAGCCATTCATTCGGACAGTAGTATATATATTCAGTGCATGTACAGTGCAAGAAGCAATTGTACTAATTTCTCAACCATGCCATGGACATTGGCCTCTTTAGACCATTTCAGAACAGGCATATCTTATTGCCTGAACATATCCCTAGCTAAGCATAAAAATTCACAAGCAAACTCAAGTCAGATGTTGCAACCTATGAAACAAAATAAACATAGTCTTAGCCGTATAACATAACGTGGACGTTGACGCCAAACTTGAGCGTATGTTCATACTTGTTGCATGACAATTTTGTCGCTGAAGTCGAGGTTTGCGTCCTGACTCTGCTTGAGGCCCGGAGGACTACATGGACTCTCAGATCCTTCTGTCAGCAACAGGCCGAGTTTACATCAATGGAGAAAACTGCACTTACACAATCCACATCCAACATTGTATCCCCAAACCATACGATTACAACAGACACATCAGCATCTTACTCCCAGTCACCACAGATATCTACACGTGTGTGGAGTTAGTCATTTAACTCTATTTACATCTATGATACTTTACACATAGTATTCAATTGAACCATTTCTCCATTCTAAATCCACCAGTCCTTACTTTCCCACACACCTCACATACATTTACTCATCAGCACAGAACTGACTGTGATGAAACGTATTAACCATATGTGCAAGGTATAGATCTATAGGCAATTCAACAGTGAACCTTCACACAATCAGTACTGTACATTAGCCTAGGTTCCCAGCCTCCGCACAATCAGTACTGTACATTAGCCCACGTTCCCGACCATGACGCCACACTATCGTACCTTTTACAGCCTGTACGGACACACGGATGTGGCCCATCACATCGCCCTTCTCGTTGACGATAGCCACACGGTGGATCAGCTGTACCGGGTACTGCAGGTTACTCAGGAACACAAAACCCCTGCAGACAGAAATGCATAATACAGCATGCAATACTTTAGAATTATGTAGCTACAGGTAATTCCGACTTCTCGCACCAAGTGCACAAAATATCAATCTTTTCGAGACTTTGAATTATGTGTTTGTGTTTTTGACATAATAAACGGAAGTCTTAACCTGTTCATACCTACATAATAAACGGAAGTCTTAACCTGTTCATACCTACCTCTATAATAAACACGAATGAAGTGTTTATTATAGGGGTAGAATAATTATACAAATGTTTGAAATGTAATGGTGACAATCATGCATTTGACGATTGACTGGAAGTGGGGTGTGCTAAGAACTGACCTTCCAACAAGCCTGAACCAGGGGAAGCGGTCGTAGAATGGGTCGCCGCCAGTAACGCTCTCGATGTTCTGGGGTTCCGGAGAGGTGGGGGACAGCTCCGCCTCGTTATGGTACATCTCCCTCATCAACTCCAGCCGCTGTCTGTAACACAGCAAATAGATACAGTCATACACGGGCAGGCAGGAAGGTAGGGGTGTGTGGCTGTATGCAGAAACCCATAACAAATGGGCTTCTGCTGTGTGTCATACTGCTATTTTTATGCAAATAACCATGTAAAAGCATGTTCAATCATCTACCATACTAAACATTCTATTTAATAGTATCAATCATGAGAATATATTGATAGATGCTGACTGTTTGTGGTTTGTCCTGGAATCCATATGGTATTATCACATTTATTACAATAAAATAATACCATTGACCTATTGAAAATTTCTTTAGTGGTACTTGGTGTAGATTGGTGTATTATCAATTATTCTGTAAATTGATACAATACAGATGCATTGTGTGAACAATCAGCATGCTGCCTTATCAAACCTTAGGATGCTATGTCATGTACCAAACTAATACACACCAATCACTACAGTCACTAATGTCAACAATCAACATTATATCTCAGGATCATTGCAGGCAACACAACTTATCAAAATCTACAGACACCGAAATCTATGTCCCAGAACATTTTATAAAGCTCATAAAAAGTTCACCTAAAAATTCTGAACAATCAGTAGGCCAGACATCTTGCAACTGAATTCACCTTATTGATAAATAATATAGTAAACTGAAAAAGAACTGGATGATAATGGAATTTTTGTCAAAAGTTCCTGCAAATAAAACAAAGAAGTATTAAATAACGAGAAAAAGCTTGATCATACAGGCAACATAATTTTATCTTAATTACCAAACATTCACAAGACACTACTAGTACCATGCTGGAATAAAGCGTTTTATTAAATTCACCACCGACAACGAAAGCTCTGCAATTTAAAATCAACCTGGTAACTGAAGGAACAAATTGGGAAAAACATGTACACACAAATGCTGAAACAATAAAATTTCATGTCTGTTTGGGTTGAATATTGTCAAAAAACCAAAGAGAGAGAAGCATAAGCGACGACAACAATGATCCATCAGTCGGCAGCAAGTTCGTGTCCTGCCTGCGACTACACACACAGAACGTGCTGCGAGTGCACTGATGACACGAAGGGACGATTGCAGGGGTTGTACCTGGAGGGGAGGAGGTTACAGAAGCTGAAGTAGTGCTGGGCGGTGGCCGTGTTACACGAGGGGAGGCAGTTGAAGAAGGCCGTGCGGCCCTCGGCGCCCTCCCGCTCCTCCAAGGCCACCTCCGGCTCCGGGCTCAGGTCCTCATTGTAGATCTGCCGCATCAGTTCCAGGCGACTTCTACAAACAGACACACACACACGTCACTGCGACATGCCGCAGGGGGGGGGGGGGGGGGCGGAGGGCTAATTAATAGTGACAATGTCTCATCCATTCCTGTTGAACCCTCACTTGTCTTCGGTTAAGTTCACTCATCAAAAGCGAACCTGACTTGGCATCATAGGTGGTACAGGGCATGATGTATGCTAGTACTCATTGTCATAGGTACATGTACTTTCAGAAGCTTCTTGACACAGTGCAATTCTAGAATCCTTATATTTTTCATTCTGAGTACATTTCTAAAATTATTTCATTTAAATTATATTTCACATCATCATAATTCCACTATTCATGATGACAAACATGGTAATGTACTGGATAATAAAAGGAGCAGCTTTTTCCATTCGAAACATGCTCACAAGTCCATGAGAGAACAATGTTTTTGCATAAATTGGAGAAAGTAATGATCGAAAAATTTTGCAGCGCAGATTAATGAGAGCAAACCAATCAGCTGAAAAATTCTGCAACAAACTTCAGCACTTCTGGGCGGTAAAACTGAATATTACTGACAAAATAAAAGTCTGACAAACACAGGCTCCCGAAGCAGAAATACAAATAAGGGATGATGAGAGGTGCTGCATAGAAAAATGCACAGATGAGCGACAGCAGAAAATTCAGGAAGTTTACAGCATGCAAAACTAGATCTATATGAATACATGATAAATCAACTACTGAAATCAATAGAACTCAAACCTCCACAAATTTTGGGGTTACAATGACACCAGACCTGCTTGAGTTTTACATTTCACTCACTGACAACAACAATTTACACTGACTCCCTATAACACAGACACACACGTGATGTACAATCCACTTGGACTCACCGTAGCTTCTCCAGACTCCAATAGTGAGTGGCTCCATTCTTCAGGTCTTGAACCTCTGCCGCAACGATGGTTTTAGGGAAAGGTCGATCGTCTTCTCTTGTCTCTTGACAAAGCAGGTCTGGTGCCAGGGGCGAGTACAGGGTGTCGGTCAGCAGCACGAACTGGAACTGTACCTAGAATAAACAGGAGAGAGGGTTAACAAAGGTACAGGGTGTCGGCCAGCAGCACAAAACTGGAACCGTACCTGGAACAAACAGGAGAGAGGGTTAACAGAACTACAGGGTGTCGGTCAGCAGCACAAACTGGAACTGTACCTGAAATACACAGGAGAGAAGATTAACAAAGGTACAGGGTGTCGGCCAGCAGCACAAAACTGGAACCGTACCTGGAACAAACAGGAGAGAGGGTTAACAAAAGTACAGGGTGTCGGTCAGCAACACAAACTGGAACTGTACCTGAAATACACAGGAGAGAGGGTTAACAGAAGTACAGGGTGTCGGTCAGCAACACAAACTGGAACTGTACCTGAAATACACAGGAGAGAGGGTTAACAGAAGTACAGGGTGTCGGTCAGCAGCACAAAACTGGAACCGTACCTGGAACCAACAGGACATAGGGTTAACAAAAGTACTGGGTGTCGGTCAGCAGCACAAAACTGGAACTGTACCTGAAATACACAGGAGAGAGGGTTAACAGAAGTACAGGGTGTCGGTCAGCAGCACAAAACTGGAACCGTACCTGGAACCAACAGGACATAGGGTTAACAAAAGTACTGGGTGTCGGTCAGCAGCACAAAACTGGAACTGTACCTGAAATACACAGGAGAGAGGGTTAATAGAAGTACAGGGTGTCGGTCAGCAGCACAAAACTGGAACCGTACCTGGAACCAACAGGACATAGGGTTAACAAAAGTACTGGGTGTCGGTCAGCAGCACAAAACTGGAACTGTACCTGTAATAAACAGGAGGGAGGTTTAGGTCGAAACACAAATTGGAATTGTATCGTAAGTAACACATAATAATATATATCCAGATACTCGAGTAGAAGATATTCATCAACAAATATAAAACATAGGAATAATTTTCAAAAATACCGCTGGTATTGTCAGTTTCTCACTTACCTTCTTTTTAAGTTCCACGCTGATTGCATTTGCCTCCTTCAGGAAGATGGCATTGCCCCACAGGTCATCCTGAAGACAATACCAGATCCAGTTGGCAAATTATTGACAGATGGTATACAGCAACAAAACAGCGCATAGATGTACATGTATAGTGATACAAACACAGTTACAGGACAAGATACACACAATAATTTGCACAACGTTCACAAAACTAGAACAGTCTGTCTCTAATTCAAGTGATCGTAGGTTTCTGTTATGTGCTGTGTAGGGAGCAGTACTGTTGTTATGCTAAACAAATGTGCATGTACAAGCATTTCAGACGTGGACGTGGAATGTAAGGTAGTAATACTGGCGTAGTGATGTTTTCAGACATAAACATATTAATATTTTTCATGCTACATGAACACGCAATATTGCAATTTGTGAGAAGTGTAGTTGTACAGAAACAAACCAAAAGGAAAATACACACCTTGAGTTTCCAGGTGTGTTTTGTTAACAGCTGGCAACCCTTCAAAGTTAAAATAAAACACCACAACAGGATAAAGCATTAACCAAAAACAGTGCAAAACAAATCACTACTTAATCTCCCAACGAAACCTGTCTGATTAATATCACTTGGTAATTGTTAGCCAGAAATAGTCAGCTATTTGGCAAGTTTAGATGAGGGTTCGCTGACTGACCAGTGATCTAAATTTGTGCATATGCAAGGGAAATGTTATTCACAGGCAGAATATTAGCAGACAGGTTTGGAGGTTAAACTGAAGCAAAATACAGTAAAATATGTACAAGTTTTATACAAACATAAAGATTCAATCAGTTGCTGGAACAGTGATGGAAATGTCATGAAAAATTTTGGATATGCTTCCCTGAAGCTAATTTATTCGTTGATCCCAACACTAACTTATATATCATGCAAAAAAGGGCAGAAGAGTGGACGTTAACATACCCTGAGAGATGTGAACTGATGGTATTTCCACTTGCGAAATCCCCAGGCAGCCAGCTGGTACTCTCGCTCGGTCCATGTGCACTCCTCTGTAACCATAGCAACTTCACATTTAACCTCATAACTTAAGGTGGTGGCGTCATTTGACATTTTAAATCAAATGGCTATCTACATGAAAACAGAAAATTTATATCGAATAAAATGTGCCAGTCATGTATAACATGGCTATATGTATCCAGGGGCTACCCTATTCCATGTGCTTCAGTCTTGTAACAGAGACTGTCGCTTACCGAAAGCTTCCTCCTCCTCAAAGTCATCAGGAGTCATAGAGGACATCATGGAGAATCTCTCCACTTGCTCCTGGAGCGATGTGATCTTGCATTCGTAGTCCTGGTGATAGACAACCGAGGCTTAGTAGAAGAATCAACTCCTGCTTGGTACAAATCATTGGCATACAATATCAATTTTGAGGTCTTTTCCTACCTTTCTCTGTTTCTCGAAAAGTCGTTCACTTTCTTCTTTCTCCTTGGCGTACTGTTCTTCCAGTTCCTTCAATCTGAAAGCATGAATGATTGGACATGTAACTGGATTCCTATCAGTAGCCCCCACATCCACCAACTAGTATACTTTACTGAATTTTTTTGAAATTCCAAACCAACCTCTGTTGCATCTCGTTCCTCAGATCAACACCTTGTTTCTCCAGCAGCTCCAGCTGAGCAAACGACCAATCCACAGCTTCAGCTGTGATAGATATACACTCACAATGTAAATCTTATGTAGATCAGAATGTAT
Source organism: Terebella lapidaria (assembly GCA_949152475.1). Taxonomy (NCBI): domain Eukaryota; kingdom Metazoa; phylum Annelida; class Polychaeta; order Terebellida; family Terebellidae; genus Terebella; species Terebella lapidaria. Next base: position 22,057,979 of record OX424555.1, read on the forward strand.
AACCACACTTTTATACCTTAGAAACAACACATAGGCAAGTGCTCTAAAATTTCTAGACATTTGCATATGATGAAGTACGGCCCTGTACTTACTAGCTGGAGTATCAGTGGGTGTCTTTCTCTCCGCAATCTCTCTTGCTGTAATAAATACATAATACAATACATAGCATGATACATTCCACAGATTAACCAGTTAAATACACCACAAGACAAGTCCACAAACACATCACAAACTCGGTAAAAAGCAATTTGTAAGTGTACCTTGGTCAGGGTGGTTGAAGCGGAACACATGGTTCTTGCCGAGGATGACTCTGGAGCCCGTCTTCAGAGTGGTCAGTTCCTTGACGGTCTTGCCATTGACATAGCAGATAGCACCCTCTCCTGGGTCAATCTGGACGACGCCCCCGCTGTTCTCAAAGGTACAGTGCATGGGCAGGATGTAGTTGCCGTTAAGCTGGATGTCTGGGCCCTTGTTGTGCTCCTCTCCCTCCACCGGCAAACCCACCCTGCATGAGGGGTGGGAATGAATCAGGAGGTATTGAATGATGCATCTATATATCCCAGTCATGTAATGGTATTCAACCATCTCATATCTTGTACGGTATACTGTATGTATAATGTGGTATCCAGTATATCCATGGTCTTCTAAAACCTTGCAATGGCCATGACATGATGATGACATGCATGATTGCAGCTACGAAATTGTATAAAGATATTCTACAGATATCCCAAACCATAGTATTCAGAGTTGGAGCTTACACGGTGGTTCCCTCCTTGATGTAGTACAGCAGACACTCAGACATCAGAGGGTCCTCATTCAGGTTGACCAGGTGAGGTGACTGTTTGAACAGAATATACAATAGACATTGTAGCTACCAGTATGTACACAATACATTTTACAACTCTGCATCAACACTTCACCAACACCAGTTTTTAGAGATCATTTATAAACATGTCTAGGGATGGATGCGGTGTACCTTTTTGGGTGAGAAGACTCCAACTGTTCCTCCATCTTCCCTTATTGCGACTCCCATCTCAGCCAGCACAGACTCTCTAGCAAGGGTCAAAATCACAACATCTCACCGAATGATTCATCAAGTTTATATCAACGAATTACATGTAGCCTGATTTCAAACCTTGTCCAATATCCACTACATGTAGCTGATAAGCTCACCTTTCAATGCGGATGGACTCAGTTTTCCTCATCTTCTCTTCCCACGTCAGGTTCAGCTCCTCGATGAGTTTCTCGGACATCTTAAGTCGCTCCAGCGCGTCCTGACCCCCGTCCATGATGACCGACTGTTTTCGGGGGTTACGGCTCAGGTTGGCAGGGTCAGGGATCCCTTCCAGTCCTAGCAAAACAGTGGGTCGAGCTCCTTTTGGTGTCGCCATAGTAACGGCAGGTAGTCCCAAGGTACCAATACATCAAGCGGGTAGTAAGCGTAGGGTTACCAAGCAATGAGGTGGTTGTCATGGCAGCAAGCGTAGTATCAGGATTGTTACCACGGCAAGCAACGAATGACATTCAACAAGCAAGGTCAGTGCCAGGAGTGAGCAAGACCAAACATCACGTGCAAATGGGCAAAGGAAAGAGAAAGAATGAAAAAGCCAATATTATATACAAGCTATATACATCTAAATGTAAATGCAAATCCAGTAGATTGAAAGCACCAGAATTGTGTGTGTTATGTATATTGTTTCCATGTATTGAACTACATGTTTTGTTACTGCAGGATGTGTCAGACAGGCATGGGTCTGTGGTATCTATGTTATCAATCTCTACCCATGCTCCTATGATCAAGCATCGTCTACAACTACAAGATCTATTCTACATCCCATCCCATGTATCAGTTTGTTCACTAGCTATGACAATGTGATGCTCATTTTCCATGTCACTTGACAATGTTCATGTATGTCATCGACAGTCCAAGCAAAAAAGCTCCAAACACAACGAAAGTTAAGCTCAAGCTTATAAACTGCAGGTAGAGCATGCATGCAAGGTTGGAAGCTGAGCAAAACCATTACTACAATTTACTGCTTTTTTCTCTATCATGTTTCCGTCTGTAGTTTCACACTTGCAGTATTTACTATTTGATAAGTATTCCAAGTTGTACCCAATGCTATGTAACTGACCTTCGCCTATCTCAATGCCCTCCATTCGCAGCAGTTCTCGCAGTCGTTCCACCTCAGACTTGAGCTCACGGATCAGTTTGGCGTTCGGATCTTCATTCACGACGGCCTTACAGACAATCTGCTTTGCACGGTCTGCATATCTGTGAATGGAGAGAGGTAAGATCATTCTATGATAAGCCAGCCATTTATGGACCAAGTGCATGATTTCAAGAAAACTTAATGTAACTTTCTCCACTTTCGACCTCGCACATGTACCCCGTGAATTAGCGACTGCTCAATGTCTTGCAGATGTGCATACATACCTCAGTGTACTTAGTGTTTCATCATAGTTGATGTCTGCGGGACTGAGAGCAGCTATCATAGCTGTGCGAGAGTTACCTCCTAAAAACACACAAAAAATGTCACCATGGTTACGACAATGAACACGGATATTAACTAGACGCTTCCGGTCGCCTACGACCGCTTGGGTGTATCCCCCGTAGCCCTATCATCTCTGTTGCCCCAAATATATCGCTGTCAATTGTGAAAAACTAGAGTAAGGGCTAAAAAAGATTACCAGAGAAATGTTAAATCTCAAGTCACAACTGTTTTCTTTTCCCCACCAAAATTGCTGCACTGATTTTCCGAGGTTATTGAAGGTCGAATTCAAAATCACCACTGAAATCTCTTTATATGAATTTCCATTCGACATGTTTGATAAAATAACGAAAATACAGATAGATCAATCTTTTCACCTATTTATATTTCAACTCAGAATATTTTACAAACTTGGTTCCAAGTTGAAATTCAAAGTAAAATTTGACCAAAAATGCATTTCATGATGACAAAATTGGAGCTAGATTGAACTTCTCACCATAAGTTATATTTCGATCCATAATACATGTATGTGCCAAACATGGTTTCAAGTTGAAATTCAAAGTAAAAGGTAATCAAAACTGCATTTCAAGATGACAAAATTGGAGCCAGATCAAACTTTTCGTCATGAGCTATATTTTAACTCATAATACCTGCCCAACTTGATTTCAAGTTGAAATTCAAACTAAAAGTTTACCAAAACTGCATTTTAAGATGACGAAATTGGACCCAGATCAAACTTTTCGCCATGAGTTATATTTCAACTCATAATATGTGCCAAACTTGGTATTAAGTTGAAATTCAATGTAAAAGTTGACCAAAACTGCATTTCAAGATGACGAAATTGGAGCCAGATAGAACTTTTCGTCATAAGTTATATTTTAACTCATAATATGTGCCAAACTTGGTTTCAAGTTGAAATTCAAGCTAAAAGTTTACCAAAACTGCATTTCAAGATGAAGAAATTGGAGCCAGATCGAACTTTCCATCATAAGTTATATTTTAACTCATAATATGTGCCAAACTTGGTTTCAAGTTGAAATTCAAACTAAAAATTGACCAAAACTGCATTTCAAGATGACGAAAATGGAGCCAAATCGAACTTTTCACCATAAGTTATATTTCGACTCATAATATGTGCCAAACATGCTTTCAAGTTGAAATTCAAAGTAAAAGTTGACCAAAACTGCATTTCAAGATGACAAAATTGGAGCCAGATCGAATTTTTCACCATAAGTTATATTTTAACTCATAATTTGAGCCAAACATGGTCTCAAGTTGAAATTCAAAGTAAAAGTTGATCAATGTTTTCATAAAAAGCTATTGTGATCAATAATAGACTTAACTAGCAAAAAAATAATGTTGACTTATTTGGTCACAGCCATAAAATCTCTACTGGACAAAGCCTTCACCTTGTTGAGCCCAATAATAAATATTTCTTGTCTTAACTATTTTCATTGTCGTCACTTATAGACTTAACATGTAAAAATAAAGTTAACTTATTCGGTTACACCCAGAAATTTCTACCGGACAAAACCTTAACCTTGTTGAGCTCAATAATAATTGTTTCTCATCTCAACTATTTTTATTGAGGTCAATAATAGACTTAACTAGCAAAAAAAATGTTAACTTATTTGGTTACAGACATAAAATGTCTACTGGACAGAATCTTTACCTTGTTGAGCCCAATGATAAATATTTCTTGTCTTAACTATTTTTATTGTAGTCAATAATAGACTAAACTAGTAAAAATAATGTTAACTTATTCAGTACACCCATGAAATCTGTACTGGACATACTTTCACCTTGTTGAGCTTAATAATAAATATTTCTCATCTTAACTATTTTTATTGTGGTCAATAATAGACTTAACTATTTTTATTGTGGTCAATAATAGACTTAACTAGTGAAAATAATGTTAACTTATTCAGTTACACCAATGAAATTTGTACTGGACAAAACATTTACCTTGTTGAGGTTAATAATAAATATTTCTTGTCTTAACTATTTTTATTGTGGTCAATAATAGACTTAACTATTAAAAATAATGTTAACTTATTCAGTTACACCCATGAAATTTGTACTGGACAAAACCTTTACCTTGTTGAGCTTAATAATAAACGTTTCTCGTCTTAACTATTTTTATTGTGGACAATAATAGACTTAACTAATAGAACTAATGTTAACTTATTCAGTAATATTGTCCTGTTTTCACTGGAAACTTCAGTTCTCCATTCTGAACAAGAAACCAGTGTCATTACCTTCCACTGTACAGGCTATTGGAATGATCGTACATGTCAAAATGGATATTTCAAAATTCTGTAATAAGTTAGGCTGTTAACATATTAATATGTATATGATCATTCTAAAAAACGATTGGTTTCGTGTGACAGCCCTTCCCAACAACACTTCCAAATATTATCGAGATTCGTCAAAAATTGCCATCTGTAGAGCGTTCACAAGCCATGTGTCTCAAACAGGCTGTTTTCAATGCAAAATGTGTCCCCAAACGACCAATTCAGTTGTCACGGCAACCAAAATCGATTGGTGTCGGGATCTTACCATAATATATGTGCCTGCGAAAAATAATGGTGATCGGGTGAGAATTGCGGCCTATAGCGCGTTCACAAGCCATGTGTCTCAAACAGGCTGTTTTCAATGCAAAATGTGTCCCCAAACGACCAATTCAGTTGCCACGGCAACCAAAATCGATTGGTGTCGGGATCTTACCATTATATATGTGCCCGCAAAAAATAATGGTGATCGGATGAGAATTGCGGCCTGTAGCGCGTTCACAAGAAAATCTCTGCGGACGCGGACACGGACGCGGACACGGACGCGGACGCGGACGCGGACGCGGACGCGGACGCGGACGCGGACGACGAAGCCAAATCCATAGTATCCGCCGAACTTTGTTCGGGGGATACAATAACTGATCTTTACCTCAATATAGTCTTCTGAGACAGCCATCATACACCATGTACACACACATGTACAAATAATTTGACTTACCGAGATTTTCTCGAAGCAGCCATGTCAGCACAGAGTCTCTGTACGGGATGAAACTCTCCTTCTTCCTCCTCTTGCCGGCCTGTAACCATAGCAACATACAGGTCAAACTCAAGTTCTTTGTCTTACTCATGATTTGTTATTCGTGTGTATGAAATAATCATTGTATACATATATAAAACCATGCGAGTGTGTTTTCCGCAAAAAGATATCGGTCGAGTTTGGTCTGGCGGATGAATTCAGGATGCACGAGTCCGAAGGACGAGTGTATTCTGTGTTCATCCGCCAGACCAAACTCGACCGATATCTTTTTGCGGAAAACACACGAGCGTGGTTTTTATTTTATCACACACAACTGTTCAGACATAATTCTAGATATTGTCGTAGATCATACGAAAATTGTGAATGATCATTAATATAACTAGACGCTTCCGGTCGCCTACGACCGCTTGGGTGTATCCCCCATAGCCCTATCATCCATGTTGCCCCAAATATATCACTGATGTACATTGTGAGTGTGAAACCTTTCAAGCTTATTGAAGGTCGAATTCAAGATCACCACTAAAATCACTGCATACGAATTTCCATTTCGACATGTTCGATAAAATAAAGAAATTACAGCCAGATAAAAGTTTTCACCCAAAGTTATACTTCAACTCAGAATATTTGACAAACTTGGTTCCAAGTTGAAATTCAAGCAAAAGTTGACAAAAACTGCATTTCAAGATGACTAAATTGGAGCCAGATCGAACTTTTCACCATAAGTTATATTTCAACTCATACTATATGCCAAACTTGGTTCCAAGTTGAAATTCAAAGTAAAAGTTGACCAAAACTGCATTTCAAGATGACGAAATAGGAGCCAGATCAAACTTTTCACCATAATTTAAATTTTAATTCATAATAATTATGTGCCAAACTTGGTTTCGAGCTGAAATTCAAGTAAAAGTTTACCAAAACTGCATTTCACGATGACGAAATTGGAGCCAGATCGATTTTTTTACCATAAATTATATTTTAATTCATAATATGTGCCAAACTTGCTTTCAAGTTGAAATTCAAAGTAAAAATTGACTTTAATGGTAAAAATAATGTTAACTTATCCGGTTACACCCATGAAATCTCTACTGGACAAAACTTTTAAATTGTTGAGCTCAATAATAAATGTTTCTTGTCTTAACTATTTTTCTTAAGGTCATTAATAGACTTAACTGGTAAAAATGATGTTAACTTATTCGGCTACAGCCAGGAAATCTCTACTGCACAGAAGCTTTACCTTGTTGAGCCCAATAAGAAATGTTTCTTGTCTTAACTATTTTTATTGTGGTCAATAATAGACTTAACTAGTGAAAATAATGTTAACTTATTTGGTTACACCTGTGAAATCTCTACTGGACAAAACCTTTACCTTGTTGAGCTCAATAATAAATGTTTCTCATCTTAACTATTTTTATTGTGGTCAATAATAGACTTAACTAGTAAAACCAATGTTAACTTATTCAGTAATATTGTTCTGTTTTCACCAAAAACATCAGTTCTGTATTCTGAACAAGAATCCAGTGCAATTTGCTTTCATAGTACAGGTTATTGGAGTGATCACACATGTCAAAGTAGGCATTTTAATTGTTGTAATAAGTTAACCTCTCAAACTTATTAATATTTATTCGATCATTCTGAAAAACAATAGGTTTCGTGTGATGGTCTTTCTCATTGAGCCTGTGCGATTTCATCATCATTCATCGAAAACTCCCACCCGTAGAGCGTTCACAACCCATGTGTGTCAAACAGGCTAATTTGAGCACAAAATGTTACGCCAATCGGCTATTTTGGTTGCTATGGCAACCAAAATCGATAGGTGTTGAGATCTCACCATAAGTCATGTCCATATAAAATATTATCAAAATCGGTTCAGATTTGTAAGCTGTAGCGCGTTCACAAGAAAGTGTCTGCGGACGCGGACGCGGACGCGGCGGCGGCGGCGGCGGCGGCGGCGCGACGATCGTAAATCCATAGTATCCGCCGAACTTTGTTCGGGGGATACAATAATATTAATTTATAATATTCATGAATATGCCTGCTGTGATGTCCGAAAAATCTCAAGTCGGCTTGGGGACTTTCGGTTGCTAAGATCGTTTTCATATATTTGAATTCATATTGTTCTTTTACGTAATAACGATCTTCACGTAAAAAAGTAGTTTGGGCCTGATGTGGCTCAGCGAGTGATACAGAATAATTCGAAGTAGGATGATACAGAAAAGGTTATCACACCTTTTGGGGTCCTGTAGCACTGCACTTTATAGTGTGTGATAAAACTCAATTATTGTCCATGTATACATGTACCTGATGTTGACTTTATTTCCATACATACATTACCAGTTTTTGGTATTATTTTATTACCTTATAATATAAATAACATTGCAAGACATTTCATATGTTTCACTAAACTGGGAAAGGTGACAAAAATATTCGCAAGATCAATAAGTACCCAATTCTATGAATGTTTCGAAATAAATTGAATCCACAATATTCCTTACAGAAAAAAACATGTGACAATGGATCTACACAAGTATTTTCATTTAAAATTGTGAGTTAACATCATAAAGAGTGCTTACTAGAGTAGCCGCTAAAGTGCTAATGTGATGGACAAACTATTGTTCTAAATCACAACATTCCTTGTCAAACAGATTCTTACCAATATCAAAAGCATAACAATTTATATTTTTGAAACAAAAATAGTTCCTGAACAGTAGCGCATCATCATTTTGTTGCCAGTAATCATGGTAATATAGTCACAATTATGTAAAACTTAGATATGTCAAACATGTCTTTTATTTACTTTCAAATAAAATACATTTACTGAGAAGCTGGGTTGACAAATCAAAGCAAGAATTCAGGAGCTAATAGCTGGGACAGAACAAAATCTTGTACAGCTAAAGGACAGGTATAATATGCTTGACTACAATTATGAAATGTCACGAAACAACATGAACAATAAGTATATGATATTTCTGTAGGATAAAAAAAAGTAAAACACAACATCATGACTGTCCTCCCACGCATGAAGACAAACTACAGGGTGTCACAACAGCGCCAGACAATGTCAAAGTACAGGGTGTTACAAAAGCGCTAGACAGACTCAAAGTACAGGATGTCACAACAGCGCCACACAGGGTGCACTTACTTTGAGACTGAGGCTGTCGTTACTCTGTTGTCATGGCAACAGAAATAAGGACAGAATACAGAAAATATTTCACCTTATACATTTTGCAGAAATTGGTGAATGTGATCGCCAGTACATGATGGGACTGTGCACATGAAAAACATTTCGTCCACATTCACACATTCATACCATAGTAACCACATTATGGTAACTTCACAAGTTGAATTTAAATGTACTTTTTCTCTCACATAATTATCATGATATTTTGCTGGGATGTATTCCAATATCACGATGATAAAAAATAAATGCAGCTAATGAGCCTTATCATGTTATTGGATTCTTGAAATATCCAGTGGAGGAACAACAGATGTATGTAAGCTGCCAGAACACAACAGAAGGTCAGGGCTGAGAGGGACAATACATCCTGATTTTGCCATGTCTTCTTATGGAACCATTTTCCGCTCATTTGGCAGAATATACGATGATCTTATCGCCTGCTCGACATATGGACGAACGGACGGATGGAGGGACAAACAACAGAAAGCTTTTCCATCAGTTCTTCACTGCTTCTCCATCTCACCGTCCTCTAGCAGCACGGGGAAAATGTCAAAGGCTGGAGGGCCACGATTACAACGAAGACAACTGGTGGGAGAGGGGAGGGGGGTGGGAAGAGAGTGGCTGGGATACAAAATGGGAAAATCGTTAAAGCTGTCTGTTTTCCAACAAGAGGGACACAGTCTCCCCGCTAAGAACAACAGCTCGAAAGACGGGAAAGCCGAAAGCCACGGACCACCATGAAGAGACCAAAATACATGAAATACATGTATGGCCCTAAAAACCAATCTCATCCCCACCAAACATGCCTAATCCTACTGTCAACTCATCTTACAACAATATAACAATAAAAAGTCTTCAGCTCGCAAAATCAGAAAATAACAAGGTTGCGGGGCACACGAATAATACGACTGTCTGGAACTGATGCAGTCTATAAATAGCTCATCACAGTATGTTCTCAGCACAGTGCTTGAGGGCTGATGCTGTCGGCGACGGTGACATCTCAACAGGCGAATCCTTCCCTGAATTTATAATTTGGTTCTTATGCTTCTTGGAAAATGGAACAGCTCAGCATCAAACTGTTTATTGGTAAAAATGATACATGTGCCATATTGTCTGCAATACCAACTGTCCATAATTAGTTTCCTGGCAGCGAAGAATATGTTTTCGCCAGCTAATTAAATACTACTTGTATTTCCAAGTAAATGACATAGATGACACTGCGAATTCATAAAGGTTACAACAAGGCTTCCGGGGGTATTGAGAAACTGAATGATATCCCATTGATTGATGTACCCAGTAAAACTACGAAAGCCTATCTATTATTCACAAGACACAATCAACTCGCATGATGAATTGAGCATGAGTATCCCGAGATGCTCTGGCCTGTTATGCGACATTACATTTTGTGTTATTGCATTACTTTTACATGCCATTCAATTTGCACCGGCACTAATATAATGCCCATATTTCTGAATTATTCATTTCATGCAGTGCCATTAGCAGAAGACCAGAACGTTCATTATAACATTCCCTTCAATAACCTTTCCCACACATACACAAACAAACACACTTCATATGCACAAATCAAAGGATCTCGATGAACTGAGACACAAAACATGCCATAGTTTTCATGAGCATGTCGATGAAAACAGGTAAATCGTAGTAATGGGGTGAAAAATGTTATATGACAATGTCTGCATGATGTCTGTATCATATTCTATTCACTTGCTTCCCTAACAAATTATTGATTCACCAAATACTTATACATGTACATGTAAATGAGTGTCTAACATGTATCTGAAGTGGTGCATATTACAGGGAAAACAAAGCTTATTACAGCATGTACATGTACAGATCATAGAAAGTAATTTAAATTCTTACATTTTAATTAACTGGTTTTCAATTCCTTAGCACTCATAATGAGAAATGTGTGGAGATAATTTGTGATTGTATGGAACTAATTGATTCTGGTGAACATGATTTAATACTAACACGTAATTGTATACAGTGAAAGATTTTATGATACATGTAGCGATCAAGCATTTAAGCTGATGAAATGACACCAGAAATGTGTTGAGGGAATAAACGATTATACTCAAATATATCATGAAAGAAATTGAAATGGAAGACAAACTGTACATAATGGAAAGTCGGAGAATCGGAGAATGTTGTCCCACTGAGCATATTATTCAGACTGAGAGTGATGATTTATATCTGCTGCAATATCCTATCAAAGATACATTTTTATCACATGACACTGGTGTTATTGAATCTAATAACATCATGCAATATTTTCGATATTAGACACGTCTAATAACATGTAACGTAACCATGGTGAATTAGGTAAATACAGAGTCTTCCAAGAAGCCAAAACAACTGCAAAATCACAGTAAAATCCGATGTAAATCCAGTAAAAATGTGGTTAAAAAGCCACATGATGTTTCATGTGATAAATAGGATCTTAAATTCGTGCCCATTTGATATCAAATTTATTAAACTCGCCCAGAACTTTTATTTTCGCTTGCCAAGGCTCGCAAAAAGCAAAAGTTCTCTGGCTCGTTTAATAAATTTGATATCATATGGGCACTCATTTAAGATCCTCTATGTATTGTACATGTAACCAGTCTACATTCTAATGATGACAACAGAACTGACCATTTCGGCGAGAGCTGAGATGACTTTTCCGAGGGTGGTCAGTGACTTGTTGATGTTGGCTCCCTCTTTCAGCCTGGTTCCCTTGGCCCCGGTGGAGTCGGCCCTCTCACTTCCCGCCAGATCCACCAGGCTAATCTTGCTGACCTGGACATGGTGAAAGGTGAAAATATTACTGATATGATGGGACACAGCCTTAAGGTACATTATATTTGAAACTGTACCATGTACAGGAAATTATTACTGGTGAAAAATGACAAAAAAAAATCGTACAGAGATCCTTCCATGGAACAATCATAGAATGGAATAAAATGTACATGTAACTCCGACTGATGCATACTTTTTCGCCAGTCATATTTGTTTCTTTGTCAAACTTCTTCTGTGTGAAAACGATCGTGAACACAGCATGTGATCTACTGCTGGTCTCATTCATGTTTGTGGCAGCAACAGTCCTGGAAAAAGTCAACATGTAAAAAACAGTTATAAAATGCCTAAATGAAAGGCTCGAGAATTATCACGTGAAAGAAAGAGCAAAAAACTCCCCCGTCTTCGCATGTATCACAATTGATATATATTATATAGATATGATGAAAGAATTCACGACAGATGGCTTATGTAAAGAGAACATTCATAACGTCGTCCACACATACATGTAGTTCGTGACAACTACCTGAGCTTTCAAACACATAGATATCTTTGATAACGTCATGTACCTGGTCTTGTTGCCCTCCTCTATGAGATCGTTGATGTCTTTGAAGGACTCGACTGCGAGCTTGGACAAGTCTTCCACGTACGGGCCGAGCAGTGGATGTTCTCGCACGCGCAGCACGTTGGACTTCGGGTTCAGCAGATCTCGGACTCGCTCGCAGTATATCTCCATGTAACTCACCTATTGGGTGGGGAATACATCAATTGTGAAAAGCAGGAAAGTAAGATGCAGATTTTTGCATCTATATACAAACTGGACATAATTAGACATGCGTATATGCTGAAGAAAAGTACCTCGACTGAGAATTGTGTGCCTGATCCATCTTGATCACGAATTCTGTTGAAGAGGTCTTCACACATCTGTGAACATAAGCGACAGGATCTTCCATTCAAATCAACCACACCAACTATACATGTATAATAACTTGATGTATGTACATGTATATATTTCACTAACCATAGGAATGATGCCTTGTTGTCCTGGCTCATTCTTGCCCATCATTGTGTAACTTTTTCCAGCACCCGTCTGTCCATACGCAAAGATGCACACATTGTAGCCATTGAAGGCATGTTCCAGCATCTCCAGCCCAATGTCCTCATAGACTTTCTTCTGATTGGCAAACTCTGGGTCACTCTCCTGTAAACATACATGTAACAATATAGTTATTCATACAAAATTGCTATGACATTTTGAGTCCATGACATGCATCTGAGTAGGGTACTATAGTACAATCAAGACCGTCACAGTAGTCGGCATTCATGACATATGTGGGACAATAGTGTAACTGTAAATTTCAAGAAATTTAAATGACCACGATTAGGTGAATTGTACGGAAGCTCATATTCGCCACATAGAGGAACGCAATATTTTTAAGAGCGTTATAACGCTCTAATTACAGTGTAATAACGTTGTAATACAGCGTTATAATGCTCTAATTCACAGCGTTAAAACATTCTAATTTAGAGCGTTATTACGCTCTAAATCAAACCGTTCACCTTCCTATCATATTTCCATTGTCGTGATTTGTAATAAACATATCTAGATCAGAGTAATTTTGAGATTTCCCTACATATGTTTGAGCTGATGAACCAGCAAGTCCAATGATGTCTCTGGCAGTGTAAATTAGAGCGTTATTACGCTGTAATTTAGAGCGTTTTCACGCTGTATTAGAGCGTAATAACGCTCTAATTTACAGCGTTATAACGCTCTAATACAGCGTAATAACGCTTAAATTTCAGCGTAATAACCCTCTAATACAGCGTAATAACGCTTAAATTACAGCGTAATAACGCTCTAATACAGCGTAATAACGCTGTAAGTAGAGCGTAATTACCCTGTAAATTAAAGCGTGCTTAAGCTATAAATTAGAGCGTTATAACGCTGTAAATTAGAGCATTATTTTGCTGTAATAGAGCGTTATAACGCTGTAAATTAGAGCGTTATTATGCTGTATTACAGCGTTATAACGCTGTAAAGAAAAAAGTGCATTCCTCCATCTGGCGAATATGAGCCACCGTAGAATTGAGCCTGAACCCTGGCTGACAGAGTAAATCATTGTGTGGGGACTGCACCATGGCATAGACAGGAATTCTCTGATATCAACGAGGCTACATTGTGACCAGGTGTTATCACATTATTGCACAAGAGGTGTGTCACCATTCCATTTGGTATTGACCAATATATTGTTGTCAGTCACATTGCGCCATCGAGAATACTTGTACATACTCATAGGACTCAAGAGAACATTTCAGTGCAAAGATACAAGTGTAATGCACAAATTTTGCATGGGAAGAATGCATTTGTCAAGTATGATCAGTTTCAGTTTAAGATTATATGTATATGAGAACAATCAACCCAACCGTACTATATATGTAATATGTTTAAAATGTAATCAAGACCCATAGCAATCAAGTCCTGGCACTCAGCACTTATTTATGAGAGTCTCTTGTGCAAATATTCACATATCTCCCTCTCACATCAGCCCCCTGCCATCCGCACACATCACTGCACTCCCCCAGACACAGATGTGGATAGATTTATCGTCGAGTGTTTATACAGCACCGGCCAGCAATTGTTCAATCAATCCCTCCCCACCAACCAAATACAGCTTCAGGTGCAATTATTCAGGACTCCACACAATATTGGGCTGACCTTTTGCTATTTACCGAAAGGGACAAGCGCAGACCCAGGATATATCGCCAAGAACGACAACTCTTCTACCCTGTTCTTTCCACCAAACTCATTTACGTCATCCCGCGCCCCACCTAATCCCTTTTTGTGCTCCCTCGACCAGACCAGTTCACGAGTTTGTGGGGCAGTATTCTGAGAACAACAGCCCGATGACGCGATCGGCTGCCCTTACAAGTGCTAAAACCCAGCCGTCCTTTCTTTCTTCATATATATGGTTGCCTTCTGCTCGAAGACCTGAACTGTTGACCAGTGCTGCTTTCCTAACATTGAATGGACACCATTGAGCATGATTGCATGGACAAATTCTCTGCGTCAACACGCAAGATCCCTTACAGATCAATATCGTGATGCCTTTATTGCTTCCCCGATCATTCCCAGGTCTTTCTTCAAAGCATAGGGCTGAAAATGAGGGACAAGATATATTGCCTATATATGAGCATCTGGGCAGAGAGCCAACAGGGAGAAGCCTGAAACATGCGCCAGGGCTTTACTGCTGCTGGACTTTAATGACTGGCAAATTAATCCTGACTCAAGGATCGTGGCAGCGCTATATAAAGCTGTAGGTGGCTAGATGGTCACTGATAAACAAAGTCTGACAGCCCAGCGGATACAGGCGCCATCTCTCCCAAGTTCTGGCACACGGTTATTGGCACCGATACGTCGCAGAATATCTCCATATTCGGCCCCAATGTCCCAAGGAGATCCCCCTTACTGCTCGACCCTTCCTGTTCCCCTACCACACCAACCCCCCACCCCCGGCACATCGCTACAGGCAACTGGCTCATGTACTTCCTGACTGTGCCAGTTTCTGGACAATGTACATGATTGTATGTATGATTGTTCATTGCCTTGATCATCATTTCTAGATCCTTGGATATATGTATCAGGGACACCCTACACTCTCTTTGGAAACATGTCCAGTTCCAGGTACATTGAACATACAGCGATGGAAATTGAAAACTGGCCCTCATTGTTCATTTAATGATATGACCTAAGGCCATATATAGACAAGTATGCATGTGTCCTATTACAGAACTTCACACCCAGAACTGGTTATTATGTAACTTTATACGCGGTGAATGTGCAAAGGTAATTACAGGACCAGCTCTCTCCAACAGTTGACTGTAATGTGGCACTGAAATTTTCAATCATGTGGATTTTCAGCTTAGTTACAAAATTTTAATCAGTGATTGCCTTCATATGGACCACATGTGGTTATACAAATCGATAAAAACTTGCAACATGACGGTCCTTTGCCCATAGAGTTTATGTAATAGAAGGACACACACTATTGTTTTATTATTTAAGTGGGAGAATCCGTTGGAGTACTCACGTCTGTGTGAGACCAGTAGGAATGGTCAAAGTTATAACTCTTCATCTTTCCGAAGTCATAGCCAGGTCTGGGATCAGTGATTGCTGAAACAGACACATACATGTACACATGCATTTTCTTTGAAGTCGTATCTATGAAAATACATCCGAAGTGAGATCCACATTACTTCAAATGAATGACAGTTTACCGGTAACTACAACATTGTTGTACAATATATACAATTTAGAAGCAAGCGAACATGGTTTATCGTGACCAATGCAAGGACAAGAGGAATGTGGCAAATATCTGAATCTGTACATGTAGCATACTACTTGTACATGATGTATTATCTTCATGAACACTGATGAATAACATCAAATGTAATGTGCTGGAATACACATCACAATACGCAAAGAGATAACTTACTTGTAGTTGTGCCCCCAGACATGCCAATGATACAAGATGATTCATGGCCGATTTCCCGATTGTTGAAGGGTCGAACCCTCACTGCAACCTTCACAGAAGACATCTTAACCCTGCAATAACACAATAGTTCATCAATACACTACGTACACTGCTGGGGCAGTAACTACAGCCACATCAATAATGGTGTTATCTACATAAATCATTTTCATTTAATAGTAATTTACTCCAGAGTTCAGAAATAATATGGATCAGGCTATGCAGTAAGCCTAATCCACACAAATGTAACACCATGTACCATAACACAGATTATCAGTACATACATGTATCTGAATTACTTAATCACAAAGATTACTGCAGTAGATCTATGTAGTGTCACTGTCCTGAAAGTGTCATCAAAGGACAGGATGATTGAATCCCACAGGAGCTGCTTCTGACACCCCCCCCCCCCCAGGGCCACTCCCCCTAACTCCCCCCCCCCCCCCCCCACTTTGCAATTATTCATCATTTCATACCACACCTGTCCACCTCCTTCATTACATTTAGCATACCAGTACCCATAATGTGATTTCCTAATCTGGCAGTGTGATAACGTATATATAATTGCATTGGTACACAAAAGACATGTGTTCATTATACATACATTACTGACTGAAAACAAATCCGAAACTGTGATGGGCCAATGACAATGGTGATATAAACCAGTATCCTAAATACTTTGGCACATGCCACATTCAATACAAGTTCCTGTATTTGCGTGAACAAACATGGGATAACTATATACCAAAAGAAATCTATCATCACACAGTTAAATGTATACTGATTTTAATATGTTGTTCCTAGGTTAACTTCATTCATAATAGTTTAACTACCAGTAGCTACCTGCACACATGACCACTGATCAGATGACTATTGATGTAATACATACAGCATGTTATACTAATAAAATAAAAATCATACAATTATAAGTATTTATGGCCATTCATCAGTTAACCAGACTGGCACACAAACTCAGCTGTGTCTTTATTTTATTTACTGGTATGCTATATGTATATTTTTGTAAGCTGGATGAATCATTCCTATATGTGTCCACTCCCACTCAGTTGTTCTGGGTTTATTTATCTTTGACTTTTTTCATCATATTCATGACTGTTCACATTGTAACCCATGATAACCATGGTTAGTGCAAGAATCCATGCAATTGAGCAACACTATTTCAGGACATGATAATTTGCAACATTTATCTGAGATCATGAATTCAGCGACTGAATTGGGCTGGTATCTGATGGAATACATAAATTATCTCTCATCGGATCAGATGTCACTACAAAACATTAATAAATTTCTCAATAAAAAACGCTGACCCAAACACTGACACACTCCACAAAATATCAATGAACAGATACAATTGACATCGAGCTACAAGAACATTCATCAATGACAACAGCACATTTCTAGAAGCCACAATATTGCGATAATTACCGTTATTGCGTGTGTCGTGTGACAGTGCCCTCTGTTGGCAGGGCGATGAAGCCCGGCTGGTGTCTGGAGTTCACCAGATGCTGAGTTGGATCACAGAGCTCACTACGAATCCAGTGTCTATCAGCTCACCAGCTTCATCTCGACATTGTTCCTGGCCTAAAATCCAAGAAGAAAGAACGATAATCCAGCGAAGTATCACCGAGAAACCACCTTGGAATTTGTAATCCTACGCGGTATCAATGTCGCGGCGTCCGGTCCTTGGCGTGTTGCGCAGTCTGGGAACTAGAGCTTCTCAATTCAACATTTTAGAATAATATAGTAATGTGATGTTGATTACCTCAACACACACGTCACAGCATAACATTTGTCAGCAGCCTGAGCCAGAGAATCCCCTGCTTAATATGGAAACAGCGGCTTGGCTTGGCTTGGCTCTGCTTGGCTCAGCTCGGCTAGGCTAGACTAGGAGATTGTCACTGGCTGCAGGGGGAACATGGGAAAGGGGACTGCCAGGCAGCCAGGGGACAAAATAGTATTGATTGGTGCTAGTCTCTCAATGGCTGGGACACTAGGTGCTGCAGGGAAGGCAGGAGAGACAGGGGGAGAGGGGGGGGGGGGGAATGGAAGGGGCAGGGTATTGGATGGGGACAAGATACAAGTAGCAAGAAGAGAGAGGAGGGTATAATGAGGGAATATTCAATTATCTATCAGTATATTGATACCATGGCACAATGTATGCTGCTGATTCACATGTAAAATGTATCAGGTTATTATTACATGTATTGTGATGTACAGACATGTACAATGCATGATAACATAGCAGAATTGTACATGTACTGTATTCAATATTATGTTCATGGACTTCTCAGTTTGGATAAACACAAACACTTTTCAAAGACACTACTACTAGTAACTGGCAAATACTAGATATCAGGAGTCATACAATTAAGTATACATGCCTATTTTTATTGCCTATCTTTAGACCTGAGTTATATTTAAGTAGAACTGCATGCCAATAATGAATTGTTTTACTTTGGTTATTTTTTTTCTTTTTCTTCCATACATGCCCCCAATAAGGGTGGTCTAAAAATTGTTACAATTTCGGTACTCAAAGTGTGTGAAAGCATTGTAAGTTTCTAATTGCAAATTGCTTGAATATGATTTCAGTTACTTGATTTGTTTATATTTCTCAATAAAAATTATTGTGAATTGTTGATTGCTAGTTTTGTAATTAATGAACATTCACGATGACAAATCGATCTAAGCATAAGAGGCCTACCAGTAATTTACTGACACTGTTCGAAGGCTGATTCTCTACGGTCGTTTCTTTAAGGTCGTCTGAAATCGAATTCAAGAATTCAGGAAACGTTACCACGCCATATTTTGACCTTGTGGGGCCAGTAGGGGCCACCAGATTCCCTAAGTCACTGGCCCCTGTGGGCCAGTATAAACTCTTGCATTCTTTGATTTTGTACTTCACAATGTTTCAGTCCCTTTGAAAGCCTTTCCATGTTGCTTAATTGTCAAAAAAACATAGTGTTTGATATTCACAAATGCATTGATTGTTAGGGAACTTCGAGAGTGAGGACAGTAGATTATTGATGGGGCCAGTGATTTTCAGATGTTATTGGTCCCATGGGGCCACTGAATTTAACATTGGGGTAGATGGCCAACTTTTGGCAACTTTGAAATTTGGCAGACGATTGCCGTTTGATTTTCAGATGAAGTACATGTACGTATGCTGCGCTATATGATACCTTGTGGCATCACAAAAATATCAGCAAAAAGCGGTGTAAACGAGTATATTGCATTTGGTGTTAATTCTCATGCTTACTAAAATGGATATTCACAGACTAAAAACCTGTAGTTAATTTAAGAATTAAAACTTCCAGAATCTTTACAGTTTTCTTCCGGAGTGATGATGTTTCCTTCCTTCAATTAACTTGACCAAATAGGAATGCCACAGTAATATACCGTGGTAATAATCATGCCGCCAACCTGTAACTATGACAAATTTCTCAATCTGTGGATCCTATCGTATTCATGGGGGAGGAGGGAGGGGGGGGGGGTAGGTTCTTCGACTACCCTTACACCCGGTTTACTACATATATCTGTATATCTGGTCAAAGCAACTGTAAATGTAATTTTTCTATTGATATCATCGGGTTATTACACAATATGGGGCATTATGCCCGAGGGTCAAGTCTTTGTTCAAGAAGATCTGGCATCTAGCTATATTGAAAGACAAAGTGTAAGTTCAGGTTTAAGTTTGTTGACAGTTAGATGGCATTGCCAGTCTCGCCGAGCAATGCCGTCTAGTTGACAGGAATTTAAATTTCTATATAATCGACCAGACTACGTTATTTCAATATTCAGATATTTGCCTTATTGATGTCATTCTGGCATATGGTAACGTTACTTAGCTTTGGGCAGGATGAGCAACGATTTTCGCCTTTGTTTGGGTGCCTTTGGGGGACATTATACGCACCAAATGGAGTTATATGATACAGCCACTCATAATCATCATGGTGTATGCTGATTAAGGGATAAAACTGTGTTTGGCTCGGTGTCTGTGACGTGACAAAAATCCAGAGGGATCTCTGTTGTGATCTGAGACACGAGAGGCGAAGCTCGAAGCCTCGAGTATGCTCGAAGCCTCGAGTGTCTCAGATCACAACGGAGATCCCGAGGGATTTTTGTTAGTCACAGACACCGAACCAAGCACAGTTTTATCCCGATTATAACATGGAATCCTAACGTGTTGGTTTCTTCCAATCTTCAATGAAAATGATCAACAAACCCGGGTTTTTTTTCCATGTCAACAACTTTCCGTTGTTGTTGCTGTCTGCTTGGCTGAGTAGCGCCACGGCTCATTTGCATATTGATCGATCAAATACGCGCATGTGATTGGTCATTTTAATTTACGTTTTCCACCTCGATCTCTGTACTCGATTAGAAACCGCTGTTGGCCGTCTCAGATTACAGAAAGACGTTTCTGTCATAGCAATGCCATGTTATAATAGTTCAATACACAACAACTACTGTAGGGCCTACACTGTAGACAACACAATGTCAATGACGTACATTGCAAATCAGCCTGCCGCCTGGTCGGTTGCGACCTGTCCCAGGGTTTCAGGCAAGTCTTTAAACAATGTCCGTCCTATCAGACTACATATTTTTTTTTTTTAAAAGCAGCCAACAGTTGGTTATGAAATTTTTGACAAGTGTGGGACTGTATGTATCACCACAGCACGTGACTTTGTTTTGGTTATGATGAAGCACCGGAAGTTGATTGACATAATATATTTTGTGGATGAAAATGCGAATTTGCTCGTCGCAAAGGACGTTGACTGCCAATTCAATCTAGTCTGAAATCCAAAAATATATATGGTAACATACTTACAATATAATTATCCCAGAATATCGTTGAAAATAGTGATGGAATTGCAGAAAGTATGCTTCAAAACAGCTGCGAGTTTCTGCTCCTGTCAAATAAAGCGCATGCGTAATCGTCAAATTAGGGGAAGTCATGTGACAAATCAAATAGATAAAGTCAATGGTTCTGCAAATCACAAGTTCGACGTAGATAGGTTTGTGTGCTGTAATATGAATTTATACATAAAACACCAATGTTGCTGAATGGCATCACCTTGTTGATTGTTTTTAATGATGATATCATCGCTGCGTCTCTGGAGGTGGTTAGCTGCTGAGTTCGACCGAAAACCTCTGCGGAGGTGTCGTCTGTGCGGAGGTCCTCACTTCTGTGGAGGTCCTCGTCCTGCGGAGGTCTTCATCGCTGCGGAGGGTCTTCTTCACTGTGGAGAGTCTCCCTCAATGCAGAGGGGCTTCCTCACTGCGGAGGTCTTCGTAATTTCGGAGGTCCTCGTCACTGCGGAGGGTCCTCCGCACGTCTACAACACCTCCCTCGTCCGCGGATGCGAGGAAATCGTCACAGGCAGAGACTGGGGTGTCTCCGCACGTCAGTAACTTCCCTCATCACTCCGCGGGTGCAGAGTCTCTGTCAGAGGTCTTCCTTCACCCTCGCTTGCACCACTGTGCAAGAAGAGAAAGCCGCCTTGCCGTCAGCAAGAGGGCCGGGGTCCATGAATTGTAGGGGCGTTGGACCGGGTTCATTCGATTGTCATCACCGGGACCCACACCCTTCCCGTTGACAGTTCCCATAAATGGAGTCTCAGTCCCAACGGCTGCGCACTGCGGAGGTCATCTAGTGCGGAGGTAGCGGAGGCAGAAATCGCCTAAGTCCCTCACATGCCATCACAGGGCCATCACAGAGCCATCACAGGGTGATCCGTCGTCCGTGGTGTCCCGTCCAGACTGAGCTCCCAGAGAGCTGTGGGCGCCTTCTTATATAGTCCCCAAAACCGGAAGTGGTTCTGCGCACAAAATGTTCAGTCTTCTGCACGCACGTGATCACGGCTCCGCGCGAACGTGGCAAGGCTCCGCATTTTGGTGACCGGTCCTCCGCAGGTGGTTTGGGAGGTTCGTCGTTTTACAGTTTGCTATATGATCAGTCTTCCAGCTACCACTTGTCACGCATCACTGAGTCATCCCCACTGATTTTAATCATAGATATCCCATAATTTGGCGAACGTTCCAGAACTTTTTTTCAAAAAAGCGTAACTTTGAACGAGCTACCAGCGCGATGACTGGGATTTGACAGACTCACAGTAGATGTGGTTGGCTGCTCTGGAAGCTGTCCAGACTAAAAGCTGGACCTCAGACATGTCAGAGATGCATGACATTTATTCTCACACATACGGAGTGCCATTGCAATGCCTCATGCACGCCGAGGCCCCAGGACATCATGTGCGGCTTGACATGATCTACCCAACTGGGCAACAGATGACAAAAGATTACTTCATCCATGACTGATCATACAAACAGCTGCACTGGATATTAATTGCACGAACATGAGCCATTAGAGAACCATTGAGATCCCCAGTCAATCGCTTGGTAGATCTATAGCAATATCAAAGTTTTGAAATAACTTTTATTTTTATACTATGCATACTTACCCCTGACTCTGGGGTCATGTAATTGGCGAGCCCTCATTCGCCAACCACACATGAAATATGGTTGAAAAACTAAAACGAAGTTGGCCGGTCCGTTAGGACCCTGTGTTGGTGAAGGTTCATCCTCCATGTGCAGTTCATCCTACGTGTGAGAGCATGATCCACTGCCTCCTAGTTCACTTTTGTTGATCTGTAGAACTTGTTCACTGAAGCCATATCTTCTGAAAACAATCAGAAGATAATCAGTGGGGAGGCGGGTGGGTCTATTCGACATCAGAGGTAAGTATGCATAGTATAAAAATAAAAGTTATTTTAAAACCTTTGATTGTTATGCTAAAGCGATACATACTTCTGACTCGAAATGGCCTGCCGGTGGTGGGTTCCCCCAGAGAGCAATTATGTCTGCACAAGATTATCCTCTGCAAGGAGAAAGATGAGAACAATGCATATTACCAATGACAATAATTATTGTACAAAGAAAAGGAACCTGCTCACTTTTCTTTAGTAATTATTATACTAATAAACTACAGAGTAGCTCGGAGGTTAACAGTATGAAAATAGGAGTAGAGTAATCCAGTCCAGAGTCTGAGATTACATACCTCTTGTCGAGTCTCTTGCGAGGCGATACGCCACAGGTAGTTGTTGGCACAGCACTTCCACCTCCGCCCCCCCCCCCCTCCCCCAGACTCTTGGCAGAAGAAGCAGTGGGCTGGACGATGACCTGAGCGGAGACGATACGACCGAGGTGATGCAGATCGTCTGAGAGAAGTGAAACATGAGATGGTGCGAACCTCGTGAGCCGTACAACCGTGGAGCTGTTGGAGGTCACTGTGATCTTGATGGTAGGCGTGCGTGACGACTGATTTGATCCAGAGAGAAATGTTGTTCTTGGAAACTTGCCTGTGTGATGATGAGAACGGAAGAAAGAGGCGAGAGTTAGACGACCTTGCAGACTTCGGCCTTTTCAGATACAAGCATAGAGTGCGCACTGGACACAGATCCACACAGTCAGTCGCCAGTTGTGAGAGGGAAGGGATAGAAAACGTTCGCATCCCCGCACCCAGGGAAAAAGGGGATTCAGTCTTGACTAGAAACTCTGACTCATGCTGTAGAATGTTGGAAGACCAATCTTAGTGATGTACAGTACCGATTTCGAAAAACCTCACCAAAATGCTAGCACGAGTAACCTGGCATTTAGCACGTGTTCGCCCAACTTCGCCTTACATAGCATCATGCAATTTGATGCTAGCATTGTGTATGCGAGCATCGCTCGATGCTAGCATTGCTTCTTGGCACTGTGGCACAATAAAAGCATTTCGCATGTTTTTGTGAAGGCCATTATATGCTCGCATATGCTTGCGAACACATGGTCGAGTGGTTTATAGACAGTCTGTATCATGTAGATCATATTGGCAAATGCAGTGTTTAAGTCCGTTCATATTAAAGTCTGTATTTGCATCCAAAATAAAGGATGCACGCACCTATGCGAGGCAATGCTCGCCTGTTCAACTAAGATGGCCGCCTGAAGCGATGGCATCGCGCCCACTGGTCGCACCATGCGAGTTGATGCTAGCATCAAGTCGCACGTAATCACACGGCCTAGCATTTAGCATGTAGCATTCGCATAGCTAGTGAGGTTTTGCGAAATCGGTACTTTAAAACCTCAGCTGGCAGTCCTTGAAGCTCACTGACCTGCTTCACAGAAGAAAGGGCCAAGAGAAAGACTGTCTTGCATGTGAGAAAGCGCAACTCTGCTTCTTCTAGTGGCTCATATGGGGACTTGTTCAAACTCGACAGTACTAGAGACAGGTCCCAATTCGGTGCTTGAGAGATTGGCGGCAAGTCCTGGGCGAAGGACCTAAACAGAACGGTAATTTCCCTCAAGGCCAAGCGCCCGCTTACGTTTGTCTCTCAACCAGATGAAAAAATCAGCTACCGTAGGGAGAGGGAGACCACGTGGTTCAACACCACGAGGGGAAGACTTTCCACTTGGCTTGGTAAAGTCGCTCCGAGGATGACCAAACTGTTCTGGATATCCATCTTTGTCTCTTCGCCCTTTTGAATGATCAAAACACCAGCCTTTCTGAATAAACGCCAGATAATCTCCACGCGTGAAGATGAAGAGCATCGAGGTGTTCATGGAACTGGAGTCCCTGACAAAGCAGGCTGGGAATCAGAGGTAGCGAGCTCAGAAGATCCACCAGGTGGTCCAGGAGCTCCGGGAACCAAGGCTTGGCTGGCCAGTTGGGAGCAATCAGAATTACCTGAGCAGGACTAGACCGTATCCTCTGCAGAACCACAGGAATCAGGGAGAACTGCGGAAAAACGTTTGCCCAAAGACCAGACCAGTCCAGAGCAAGCGCATCGACGGTCCAGGTGAGACTGACCCCAAAGGCGCCACATGCGAATGCAGACTTGAGGGTACAGAGACCAGTTCAATGAAACCGGTCCCTTCCAAGAAAAGGCGATGGTGACGTTATTCAGGGAACATGGAATATGTCGAGCCAGGAGATTGACATCCTGCACCTGGACCCACTTCAAAATCTTGCGCGTCAAGGTGCTGAGCTCCTTCGACCGTGCCCCCCTGGTTCCTGGTTCTTGATATACCTGCCGACCATGGTGTCAGACATGGCAAGGAACATGGAACCCAAGATCGTATGCTGGAAGTGGTGAAGACCCAGCAAGACAGCCTTGAGTTCCAGCCAATTGATATGGTGAAGCAGGTCACTGGCAGACCAGAGGCCGGAGACTTGGTTCTCCCCGAGATGAGCACCCCACCCGAAGCAGGTCACGTCTGAGAACAGGAGAAAGTTTGGCTCTTGAATTGAATGACTTGGTTCTCCCCGAGATGAGCACCCCACCCGAAGCAGGTCACGTCTGAGAACAGGAGAAAGTTTGGCTCTTGAATTGAATGACCCCGTAACAGATTGCTGGGGTCAGACCACCACAGAAGATCTAATCTGACTGGAGAGCTGAAACCACCAGAACCAGGGTCGCTAAATCTTGCTCCGCGTCCCAGTGGTCCTTGAGATGAAATTGGATCATCCCATTCATAACCGAGCACCAAGTACGAAACCAAGCATCTTTTCCAGTGAAACCATGTGGCCCAAGAGGAAGGTCACTGCCGCGATGGGGACAAGGACGGAAAAACACTGTACAACTCCAAGTAACCGTTGAATATGGTCTTCAGTCAGGCGGGTCAGAAAAGACTGCGTGTCGATGTCTATCCCAAGGTACCCAACTCACTGGGCCGCCTGATTTGCGGCCGTGATCAGTAAGTCGTCGATATACTGAGTGAGGCGAATACCTCTGCGGTGTGCCCATGCCGAAACCGGCTGGAACATCCTGGTAAAATGGTACACTGCCGTGGACAGGGCGAAATACAGCGAGCGGAACTGGTAGACGTTGCCCCACTGAAAACGCAGGTAAGGCCTCAACGATGGATGTATGGGGATGTGAAAATACGCATCCTTCAGATCGATGGAGGTCATCCAGTCTCCCTGGTGAAAGGAGAGGAGGATGGTGCGTGGGCACTCCATGGAGAAGCTCTAACTGGAGATGAACTTTGGTCAGGGGGCTGAGATCGATGATTGGGCACCAGTCGCCCATCAGCTTGGGGATTATGAACAGGCGATTGTAGAAGCCCGGAGTGTCTGGAGTGACCAGCTCCGTACATGTAGCTTGCTTGAGGAGTATCTCCAACACAAGGCTGTCCAAGACCTGGAAATTCTCTGTCCCTGGGGCATAAAATGTTAACGCGATGGGGAAGGGGGAGAGGGAAGGTGCCTGACTGAATGGAATACGATACCCGTGCCGCAGTGTCGCTGTCACCAGAGTCTCCCCGAATTCTGTATCCCAGGCTTGCCAAAAGGCTTGAAGTTGAGCTCCCACGTTTGATACATCTGAAGGCTGGGACCGTGGGAGCATCTGGAAAACATCAGGATTGGGGCTGAGCTTTGGGAGCAGATGAGGATCCGCTTCCGCCACGACCTCCACAAGAAAAGCTAGACGTGAGCTTCTTGTTCTTGTCAAATTTGCGCTTAGAGTACTACGAGGAGGACTGCTTGGACTCCGAAGACTTGACCTTGCGAATCTCAAACAAAGAGAAAAAGAGGAAACCGGCTTCTTCTCCTGACATTTAACCAGCTTTGCCAGGTTGAAATTATTCAACAGGCTCACCTCAGGGTCGAAAAGATGGGATCCGAACACCGCCGTGGACCAGAGCTTGGACTTGAAAGCGTCAGAGAGCTTTGAGGAAGTCCTTTTCAAGTAGTCATCCCGGCATCTCCCCTGCCTTCTACAAACCACCAGAACCAGGGTCGCTAAATCTTGCTCCGCGTCCCAGTGGTCCTTGAGATGAAATTGGATCATCCCATTCATAACCGAGCACCAAGTACGAAACCAAGCATCTTTTCCAGTGAAACCATGTGGCCCAAGAGGAAGGTCACTGCCGCGATGGGGACAAGGACGGAAAAACACTGTACAACTCCAAGTAACCGTTGAATATGGTCTTCAGTCAGGCGGGTCAGAAAAGACTGCGTGTCGATGTCTATCCCAAGGTACCCAACTCACTGGGCCGCCTGATTTGCGGCCGTGATCAGTAAGTCGTCGATATACTGAGTGAGGCGAATACCTCTGCGGTGTGCCCATGCCGAAACCGGCTGGAACATCCTGGTAAAATGGTACACTGCCGTGGACAGGGCGAAATACAGCGAGCGGAACTGGTAGACGTTGCCCCACTGAAAACGCAGGTAAGGCCTCAACGATGGATGTATGGGGATGTGAAAATACGCATCCTTCAGATCGATGGAGGTCATCCAGTCTCCCTGGTGAAAGGAGAGGAGGATGGTGCGTGGGCACTCCATGGAGAAGCTCTAACTGGAGATGAACTTTGGTCAGGGGGCTGAGATCGATGATTGGGCACCAGTCGCCCATCAGCTTGGGGATTATGAACAGGCGATTGTAGAAGCCCGGAGTGTCTGGAGTGACGAACTCCGTACATGGAGCTTGCTTGAGGAGTATCTCCAACACAAGGCTGTCCAAGACCTGGAAATTCTCTGTCCCTGGGGCATAAAATGTTAACGCGATGGGGAAGGGGGAGAGGGAAGGTGCCTGACTGAATGGAATACGATACCCGTGCCGCAGTGTCGCTGTCACCAGAGTCTCCCCGAATTCTGTATCCCAGGCTTGCCAAAAGGCTTGAAGTTGAGCTCCCACGTTTGATACATCTGAAGGCTGGGACCGTGGGAGCATCTGGAAAACATCAGGATTGGGGCTGAGCTTTGGGAGCAGATGAGGATCCGCTTCCGCCACGACCTCCACAAGAAAAGCTAGACGTGAGCTTCTTGTTCTTGTCAAATTTGCGCTTAGAGTACTACGAGGAGGACTGCTTGGACTCTGAAGACTTGACCTTGCGAATCTCAAACAAAGAGAAAAAGAGGAAACCGGCTTCTTCTCCTGACATTTAACCAGCTTTGCCAGGTTGAAATTATTCAACAGGCTCACCTCAGGGTCGAAAAGATGGGATCCGAACACCGCCGTGGACCAGAGCTTGGACTTGAAAGCGTCAGAGAGCTTTGAGGAAGTCCTTTTCAAGTAGTCATCCCGGCATCTCAAAATGACCTCGGCCCATTTCACCTGCGACTCCTTAGTGATCTGCCCAACACATTTGTTGACGGAGGAAAGAGTCCGCTCGATCTGCAGGAGGTCTGCCACTGGAAGCTGGACCGACGCATGGGAATCGAGATCCACTTCAGCCGTAGAGGAGTCAGGGACGAGGTGGTCGACCTGGTGGCTGAGGAGACCTGACAGTCAATCCAGAGAGTTAGCCACGAGCTGAACCCAGCGCGGGTAGGACTCCCAACTGGGCAGATCAGATTCCGAGATAGAGGCGGCAAAACTTTGAGCCCAAGGGCAATGACAGGGAGGTCCTCGTTCACCGCCGCTGCCTCCAGAGTGTTGCACGAGTCTGACGGCTGAAAGTCCTTCAACTGGCCCCAGAAGCACGAGATGAACTTCTCGGCACGAAGTGGATGACCGTCGGGTGGGGAAATCTCCTCGACCAAAGAGCGAACATAAGAGATGCTGGATGATCAAGGAAAACGAACCTCCACTTCCGGTGCCTGGCGGGAGGAAAGGATGCGATCACCCAGAGATTCCTTCACAGCTAGCTTGTCAATGAAGTCTGGGAATGCCTCCTGGACCCAGAGAAGGGCTTGAACAAGGGTGTCGTCCTCGCACTTTGTAACAGCTTTGGAGGTGGATGTATCAGACGACCTGGCTGGGCTGGAGGCCCGGGGCCTCTTAGCAGGGGCTCCTCTGATGGTGGCTCCGTGACGGGAGGAGGAAGGACGACCTGAGGCTCAGGAACAGAAACGGACGTACCCTCCAATGGGGGCTGCTCCTGGGAGCGGTCCTAATCCGGCCTGGCAGAATGATCCGTGGAGAAACGCCTAACTCTTCACAATAGTAACGATCAAAATCGTAATCATGGCGCTGCTCGTAGACCCAGTCCCAGAAATGGTCGGCACGGCTAGAAGATGGGTAGTCCCATTCCCCAAAATGGTGTGAATCCACAGGACGAGCTGGACGCGGGCTAGGGCCAGGCGACGAAGGGCGGCTCACCGCCGGCTGCACAGCAATAGTCGATGACCCCCGGTGAGAAGAGTTGCCACTGGAGAAACACAAACGATCCTCAGACTGATGGTCGGCCAGTGGCTGGCCGCGGGGCTGATGACTTTCGCGACAAGGCCGGGGGCTGGAAACCGACGGCTGCTGATGATGGTCACGGCCCGGTGAACACCCACGAGAGACGGCAGCCGCTGTAGTGGAAGAGGCCTGGGCAGAAGACTCGTTATGATGCTGAACATGGGCTGAGCTAGAGCTGACAGACTTGTCCATCACCAAAACATCCACTGGGCAGTCCGGTAGCTGTACCGTAGCATAGTCAGGCGGTCCAGTCTTTGAACAGACAACGGCGCCCCTGCCTTCTACAAGCTGTGCACCTGAGACTGTATCGTCGGCCCCGGCAGCCTGAGAACGGGAATCCACCATTGACATGTTCGCGGACTTTGGGTCGAGAGATGGCAGATCCCACTAACAGGACAGCTCAGCTGGACTTTTGCAAGGGGGGTTGCCCCACACAAACGGATCACGAGAGCTGATCGGGTCGGGCATCTCATCCATCGTAGGGGTAGACCGAGTGGTGACTCCTCAACCAGCGACAACAGCATAGCCGACATCGATGCGATGGAAGCCCGAGCATTCCCGACTGTCAAACAGACAAAGGGTCTGCAAGAAGTACAGTGATCGTGCGGGTCGACATCGTATGTTTTATCGTAGGAAAAAACAAACTCCAAAACTTCAACTTCAAAGCAATCGCAAGCGACGGCAGGTACATGTAGATGTTGACAGAAGCTCGCCAAAAACGAAAGTGAACTAGACGTAAAGGCCTAGAGGCCTTGGGGCATTTCGATACACAACACAATCACAGGTGAATTGTTAATTACTGACAACTCTGCAACCAAAATGATTATGTAGATACATCCATTTCAATCCAAGACGACGGTTTCTGAGATATAAATGAAAATAAATGAGATATGGCCGAAAATGAAAAATGCCGATTCAGCAGAAAAAAAAAATTAGGCCCAGGCACAATTTCACCCAACATACCCCTAAGACATGTTTGTCTAGTACCACGAGTCCAAAAATAACATCCATTTCAAAAAACGATGCATCGTTTCCGAGATATGGCCAAAAATGAGAAATGTCAAGAAAACAAAAAAAATTTGGCCCAGGATCAAGTTGACCCAACATACCCCTAAGACATAATTGCCTAGTGTCACGTCCGTTTCGCTCTACGATGCGCCGATTCCGAGATATGGCCGAAAATGATAAACGCCGACTCAGCAAAAAAAAATTTGGCCCAGGACCAAGTTCACCCAACATATCCCTAACACATGTTTGTCTAGTATCACGAATCCGAAAATAACGTCCGTTTCACTCTACGACGCACAAAAAAAATGAGATATGGCCGAAAATGGAAAAATGCCGACTCAGCAAAAAAAAATTGGCCCAGGGCCAAGTTCACCCAACATACCCCTAAGAGTCCGAAAATAACATCCATTTCGCTCTACGACGCACCGTTTCCGAGATATCGTTGAAAACGAAAAATGCCGACTTGGCGAAAAAATTTTGGGTCAAGGTAAAAAAAGTTCATCCATAATACCCCATAGACATATTTGTCTAGGTCGACGAGTCCAAAAATAACGTCCGTTTCGCTCTACGACGCACCGTTTCTGAGATATCGAAGAAAACAAAAAATATCGACTCGGCAAAAAAATTTCAGGTCAAGGTCAAAGTTCATCCATAATGCCCCTTAGACATGATTGTCTAGGGTGACGAGTCCGAAAATAACGTCTGTTTCGCTCTACAATGCACCGTTTCCGAGATATCGAAGAAAACGAAAAATGTCGACTCGGCAAAAAAATTCTGGGTCAAGGTCAAAGTTCATACATAAAACCCTCAAGACATGTTTGTCTAGGTCGAAGAGTCCAAAAATGATGTCCGTTTCGCTCTACAACGCACCGTTTCCGAGATATCGCCGGAAACGAAAAATGCCGACTTGGCGAAAAAATTTTGGGTCAAGGTCAAAGTTCATCCATAATACCCCCTTAGACATATTTGTCTAGGTCGACGAGTCCAAAAATAACGTCCGTTTCGCTCTATGAACCCCTTAGACATGTTTGTCTAGGGCGACGAGTCCGAAAAAAAAGTCCGTTTCGCTCTACGACTCACCGTTTCCGAGATATCGCGAAAAACGAAAAATGTCAACTCGGCAAAAAATTTTTTAGTCAAGGTCAAAGTTCATCCATAATACATATAATATAAATGTTGTCTAGAGCGACGTGTCCGAAAATAACGTCTGTTTCGCTCTACGACGCACCGTTTCCGAGATATCGACGAAAACGAAAAATGCCGACTCGGCAAAAAAAATTGAGTCAAGGTCAAAGTTCATCCATATTAAATATAAGACATGTTTGTCTGGGGCGACGAGTCCGAAAATAACATTCCTTTACTCTACGACGCACCGTTTCCGAGATATCGACGAAAAAGAAAAATGCCGACTCGGCAAAAAAATTTCGGGTCAAGGTCAAATTTCATCCATAATACCAATTAGACATGTTTGTCTAGGGTAACGAGTCCGAAAATAACGTCCGTTTCGCTCTACGAAGCATCGTTTCCCAGATATCGACGGAAACGAGAAATGCCGACTCGGCAAAAAACTTTCGGGTCAAGGTCAAAGTTCATCCATAATACCCTTCAGACATGTTTGTGTAGGGCGACGAGTCCAAAATTAACGTCCGTTTCGCTCTACGAAGCACCGTTTCCGAGATATCGCCGGAAACGAAAAATGCCGACTTGGCGAAAAAATTTTGGGTCAAGGTCAAAGTTCATCCATAATACCCCCTTAGACATATTTGTCTAGGTCGACGAGTCCAAAAATTACGTCCGTTTCGCTCTATGAACCCCTTAGACATGTTTGTCTAGGGCGACGAGTCCGAAAAAAAAGTCCGTTTCGCTCTACGACTCACCGTTTCCGAGATATCGCGAAAAACGAAAAATGTCAACTCGGCAAAAAATTTTTTAGTCAAGGTCAAAGTTCATCCATAATACATATAATATAAATGTTGTCTAGAGCGACGTGTCCGAAAATAACGTCTGTTTCGCTCTACGACGCACCGTTTCCGAGATATCGACGAAAACGAAAAATGCCGACTCGGCAAAAAAAATTGAGTCAAGGTCAAAGTTCATCCATATTAAATATAAGACATGTTTGTCTGGGGCGACGAGTCCGAAAATAACATTCCTTTACTCTACGACGCACCGTTTCCGAGATATCAACGAAAAAGAAAAATGCCGACTCGGCAAAAAAATTTCGGGTCAAGGTCAAATTTCATCCATAATACCAATTAGACATGTTTGTCTAGGGTAACGAGTCCGAAAATAACGTCCGTTTCGCTCTACGAAGCATCGTTTCCCAGATATCGACGGAAACGAGAAATGCCGACTCGGCAAAAAAATTTCGGGTCAAGGTCAAAGTTCATCCATAATACCCTTCAGACATGTTTGTGTAGGGCGACGAGTCCAAAATTAACGTCCGTTTCGCTCTACGAAGCACCATTTCCGAGATATTGACAAAAACGAAAAATGCTAACTCGGCAAAAAAATTTCGGGTCAAGGTCAAAGTTCATCAATAATACCCCTTAGACATGTTTGTCTAGGGCGACGAGTCCGAAAATAACGTCCGTTTCGCTCTACGACGCACCGTTTCCGAGATATGCAGGATGCCTCAAGGATGACTCAGCAAAAAATTATTTCGACCTCTAGGTCAAAGGTCGTTTGACGTATCGATCCCAAAATCAATAGGGTTCTTCCCTGTTGATATATAAACCTCCGTGCAAAATTCTGCAACTATTGCCTGAAATTTTTCCAGTTATCGTCCGGAAACCAAGTCTCAAAATTAGCCTTGATTTCATCCTCACGGACCTTGGATCCGGCTCAAAAAGAATAGGGTTCTTCCACATATCATTTCTGACATGTGGTGAAAATTTGACGAGGATCCGTCAAGGCAATCTAAAGTTATCGTCCGGAAACCAAAAGTGGCGGAAGAAGAAGAAGAAAAAAAAAAAAAAAAATTCTGCTAAAACCATAAAGGCATTTCTGCCGAAATGCCTTAATTATGTCCTCATGATTTGGTAAAATGTTTAAGAATAGCAATTGATTAGTTATATATTGTCAGCTAATGTTTATCCATGTCATTGTCACCTGCTGCAACACAATACCATGATTGAACAATTTTGTATCTCTTCAGAAAAAAATGTAACATCATCCATTTTTCTGAATACATGTAGTTTATTTGCTAACACATGATCATTATTTCTAGTATCACCAACATTATACCTGCACAATAACCTGGGAAAATTCCTGTATCAATTCCTGTATTTTGTATAGCTGATAATTGTGTCACTAAAGCTAAAATTTTTAATTACATATATACTTACCCATATGTGAGCTACAGAAATATCATCATATTGCAAGCCCTTTGTCACCAACAATAAAAAGTAAAAATGCATGTGATCATATCTAAAACAAATATCTAGTTCTATGCAATGTGCATCTATATTCATGAACATGTAATGTGCCAATATTCTGCAGTGTAAATCATTAAGATGAAATTTTTTGTAAACATGATAGCATTGTGGAAGAGCTGTGAAGGCACAAACAGATATGTGCGGGATAACAATAATGAAGCTATAAACATGTATATAGCGCATCAATATTAATAGCATTCAATAAATGTTTTGTCAGTAATACGTAAGGCAAAGGAAACTCCTGAAGATAATCATAATATAATTCTTTGATTGTATATATGCACAAAGTATACACTTCAAAGGTTAGCTGTACAAGATCCCACCTACATAACAATCTACATTATAATATGAAGATAAAACTGATATGTTGTGCAAGTTAGGAGGAAATATTGATTACAGAGAAGTAATTTCGTATAGAAAATATTTCAAACAATTCTTAAACAAAGAAAGTCAAATATAATTCCTGTACAATAATCTGATCATCATGATGCTAAGATATTGTATTTTTGAATGATTTACAAAATTCAACAACTGTTGATCAGATCCTGCTTTCGACTGCTAAACATAAACAAACGATTAAATATCACACTGGTTTTGACCAAGGATAAGATTACTCGAAAACAAGAATAAACAGTCATATACAATACATGATAATGGCACATGGTTTATGCAGGCTCTGATACAAGATAATGCTTGGAGGCAGGCTAGATGGTCATTAAACACAAAAGAGGCTCGAACCCTCCCTACGATAATATATCAAATCAAACAACAAGTATTGTGGAATGATTAATCACAAATATGAAGGTATCCTGAGGAAAGCCAGTGTGACAAGCCAGAAGCAACAAGTGACAAGCGAGAAGCAATATGGCCTACAAGCTATAAACTACGGAAGAGAAACAAGAAATGATCGTGTATATGACTTGCTGGAAAAATGTATACATGAAATATTCAAGTAGCAGTTTGTTATGTTAGCTGGCTGGCATGTCACAGGTTTATAGCTCACAGGTCGCATGTCCATATCAGTTTATATCTCGCTTCTCGTTTATCACATGTTGCACCGACTTTCCATTAAGATCTATTCCATTATATAGTGTATCTATTACCCGGTACATTGCCCAGTTATTGCTCTGAGTTTTCCTCTGTAATTATACCAGAGTCTGGTGTTGTTACCTGACTGGAGAGACTGGAATTTTCATCATTTACTGATGTAGGGCTTGGAAGAATGCTTTCTGTTTTATTACCCTGTGTATCAGGTGTCAGCTCTGACCTCAGTGGCAGCTCGTCCAGCGAGGATCTATCACCTTCCAGGGTGTTCGTGGAAGAATTCTGCTGATTGTGCTTATCAATGGAGACAGGATCAGTATTATTGTTCTCCGCCTGTTTTTCACAGATCTCAGAAGCCTGATTTAAACTATTTGAACACAACTGATTTGGTGAACATTCTGAGCTAGATTCTATATCTGCACATTTCACTTTGGGCTGATCATCCACAGGCCCTTGTGATGCCCTTTCTGAAGAATCAAGGTGACTACCAGTAGCTGCTCGCTCTGATGTCATTTCCAATAACTCACTGGCTGCAGGAGTGGCTGACTTGTGAGTGTCATCGTCTAACTGCAGGTGGTCCCCCACATCGGAGGCGAGGGCCTCCAAACTGGAGCTTCTGGATCCCACGACCATGTTGGCTACAGATCCAGATGCAGAGCTGGGAACTGATGATGTCTCTCTGCTGGAACCATGGGACTTCAGCTTGGACGTGTCCTGCTTGGCTGTGGACTTGTTGATTTTAACCCAATCTCGCAGGGACTCTGCGTGTCGGCCGACAGGAGGGTGATCCTTGGTGTGGATACCAACAACTCCCAGGATATCGTCAATCTTGTGCATATAGTCCAAGTGTCCTTGAACCTGCAAAGTACAGTGGCAAGTTTATAGTGAAATTCTGCTAATTTATTCACAATTCTGACTTGAATTGTGTACAATTGGGAATTCAATAGAAGTAGGATATATAGTCACCACATCACTGAGGTCAATGTTGTGCATGCGTCGATCTTGCCAGGGGACGGGCTTTAGACCAGCAATACTGAACTGTACCGATGCTGTTCGATACAGGAATTTCAGCAACCAGTCTCCTCTAAAAAGAATACAACATTATTAACATCCACTTCATCACCCCCTGTTCGCGGCACAGCGGTAAATCAATTCTTGACGTTATCGGTTTTAAATTCTTGACGTTATGCGCGAAATTCTTGACGATATACTTTTGTGTAGCTACAGAAAGGACAATTGAGTACGTTTAATAATGAAATAAACCTGATATGGAACAATCAATATCGTGATAGTTATGCGCACAGTACACAGATACTATATATATCTTGATATGTAGTCCAACTGTGGATTCAAGCACCATTGTAAGTGATATACAATGGGCGTTCGATGGTTAACTCTAAATATTGTTCTCCAGCTCTTGAAAAGGCGCAAAAACCGGTCAATAAGTATATGTAATGACTATTTGATTCATCAGTAGTTTGTACAACGATGTTACATACGGCAAAAGTGGTTATTAATAGGGAAACCTACGCATCCCCAATTTTGCACGGCGTTAAATTATTGACGTTATGATTACACAAGTTAATCATTCTTGACGTTATATCACAGAGAAGTTGACGATATTGGTTTTTATTGATTTAAAGAAAAAACATGTTTATAAAAGAAAGAAAAATGTAATAATAGTATTAAATGTATTATTGATAAGTATTTAATATATGTTGACGTTTAACCTGTTATAAGGCGTCATGGTGCTAGTATTTAATATATGTTGACGTTTAACCTGTTATAAAGCGTCATGGTGCTACATAACAACCGTGTGCTCATTCCATGGCCTGGAAATCCATTATGTACGCAACAGAAATGTTTTTCCCAGCGTGAAGAAAGTCCTTTAGGGTATATGTGATTGACAGATGGTCGTTGACATCACTGTATATGTATTTCTTTTTGTTTTCCGACTTCTCTGACGACTCTTTTAGATTCAGCATAGGCCTACATTGGTGTAGAATTCTCGACATTGCAATAAAAGCCGAGACATTCCGGTGATCTCATCCAATATACTGCTAATATTAATGTCTTAAATTTGGTGACAATTTAAGTGTTGTTTTAAATTAGTTTGCGGCTGGTATGCGACAATTTCTTTATGCATTCTCCTGCCAGTTATTTATTTCTGACCTCTCCAAGTATAATCAATTTGCGTTATATAACTACGCCAACAAAGTTACCACTAGGAATGTGTTGTATTGCAGCGATGGACAGTGATACATTGGTTTTGAGCATGAATTTAGTAGGAAGTTTTAACTTGTTTAAAACCAGTATTTATTACATACCTACCTCTATAATAAACTCTTTGGGTAATCTTACCTTGGCATTCAAAGAAGAGGAGAGAGAAATGAATGTCACAAGAATTTTCTTAAAATTCCTGACATCCATCTCGAACTCGAAATTGAAGGAAATTACTCTCACACATCTCAGATTCCCCGCGGTGTAGATGTGACGTCACACCGGTCATATGATTGACCTTAGCCGCCATTAATTTGCCCACCTGGTTAAGGCAGGGGAGGCGGGAGGGAGAATAATCGTGTTTATTATAGAGGTAGGTATGTAATAAATACTGGTTTTAAACAAGTTAAAACTTCCTATTTATTGCCATACCACTACCTCTATAATAAACTCTTTGGGTTATATCAGAATACCAAAGGAGGTGGGTTTAACCCTCTCCCGGGAATTTCATCACCGATGTGTGAGAGTAGGAAATATCCATTGAAAGTAGTAAATATTGTGTTTTACTTTTAAATTATAATTTTAAGTCGAAAATACATATTTACAGGATATTTACAACTAAACCATAATACACGCCTGAATTACCTTCAGATGCATGGAGACGAGCAGGGGCTCTGCAGAGGTGACTTTCCTCTTGCAGAAGAACAAAAATTTCCCTCGCCAAAGAAGAGGAGCAACTCCCCTGGGAGTCGACCTCAGGTGCATCTGTACAGAGGCGTGTTGATCTATTTACAGGTATCTACAGCTGGACTACACGCTCCGCCGCCACCAGTCGTCCAAGCTGGAGGCCGGAGTCATCCTCCCAAGCTAACTCCCTGAGATAGAAAGAAGTGAATGTGTTATGAGATTTCCAGGTACAGGCAGACATGACATCATTCAGAGACACTTTATTTGTAAAGGCAAGTGAAGCCGCGAGAGCCCTCACATCATGCGCTTTGACTCTGAAACCTGTGGATTTTTTCGCCTGTGACTTTTCATAGCAAAATCTAACACACTTCTTGATCCAAGATGAGATCGTAGCAGGACGGATATCATTTGGAAAATCCTTAAGATAGGACACGAAAAGCAAACGCTTGCCGAGATGCAGCTCACGCGTACGATTAACGTAGATGCGGAGGGCTCGCACGGGACAAAGCTTCGCGTCTTCCTCCAGGCCCGGCCCCAGAGAAGGAGTCAGGGCGGGAATGGAAAAGCTCAATAATGGCGTACCTGCTAATTGAGTTTTGGCCAGAAAGGAGGGAATGACTCCGAGGAGAACCGAGGAGCCATCCGACTTCCACTTAACTTTGGGAAAGGACAGAGCGTGGAGCTCACTCCGTCGCTTCCCGGAAGCCAGAGCCAAAAGGAAGACCGTCTTAAACGTCAGAAACTTTAGTGAGGCCCGCTCAAGGGGTTCGAACGGATCTTTTCTTAAGACGTTGAGAACAAGCGATAGATCCCACTCAGGAACCGGGTTCCTAGCTTTCGGTCTTTCGATCTCGAAACTATTAATCAACGCAGTCAAACCTTGATCATGACCAAAATCGATCCCAAGTTTGGGTTTTAGAGTCTTCGCGATAGCCGTACGGTAACCCGCGATCGTGGATGGAGCTCGCCCTTCATTGAACTTTTCGAGAAGAAATTCGGAAATTAGGGGAGCATCGACTCTGAAAGGATTAACCTTCCGGCGACGACACCAAGCACAGAAGGAAGTCCACTTCGATTGGTAGACTGCCAAAGAAGATTTTCGATTTGATCGGGCGATCCTAGCGGACACCTCCCTTGAAAATCCCTTCTTTCGGAAACATCGCTCGACAATATCCAGGCATGAAGCTTCAGACTTGCGGGAGCCTGATGAAACATGCTGGAGCGAGGTTGTTTGAGGAGGTCCCACTGATCCGGAAGCTGACGAGGGAAGTCTACTATCAACTCCAGAAGGTCCGGGAACCACGACCTCTGCGGTAGACACGGAGCAATCAGCAGGAGGCGACACTGGTGAGTCCGAAACTTGGCGATCACCTTGTCCAACAACACCGCTGGGGGGTAAGCATACGCGTACATGCCCTCCCAGGACGTCGACATCGCATCCACTGACATGGCCGTGGGATCGGGAATGGGAGACACAAACGAAGGAAGTTTGTGGTTCCAACGGGTCGCAAACAAATCGACCATCGGCGTGCCCCATAGGCCGCAGAGAGATTGGAATACCCTGGGGGCAAGACTCCACTCCATGGCCTGGACCTGGCCCCTCCGGGAGAGGCGGTCCGCCCAAACATTCATATGACCAGGGATATGCCTCGCGAAAAGCGAAATACCCCGGTCGTGACACCAGAGCAGGAGGTCGATAGCGGCTTGGCACAGCGACTGGGACTTCGTACCGCCCTGCTTGTTGATGTAAGCGACAACGGTGGAGTTGTCGGTGGCCACCAACACAGCCTGATTGAGGAAATGTGTTTCCCAATGCCTGAGAGCCAAGAACACGGCCTCCAGTTCCAACAGGTTTATGTGCCATTCCTGCTGAGACGAAGACCAGGTGCCCGAGACCTCGCTGTCGTCCCAGTGAGCGCCCCAGCCGTCCATACTGGCATCCGTAAATACGTGCCTGGATGGAAGCGGCCGGCGGAATGACGACCCTCGGAGCAGATTGACGGGATCCAGCCACCATTGCAGATGGGAAACGACTTCCGGAGAGACCTGCACGAGCTGGGATCTGTCTCCCGTGACCTGGGACCATTGAGAGTGTAGATGCCGCTGAATAGGCCGCATGTGCAGGCGGCCCAACGGAACTAACTTTTCCGTGGACGCTAGCATCCCGAGAAGGGACTGCCAGCGTCTGGCCGTCTGTGGAATGCGACGAAGGAAGCCTTCTGACAGCACGGATAATTTTGACTGACGATCCAGCGTCGGCAAAACAGTCTCTGAGGTAGTCTGATAACGATACCCCAAGAAGACGAAGTCTCGACGCGGTGACAAGTCGGACTTTTTTTGGTTGATTTTGAACCCCATCCGTGAGCATAGATTTACCACAAACTGTGCTTGGACGATCAGCGTTTCGCGACAATGGTGCCGGATTAGCCAATCGTCGAGATATTGGTGGATAAAAATCCCCCGCTTGTGGGCGAGAATCTGGACTTCCCGAGCCACCATGGTGAAAATCCACGGCGCTGTCGATAATCCGAACGGGAGCGCCCGAAACTGCCATACGCGGCCGAGATAGAGAAATCTCAGGTATTTGCGAACTGCAGGTTTCATTGGAATATGGAAATAGGCATCTTTGAGATCGATCGTTACCACCCACGAATCGCGAGGCATGACTGAACGAACTTGCTCCGGCGTTTCCATGGAAAACGTCGGCACGATTAAGAACTTGTTCAACGGAGAAA
The DNA here is from genome assembly GCA_949152475.1 of Terebella lapidaria. Lineage (NCBI taxonomy): Eukaryota > Metazoa > Annelida > Polychaeta > Terebellida > Terebellidae > Terebella > Terebella lapidaria. The sequence continues at coordinate 22,098,328 of OX424555.1, forward strand.
GATCTATCACTGGTCTCCAACCCCCCGACGCTTTGGGAACCACAAACAACACGCTGTAGAACCCGGGAGTGTCCCCGGGAGCAGGTTCTATCGCTTGTTTCTCGATCATCGCCGTTATCTCCTCGTGGAGAACACGGAGGCGTTCTGGATCGTTTGGAAGAGTGAAACCCCTTGGGACGGGCGATAACGGTGGCAATTTCTCGAATTTCAGGCCGAATCCTCGACGGAGCGTCGAGACGACCCAGGGGCAAGCCCCGAGCCGCTCCCACTCTTTCCAAAACAGAATTAAACGAGCTCCTACGGGCTCGTCTGAGGAAGGAATATCGACCGAAACGAGCTGACCATGTAGCTCTTCTCGACACCCGAGCAAAGGATCCGGCCCGGAATCCGAAGCTATACGTACCCGGTTTCTTTTCCCCTGCGGGCTTGGGAGCCTCTCCGCGTCCTCGGCCTCGGCCACGACCACGGTCTCCTCGGGTGCTGCCGGCAGGGGCGCCGCGAAAGGGCAACCCTGAGGCCCTGCCTCTAGCTCTACCACGGCCACGAGTCGGCTGTTGCTGAGGCTGAGACTGCTGAACTGCAGACTGGGGCTTCTTAAAGGCCGAAACCATCTGTTGCGTGAGGCGTTCCAGAGACTTCGACTGGCTCAGGAGGGCATTGGAAGTAGAGGACTTCGCGGCCTTCTCGTCGGCCTCCTTCTTCACCTCCCGCAACTCCGCAGAACGGTCAGGGAGTAGAAGTGAAGTAGGGGCTCCGGAAGAGGGAATAACGGGGTGGAGAACTCTCATGTCTGTCATGAGCTGGTCCGGAACCTCAAACTTGAGGGATGAGAGGAAGGCGTCACGCCGCCACAACTCGGACACCCAGAGTGAGTGGGAGTCCAGGGCCACCTTGTCACCCACACCTTTGCCAATGGAGGTGACCAATGAAGCGCAGCTCAATAAGGCTTCTGCCAAATCATCCCGGTCGACGTCAGGGTTGTCCAGGACCTGGTCACGGCACTGAAGAATGGCCCGTCTCGTAGCCATCGACAGCCAGTCCATGGCCGAATCCGTGGCCAGCCCCACTCGAAACGTGTGCTGCAGCTCCGCCAAGGCCGCCCATGGGATCTCCACGGCCTTAGGCTCCTTGAAAAAGGCGTAATGGGGGTGATGCCTCCTCAAAGCTGTAGGCTTGTCGTCCAACTCCGACGACGTATAGTAGTCGTTGACAGACGGGCGAGCAGGATACGCGCCAATCGCCGACTTGTTGGACCTGATGGTCTCGTCCATGCGCTCCTGCATGGAGCCGCGAACTCCCTGCGACAGAGGGAACCGTAAGGCGTCCTTCGACGGCCGGGGGTGCTCCATCTCAGAAGAAATCATCGAACGAGCCACCTTCTTGACTGGGGCCGGAGCATGCTCTTCGGGCCACAAACCCGGGAGGACCCTCTTCACAAAATCCAACTTCTCCCCCCAAGAGAGAGGGTCGTCGGACTCGGGCTGGTCCGCCTCCTGGTCCGGGTCCGCCTTACGCTTTCACGGAAGCGTGAGGCCTGACGGGCCAGGTAACGGCTGGTCAGCCGACTGAGAGACCTGTAGGGAAGGTTCCTCATCTGAAGACGGCTCTTCCCTAGGCAGAGGGGAAGACGGGGGCGGTGGCGGCTGTGGAGGCGTGAACCTCGCCAGAAACTGCTGCCACTGGCCTAACATCTCTTCCCGAAAAGACTGAAGCTCGCCCCTAAGGCGCTGCTCTGACGTCGTGGAAGAGCTCCCCTGGACAGGAACACCGGACGGCTCCGACGCACGGGAAGACCCTTGGTCCGCCAACTGGGCGAAGGACAACATACCCTGGCTGGAGGCGACGAAACCGGAGGGCAGGGCCGTAAGAGGGGAATCGTCCTTGATATCCTCGGCGATCTGAAACACACAGGGCGAATCAGAAAAAGGAAACTGTGGAAACCGTGGAGACATGGAAACTCCAGGAACCCATGGGTTTGGACGGCTCATGGCCCTTGGCTCCCGGCCCCTACTGGCCACGGCTCCGGTAGCCACGGCCTGGGGTCCAGTAACCGACGGGAAATCGGGTGCCGGCGGCCGTATCACTGGCGACACGGGCCCGGACCGAAATCCGCCCTGGCTATGGGGTTGAAACCCAGCTCCGGGGGCAGGTGCCCGACCCGGAGGGGGAAACAACACTCTCTGTCCAGAGGGATCCCGGGCGCAGGGAACCGTCGTGAGCCCGACGGAACCGGCAGACCCCGAAACCACACTCGGACACTGAAACCCAGGTCGTTCAGCCAGAGAAGCATGAGAACGAGGGGCCAGTAGAGAGGGAGCCAAAAGTGAGCCACACAAACCCGTAGGTTGTGGGGAAGTTAGGGTGCCGAGAGCCGAACGCGCGGCTCCCAAGGCCGCCCATGGGATCTCCACGGCCTTAGGCTCCTTGAAAAAGGCGTAATGGGGGTGATGCCTCCTCAAAGCTGTAGGCTTGTCGTCCAACTCCGACGACGTATAGTAGTCGTTGACAGACGGGCGAGCAGGATACGCGCCAATCGCCGACTTGTTGGACCTGATGGTCTCGTCCATGCGCTCCTGCATGGAGCCGCGAACTCCCTGCGACAGAGGGAACCGTAAGGCGTCCTTCGACGGCCGGGGGTGCTCCATCTCAGAAGAAATCATCGAACGAGCCACCTTCTTGACTGGGGCCGGAGCATGCTCTTCGGGCCACAAACCCGGGAGGACCCTCTTCACAAAATCCAACTTCTCCCCCCAAGAGAGAGGGTCGTCGGACTCGGGCTGGTCCGCCTCCTGGTCCGGGTCCGCCTTACGCTTTCGCGGAAGCGTGAGGCCTGACGGGCCAGGTAACGGCTGGTCAGCCGACTGAGAGACCTGTAGGGAAGGTTCCTCATCTGAAGACGGCTCTTCCCTAGGCAGAGGGGAAGACGGGGGCGGTGGCGGCTGTGGAGGCGTGAACCTCGCCAGAAACTGCTGCCACTGGCCTAACATCTCTTCCCGAAAAGACTGAAGCTCGCCCCTAAGGCGCTGCTCTGACGTCGTGGAAGAGCTCCCCTGGACAGGAACACCGGACGGCTCCGACGCACGGGAAGACCCTTGGTCCGCCAACTGGGCGAAGGACAACATACCCTGGCTGGAGGCGACGAAACCGGAGGGCAGGGCCGTAAGAGGGGAATCGTCCTTGATATCCTCGGCGATCTGAAACACACAGGGCGAATCAGAAAAAGGAAACTGTGGAAACCGTGGAGACATGGAAACTCCAGGAACCCATGGGTTTGGACGGCTCATGGCCCTTGGCTCCCGGCCCCTACTGGCCACGGCTCCGGTAGCCACGGCCTGGGGTCCAGTAACCGACGGGAAATCGGGTGCCGGCGGCCGTATCACTGGCGACACGGGCCCGGACCGAAATCCGCCCTGGCTATGGGGTTGAAACCCAGCTCCGGGGGCAGGTGCCCGACCCGGAGGGGGAAACAACACTCTCTGTCCAGAGGGATCCCGGGCGCAGGGAACCGTCGTGAGCCCGACGGAACCGGCAGACCCCGAAACCACACTCGGACACTGAAACCCAGGTCGTTCAGCCAGAGAAGCATGAGAACGAGGGGCCAGTAGAGAGGGAGCCAAAAGTGAGCCACACAAACCCGTAGGTTGTGGGGAAGTTAGGGTGCCGAGAGCCGAACGCGCGGCTCCCGGGACCCGTACCTGGCTGAAAGAAAATGACAATGATAAATCAAAACTTACAGCACAAACAGCATTGGATAACTGCAAATCTAGACGCCGCTTGCGTTCCTCAGACGCCTTGGGACGCGGCCTGGCGCTATCAGAATCTGACGGGGAAGGGGGAGTAGGGCAACCAGCAAACCTGCGGGCCTGAATCTCCCGTAAGCCTTGAAGACAAAGTTTCCACTCGTCGACGGACCAATCCGCGCATAACTCACAGGTGGCTGAAGGACGGCAATAAACAGTGTCCCTACACTGCCAGCAGGCGTTATGAGCCTCCCACTTAGGAAGGTAGTGTTTGCAAACGATGCACTTCATATCTGAAACATATCAAACATCGAAGTACAAACGGGCGATAATGGGGGAAGGAAAGGGGCCTGGGGAGGCTTTACCATTTCCTCCCAAAAAAATCGCAAATCACTAACTCTAAGCTAGTCTAACAACGAAAGAACGATCTACTGAAGAAAAAGCTGTGCAAAGAACAGCCTAAAGACGATCGTAGACGTGAAGAAATTCGACTTTGAATGCCGAAAGCAAGACTTGCTGCACATCCAACAATGGAGGAGCAAATTAATGACGGCTAAGGTCAATCATATGACCGGTGTGACGTCACATCTACACCGCGGGGAATCTGAGATGTGTGAGAGTAATTTCCTTCAATTTCGAGTTCGAGATGGATGTCAGGAATTTTAAGAAAATTCTTGTGACATTCATTTCTCTCTCCTCTTCTTTGAATGCCAAGGTAAGATTACCCAAAGAGTTTATTATAGAGGTAGTGGTATGGCAATAAATAGGATGTTTTTTTTTTAAAAACAGACTTGCCGACGGCTACGAAAGCTCAGGGCCAAAAACCAGTACTGGCGGTCAGGCAGAGATTTGGCACGTCTAAGTAGACTTTGGGGGAGATAATTTGATTGAGGGTGTTCACAATTTGCTGTGTCATTTACTTTGATGTGACTGATCATATGACGATCTATATGAACTGTGTAGATATTGGTGTGGCGCTTTCGTATGGGAATAAACTGTGTAACCACGTTTTATGTTTTATATGACATCTTAAAATGTGTCAGGATGTTTATTTCTTGCATTTTGTAATACGTCATAAGTATTTCCATTTTTGTTTTTACATATTTAGCATCGTATTTTATCTGCTAGAGGAAACCACTCTTTTACTCAATTTTAGTATGTAATTAAATTGCAATCATGCGTCAAAAATAACGACAAAAATTCCTAACATGGCTTTCAATAACGTCAAGCATGACGAACTAACGTCAATAATACCGAACTTATCATTGTTGGTGGAAAACGACTGACAGGTATGTTTAATTTAACATCTGGACTTTGAACCTTCCAATGCTTAATCATAAATGAGCTGCCAATATGCTAAAGCTCATTTCCAGTACATAGCGGATTCATTGCATGGAAAAAAATGCATTTAGTACATTCGGATAAGTGCAAGGCACGATCTTCAACTTTTTTTACATCTCAGAGCGTGATTGGGATGCCATACTGCTTCGTCTAACTCATAAATCGATAATATAGTCACCCTATTACTAATTACCTGAACACAATTAGATGATTTAAGCTGAGATCGCGATAGAACAAAACATAAACAAAGATATCGTCAAGAATTTCGCACATAACGTCAAGAATATTGCGCATCACGTCAAGAATTTAGAACCGATAACGTCAAAACTTTACTTACCGCTGTGCCGCGAACAGGGGGTGTTCATATGTACTGAGTAATATGGTAAATCATGCATCAACCAAAATAATGTTTTTGATGAAATATTATGTATATGTACCTGCAGTAACCATTGACAATTTTCCCAGCCACTACTCTAGCCAATGGCTGCCATTCTTTAGGATTGCCAGTGACAGGAGCTCCCAGCATTATCACATCCTCAACGATACCCTCACAGTCTGTGTGAATGGAAACCATAAGGTTCACTCTAGGGAACCTGAGTTGTTGTCACAGAAAATTCCTCCAGAATCCAGAGAATAGTCTAATTTTCATAAATGAATGATAGGGTTGGACTACACAGAGTGTTTATTATAGAAAGGCAATTTAATTAAATACATGTACATTTTGTCTCACACTACTACCAGTATTAACAAGTATTGCTCAATTGCATGGATTGCATTTTTGCTGAATATTATGATACAGTAACATTTCGATGGGTCAGTACATGCTTGTAGGTCTTACTTTTTCGCTTAGCCAGTTCTTGTAGACAATAGAAGATGACCCGAGCTCCAAGACTGAAACCAATCAATGTCACAGGTCTCTTCCCCTGGAGTGGAATGAAAGATGTCGAGTTAGTTTCATCTGTACTTCCATGTTCATCCCAGGTCCCTACTTTAATGTCAGATAGTAAATATTTCAGCATATCATGTGGGATGACATTTCGTTATCCAGACAATAAGTACCTGTTGCCTTGTGAGTAAGACATCAGCCAGCTGCTTGCCGACGTTCACGGCCCGATGTGTGCAAACATGCCATGGATTGTCGATTACGTTAGAGGCTGACAACAGAGCAGCCGGCCACGCGATCGCTGTCAGCAGACCTGTAAGGCAATCCCACAACAGAAATGTCAGATACACGTTCAGAAACACTGCAGATCCTTGTACGCAACATTTTATTATGTTTCGAAAGATTTATCAGTGTAAATGTGGCAGAGCCTTACCCGAGAGTACAGTGAACTGAAGCGCCTGCTGTGTGGCTGCTGTGATGGCGATCCCCATCAGGTACTCCAGGGCTTTGCCCATCTCCATCATGTACTTTGTCTCGTACTTCAGCACATACTGCTCCTTGGAGTTAGCCAGACCCAGCCATGCCAGCTTCATGTCTAAACAATGAAAATATCAGGTTTCTTTCTATTTTTTTTTTTTTTTTTTATAACACTTCATTGCATATAATCAGTGATGTACAATGTACATGATATTGCTCAATGCTCCCACACACAGTATACACCTATTATGTAGTGACCAGTTTCCAAACAATCAAAAAGGAAGTTTTAACTTGTTTAAAACCAGTATTTATTACATACCTACCTCTATAATAAACTCTTTGGGTAATCTTACCTTGGCATTCAAAGAAGAGGAGAGAGAAATGAATGTCACAAGAATTTTCTCAAAATTCCTGACATCCATCTCGAACTCTAAATTGAAAGAAATTACTCTCACACATCTCAGATTCCCCGCGGTGTAGATGTGACGTCACACCGGTCATATGATTGACCTTAGCCGCCATTAATTTGCCCACCTGGTTAAGGCAGGGGAGGCGGGAGGGAGAATAATCGTGTTTATTATAGAGGTAGGTATGTAATAAATACTGGTTTTAAACAAGTTAAAACTTCCTATTTATTGCCATACCACTACCTCTATAATAAACTCTTTGGGTTATATCAGAATAACCAAAGGAGGTGGGTTTAACCCTCTCCCGGGAATTCATCACCGATGTGTGAGAGTAGGAAATATCCATCGAAAGTAGTAAATATTGTGTTTTGCTTTGAAATTATAATTTTAAGTCGAAAATACATATTTACAGGATATTTACAACCATACCATAATACACGCCTGAATTACCTTCAGATGCATGGAGACGAGCAGGGGCTCTGCAGAGGTGACTTTCCTCTTGCAGATGAACAAAAATTTCCCTCGCCAAAGAAGAGGAGCAACTCCACTGGGAGTCGACCTCAGGTGCATCTGTACAGAGGCGTGTTGAACTATCTACAGGTATTTACAGCTGGACTATACTCTCCGCCGCCACCAGTCGTCCAAGCTGGAGGCCGGAGTCATCCTCCCAAGCTAACTCCCTGAGATAGAAAGAAGTGAATGTGTTATGAGATTTCCAGGTACAGGCAGACATGACATCATTCAGAGATACTTTATTCGTAAAGGCAAGTGAAGCCGCGAGAGCCCTCACATCATGCGCTTTGACTCTGAAACCTGTGGATTTTTTCGCCTGTGACTTTTCATAGCAAAATCTAACACACTTCTTGATCCAAGATGAGATCGTAGCAGGACGGATATCATTTGGAAAATCCTTAAGATAGGACACGAAAAGCAAACGCTTGCCGAGATGCAGCTCACGCGTACGATTAACGTAGATGCGGAGGGCTCGCACGGGACAAAACTTCGCGTCTTCCTCCAGGCCCGGCCCCAGAGAAGGAGTCAGGGCGGGAATGGAAAAGCTCAATAATGGCGTACCTGCTAATTGAGTTTTGGCCAGAAAGGAGGGAATGACTCCGAGGAGAACCGAGGAGCCATCCGACTTCCACTTAACTTTGGAAAAGGACAGGGCGTGGAGCTCACTCCGTCGCTTCCCTGAAGCCAGAGCCAAAAGGAAGACCGTCTTAAACGTCAGAAACTTTAGGGAGGCCCGCTCAAGGGGTTCGAACGGATCTTTTCTTAAGACGTTGAGAACAAGCGATAGATCCCACTCAGGAACCGGGTTCCTAGCTTTCGGTCTTTCGATCTCGAAACTATTAATCAACGCAGTCAAACCTTGATCATGACCAAAATCGATCCCAAGTTTGGGTTTTAGAGTCTTCGCGATAGCCGTACGGTAACCTGCGATCGTGGATGGAGCTCGCCCTTCATTGAACTTTTCGAGAAGAAATTCGGAAATTAAGGGAGCATCGACTCTGAAAGGACTAACCTTCCGGCGACGACACCAAGCACAGAAGGAAGTCCACTTCGATTGGTAGACTGCCAAAGAAGATTTTCGATTTGATCGGGCGATCCTTGCGGACACCTCCCTTGAAAATCCCTTCTTTCGGAAACATCGCTCGACAATATCCAGGCATGAAGTTTCAGACTTGCGGGAGCCTGATGAAACATGCTGGAGCGAGGTTGTTTGAGGAGGTCCCACCGATCCGGAAGCTGACGAGGGAAGTCTACTATCAACTCCAGAAGGTCCGGGAACCACGACCTCTGCGGCAGACATGGAGCAATCAGCAGGAGGCGACACTGGTGAGTCCGAAACTTGGCGATCACCTTGTCCAACAACACCGCTGGGGGGTAAGCATACGCGTACATGCCCTCCCAGGACGTCGACATCGCATCCACTGACATGGCCGTGGGATCGGGAATGGGAGACACAAACGAAGGAAGTTTGTGGTTCCACCGGGTCGCAAACAAATCGACCATCGGCGTGCCCCATAGGCCGCAGAGAGACTGGAATACCCTGGGGGAAAAACTCCACTCCATGGCCTGGACCTGGCCCCTCCGGGAGAGGCGGTCCGCCCAAACATTCATATGACCAGGGATATGCCTCGCGAAAAGCGAAATACCCCGGTCATGACACCAGAGCAGGAGGTCGATAGCGGCTTGGCACAGCGACTGGGACTTCGTACCGCCCTGCTTGTTGATGTAGGCGACTACCGTGGAGTTGTCGGTGGCCACCAACACAGCCTGATTGAGGAAATGTGTTTCCCAATGCCTGAGAGCCAAGAACACGGCCTCCAGTTCCAACAGGTTTATGTGCCATTCCTGCTGAGACGAAGACCAGGTGCCCGAGACCTCGCTGTCGTCCCAGTGAGCGCCCCAGCCGTCCATACTGGCATCCGTAAATACGTGCCTGGATGGAGGCGGCCGGCGGAATGACGACCCTCGGAGCAGATTGACGGGATCCACCATTGCAGATGGGAAACGACTTCCGGAGAGACCTGCACGAGCTGGGATCTGTCTCCCGTGACCTGGGACCATTGGGAGTGTAGATGCCGCTGAATAGGCCGCATGTGCAGGCGGCCCAACGGAACTAACTTTTCCGTGGAAGCTAGCATCCCGAGAAGGGACTGCCAGCGTCTGGCCGTCTGTGGAATGCGACGAAGGAACCCTTCTGACAGCACGGATAATTTTGACTGACGATCCAGCGTCGGCAAAACAGTCTCTGAGGTAGTCTGATAACGATACCCCAAGAAGACGAAGTCCCGACGCGGTGACAAGTCGGACTTTTTTTTGGTTGATTTTGAACCCCATCCGTGAGCATAGATTTACCACAAACTGTGCTTGGACGATCAGCGTTTCGCGACAATGGTGCCGGATTAGCCAATCGTCGAGATACTGGTGGATGAAAATCCCCTGCTTGTGGGCGAGAATCTGGACTTCCCGAGCCACCATGGTGAAAATCCACGGCGCTGTCGATAATCCGAACGGGAGCGCCCGAAACTGCCATACGCGGCCGAGATAGAGAAATCTCAGGTATTTGCGAACTGCAGGTTTCATTGGAATATGGAAATAGGCATCTTTGAGATCTATCGTTACCACCCACGAATCGCGAGGCATGACTGAACGAACTTGCTCCGGCGTTTCCATGGAAAACGTCGGCACGATTAGGAACTTGTTCAACGGAGAAAGATCTATCACTGGTCTCCAACCCCCCGACGCTTTGGGAACCACAAACAACACGCTGTAGAACCCGGGAGTGTCCCCGGGAGCAGGTTCTATCGCTTGTTTCTCGATCATCGCCGTTATCTCCTCTTGGAGAACACGGCGGCGTTCTGGATCGTTTGGAAGAGTGAAACCCCTTGGGACGGGCGATAACGGTGGCAATTTCTCGAATTTCAGGCCGAATCCTCGACGGAGCGTCGAGACGACCCAGGGGCAAGCCCCGAGCCGCTCCCACTCTTTCCAAAACAGAGTTAAACGAGCTCCTACGGGCTCGTCTGAAGAAGGAATATCGACCGAAACGAGCTGACCATGCAGCTCTCCTCGACACTCGAGCAAAGGATCCGGCCCGGAATCCGAAGCTATACGTACCCGGTTTCTTTTCCGATACTTGGGAGCCTCGCCACGGCCACGGCCTCGACCTCGACCGCGATCTCCTCGGGTGCTGCCGGCAGGGGCCCCACGAAAGGGCAGACCAGAGGCCCTACCTCGGGCCCTGCCGCGGCCACGACCTGGCTGCTGCTGCGGCTGGGCTTGCTGTGTAGGGGGCTGAGGCTTCTTGAACGCTGACACCATCTGCTGAGTGAGCCATTCCAAGGACTTAGACTGGCTCAGGAGGGCGTTGGAGGTGGAAGACTTCGCAGCCTTTTCGTCCGCCTCCTTCTTCACCTCACGCAGGTCCGCTGACCGGTCCGGTAAGAGCAGGGAGGTGGGAGTCCCGGAGGTGGGGATGACCGGGTGCAGGACCCTCATGTCCGTCATCAACTGGTCGGGAACCTCGAACCTCAGGGAGGACAGGAACGCGTCACGACGCCAGAGCTCAGACACGCAGAGTGCGTGGGAGTCTAGAGCAACCTTATCACCAACGCCCTTGCCGATCGAGGTCACCAGGGACGCGCAACTGAGTAGGGCCTCCGCGAGTTCATCCCGATCCAAATCCGGATTGTTCAGTACTTGGTCGTGGCACTGTAAAATGGCTCTCTTGGTGGCCATGGAAAGCCAATCCATGGCGGAGTCCGTGGCCAGACCAACCCGCACGGTATGCTGGAACTCGGCTAGCGCCCCCAAGGAATGTCCACCGACTTTGGTTCCTTAAAGAAGGAGAAGTGGGGGTGGTGCCTCCTCAAGGTGGTCGGCCTGTCGTCCAGCTCCGACGAGGTGTAGTAATCCGTAACAGACGGACGGGAAGGAAAAGCGCCTATCGCGGTCTTGTTCGTCCTGACCGTCTCCTCGATCCGCTCCTGCATGGAGCCGCGGACTCCAGCCGAAAGGGGGAAACGTAGGGCGTCCTTCGACGGCCGTGGATGCTCCATCTCCGACGATATCATAGATCTCGCGACCTTCTTGACTGGCGGCGGAGCATGTTCTTCGGGCCACAAACCCGGGAGGACCCTCTTCACGAAGTCCAGCTTCTCTCCCCAAGACAAGGGGTCATCGGACTCGGGCTGAGCGAGCTCCTGGTCGGACTCGGCCTTACGCTTCAGGGGCAGCGTAAGATCCGAAGGACCAGGCAACGGCTGAGCCGGTGGAGAAGATTCCCCATCCGAGGGCGGGTCTTCCCTGGGAAGAGACGGAGAAGGAGGAGGAGGTGGCGGCTGTTGTGGCGGAGGGAACCTCGCCAGGAACTGTTGCCACTGTCCCAACATCTCGGCCCGAAAGGCCTCCAGTTCGCCCCTGAGGCGCTGCTCGGGCGGAACAGTAGGAGAAGTCCCCTGGACTGGAGAGTCGTGCGGCTCCGGCGGACCAGTGGACCCCTGGGCTACCTGGGCGAACGACATCATGCCCTGGCTCGAGGCGAAAGAGCAGACGGGAAGGGAAGAGAGAGGGGAGTCGTCCTGAATATCCTCGGCAATCTGAAAAATATGAACAGAATTATTACCGGAACAAACGGGTGAGCCTGGAAACAACGGGGTCCCAGAAACCCGTGGGTTTGGACAGCTCAAAGCCATTGGCTCCCGGTCCCTACCGGCCACGGCTAAAGGGGCCACGGCCTGGGGTCCAGTTACCGGCGGGAAATCGGGAACCGGCGGCCGAAACACTGGCGTAACGGACCCGGACCGAAATCCCCCCTGGCTCTTGGGTTGAATCCCAGCCCCGGGGGCCGGAGCCCGACCCGGAGGGGGAAACAACGCTCTCTTTCCAGAGGGATTCCGGGCGCAAGGAACCGTCGTGTGCCCGACAGAACCGGCAGACCCCGAAAACACACTCGGAAACTGGAACCCAGGTTGTTCAGCCAGAGAAGCATGAGAACGAGGGGCCAGTAGAGAGGGAGCCAACAGAGAGCCACACAAACCCGTAGGCTGTGGGAAAGCGAGCGGCTCCCGGGACCCGTGCGCTGAAAGAAAGATACAATGATAAATCAAAACTTACAGCACAAACAGCATTTGACAACTGAAGATCTAACCGCCGCTTGCGCTCGTCGGACGCCTTGGGGCGCGGCTTAGAATCAGACGGGGAAGGGGGGGTGGGACAACCAGCAAACCTGCGGGCCTGAATCTCCCGTAGCCCCTGCAGACATAACTTCCAGTCGTCCAGACACCAGTCCGCGCACAACTCACATGTCGCCGTCGGACGACAATACACAGTGTCTCTGCACTGCCAGCAGGCGTTGTGTACCTCCCACTTTGGAAGGTAGTGTTTGCACACGATGCACTTCATATCTGAAAAATATCACATCGAAGTACAACGGGCGACAATAGGGGAAGGAAAGGGGCCTGGGGAGGCTTTACCATTTCCTCCCAAAAAAATCGCAAATAACTAACTCTAAGCTAGCTAACAATCGTAACCACGATTAAAAGCAAAAAAGGCTGACTAAAGAACAGCCAGAAGACGCTCGAAGACGTGAAAAATCAACTTCGAATGCCAAAAGCAAGACTTTGCTGACACATCCAACAATGGAGGAGCAAATTAATGGCGGCTAAGGTCAATCATATGACCGGTGTGACGTCACATCTACACTGCGGGGAATCTGAGATGTGTGAGAGTAATTTCTTTCAATTTAGAGTTCGAGATGGATGTCAGGAATTTTGAGAAAATTCTTGTGACATTCATTTCTCTCTCCTCTTCTTTGAATGCCAAGGTAAGATTACCCAAAGAGTTTATTATAGAGGTAGTGGTATGGCAATAAATACTTGATTGCTTGATATGATATGTGGGTTTTTTATAGCAATTATGCAAACTGTAGGTCATTTCTCTGACAACCCACCTGGCATTTTCTCAGAGATCCAGCCAGATACGGCAATTGTGACATGTAACTGTCTCGTTTCTCCAAGGGGCTCAAACTCGAATTCTTCCACACCTCCAACTCGCTTCTTCATCTTGTACCCTAATCATAGTGAAGTAATAAATAAAATGGTCTTCATCACAAGATTATTTTTCTCCATTAAAACTCCACAACTGAACAGCAACTAGATATGTTTCATTATATATATCTATATTACAATTATAATATATTACTAAATCATCACAGTTTGTGATAGTAATAGTCTGATACCTCCAAGTCCCACACCCGCCACACCAAACAGTGATCCAATAATCGCGACCCCCGCAACAGAGCCCAGAGCTGCTGCGCCAGCGCCCCCTATCAGAACACCTGCCCCTGCAGCGATGAATGGGGCTGCCAGCCCACCCGTCAAACCTGTCACAATCAAAAACACAATGTATACAACATAAGTTTGGGAATACACATGATCAGGCTACTTGTCAATTTCTAATTAACAAATAAGACATGCATATTTATATCAGATATATATATATATTTATATCAGATATTGTGAACATTATCCATTAGAAAATTGACCTTTATAAAATTAACATTATCCATTAGAAAATTGATATTGTTCGGTCACATTGATCACATCACATAGATATCAGTGCCTATCAACATGAGCAATACAGTAGATCCTGTGTTTTAAGACCACTCAAGGGCCAGAGAAAAGTGGTCTTAAATGACAGGTGGTCTCTCATGTCAGGTTTGTATCTTGAACATGACAGGCAAGTTTTTGCTCCGGGCAACACAAAACCATTCCCACACATGGGAATTGACCTCACTGTAAGTGGTCTTACGAGCTTTAACATATTTTTGGTCACTGTCACATCCGGATTGCTGTTCATGGCTTCAGCAATTTTACGACCACTTTTGCCACTGTCGGACATTTGGATAACTTTGACACGATCCTGCAGGGTTAGACATTTTCGTTTACGTGAATCTGCCATTGTTGCTATGTATGTATATTGTACATTCCAGCAAGTCTCAGCCACATACCTAGCAAGGTCCCGCCCCCGACAGCTGCTGCACCAATCAGCAAGTACGACTTGATCTTTCGTCTCTTGCTCTTGGATTTCTGCTCCGACAGCTCCTCTCTGAAGTGTACAATGTTCGATATCTTTATCTTGTTTCGCGTACTGGCATTACTTTTGAGACTGGTTAGAAATAAATGCAACACACAAATATACCAGTGTACTGTATTAGATTTCATAGTGGTACATTACATGTATATGATGTTCCCGTGTATTATTCTTCAAGATATTGATGTGTTACTTCTCATCAAGGAAACACCAATTTTCACATTCACCGGGTTTTTTTTAGCCCGAAATAAAAAATATTCAGGGAATTACAAACAAAATTTTGATCCGTACTGGCTGGGTTCATGTTCCTCATCGTGTAGTGATGTGACGACGGAGTCTTCGAAGTGCTCCATGTCATTCCAGTCGACCCTCAGCAGCAGGCCCATGTACTTGATCATGGTGCGGAGACGGGCGTCATAGCAACCTGAACACATGGGTAAACATGATAAGTTTACTAGTAAGTTTACTTTACTATGGTTACTGGCATATAATCATTATTTGTGTGTGTAATTTTTTTGTGATTTTCAATATAATACAGCTGTGTGAGCTGATTGATGAAATTAACATGCTCAGAGCATATATGCCTCAGCACTCCTGAAAAACAATTCAACTTTAATCAACTCCTCAGTTGTCATGTGAATTTGGAATTTCATCGAATTCATCCTATTACAGTGGTCCCTGTAAGATAAGACCTCAATTTTTGCAGGTAAAATGAGGTCTTATCTCACAGGAAGTCTTATTTCACAGGCTCATTTATATGTTAAATTTATTTTTGTGAAATGCAAAAAAGTCTTTATAGACAGGGAAGTCTTATATCGGAGGTGTCTTATCTTACAGGGACCACTGCACTATGATAACATCTATATCTCAAACAGCTGGACATGACTTCAGTGACAGATCTTTGAGACAATACACACAAAAACATTAGCTGTACACTTGAGAATACAGGTCACATGATGGGAAAACAACAATTGTGTGGTAACACTGATAAGGACAAGGATTTGTGTAAAATCTTGGGTTGTATATGTTTAAATATGTCTTAATCAATACCAATATACATATATGATGTAGAAGCATGAAAACAACAAAATCTCAAATAAAACATTTTCAAACGAAAAGAATAGAGGGATATAATACACATCAAACAATACCAGGACAAAAGCTTAATATTCTGAAGGAAATGACCATTCACACAATTGTTCAATGTCATATTAACATCTGTGGCTTATTATGTATATCTGTTGTTGAGTATATCTGTTTTGTCTATTTCGAATGAAATCTCACAACAAAAGATCTTCAGGCTATCTTAACCAGTTAACGGAAAGATATTATCAACTAGATGTTCTGCTGCAAACATGGAAAGAGTGCATCTCTACATAACAGTTGCATGATGATGCCTATCCATTGCATGTCATATCTCAAATATCTCAACTTATTGGCCATCACCATTCCCACTGTACAAAACTGTAGTTTTGACTTGTAACTGTGAAACAAGGGTGTGTGCATATTCACATTAAAAAATCACACACATTTATTATATTATCATCACTTTATACAGATGTATATTGTTTGCCTACATGGTATCAACTACATGTAATTTCACAGAGCTGGTAACATTGTACTCGAAGTAGATTTAAATTCCATAGTTCGTATTCTAAACATGCTCATGACATTCTACTGTCCCATACTGAATTGGAAGGGAAACACATTTATGATACAAACACTAGACAAAACTTTAGGGTCAAATATTCAATGAAACATGTACCTAAGATGAAAAACACTGATTCTAAAGACACAACATCAACAAAAAAACCTTCTGCTCTTTTTATATTCCAGCATTACTAACACAAATAAATGAGGAACAAAATTGATTAAATTTATCGTTTGGAGTTCCTGTTATCATGGTTATGATTTCACTGACTATGAAATATACTCGGAGATTCATGAATAAATCATACTTACCACTTTTCAGTAGGCCTAAATGCATTAATATTATAGTTTTAATGTTCTACAGCTTTCAGTGTTTTAGTTCTTAGCAACGTATGTGGAACTTGCCCAAATGCCGTTCTGATTAGATATGAAGTTATACTAGATGTTCAGATACGTATAATGTTAAGATGCATGTCAAGCACACTATACACTTTTCACATACAACTCTGAGCTTATCTAATGATATAAATATAATATAATATTGATAAGAAATTTCAAATATTCTTATTATGATTTGTAAATTCATCAGTTCATCATTAATTGTACTCATAAGTATAATGATTATTATTTATCCCTTTCAAAGCTGAAAAAATATGCTACTATAATGCTACAATTTATGCCTAATATTGTCACAAACTGGTGTGTTATTATTGACATAACTTCCAACCTTCTTTGAGAACCAGCCTGAGAAGATCCTTGGTCAACAAGATAGGGCCTTGTTCACGCAACTTGGGGTCACTGACAATCTCATCTACGAATGGGTCAGCATTCTCCATGTTAACTTGATCTGTTGCCATTGCCAGCATGGTATCCGTGGCCTGCAAAAAAAATGCTTACTGGTCAGCAAACATCTTCAATTTTTTTATTCTTTCCGAAAGATGAGAATTATGAGCATATTTAAAGATGATTCATCTCAGTCATAAAGCAATATAAACACAAAGTGTAAATAGTTACAGTGTTTCCACAGCCATTGTGCTCTGCTATCATCTTTATCCATTTTTCAATCACACTCCTAGAAAATAAGTTTCACCAAAAAATAAATAAAACGCACATGTCAATGGAGCAATGTTACATATCAAAGTAGTTATAGTTCTAACAATCTCTCTGCTAACTAATTTCAAAAATATCATGTTTTTACAGGTGCATGTAATAGCAGCAATGTAAATAAATCACCTTACCTGTCAGTATCACTGTTTCCATACAGTTTTCCCAATGCGTAAGCACAAAGGGAATTGTACGAATAGAGACTAATTTCCGACAAATCCTTCTGAGGTTCAAAGACAACCAAGTCCTTGAAAATATCTTCTGTTGCATCAGAAGTGTCATCTGCAATAGTACTGGTGGCCATATTCGGGAATCTGTGGAAGTAAATAAGTGAAGATCAGAGAATTGAGGGAAAGTCAGCAAGACAGCCAGTTGATAGTCATGTAGTCTGGAGGTCAGTCATCAAACTGATATGTGATGCAAGCACATTCAGCCGCCATCAAGGAGATAGCTCCACCCAAAAATGAAGATCGGGTACCTATTACCAACGTGGCTTCACGGCCTATTATAAAGATATCTTTTGAACTAGTGCCAATGGAGCAGTGTTCCATATTTTCGGCATTTGGACCATTTGATTTGAAGAACATGATGTGTTTGTACGCACTACACTACAGAAAAATAGACTACAAAAGTTATCATTTTCAACAACAGCTATTCAATGCTTACCGTTAGTTGTGTTTTTTAGCCAGTAAAAGCAAGAGATTACATCAAACACAGTAATATGGCCAATAAAATGGGTCATATGTAAATCCACAGGCTTTCTTAGCCAACAACAGCCCATGAATAGTGCTAAGCCAACATGGCCATATGAAATTATGATATTGTGAATCCCATTTAATCAGCTGTTAATGATAGCCTACAGTCACAGTCACTTATCGCATTGAGTGAATGGTACAGTCTGTGTTACCAGGTTATGGCCATACCAGATTACAGCTGCGACCAATGCGGAATACCTGAATTCGGAAATGTTTTCAGGTCAGGTCAACAGTGGTCAAGTGGTATGAACTGATTTGATTTGATTTGAATTTATTCAGGCTAGTGGGAACATGATACAAACACATATACAGTGGTATATATGAAAGACATATAAAGACCAACTGACATATATATAACATTTTGTACTGATTTGTACAAAAAACGTACATATGAAGTCAAAGAGGATAGTATAGGGCCACTGTATGGGATATGGCTCTTAGGGGATTTCCAAGATTTTTCTCCTGACACTTCTATTTATAGAACAAAACGTCAGATGACGTTTTTGGCCTAGGATATCTGCCGAGCTGATCTGGGCTGATCTGAGCATTGGCTCGGTAGAGATCCTGGGTCAAAAACTTAATCTGACCTTTTGTTCTATAAATAGAAGCGTCGGGAGAAAAATCTTTGAAATCGCCTAAAAGCCGAATCCCATTCAGTGGCCATTTGAAGTACGCATAACAATAAACAACCTAGAACCATGCTAGGAACAAAGCCATCGCGTGCGGTATGCTACCATTGTTGAGTCGCTGTCACTGACACTTTACTCGATTTCACCTGTATGATAATAAATACTTTCTACTTAGAGTTTACCGCGTAACTCTCGTTTGAACATGGTGCGTACAAACGATTTGTTTATACCACTTGACCTGAACTAGAAACATTTCCGAACTAGCCTAGCTTAGATCTAGTCTTTCTAGATCTAC
Source organism: Terebella lapidaria (assembly GCA_949152475.1). Taxonomy (NCBI): domain Eukaryota; kingdom Metazoa; phylum Annelida; class Polychaeta; order Terebellida; family Terebellidae; genus Terebella; species Terebella lapidaria. The sequence goes on from OX424555.1 coordinate 22,117,211, forward strand.
TGCGTCTGCGAGTGTTGCCCAATCAGTCAATCACCCGCCAATCTTATGAATACGATTCAATATGAAGGACCAGCTTACACCAAGTAGATTCTAGTAAGTGTTCTTACACAATGTCCTCACATCCTCACTGTAATTAAGAAGATATACCTACCATTTAACTCAAAAGAAAGTTGAATAAAACAAAATAAACAACACGGGAAATCTCGAAATGTCAAATCGGTCGTTTTGCATCCGTACGTTTTGATCTTAGGTTATGAGGGCTCTCGGGGATCGGTCGATGTTTTTCTATGTAGGGTCGCTGTATGTTTGAACGGAAACAAATTGACGGAAGCTATCATGCGCATTTTTTTTTTCAAGTGAACATATCCTACTGCCAGAGACATACCTGTCAATCCAATCCTTTTTTCGTCTAGATATTCATATTATGAATTTTCAATGTAAAGTTCGGCGACCCCACGATAAAGCTCTAGTACATTAGGCCTACCCCATTACTGGAGTATCACCTAAGGTCTTTACCTGCCCGCACTGCAGCACCATAATCGTGGTGTCACTACTCGTGCACACCACGTCATAATGCTACAGTCAGACAGTGCTTCCCTCTCTCGAAGAGACCTCGTCCCCGAGGTCAGCTATATCCAACTGTTGAGTCACATCATCCTGGTCAGTTAATCACCCAGTGGGTGCCCCAGACAAGTGCTATACCTGTCTGCGGTCAGGGAGCAGGAACCCGATATTTACATGTGATGTTAGTAAACAGTGGGGGCCGACCCGAGACAAACCACCTAGTGGTCCGAAAGGTCAGGCACCAATGTGAAGTTCGCCGTAGTTCGGCAACCCAACGATAAAGAGGTATACCCCATCACTGGCGTGTCACCGAATGTCTTTCCCGCAATGCAGCACCATAACCGTGGTGTCACTACTCGCGCACGCCACGTCCTAATGCTAGCCTATATGAACTTTGGGTGAATACTAGTAGGCCTATACTCAAGTTCAATACAAAATCTCATATGATTTTTGGCCATATAACTTCATTTAGGGTGGTCGGATCAATTCGAAATTTATTTGTTTCCAATTAGCACAAACCATATTTTTTCACCACATTCCAGACTTCTATCTTGGAAACTGAAAAAGTTGGCAATCTACCCCAGTATTAAACATTGGACACAAATCGGATCACATGAATTCAAGTAAATATGAGGTTTTGTGTTGAGCTTGACTTTAACTAATCACTTGATAAGGAGTAGGCCTATTATAGGCCTATAATGCATATGGCGTACAATATTTGGCAGAATATAGACTTATTATTAAATATTACAACTATGTATAATGGTATCAATTATTATTTGTTATGGAATAACAATGCAGCCAGTGCAAAAATTATTTGTTCATTCGTTTCAAAATTTGTCGTCACAATATTTATAGAAAAACGTCTAGGCCTATATCATCCCCCGACCCTCCTCTTGAATTTCAAAGTTTTTTCCTGAGTTTTTATATACATGTACTCACACCCCGTTTATTAGGCCTACTAGAACACAGGTAAATCATTTCAAATCACACAACTCAATATACACGTAAAGTGATAGGTAACAGCCATTATCAATAAGCATGATGTTTTTTTTCTCGTTTTGACTTCCAACTTCTGGTCGGGAGTCCTTTTCACTCAATGATGCTGGCCATCCGAAAATTAAATATACGCATCATGCTGAAAAATCATTCAAATGTAAGCCTCTCACAGGATACATATATAGCGTTATGATGTGCTGCATGAGCTACACATGCAGTGACACCATGGATATGAGGCACATGTAAGCTAGCTACTGGTGCAGTGATAAGACAGTTGATTTGTGGGATTTGGCACTGATGGTCATGAAAGTTTGGAATCCTCGTCAGAGCGGTTGGTTGTTGTAGTGAAACGATGGACTGCCGCAACCAACCGCTCTGACATGGGATCCAGGCCTTCGTGACCTGCAGTGCCAAACCCCACTCTCTACTGTACCTTGCCACACCCTGAAACCTAAAGGGTATCATATCTTATAATGATAATCGCAGATGGCAGATAAATCCACCAGAGACTACGGGGTTGGAGCCGGCTGTTGAACTAAGTACTGGGTCCACACCCTCAAGTACAACCAGCAAGCATTCCAGTGGACGATCTCAAATACCCTCTTCTGCAGCTAGCGAGGACGTCATGGTTTGTTAAACGAGAACTTCAACGACAGTGATGAGTACGAAGTTCCCCTTTCACAGACTGGCACTGCCCCGACATGTCTACACATGCAGAGTCTTCCCTGCTGCCAACAACATAACTCTTTCAAACCCTGTCTGATTCCAGGAAATGGATAATCTGAGTCCATCTCCCGGGACAATGACACTTCATAAGCCTATGTCCTCGGACTGGGTGGATGAAGAAATTCCGCTCGTGTGCCTGATCTAGTTCCTCGGTATTGAAAGTCGACATCTCCACAACCCATTCTCGTCATGTTCCTGTGTCCTTGCAGTACTATTTCATCATTTGTTTGTAATAAAAACCCAATTGAAGAGAGTTTCTCAACAGATTTGATCATGCGTAATTTCCTCAGAAGGTTTTTTTTTTAAGTGGAATGATCATTTGGTGTTTGAGATGAATAAAAAATCTCAAAAGACATTCATGAAATCAATATCAAAGTCATACAACCCACAATTTAATCTCATTAACCTAAATTCGGCTTCTTGAAATACATACTCTTTGCTCCAGTTTACTATTTGATATTCTAGTAGGATCCAGTAGGATAAACATTTTGTAACGAAATGAATCTTGAAGGAAAAAAAAAGAATCTACATAGATATATTTGAATGTACAGTGTATTATATCTTATAAAGCCAAAAGGTATGATTTCTACACCATACACTGGCGTTTACATGTATCTGCATATATGAAAAGATGACAGGTGAATAACAATGGGTATTGTACAGTGGGTTGGGCATTGTCATCAACTGTATGGATCATTTCTGGCTGACAATCTCGTGTAATATTCCAAATGCCGGCAACGAGAAGGCGCACTCGCTCAGCTTATTGTTCATGGTGTGATCGATCGCCTCCTGTGCGATGCCCGACCCAACACGGCCCAGTGAAGCATGTCAATACAGGTGGGTACGTGGGGGTGTCGTTCTATTGGCGTCCGTCGTTGACACAAGTTATGGATTTCTTTGGTCTGCTCCCTCGTTGGTTAGGTTCTCTCCAAGGCCAGTCATTGCGTCCTTGGCAATTATAACGCTGCCAAACACCGCCTCGTTTGTTCAGACACAGCCAAACTTATCGTTTTATGGTCTGAATAGTACACGCGTGTGTGCTCGGCTTCATGGGATAAACTTTACTTGGATCTCAAATGGAATGAAAAAAAAATACGTGTATGTGGCTGACTGCCAAGTGTTATATCCCCGACGTTGATCCATGACGTTGGTTCCAGGATGTTCCTACGATGCCACCACGAACCACGTCAAGCCTCTTGTACATGTATAGGACAGGTAGAGGTATTTAAACGGTGACACTCTGTGATATCTGAATGTTTTTCCTTCTTCGTTTTGATAATAGGTCCAGGCCGTATATTAAAGGAATAAGTAACTTAATGGGCAATTGACAAGAAGTAAAGAGGAAATATTTAATGTATCGTCATGCGTAGGTTTGGATGTATACATGCCTGACATTATTTGTCGTCAGTGCAGCGTGCATCCATGGACGCAATCAATAATAGTATTCTCGAGAAGACTCACTATTTGCAATATGTCCTTTATATTGGATACATCAGTAGTTGGTGCGAATTAATTCGCATGGTCCACATGAACAATATAGACACAGAACATTCTTAAGATACAGATCTGTTATAATTTGAAAGCGACAGAAAAAACATTATTTAATGAATATAAGGCAGATAAATTATGATGTTTATAACAAGATTAGGCATAACCCATACATTGCTATAACGTCACTGATTAGTCTATGGGGTCTCTTGATAGATGGTGACATCGTGTCCCTGTCTGGAGCATGGATATGAACAACTCTGAAAATCCTCTAGACACTGCTAGCGGTCCGAAGGAGTCGACCGTTGGACTCGGGGACGACGTCTCTAGCGAGTGGAGCATTCCAAGTGTTGAGACTGTCCCAGTACAGCTCGACTACGGTGAACTCCTTCAAGACGTCGGCGCTCCGCCAAAACCAACGATGGCCAGCGATGTCCAGCAAAGAAACCGGGTCGTTCCATTGGATGACAGTTTGGCAATGGCCAGTTCTCGGGATGAACGATATGAGCTGAACTCTCGCACAACCGAGACCAGCTTCTTAGCCAGCGATGTCAAATCGGATATCTCTGAGAATGACAATCCAAAGAACCCGTATCAAAATGAAGACCCACAGCACGCAGATGTGTTTAGAGAAATTACAAGGGCGCCCGAGGAGACGATCACATCGAAGATACCAGAAGAATGCCCAGTTGTTTCAATGGAGCCCATTGAGGATAACGGTGATGATACAGCATCACTCGGAATAGTGGCTGGGTCGGAGGGCTCACCCAACGATAACCCATACAAGGTTCTGGCAGCGTACTGGTTACAAATGGCCAAAGAAGGAGAAGTAAGGCTACACGCTCAACAGCCCACGAAAGCAGCCATAAGGAACGAGGTGGAACGGATACTCCTTGTGAGTCATCTTCCAAAACATTATTTACTTATAGACCACAAACATTATTTATTTTTATGTTATGGCGAAATAAATATAGCCTACAGGTGTAGATCTATTTGCTTCAATTATCATTCCCATATATGTAATCATTTTTTTTCAATTTTTAAATAGGAAACCGAACTCGAGAGCAAAGAGAAAGTATTTCAAGAAGTGAAGTTCGTCATCAACCATTTCCGCCAGAGAAGATGCAAAAATTATTGTCGCGAAGAGAAGCAACTGTCAAAACTAGTAAAGAGGATTGGAATTGACATCAACTTGAAATCCAAGTAATGCAAAACAAGATTAAAAACGGAGATAGCAACGTACGATTCGATAATATGATATCATACATTTCAGTGAACGTTTTAAAATTGATTACAAGTTTACACCGATTTTTGCGATGCGCATTATAATTTTGTATCCTTCACCTGGGAGTTAAACGGCAATATTATTTTACATTGAATTTTAGCCATAATCATTTATTTTAGGGAATTTTGTGACTGTGGACTAGCAAAGGCATATCATACAGAAGAGGCGCAAAATAATCGTGTGCAAAAATGGACTGTTGGTGAGAATACTGAGCTACTGTATCCGTACACGTTTGGAAATGTGGATATTCCTGGTCACTATAACTATCTGGAGACACCCGAAGGAACGGTATGTGTAATTCCAATATTATCAATAACCTTGTTTGATGATACACAGTAGTCTGATAGTGATATTGCCACTATAGAACAAATTAGGTAATTTATTTTTTTTCCGGTAACCCTCACACCCATTGACTGCCAAATGCCAAGAAATATGGTCGTTCTTTCATGGTAACAGCTGTGGAATTTCAGCCGGCGAATCTTTATGGGTCAATATCCGTGAATCATCGTACCATTGTCGGACACGCCATTGAATGACGCCATTAGTGACGGTAAATTCTCGGGCGTATTCTTGTGGGGCACGTCAATAACGTCATTGTCTGTCCTACTGTAACTTAGTACGCCAGAGAATTTACCGTCGCTATTGGCGTCATTGTCGTGTACGGATAATTTACCATCGCAATTGGTATGGAGAGACGGTAGGGACATACACTATCAAAATGCGTTCGGAATTTAAACATGTTTAACCATTTTGGTGTTTAGGAAAGTGTCAAATTCCTAAACATATCATTCTAAACATTTTTAGTCGTCATGTGTGTAGAAATATGCAACTCTGCTTAGCACCTTAATTCTAAAGTGTTTACACGAAATTTGGTGTTTAGCCACCGAAAGTTTCTATTGCATAAAGTGTTTAGAGACCCACCTCTGATATGTGTTTAGCCAGCCTGGGGGCTTCGATGTGAGACATTATATTCTTCCGGCGACTGTTTTGTTAGCATCGAATCAGAGCTCGGGCTTGTGATGTAATAAAAGTGGGGAAGTAATGATATTATACCGGTATGTTCTGTCAGATCATATTGAGGCTGTATACAGTTACATTAATTGTATTCCCCGAACAAAGTTTGGCGGATACTATGGATTTGTCTTCGACGTGCCACCACGTCCGCCACCGCCGTAGATATATTCTTGTGAACGCTCTACAGGTTGCAAATCTTAACCACTTCTAATAATTTTTTTGTACAGACACATCCTATGGTAAGATCCCGTGCTCAAATTAGCCTGTTTTACCAGTGTACACAAATGGGTTGTGAACGCTCTACGGGCGGGGGTTTTCGATGAATGATGATGAAATCGCATAAGCTCGACGAGAAAGACCGTCACACGAAACCTATTGTTTTTCAGATCGAATGATCGAATAAATAATAATTAATTAAGCGTTTAGCTTATTATGACCATCAAAATACCTACTTTCACAGGTGTGATCACTCCAATAACCTGTACTATGAAAGCAAATGGCACTGGATTCTTGTTCAGAATAGAGAACTGATGTTTTTGGTGAAAACAGAACAATATTACCGATTAAGTTAACATTGGTTTTATTGTTAAGTCTATTACTGACCACAATAAAAATAGTTAAGACAGGAAGCATTTATTATTGAGTTCAACAAGGTAAAGGTTTTGTCCAGTAGAAATTTCATGGCTCTAACTGAATAAGTTAACATTAGTTTTACTAGTTGAGTTTATTATTGACGAAAATAAAAATAGTTAAGACAAAAAAAAACATTTACTATTGAACTCAACAAGGTAAAGGTTTTACCCAGTGGCTGTAACTGAATAATTTAACATCATTTTTCACTAGTTAACGTAGTCCGCTACAAACTGTGAGGTAACGAAGAGTCAAAATTTAAAAGTCATTTCTTGAATATTATCTCTTCAAAATGACATATGTTATAGAGTAAATGATCAGCATCCTAAAACTGAAAAGAAAAACAGGGGGTCACCGTGCTCGTTTCTTCTACATATTCGATCGAAATCACACACATTTACCTAAAATGACATAAATTATGGCATTTTTGCACATTGTTTCGTCCATATTCACATTTTGCATCGTGTTTTCCATGCGAACGGATACGGTGACACCCTATTTTCTTTTCAGTTTTAGGATGCTGAACAGTTACTCTATATATAATTTTGAAGCTCTAGATTATGTTGACACAGTTATTTATTTTTAAAAACTCTTTGACCCCCTCCCCTCACTGTTTGGAGCGGACTACCTTAAATCTATTATTGACCACAATAAAAATAGTTAAACAAGAAACATTTATTATTAGGCTCAACGAGGTAAAGATTCTGCCATCGCTTTACCCATAGTGTTGGGGGATTGAGCAAGGTTCTCTGGAAAGTATTTGGTAAGAAATAATAAGTTAATGAATATTTTAGTTGTTAGGAGGATTACTGCTTGGAATAAAAATAGGTATTGCTTGGAACTTTTAGTATTGATATTGATGAAACACAGTGGCATGGCAGTAATCATATTTGGTCTGATTTAACATATTTTTTGCAACAGGAAATAATAGGGCCCCATGGGGATACACCCACGCTGTCGTAGGCGACCGAATCTTCTAGTTTAAATAGGAAATAAATTCAATGCGCTTTCCGCGCGATATGTGATTCATTGGTAATTATTGTGGGTAGGCTTAATTTGATATAGGCTATTCGATATTTTGTATTAATTGGTAGGCCTACATGTACCACAATACCAAATAATTTGATAGTTGATAGCCTAATTTGATATTTGCCTTTGTTGAAATATATAAATTGAATTGAATTGATAATTTGATCACGATAAAACGCCAAACGGCTTCTCTTACTGTTTGCGTGGCATATGATGATAACAATATGCAATATATTTTATAAAGGCGCTCTTAACTTAAGACATTTTGGCAACCATTAAAGTGCTTTGACGGGCGTAATGCCCGGGTGTAATGTGCTCCCACTTGGTGCACCACTTAGGCCTGCATGTACAATCCGAGCCGCGGATTTTTTGTATCCTTTTGAGTTTCGACAGACCGTGATTGGATAACCCGTGGAGCAAAATGTTACAAAAATTCAATCGGCTGTTGATGAAAGGGTTGAACAAGGCGCTCAGTAACGTATTAAATTTGATGTCCAAATACCATCGCACTCTGCTAATATTAGGGAGAGCAAGTGCTGTAGAAGTGAGGCTCATGACATGAGATGACATGGGAAGATTATTGTCCAATGATTGGATTGGAGCCTATACCCGCCTATCATATATATGCGGCTCTACGAAGTCGGCCTATATTATATGCCGTACATGATGCGCACCTGTGGAGATTATCCATTCTCCAAATTTATGGTAGAACCCTTAATCTCTTTTCTCATGAGCTAAATTCCGAGCAATAATTCCGGCCTTTACTCAAGGGGAACCGCATGGATCTAAAATGTCTGGCCCATAATTGTGAAATATAAAAGTATGCTATGATTAGTCGAGATTTTGAACTTGTAGACACTTTTTGAAAATACTAAAATCAAGTTTAGCACTGTGCTGTTATTCGGTAAGGCCTTATAGGGGCCAGTCATTATCAATCGGGTGGGGGGTTGGATGGATTTTCCGAGAAATGAGTTTTCAAAGTTTGATCCCCCATTTGACCGCTATCGAAAAAAAATGTATGACCCCGCCCCCACCAAGATGTGAACCCCCCCCCCCCCCCCCCTCTCCCCAATCCCCATGCACATATACAAGGCCATAATACATAAATGATGACAATTATAAGGAGCCAGTATCATGTATATTATACTTAAATGCTGATTTTGGCAAGAAACAAAACAACCCCCAAGACATCTATGTCTGGGATCACGTCAGGATGTGTGCGACAGTATTAGCCTAAGCCAGAAAAAAATTCGGTCGCTATTGGCTTCATTGTCATGTCCCACAAGAATACGCCAGAGCATTTACCATCGCTATTTGTCGTCATTTGCGTGTGCGACAGTATTACGCCAGATGATTTACTGTCGCTGTTGGCGGTATTGGCATGAGCGAAAGTAGTTGTTTACACCAAAAAAAATCTGTCAATGTTGGCGTCATTGGCATTCGACCTGATACGGAAATCGGGGAAACTTTCGCGTAAGGTATCATAAAGGGGTAACCCAAAATATCTTCCGTTGTAACGCTTGTTCGGGTAAATTTGGAACTTTTACCTTGTAACTTTTTTCCCGCCAATTCCTTCCCGCCTTTTTCCACGTGTCCTCCGTTGATATATATATACTGCACTTTATTTATCTTCTACATATAAATATTCATCTCACCAGAGGAAGTATATCCGTCTGGACGACTATCATACGACGCCTGCGAATGTCTGGGAGCTGCTGACCACACACTGGAACCTGAAGCCTCCAAATCTGGTGATATCAGTCACCGGGGGAGATGTTTCAAGTCTGTATGAAAACTCCCGACTTCAGCAGTCATTTGAGAACGGACTTCTCAAGTCGGCAGTCACCACAAGTATATTTTATTTGATTTATTATAATACGTACCATAATGATGACATAATTTCCAAGTTGCTGTAGATCTACATCATGTGGAGTGTTCAATAAATTATATACACATGTACACACATGTATCTTTTTCTTTTCCTGATCGTACATCCAATTTTCAAGAAACACACAATTTGTGCTGTAAATTTTCAGATGCATGGATACTCACAGATGGGTTCCATCTGGGTGCATCTCGAGAAATCAGTGACATTTTCCAGGAACATCTTCCTCGCAGCAAATGGGCGGAGTTTGAAGACCACGCAACCATACCATTGATTGGAATAACACCTTGGGGCGTCATTGCTGATCGAAAAAATCTGAATGGCATACATGTATGTTGTATTTTGTGTATAATTTTTTGACTAGGACTAAATCTATACTGATTAATTTGATATAGGTGTAACTCCTAAAATAAAAATTTTTGTATATACTTTGGTGTTCCTACCCGGAACATTATCAGGTGGGCTTGGATGAGGCAGTGTACCTATACACCTCCATAGAAAAACATTCCGAGACCACGATGGTTCCTAACGCTCTGGATCCTTACCATGTCATCTATCTGATGCCTGACGATGGGACAACAGGGCGATACCATGGACCTCCAAATGTTCGCTCACAGTTGGAGAAATACATCCGACATAACACCTCACTGCGGCTTGTCGGAGCCAAAGGTAATGTGATGTGTGTTGCAAAGTATTCAAAACATAATATTCAATAAGTTACCAGTACGCAAGTATCTTACAATATAATATCTAATAGGTGATTATATTGGGTAGAGATGTGGAATTGTTATGTTCCCAGATGTCAAGACCCCGGTGGTAGTTCTTGTAATGGGCGGAGATCAGTTCACATTGCAGCAAGTGGCAGATGCCGTTCACGAAAACAACCAATTCTCTGTGGTGGTCGTCAACACCAGTGGCCCCATAGCAACCATGCTAGCCGAAACCTGGCTCAAACTTGAAAAAGAAAACCCGAGGTAAATTGTATTATTGTATTGTGGGTATCAAATTCAGGAAACATACCTTTAATTTGGAGACAGCGTTACTGTGCCAGTGACATTGAATACTATTAGGTGAAACAAGTGAATATTAAACTGATTCTTCAATACATTCTGAACAAAATTTGTAAATTCTGAAACCAAAAGACGTCAGGACCTGTGGTAAGCTGCCAAACACAGTTGGTAAAATCTATGTTACTGAATTATTCGCTTATTGTCCTTTCATCAGATCTTCGTCTCAGATTATAAATTTGTTCTTGAAGAATTTTTTTTCTGACTCAAGAAATCGCATGTAAATTCACCTCTATGTCAGCTGTTTACTGGTAAGCCTATTGTCAACATGTAGTAAAAGTGAGTTGTTTTTCTATGCACTATGGTTCCAGTACACAATTAATGTCTTCATGGTAAATTTCAAATTCAAATTGATCCTCTCCCTTTACTAATGTTGAATTAAGTTCTATCTTGATTTTTTTTTGTGATTATTCCATTATCAACCTCACATAAATGAGATCTAATTTTCCCGAAATTGATCCAAATAATTCATATTGTAGTCGGTATGTGCATGTGTTTTTTTTTTTGAGGTGAATAAGTTTGAAGTGAAAAAAAAATGACGTGCTCAAAATGTTCAAATGTTCTCTCAGAAGCTCAGAATAATTATGATGACATGGTGATTTGATAATGTGGTGGTGCAATTGCTCTCTTTGACTTTTTGTACACTTTTTCTTTCATTAATGGTAGACTGTATTTCTAGTTTTCAATCTTGTACATTTCTGCACGTGCTGCAATTACTGCATCTTCTGTCACATCTTTGGAAGATATATGTGATTCTCCTGAAAATTGTATCAGGTAATTACATTATCACAAATTGGGGCAAGCCAAAGATTGATACCCATGGAGATAACAAATTAATATTTGTTGACCTGTAGGAGCAAGGAGAAACAGTACGGCTGGTCTGCTGAGGAGGAGGAGGATTTGCAAATCCTGATCAGCAAGTTCGAGTTTGAGGGACTTCTTCAGCGGCCAAAAGACAAGGAGAACCTCAAACAGATCATGAAGGCTAGACACTTGGTGAGCCAATTCAAGGAAATTTTGTAGAATTCTATCAAATTATGTTGCTCTGTATGAATTTTCCAATTGTGCAGTAAGGTTTCATGATAAATGTATAATACCAGGTATACCCGGTAATGCATATTCATGTAGACATGTACATAAATATTTGTAAAGATATTCCTGCTTTCCTTTCAGATTGAGGTGTTTGGTATTGGAGAACGGGACACACAGGACTTGGACAAAGCTATATTGGAAGCGATATTTGGAGGTAAACATTGTGCTGAAAACCAATGCGTGATCAGTGTCAATTCATTTGAGTATTTGATTTGCTTTTATTGTTGCTCACATGAAGAACTATTTTGTAGTTAATGACTTATGTTTCATGCAGGCACATATGACATAGCTATGCAGCTAACACTGACGCTGTCCATGGACCGATGTGATATAGCTGCCTCTTCTATATTCGTTGAGAGTCGCAAAAAGGAACTCAGGGTCAGTTTATGGTTTGGAATTATGTATTCTTAGCTTACCATTCTGTACTATTAAATGTGAAAGCAGTAATTTACAGGTGACATGTCTGTTCAGGATGTCAGTGAAACTCTACAAGAAGTGTTGTTAGTTGCCATGGAGACAGGTCGGAAGAAGTTTGTTGAGTTGCTCCTGGATCAGGACTATGGAGGGGAACTGGACTTCAAGAAGCTGCTGACTGTTGAGCGAATTTACAGACTTCATGTTGCCAATGTAAGCTCAAATTCTGATAGACCAGTATTTTCATACAATTTTGGAAGAACATGTAATTATTTCATCTTTTATCATTATTCTGATGTTGAATTGATAATTTCAAGCTGGATCCATCCAAGATCATGGGAAAGGTGCTGCGAAGCATGTGCAAGCGGAAGAATGATGGATCATATGTGAGTGGAGGCTATATTCTAACTTATATAGATAGATTAGAGTTTATTTCAAATGTGCAATATACATTGTAACAGTTCCACATAACAATACAACTCATGACACACAAGTGCAAACTCATGGAAGCCACAGGAGACAATTGTTTGTAACACGAGAGTGCCGTGACTTCCATACAAATATAGCTATGCACATATACATAGATATAGATAGATTAATTGACATACACGTCCATGAAACACAAGGGTAAGGCAACAAACAAACAAGACAGCCAAAGGCATTGAAACTGAGATACCGGTAATGAAAATGTGATTGAGACTGTAATTTAATTCCAACTTGCAGCTTTTGGCCAAGCACCAACTACTGCCACAAGTGGGTCGCATCCTCCACACACTTCTCGGTGTGAACTACAGACTTTTGTACCAGGAAAAGGAATATCGGGAAGGTTGGCGTCCAAAATACTGAATCTTTAATTTCTTTAATTTGCCTGTAGATTAGATATCTTTTTGAGGTGGCTATGTGAATTACTGCTTGTATATCCCATGTTTGTGAAACCGAGAAATGACGTATCCTACTAAAATTCTATATTGGAACATCCTGGTACCATTGAAGTTTTTCCTGGGTATTGCAGTCTCTCCTCGGGAGATTCCCCACAAGCTGACGACACATCCGAAGGAGGAGCCAGTGTGGCACCTGTTCCTCTGGGCCGTGCTGGCTAACCAGAAGGAAATGGCTGAAGTCTTCTTATTTGAGACCAGCTGCAAGATAGGTGTGATATCTATTTGGTGTTCGAGTGTCTAACTACATGTACCGGTAGTTTCAAATTGGTCTATTAGTTGCTCCATATTGTTTATACTTAACCAGGTGGAGCCTTGATTGCATTTGAGCTGTTGTCTGAGATGGCAAAACAAGCAGTGGTGATGTCCGAGACTCAGTTGGCTGAGCAACTCAATACTACAGCAGAGTAAGTTGTCCACAGAATGATAAACCTATCAGATATTGATTGCAATTTCGATGTATTATAGAATGCATGATGAGTACTTTTTTCCACCAGGTATTTTGAGACTCTAGCCATAGAAGTGCTGGAGAATTTGTATGCGTTTGATCGTGATGAGGCATACGCCACTCTAACCTCGGTGATTCCATTTCACTTTGGTCGCTATGTGACGCCCTTGCACATCGCTGATGATGCGGAGGCTATGCGTTTCATGGGACAGCCATGTTGTCAGACACTGCTCAATCGAATCTGGTACCAATACATGGATCTAGACACCAAGGCTTGGAAGGTACATTCAATGTGTCAAATAATTATATTACTTTATAAAAGATCTAAAATCAACTTGAGAGATCAACTTACTGGTAATAAAATCACTGTCTACTTCCAGCTGTTCCCGCTGTTTGCATTTTTCCCAGTCAACCTGGCCTTCATCGTCTTTGATCAAAAGAACCTGAACTACGGAACTTATCGAGTGGGGTATGAGGACTCGAAGCAGAAGAAGAAAACCCTCAAATCGTCTGTTGGTCGCTACCGACCAATGAGTGAGAGCATTGAAGCTGACAACTACGGCTCCAATGTGAAACTGGACGAGGTTGGAGCAGATTGCACAGTGGATGAAGCTAAAGACAAGAGGACTGAGGAGGCCAAAAAACGTGAAAAGATGAACAAAACTGTGTGGTTCAGAGTGAATAATTACTACACAGCGCCCTTGAACAAATTCATGTTCTACTTCGTAAGTGTGGCGATTTTGCCCTAAGCACGCGGCAGGTGATTGTAAACATACATGCCATTTATGTGGCCTTTTCGTACTTGGCCTTGTTTTGACACGCTCCGTTCGAGCGTGCGTTGCCACGGCGACGCATTGTAATTTACGCTCCAGTAAACTATAACAATGGATCGATTAGACCTCGCGTGCGTCCTACAGCTTGTGGTGTATTATATATACACTGGAAGCGACTCGATCGAGGAGATTGTCCGAGAGAGAGTGAACAGGATGCACGCAAGGCTCGCCATGAGCTTTGCGTTCCCTGGTCAAGAGTAGTGGGCTCTTAGAGCCCTGGAGACGATTTCCATGGGGAGGCCCGGGCTGGGAGAGACAAGTTGCTGACTCGGGGGCGCAAGCCCTGTGGATCGCCAGTTCTCTCCCCTCCCGGGACGTGTGACATAGGCTCTGGCAGACCGTCGGGCTGGTGCAGAGTTCTATCTCTGCGACAGTGCCGTCGGCGAGTCCGGAGAGCAATATGCCCACGCGTACGGGTTCCGTGGGGCCGCTCCCATGGCCTCTCGGGCTCTACACACGGCTACATTGCCATTATGATGTATAATGCATGTGATATGTGATGATGTTGATGATGATGGTGATGTGTTATACTATGTGGTGATGTATGAGATCCGGGCTCGTTCCGGACGGACTGGTACCTGGTCGTGATACCTGTAGGGTATCTCCGGGCGCCCCGTACTGGGCGTCCGAACGTTACATTGGTGCCGTGACCAGGATCAGTCCGACGGCGTTCCATCGCAGCCTACCGTCACAGCGTTGTAGCCTCCTTCGTCCCTGGGGATCGCTCGCTCCTCAAGGACATCTTGGAAAAATGACGAAAGAAAGAGATAAAGCCAAAGATAAGGCAAATGAACCCAAGGGGGGGGGGGGAACGGGTGGAAACGTCGCGGACCGCACCCGGTCAAGCGACGACCGCCGTGAGAATTCTCCGGATGACTCCGGCGGTAGGAAGGAACGTGCGGAGACCTCCGTGGACAAGATCCCGTCTGCGGAGTCGACTCCGGCGTCCCTGGCTCCGTCTCCGGACGACGAGTCGCGCCCCGAGGGGCAGCAACAGAGATTGCTATCAGGGCCTGGCCCTGATCCGGTAGGCGCGGTAGGTGGAGCTGGCAACGGCGCTACCCCGCGCCCGCCTAAGTCCGGACGGCAGTCGTGGCAGGCGACGCTCTTCCAAGAGACATCTCCGGATGTCCGGAATCGAGTGGAAGCCGGCCCGAGTACCTCCGGGCAAGCGGACCAGCAGTTCTCGATGCCACCTCCAGCCGGAAGAGCTCCTGCGAGGGCTCCCGGCAGGGAATCCAGGCAGTCCGCGTCAGGCGGAATGGACCAGCTCACCCACACTCTGAGTGAGCTGGCTCCTCTAGGGCGCTATGACCGCGCCCGGTCGCCCCACCAGGGACGAGCAGACCGGCGGAACCATTCCCCCTCTCCGCCATCACAAGGCAACTCGGGGCCTTTGACGGAGAGGGAGAGGTGGCTGATACCCGAGGTGCTTGTACTGTTCAAGCGGAATCAGCCGCCTCCGAGCGTCGACCCGTCGGCCGTTCTTAGTCCGGGGATGTCTGGGCCAATAGCCCCTCCCCAAGTCCTGCCGAGTCCGCAGGCGCCAGTGGCCCCCGCAATGGGACCCGCGGCTCGGAGGCACCGCGTTGGCGACCGCGTCGACCGTTCCGACGGTTGGAGCGCAAGCCGCGTGGTCAACTTACCCTGGCACGTACAGTGTGTCGGACGGGCAGTGGCAACAGGCGGCTTCGGCCCCAAGCTTTGCCGCCCCTTCTGGAGCCTACCAGTAGGTTCGATGGGAGCCCCGCCCGCACCTAGCCAGAGTGGGTTTTTAGCGGGAATGACCCCGGCGGCAAACGTGAGCTCTCCTGCTCCTATGTCCGCGACGTCGATGTTTGCTCCGGCAGACTCCGCCGCAGGCACGGGCAGCTCGCGGAACTTGCCGCTGTACACGGACGACCCCGGAGCCGGGACCGCACGTCGGGCGCGTAACAAACGCGATGACGGGCCCGACCACTCTTCGTGGCGGAAACGGTTTAACGGGGATAACGCCGACTTGGAGGACTACTTACTCCAGGTATGGCGTACCGCCGTGTACAAAGGATGGTCCCAGCATGAAGCTGGACATGTCCTCGCGGGGAGCTTGGAAGGAAAAGCTCTCCGCTTGATGCCGTGTCTGCCGGTGGGAACAGTGACTTTCGGCGAGGTTGCCCGTCAACTTCGCCTGCTGTTCACGCCGACGACCAATCGGCGGCAGTCTGAACGAGAGTTCAAGACGCGTACCCGCCAACCGACTGAGTCCGTGACAGACTATGCGTTCAACCTACGCATACTCGGCCGGAGAGCTTTTCCGGACATGGACTCTAGACGGTTCGAAACGATGCTGATCGATCAGTTCATCGATGGCCAGCCTTACCACTTAGCTTACGGGCTGGCCACCCATGAAAAACGATCGATGGAGGAGGCAATAGACTCCGCGCTTGCGCTTGAGGTGGCTGTCCGCCCTAGACAGTTGCCTCCGGCCCCGGCTCCGGCCTCGGCTGTACCCGCGCAGGCGGCGACTCCTCCTCCGGCCAAGGCATCGCAGGTAACCCCGTGGCAGGACCTGGTCGTCCGGGAACCCGCCAGGGAACCTACCCCGCAGTGGGTTAGTGCGCCGGCACCCTCTACAGGGGCGCCCGCACATGCGGCACCAGTCGCCGCGCCGTGCTCATCCTCGGACGAGTGCGACTTAGAGGAATACGACCTCGGCGCCGCGCAGATGATTGCGCACTGCGCCGGGATCGAAGCTCCGGGACCCGCAGAATGTTGCGCGTTCACCTCCGGACCAGCTCAGAACCGTCCCTGTTACTTCTGCGGAAAGCAGGGACACTTTTGGCTGAAGTGTCCGGAGTTGTTGGAACGCCTGCGGTCGCGCGGATACCAGGGAGCCCTCCCTGGCCCGCAACGGAGGAGTTCCTTCCGGTCCGGTCCTCCGGGACAGCAGGGTCGGAACCCGCGGCAGGGAAACTAGATCCGGACGTGGTGGCGACCAACACTACGTCCGGGGATAGTTGTTCGGTGGCAGAAGATGCCGCCCCACCCGCTGATGAGCAGGACGAACCCCAAGTTGATATGACTTCTCCGGAAGTAGTCCTTGGGGATCAGTCTAGCTCCTCCGCGGCTGAGGCGGATGGCGAGGACTCCGTAGATGAGCCCAGCGCGTGCGAAAGGTATCGCCCTACCTGCGCGCTGGTGAGGGACCCCTGCTGGTACCTGCCCCTGTCCTTCGGGCGGGAGCCGGTCCGGTTCCTCGTGGACTCTGGCTCGGAGGTGACCCTCGTTGCCGCCGGAACGTTTAAGAAGGAGCCCGCGCTCCGCAACCTCGAGTTGCGGGATCCCGGACCGTACAAGCTCTACGGAGCGGGAGACAACCGCATCCGTATCCATGGCATCATCGATCTGCCTATTACCCTTGGGGAAAAGGTGTATCTGACAGAGGCGATCGTGGCGGATATCGGAGCGGCCGGGATTATTGGGATGAATTTTCCACGGGTCCACCGGGTGACCGCCAACTTTAGCGCTGGCGAATTCCGGATGGGAGAGGACACACACTTTCTCTTCCGCTCGGGCCCGATGCATTTATTCCAAATGGGGGAATCGCGCACTGTAGTAGTGCCACCGATGAGTGAGATGATCATTGAGGCGAGGCCGCGTCGTCCCCGCATGCCCCTCGATGGTCGACCGTGTATAGTGCAACCCGTGAGCAGTTTCGCCGCAGGAACTGGGCTCGTGCTGGGTGGGGCCCTGGTCATGTCCAACCCCAGCGCGATGCCCATCCTCGTGGTGAATCCTACGGATGCTCCGATTGTACTGAAGCGTGGATGCATAGCAGCTACTGCTATTCCCGCGTCCTCGAGTCGTGTCCTCCCCGACGATCCTGTCTGCCGCGCTGCGTGCGCGGCGGCGGCCGACGGAGATGACCCGTTCACCCTGCCGGACCATTTGGAATCTCGGGTTCCGAAGGACCGGTTGGATGAAGATCAGCGCCAAGCGCTCCGCAAACTGCTGCGGCAGTATGCGGATGTGTTCATGGGTCCTGATGGTGCGGTTGGCAAGACTGATGTCGCCAAACACCGCATCGACCTCGTGGACGAGCGTCCTCTCAAGCAGCGTCTTCGTCGGGCAGCAATAGTGCACCAAGAGGTCATAGACCAGGAGGTGCAAAAGATGCTCGACTTGGACATCATCGAACCCAGTGACAGCCCTTGGGCCAGTCCGGTGGTTATGGTGAAGAAGAAGGATGGCTCGTGGAGGTTCTGCGTGGACTATCGGAAACTCAACAATGCCACGCGGAAGGACTCATATCCTCTCCCGCACATTGAAGATACCTTCGATGCCCTGGCCGAGTCGCACTATTTCTGTGCTCTGGATCTGGCCTCCGGGTATTGGCAGGTGGAGATGGAGGAGAGTGATCGGGCGAAGACTGCCTTCGTTACCAAGAACGGGCTCTACCAATTCAAGGTAATGCCGTTCGGGCTCTGTAACGCACCAGCGACGTTCGAGCGCCTCATGGAGATGGTACTTAAAGGGTTCCTCTGGAAGCGATGTATGGTCTACATCGACGATGTCGTCGTGTATGGCCGGTCGTTCGAGGAAACCCTCACCAACCTCCAGATGGTGCTCCATCGCATCCGCGGAGCAGGGCTTAAATTGAAGCCAAGTAAGTGCGAGCTATTCGCGCAGGAAATCCTGTACTTGGGCTTCATGGTAACGGGCACCAGAGTGAGACCAGACCCCGCAAAGGTGGCGGCCGTGCAGAAATGGCCTCCGCCATGTAACGTGGCGGACGTGAGGTCCTTCTTGGGCTTCGCGAGCTACCACCGCAGGTTTATTCGCGGATTTGCGGAGATCGCGCGTCCCCTTACTATCCTCACGGAAAAGGGCGCCGATTTTGTTTGGACTCCGGCAGGCCTTGGTAGTGGCCCCGGTGCTGCGGCACCCTCGTCCGGACTGCGAGTTCATCCTGGACACTGACGCGAGTAACTTCGCACTCGGCGGTGTCCTCTCGCAGATCGTGGACGGGCAAGAGCGGGTAGTAGCTTATGCGAGTGTGGCCTTGAGCCGCTCTCAAATGAACTACTGTACCACTCATCGCGAGTTGCTCATGGTGGTTACGATGACCAAGCACTTCCGACACTATTTGTTGGGACGCCATTTCCGCTTGCGGACTGATCATAGTTCGCTGAGATCCTCAACTATAGTGAGGCCGATGGCTTGGTGGCGCGGTGGCTCGTCAAACTCCAGGAGTATGACATGCAGATAGAGCATCGCGCTGGTAAGTTGCACGGCAACGCGGACGGCCTGTCCCGTTGTCATAAGTGCAAGAATCCGGGTTGTGCAGGGATGGCGCCATTCCAGCAAGCTGCGGATTCGTCCTCAGACTCGGAATTGGACGTTCCGGGGAGACCGCAGGCCGCCGCCCCCTCTAACAACACGGCGGCCGGAGCGTTTAGGGCTAATCTCCGCGCGCGGACCCGCCGTTATCGGCGAGGGCGTCCCGCATACGAAGCGGAGGTGCGGCTCAGCTCCAGCGAGTCCTCCTCGAGTCCGGCGGTGTACTCCTCGTGGGTACCCTCGTCCTCTGGAGAGTCTGAGTATGAGCGGTCCTTGCCCCCTGTGGTGATGGCCGCTGCGGCGCAGCCTGACGCAACGGATGAGGAGCCTAATTACTTCGGTGGCTACTCTCCGGCGCAGATAGCTGCGATGCAAAGAGCTGACAGAGCTCTGGCACCGGTAATAACAGCCCTTGAGGCCGGCCAGAAGCCCTCGAAGGATGAGCGGAAGACCTACAGGTAGGAGACTTTGTCTCTAGTATCCCAGTGGGAAAGACTCTCCTTGAGGGATGGCCTCTTATACCGGCGCTATGAGCCACCGACTCCACTGCCTCCCATATGGCAGTTGGTGCTTCCGGCGGAGCTGCGGAAAGAAGTACTCCACCAGTTGCATGACCTCCGGGTGACCGGTCACTTGGGAATCCGGAGGACCGTCCATAGGCTACAACAGCGCTTTCATTGGCCTGGTAGCGGCTTGGACATACAACGGTGGTGCGCAGCCTGCCCTCGGTGTCAAGCTCGCAAAGGAGTTCCGACTCCTGGCCGCCACCCCTTAACCACGGTTAAGGCGGGCGCGCCGTTCGATCGGATAGCTTTGGATATACTGGATACCCACCGGGTCACCCCGCGCGGTTTCCGGTACATCCTGGTGATTTCCGACTATTTTACCAAGTATACCGACGCCTACCCACTGCGCCGCCAGACTGCGGACGAGGTAGCTCGGTTGTTGGTTAATAGATGGGTGGTGTACCATGGGGTACCTAAACAGGTACATTCGGATCAGGGCACGCAATTTGAGAGCAACCTGTTCCGAAACCTAGCACAGATGCTAGGCAGTACCAAGGTGCGGACCACCCCCTACAGGCCCCAGTCTGATGGCCAGGTCGAACGCTTTAATCGATCGGTCCTCAATATGCTGGCGGCCTTTGTGAACGATCGTGCGAATGATTGGGATGACCACCTCCCGTATGTCTTAATGGCGTACAGGTCGTCGGTCCACTCTTCGACCGGAGTACTCCGCACGCGATGTTGTACGGCCGGGAGCTAAATTTGCCCGTGGATATTATGTATCCAACTGCGGCAGAGACCGGCGCAGTACCCCAGTGCGGTCCGGAGTACGTGGAGTGGATTCGCCGCGCCCTGGCGAACGCTCATGATTTCGCGCGCGCGCGCCTGGAAAAGTCGGCCATCCGGCAGAAGCGAGGCTATGACACCCATGCTAAGGGCAGGCCAGCTTTTGCGGAAGGCGACAAGGTGCGCTACTATTATCCGCCGCTTAAGCAAGGTAATAAATTTGCTAAGCCGTGGATAGGCCCGTTTACGGTACTGAAACAGGTGACAGATGTGGACTACCGGATCCGGAGGGATTCCGATCCGGACAGGGTTCTGGTTGTCCATATCGATAATCTGAAGAAGTACGAGGGCCCGCTTGTCATGGATCCGCTCGTTCAAGATGCGGAACCGGATGATGCTCCCGTATGGGATCCGTCCGGTCAGCATCCGCGGACTCCGGACGAGCGTGTGCGCCGTATGGTGGGCCTCCCGGACCTCTCTGACCCGTCAGATGATGGACTGGGTGGCTATCAGCCAGATGACGGCGATCTGCAGGTACCCCCACTCCCTCCAGTACCTGCGGATGACGGGCGGCCACGCCGGAAACCACGTGCGCCAGCCCGGTATGGGTGGGAATAACCTTCCGCCCATGCGGATGCGTCTGCGGTACCCGTCTATCACACCAAGGACGGGTTTTAGGTCGTTCCGTGAGAGTCCGCACGACTAACCTCCGCGGGTGGCTACTTTGTGGCTATCTTCGGAGTTGAGGTCCGCGGAGACTTTCATGTCATAACGCCGCCGCTCCGCATCCGCCCTCCCGTGGTTTTCAGCGCTAGGGACGTGCGGCAGCCTTATCCGCATCAGTTCGCCTGTAGTCCGGCGTAGTTAACACAGCGGCTACGCTGGCCGGACGACTTTTGTGGATTTGTCGGATGCCCCTGGTCCCGGAACAGCCTCTTAAGTGGCCAGACTGAGGTTGGGATTTACGTCCGCTACGGGAGAAGCGCCTTCCCACGGATTTGGGGAACTGGCTCTGGACGCGGGGATAGTGTCCGCACGTTAGGACTGACGTCCGCGGTTCGTCCGCGTGACTCGTCCGGCGTCCGCGACGCTTTAAGATGACGCACTTCGGTGTGGTTATCCCCCGTGAGCCATTACTATAATTAAGGTTATAGTAAGTAAGGTTTCTTACGGCAGGAAACCGACTATCCATTATGATAATGGAGCGGTTGTTAAGTCCGCGTGTGCGGACCAGCCGCGGTAGTGGGTGACGCTCATTCTCGTCCGGATCGTACCTTACAATACGCGGTCCGGCCGGAATGACCGGAACCCCGGCCTCCTTCTAAGAAGGGGGTCGTATATTACATGCGCAACACTTGTGGTGGCTTTTAATTCCAATTTCATATTCATTGGATAAGGGCAATACGCCGTTCTATGGTAGGCGTCCGGCCTGGACTCCGTCCGCGGGCAGCTCCGGACGTCCGCCGGCTATTGCTTTCACCATCTTTGGGCGCCTCTAGATTGGGCACCGGTATGAAGGGTTCGCCCCCTAACCATTGAGGTTATGGACCATGCCGGCTCCGCGTCTAATCTATTGGCTCCGCGCTCCGGTAGTCGTTTGAAGAGGCTCTGGGCTGGACCGGGCACCGCTCCGCGGCCGGGCTGTACGTCGGGGATGCTAGTGGGCGCTTTGCAAACGCCCATAGGGCGCCCGATTGTCGGTCCGGACGTCATGGGTATGTCCGATCGCCTTGTAAGCGTGCCAGCGGCTATGGGGAGTGATTTTGTTTATTTTCCATCTCATTTATTATTTATGGGAGGATTATAAGCCACAAGTGTGCGGCATGTCTCTGGAGAATTCTGTTCTTGCTCATTTACTGATACAAAGTGAGACTAGTATGTGAAATTTCCTTTCCGGTGCAATAGAGAGTAAGAAATCGGGAGATTTCTGCTTTCGCGAGAGGGGTGTAAGGGATTGCGCTAATTTTGACAGTGACGGATTGCTGTGATATTTGAAAAGACTGGAGAACGGCAATTTATTGTTGTTTTCGTCTGACATATTCGTACAAGCCACAAGTTAGTGGTTACTGTCAATTTTATGCCCAATTTTTACCTTGCTGGGGTGGTTAATTTTACGTCATTTACCGCCGGTGCGGACGCAAAAGCGAATGACTAATCTTAACTACTGTAGGATATTTGCAAGGTCCCCCGGGATAGAAATTTATTTTCTACCCGTATACATGGTTTGATTTGGAGTCACCGGAGGGAAATGATTGCAGCCGCATGAGTTAATAGTGCATGTATTTTGGTCCGGGCGTGTGTCAGTATGACCGGGGACAGAGTTTTGCAGCGACACCGCGTGCATTGCTGCACGTGTAGTATAGCTGTCATCATTTGTTACATGTATATATATGTAAAAATGTCGTACCCGGATTTTTATTAATCTCCAGATGTGTAGCACATGTGTTTTGTGCCACTCGCATTTCGTTCACTGATGCGGCGCTGGATCCCGCGGGATCCGCGTGTCCGGTGTTCGAGATGCGGGTGATTTTGCCAGTTGTAAGTTCCCCATGCACACCGTGCTGGAGATGTGCGGGCGGGCGGGCGGCTGCATGTAAGTGCAGACGTCCGTCCATCTGCGTGTCTTTACACAGGCCTGTGCGGGTATATGTCCTGTGTAGTATACAGATACTGGCAGTCGATGCGGCTTGCCGCGTTGGCTTTGATAGCTGTCTGCGACAGCTGTCCGCAGGTGTATGTGTGTCTGTTAGATGTACATATGTCATGCGGGCGTGCCGGAGTCGCTCCCGCGGCTCGCCCTGCCTCAGACCCGTTCTGCGGATCTGAGGAGTCGGCAACACTTTTTAGAGGTACTATCACTTTTGATCACTCGGTGTGTCGTTTTACAAAATTTCTAAATTTAAAGTTTAACCTTAAAGATATTCCAAAGACTCGACACACCGTCCTTTTATAACGGATGACCTTCCAAGGTCATCACACGGTTTTGGACCACCTCGGTCAGAATTTTAGCTTGTTTATGAGGGTTTATTCAAAATTGCAAAGCGCGTTATAGTTTACTCCGTAAGTCCGGGGGTAGTTCCCCATTCTTCCAAAAGGGACTCTTAAAGTCCTAGTCTTGCGCCGTGACTTCCGGGCATTGCCATCTTGCCTTCTTCCGGACCCCGCCATGCGAAGCCTTCGTCGGGTTTTGGCTGTTTTGGGCGCGGGCAGAACATGTTGGGGACCAACATTGTAAGAAGGGGGTAATGTGGCGATTTTGCCCTAAGCACGCGGCAGGTGATTGTAAACATACATGCCATTTATGTGGCCTTTTCGTACTTGGCCTTGTTTTGACACGCTCCGTTCGAGCGTGCGTTGCCACGGCGACGCATTGTAATTTACGCTCCAGTAAACTATAACAATGGATCGATTAGACCTCGCGTGCGTCCTACAGCTTGTGGTGTATTATATATACACTGGAAGCGACTCGATCGAGGAGATTGTCCGAGAGAGAGTGAACAGGACGCACGCAAGGCTCGCCATGAGCTTTGCGTTCCCTGGTCAAGAGTAGTGGGCTCTTAGAGCCCTGGAGACGATTTCCATGGGGAGGCCCGGGCTGGGAGAGACAAGTTGCTGACTCGGGGGCGCAAGCCCTGTGGATCGCCAGTTCTCTCCCCTCCCGGGACGTGTGACATAGGCTCTGGCAGACCGTCGGGCTGGTGCAGAGTTCTATCTCTGCGACAGTGCCGTCGGCGAGTCCGGAGAGCAATATGCCCACGTGTACGGGTTCCGTGGGGCCGCTCCCATGGCCTCTCGGGCTCTACACACGGCTACATTGCCATTATGATGTATAATGCATGTGATATGTGATGATGTTGATGATGATGGTGATGTGTTATACTATGTGGTGATGTATGAGATCCGGGCTCGTTCCGGACGGACTGGTACCTGGTCGTGATACCTGTAGGGTATCTCCGGGCGCCCCGTACTGGGCGTCCGAACGTTACATAAGTTTTGATGTTTATTTGTAGGTAAAAAATGAAGTTAGGCCAAATGATTTTTCGATCAACCTGTCAATATACATGTATGTACATACATTGGACTTCATTGTGATACATTTCCAAGAAGAAACACAAAAAAACTTATTCCTTTGACAGATGGCGTGGCTGGTGTTCATTGGAATCTTTACACATTTCCTGTTGACTGAGCTACGTCCATTCACAACGGTCTCTGATTCCACAGTTTATGAATGGATATTAGATGTCTGGGTGGCCAGTATATCTCTGGACGAAATCAAACAGGTAAGGTGCAATTTTGTTTCACATCTCCAATATTACTCGCCTTTAATCGCAAATGTAGACAGTTGGAATCTATACTTCGGACGACTGTGTTCAGATCTTTACTGCGAGAACGTCCGGGCCGCTGTATCAGTTGGACTGGCATGACCTGGAGCCTGACTGGAGCGACACCTGGCACCTCCATGAACGTGTATACTTCGTCCTCAGATTGTACAAGTTCACTTACTGGGTGGAGGACAACTGGAACATGGTAATATCAAAATAATTTTGTTGCATACCCCGTATCTGTTGCATATTGAGATTTTATTCATGGATTTTCGTCCAACAATATGCAATATGTTACTTAATAAATCACAAACAGTTTCATGTTTGTAAGTTAATACTGACAACTCTTTGGTTTTTTTTTCGCCATCACAGGTCGATTTGGTGATGATATTTTGTTACTGGGCTTCTGTGATTTGTCGATTTCTGATCGTTCCTGCTGACTTTACCATTGTGCGGATTCTCTACTCCATTACCATCATAATCTTCTACTGTCGCATCCTGAGGCTGGGCTACATCATGAAGAATCTTGGCCCTAGCGTCATCACCATACAGCATATGGTTTGGAATAACATGCATTATTACACACAAAATACATTATCAACTGAGCTACAACAATTTGCATCATGATAAATTGGGAAATATGAATTTTCTGACGAATATAATGCTGTGTATCAAGTCCAAAATCTGTAAATTCAAAAACATCATTTCCAGCATTTTCTGGCCTTCCTCTTCAGTTTAAAGACCTGTACCGGTTTGTGGTCATCCTGCTGATTTTCATCTTCGGGTTTGGTGTGTCGTTCCAAGCCATCCTGGCACCAAATGAACCTGCGTCCTGGAGCACCTTCGTTGATGTCCTGTGGAGACCATACTGGCAGATGTTTGGGGAACTTTTTGTTGAAGATGTCACAACAGGGATGGGTGTGTTACCAATAGACAATGAGCAGTAAAATCCAGTCAAGAATTTGGCGATGTATCAAATGCCACCTTTTCTTACGCTCAATAAATATTCATCAATTTGATTAAGTTTTAATCAAATCTGCTCATACAGTGTGAATGTTCTTTGTTGGCAATATGCTGTTTTTGCCAGGTCGTTCTGTGCCGAATGCCCCCCAGTGCACCCTGAACCGTACCCTGGCCTCCCTGGAGCCTGAGCTACATCCGTTCTGCTACAACTGGATGGCACCAGTGTTACTTGGCATCTTCATGCTCATCACCAACATCCTTCTTCTCAACCTGCTCATTGCCATCTTCAGGTAATGGTACTTTCATGGTTTGGGGTGAAATAATGATTCAGCAATATAGTATTTTCCTTCACTAAGGACCTAATACTTAACAGCCATGCAAACTCTCATGATTATTTCTGTTTGATCTGTTACAGCAACTCTTTTAACAAGATTGAAAGTCGATCTCACACGATCTGGAGCTACCATATATATGACTTGGTGCATGAACACTACCATCAAGTGTGGCTGCCACCTCCACTCAACATACTGTGCCACCTCGCCAACTTCCTCATTTGGCTGTTCCGATGGCCTCGGAAATTTGCTTACAGAATGGCGAAGAAACGCCACACCAAGGTAGGTATACTATGTGTACTCAAAATTTTCAGTACCATGTACGAAATACACAAGGATATGAATGGACTTAACTGGAAACAGTAGACAAGGTACATGTATGGATATAATACATTATCTCAGACTGTGAACTCTTTCTCTGCAGAGACTGCGAGAGCAGAAAAGGAGCAAGAGTCTGATTGGTCAGGGCCCAGAGGCAGCTTTCCTCAATACCAACCTGATAAAGCAGGTCAAGGAGGAAATGAAGCAGGACTGCTGCTATCGGTTCTACTACCCTGATGATGAAATCATCCAGCATGACGCCAATCACTTCTGTGTGTAGGACACATAGAGATCATTTCATAAGTTCACCATTTTGTGTACAAGTATTTTATTCAGTGAATCATTTGTACCTAATATTATGTGCATAGTGTGTGTTTGTGTATTTTTGCACAGTACAACCAGAGGTAATGAGGAATGATGATCTGGAAGAAAAAGCATATAAACGTCACCTACGCAATACTCACAAACAGAAAGAGAAGAATCTCAGGAAAATGCTCGCACTCCAAAATGAAAAGTAGGAGAAGTACCATAATTGCCAAATTTTGATAATTCTTGGTATTAAAATAACATTTCAAGCTCAAGACAAATTCAAGATTAAAGACTCCATAGTAATAAAAAAAATTGTCATGTTTCATAAGATTGACCCAAAATGTGATGTGTTTTTCATAATCACAGTGGTTTCGCGATATTTATATACTACTTTTCTATCTGTAGACTGACCCAGATAACTGCAGATTTACAGAACTTGAGAGAGCTAACTAAGGAACCCACGACAGGTGACGCTCTGACGGAAACTCCATTTCTGTAAGTTTGTTATCATGTCAGGCTTGTTAGCAAGCACTCATTGAAGAGAATATCTCGTGTATATCACCTTACAAAATGGACATGGAATGAAAACATGAGCCTTTTTATGTAACTCCAGGTCCCAAGGGGCAGCAGGTATGGAAGCAAGGCTGATGAAACATATAGACAAGAAACTTGATGCTGTGGTACGCGCTATCGACAGAAATAGAAAACGCTGATAGATCAGTCTGCAATGTCTCGAAAGTTTTGTTTTATTTTTTGTTATTAGTTTTAGTCATGGCAGCTCTGTGATATTGAATATATTTTATACAAACTCATATGACATCAAGATATTCCAGACATACCGATTATATGATATTCTGCCGTTTTCAATGGCAAGCAAGATTT
The DNA here is from genome assembly GCA_949152475.1 of Terebella lapidaria. Classification (NCBI taxonomy): domain Eukaryota; kingdom Metazoa; phylum Annelida; class Polychaeta; order Terebellida; family Terebellidae; genus Terebella; species Terebella lapidaria. The sequence continues at coordinate 22,145,363 of OX424555.1, forward strand.
CCCAAATGTACATTATGGAGGTTACATACATGTATAGATGTAAAATACAAGCATTTACCTCAATATTAGTTTACACATGAAATTAAGTGCCCTTACTTATGATGATAGGAACTGTGCCTTTCTTTTTCTAGTCCTCATATTTTACTAATATTTATGATGCATTGAAGATATTTATTGTTCGTTAATTGTTATTTTGCTCTGCTCAATACATTGACCAACCTGTACATGTGCAGAGTACAATTCTTGTCAGTCATGATTCGCAATTATGTGTTGTACAAAGTACCAAATTTTCATATTGCAAATAGGGACGCATAACATGTACTTCCCAAATGTTGGTTTTCAGAAGCAGTTGATGAATGGGAAATATGTTTCGTTTTTCATGTTACCTCTGTCGTTTACTCTATGTGGATCATGTAGTGGTCAGCCAGGGTAGGATTGTATTCCTTTCTTTCAAAGAATATACCAGTACCCAATACATGTAAGCTGATATGTAATCAACTTTATTTTGTGAATCTCAACTTCATATTTTTTTATCATATTACATGATATATATTATACACAAAATTGTTAAATTGTTCACAGAATCACTGATCATGATACCTTTCAATAAAACATTTAAAAACTTTGAACATGTTTTATTCTGCAAGTTCTATTGTTAACTCCGATGTATACACCTAAGTATAGCGCAGTACATTTTTGACACAATTACATGGAACAGAACTTAACATGAAACAAAATATGTCCTTTGATACTTGAACAGTTTATTAATCATAAATTCACAGATGAATAACTATCAATCACTAGTATCGTACTAGTTCGTTTGATGTGTGTATCTTGAAGATTCAAATCCCTCGCATTAATCCAAACAATGAGAATCCAGTAACACTGCAATGTGTATGCCACAAACAAACAGTTCCCATGGTGACAAGGTAAACCACCTTGCTATCTGTAAGATCCCACTCGTACAAGAAGCACTGTGACGTTATCGGCACTAAGTCTGCGTATAGCCTCAACCACGAGGTTGACACACGTTGACTCCCAGCGGATCTCACTCGCCTCGATACTCTCGTCCTGAGGAAAGAAAACATCTGTATCTAGGTTCTTTTGTACTGAGTGGACATGTTTGTACTCTGATTCTGAACTTGATTTTGATGTAAGAAACACAGAATTATTACCTCCAAGGCTTTGTTAGCAAACTCTATGGCATCATCTGGACTGAATGTTTTCCACAAACCATCACAAGCTATGATGATATATCTACAACCCAAAAACAGAAATGTGAAGTTCACTGAGCACATTAAACAGAACACAGATATAGCATGAATACATTACAATCATAAAAGTAAGTCCATAATTATGATAGTTTAACCTGTCTTGTGGTGTCAACTGACAACGTCTGACATCTGGAGTACAGATGACACCATGTTTTTTGTAGGGACCATCACCGATGCTGCGCGACACCTCCAGAACTCCCATCACTCGCCCATCCCTGTCGCCAGAAACAGCGCAACAATCAAACGACAACAATCAATAGATCAACTTGGGATATACATTATCAAAATGACATCAAAAGCCATCGGTGTTGTTGAGGACACAAAGGCAGTGTCATCATATACAAGTTCACAACAAGTCACCCAATTGTAGTGCATTTCTCACATAACCCCTACATAGTCTGATGACTCTAGTGATGAACTATCGTCTGGAACTACATATAGTTGGGAAGTAATATTTTTCTCCAGTCACCTGACATGTCCGCCCGCCTTCTGTATCCTGATTCGCTCCTCGTAGGCCTCTGGTGAGTGGTCCTTAGTCAGAGGCACTGCTGAGTATTTCTTTGTGCTCTCATTGTATCGACACAACACAGCCTAATAATTGCAAACATACATATATTACAATTATTGAATACTGTAGCATGCATTCATCAAAGCCACATGTCGTAGTGGCATATAAGCTGTGAGCACCTGTCAAATCTCATAGGCAATTTTGGTATTCTATGATGACCAATGATAACGACAATTGTAGGAGTATCCCAAAAGGATAACCATGAATAGCAAACAACTGATTTCTCATATTAAAGATATTTCTATCATAACCAACTGAAATGTAAGAGAATAAATTTGCCCACAAAATTCAACAGGTTATCCATTAGTGGATACTTTAAAAATATACTGTCTATCAATGGAATTCAAGGACTCCACATACCATATGAAATTTAGATATTGTATTGATATCACAAAAGTGTGAGATTGAGAGATAATTGGATATTTACTAGTTCCAACCTTACTGTCACCTAGGTTAGCGATGTACAACGTGTTGTTAATTGCCAGAATTGTTACTGCTGTTGACCCGTCTTTCCAGGACGGTTTCCTGCAGAAAAGTATTTGTTGAAATTCAATACTATAATACATATACACAATACATGTATTTGACTTGAATGTCACATTCTTTGGCTTTTCCGATCATTCCATAGTCAACGCATAAACTTACTCTTTACTTGCTAATGACAGAAAGTCATCATCAGTTTTCTTGAAAGTTTCTATAAGACACTTCTTTATCTCGCTTTCAACTTTAGCATAATCACCTGAAAAATGAAGAATGTTATTTCATAATATTGTTTAGAATTTAAGATGCATAATAAGCTGTAATGTTCAGTAAACTGACCACATGGAAACTTTTTTGCAAGGGCGTTATGCAAGTTGTCAGCAGCATGTCTGGATGCCCGAGCGCCACCATGACCATCAAACACACCATAGTAGGCAAGGCGACAACTGTGTACAGAACATAAACATTGTGTATAACACAGATACTAGTATAATTCGGTTCACAATCAGTCATGTCCTTCTTTGGGTATAAATCACAACATATTAGTGACACCAAACTAAGTTACAGGATCATACAATCATACAGTGATGGATCTTTATTCTCCACTGACGGCAAGAAGTCATCTATAATGCAGTATGCATCCTGCATCTCATCTCTTTCTCCCTTTCTCTCAGCATGATAACCACACAGTTGTAAGATATCTGCAAGATGAATTACATTGCAAGCCGGTGTCACCACAGTTATGATACAGTGGGTACATGTACCGGTGGACGAAGATTCCAAACTCAAGTAACCAGTTACATGGTTCCAATTGAGCATTTGATACCTGACTTGATTTTTTTGGTGGCAGGAGAATCCTCGTCACATTTCCGTTTCTCTTCAGCACGTTCAGATGTGGGATCAGTTGTGATGTTTATTTCATTTGTACTGCTATCACAAAGTGACACATGATTTTCAGGTTGCTGCGATGCTGAAAAAATTTAGGCAATCTGAGTTCACCATTTGCGTATTGAAGGAAATATACCAGAATAACATACATGTATATGAAACAATTTATTTCAAGCATCAGTTGTCAATTGCTTCTAGCCACTTAACTTGATGAAGGTTGGTTAAATTCTCACATTATATAACATCCAGCACATACTTGATATTCATATTACCGAATTTAAGAGTGGGGCCTATATAGGATATATGGATAGCACACTCAGATGGTTAAAATATGGCATTTGAAACAGAAACTAAGTCAACTGAATGCACATAACAGGTAAAAATAGGACACAAAATTAAATCAATGCTCGGCAAAATTTATACACTAGCTACAAATAATAGGAAGTTTTAGCTTGTTCAGAATGAGTATAGATATTCACCTCTAGAATAAACACCATTGAATAATCTCACCCGGGTATTCAATTGAAGGAGAGAGAAAAGTAATTGGGCTAAGTCATCAGGATTCCTTAGAAAGAGATAACTCATGCACAGCTCAGATTCTCCAGTGCTAAAAGGTGCAATTCAGGCCATTGCTGCCATTTTGGTCGGTCGTGTGACCTCATTAGATTGTCGGTTTGAGTGATCAAAAAAGTTCAAAGAAATTCTAATCCCGTACTGTAAAATCTGCAAAATTTTGTGAGTTTCAGGATGAGATTACCCAAAAGTGCTAGCCTGCTAGGAGTCTGTTTGGCAATGAATACCATGCTCGGGATTCTGCAGTGACCTGGTAGCTAAACTCAAGTAATTTAAAAACCAACTGATATCAGGATCCACTTTTTGAAAATAACAAGTATGGCTTTGTTGTAGATTTGGATCGTGAAATAAATACAATTATGCTGTCGGTATGTAGTCTAACGTCGACTCTGAATGGATCAATAAGTCAGCACGGAAACAACCGACGATCTACGAACATCATTCGGACGAACTCGTAAGAACTCGGCTGACACGGACTTTCCTGAGGGCAGATCGATAAGAGGAGTGGTCAGCTTGTCTTCACCTGGGTGAGCACGCGCATCCAACCCAGGAGTGCTGCTGGTCAATAAAAGCAGCCGGCTAGCTGTCTACTGCGGGCAGTATACGGAAAGACACGGAACGACAACCACGTCTTCACAACTTGTACACTGATGTACGGCGAATTTAGAACGGATATCTCATAGGGATGCGGGGAATTTAAGACGGATGGCTCCTGTTGGACCAGTATATTTAGTTCAAAGGGGAGAAGTAATGCACCAAACACCAATTACTCCAGAACAAAAGATAAGTTTATTTGAGTACCCAAATATACCAACCCCACAGTTGTCAAATTTGGTTACTGTTGTCAAATTTGACAACTCCCCCAAGAGTTGTCAAATTTGCCTCTTTCCCCAACTGTCCCATGGTGTAGGCCTAGTTTAGCGGCAATGGCCGGCTATCTGAGAACCGCTCAAATATACATCAGCTTGATCAGATGTACACTAAATGAGTTACGGTAATGACAGTAAGATACACAATTTCACAAGTATGATGTAGATCTATGTGATCTATGTGTCTATCGGTGTCTGATCGTATCATCCGTATGCGAGATTTCAACCTATTATCGCCCAGCACAACACCGGCTTTATTGAAAATAAATAAAATTTATATCTACATGGCTCCGGTAAATCCCCGAATAGATCCATGGTAAGAACAGATTCACGTCCTATTATTTTGTTGCAATCAGAATAACAACTGTACTACAATATTTCCATCCTAGTTCCTTTTTAAAAAAAAACACAAACAACAAGTCGCAGGTGCTGCCACCTGAGGTTGAGTTTAAAAAACAGTTTTGGAATTTGCGGGCTGCAACTTTGTGTTTGGGCCTACTTTAAAAGCACAATGAATTGGTGGAGCCAGAATCCACAGTGGAATGTCATAAACATCACCACTGAAGAGATGGTGACAGACAGAATAAATTTATGAAAATTAAACTTATTGTAACGGAGATATTCCTCGCAGTTGGTTCGTCTAGATATCGGACATTTCCCAGAGGGCCCCCAGTTTCCCCGGGGAGGCTACTTTGCGATATGAAGTACTCCCATGCTTGACCAAGAAATCGCGGGAAAAGGGGGGTCTTTTTCATGCCTGAGGAAAGGGGAAAAGGATCGCGATATGAGGGTCAAAATTAAAATAAATTCTCGATATGGTATGCCTGAATGTTGATGATTTCATTGGTAATATTCAAGCGAAATTTAATCTCCAGAACCGTAAATTCCCGAGAATATTGAACACTTAACAATTTGACTATTTAAACCAAGTAAATCGTGGCAATAAAAGTCACAATAAACATGAGATACATGTGTGTGCTGGAATGAATGTTCACTTCATTATACCATTTATATCCATTTGTCGTAATAAGGGGGTTATTATTTAAATAAAATCTTTGACAAGGGGGTGTTTTCTTTCATGGAAAATCCTTCGGAAGGGGGTAATATTGAAAGTCTTTTTCGAGCATGGGAGTACTTAAGATCCTAGATAGTTTCATTGCACCTACGATACATTTTTATATTTTTGACTATGCTTTATGTTTTAATGTTTTGATGATTAATCTGTAGAGCAATTCTCTGTGGCAGCCAATAGAGATGTTGAGTGGGATTCCGTTGCCAAAACTTAAAAATATTATGGTGTGAAGTGTACTCACAATACATAGTAATTATAATATACATGTATATCATATATGGTTTCATGTTGATGGGCTCAATTGTAGAGATTGAATCGAATCCGTCAGAGCGAGTTGCAAGAGTGTTCCGCATTTCGCAACAGTCAGGGGTGGCCTAATGTATACACATGCGCTGACCTGACCTCCTAACAAAGAGAATCAGGACGAAAACACTAGGATGACAGAATTTCCGAAGGGAAGCCGGTGAGACAAACTTAACCATTCGCGAACAGAAGAGTGTTCATACACCCAAGAAACATGTGTATTCATTGGCGCTGGCTCACTAAGCATGACTGCTTCGCTGCACACATGCTGGAGCACGCCACCAGAGGCGGCACAGGATATGATAATTATTGGTGTACCAATGCAGTACTGTCGGCCGGGTTGACGTGTCACATATATGGTTAGGACTGTACACACATGTCATCGGTTGTGGACTGGCACAGAGACCACTAGTAGCCCCCATAGCATGACCACACGACTGGCTACGCGGAGGAAAAACCTCGGATAACCCAACAGAAACCAGATACTGTTGGTACAATGCCGAGAAGAGTGAACAGTCCCAGTGAACACAGACCCAGGCTCGCTGTTTCTTTCAAGTAGCCCAGCTTCGACCAGTGGCCTGACCCTGAACGAATTGTCCCATGTGCCAGCATCTACACAGAAACAGAAACATAACAATATCAATGAAACAGCATCTAAGCATGCAACCCAAAACAGCATCAATACACATGACCCAGATGCTGAAGTCTCTGGCATATCTGTAGGAGAAACAAACTTGTCCACCCAAATCCCACCGAGCTGTAACCAGAGTGAATAACTTGTGGATGGTGATTATAAAAGCTAACACATTAACCCTGATTGAGCCATGACTGAGAGCAAGTGGAGACAAACTTTATACATGTATTATCATGACAACCAAAGTTATAAAACTTAAATGCATTCCGGTCGCACTTGAACCAGCTAAAATATCTACTGCTTGTTACTCTATCACAACCCACAATTAACCCCATTGTCATGCAAACTAATGACAATGACGATAACTACACATGACAGTAACTACACATGTCAGAGGCGTGACACAAAAATACGTGACTAAGCACCAACTCGAGGAAGTGCGGGTGACTCCAATGATGGGAGGCTGCTCTCTAGTTTGCGAAGTTCCTATTGTTTGGCACCCTCTTGCCGTTGAAGGTTATTTGTTCTTGCTTGTCATACGAGACAACACAGACTATTTTTGACTCTTGTTGCATTCTTTGCTACAACTCAACACAAGAGTTCACTATGGGCGACTTTAATTACCCTGAAATAAATTGATCAATAATCGAGTCCAGACCACCATAATCACACTATTGTCTGAATAATAAACGAGCTGTTCCTGTACCAGCAAATTACAGAATCCACATGGTACACGCCCAAAACATGAACACCTTTGACCTATGTCTGACCAATCAGGGAGATCTATTCATGAGTGTTACTGCAAAACTGGGCATGGGAATAAATGATCACCACGGCATTAAACACGACAAGAGGTGAAACATCTGGATGAGTTAAACAATAAGAGCACCAGGCTTGGAAGCGTTACCAACAATCAGGGAATTACACCAACTATATATGAGCCACAGCTTGAGAAAAATGAGCTTGCACCTCAGAAAACGACCAGACAACCCCGAAGAGACTATGAAAATGCCTCAGCTGACAACAATAAAAGAAAATCCCCGAACATTGTAGCGATATGTAAAATCAAAATGCAAGACTAGACCCATACCAGGGGACATAGAATTACCAAAAGAAACACAAATGACAGTAGGAAGGCTCAAGCACTTCTTCTGCAGTGTCCTCCACGTCTGAATCTGGAAGTAAGATATACACCACTGGAAAACAAAGATGACGAATATGGATATTGATCAAGGAAAGATTTAAAAGAAACTACTCAAACGCAATCTCATCAAATCAACCAGCCCTGATGGATAACATCCCCAAGTGCTCAAGGAGATACCAGTGTGCATTGCCTCAGTAGCACCAATCTTATTGACGATATCACAGCAAAGAAGTACACGACTACCATATCGTGTACCATATGCAAGGAAATCATGGTCACCAAAATTGGTGATAACAAAAAATGTAAGAACTGCCGCCCACCTGACCTCTGTTCCTGGAAAAAAATGAAGTAAATGATGAGAGACATACCAGTAGTGCACATCAAGGACAACAATCTGCACTGTGATGCCCAGCATAGCTCGGTCCCTGGTAGGTCATGCATAATACAGCTCGTCGTCACTATAGATACCTGCATGGAACTGCCTGACGATGATCAGACTTACGACGTCATTTACTTTGACTGCAGAAAGGCATTTAAGACTACATCACACCAATGACTCACACACCTGATAACCTACTGGCAGCCACCTGACAGAATAAAGGGGGGTCATATATGCTTGAATCCACGACTTCATAATGGGTAGAAATTAGCGAACCACACGTGAACCACACCCTTTCACCAGTTGCTTGGTGACATCACAAGGAAGTATACAAAGCCCAGTCTTGTTTGTTGTCACCATCAATGATCTCTCAGAATTCATCAGAAGTACCGTCATAATATTCCCTAACGACACCAATTTTTTTTCAACAAAGTATCAGAATCCCATCACCGTGCACATATCCAGTGGGTTCTCATAAACAGATTCCTTCGTTTGAGATATGAAAACTGCAATTCAACAGTGGAAAGTGCAAAATTATTTACTCCGGTAAAGTAACGCAGGCACCCTCGAGGAAGCCCCAGAAGAAAAACACATAGGAGTGACAGTCGACAACCAAGTAATGTTAAACAACCCCGGTCCGCATCAGCCAATGATACAAACAGGATGCTGGGCCTAGTCGAAACAACCTCCACCTGACACCTGCCTTGTATTGCCTCGTTTATACACAACCCTAGTCCGCCTCCAACTTGAGTGTGGGAAACTCATCTGGTCACTGAAGACCAAGTCAGACGCAGTGCTGGTGGTACCGAAGCAGCTCGATGCTGAGCTACAAGCTGGCTGATCTCAGAACCATCTCATATGATGATAGCTGTAAAGCACTAGGCTCCCATCACTGTGCCACAGAAGAAGACTGAGTAACATGATTCAAACATATGCATGACATCAACAAAATCGATCCAGTAATCTTGTTGAGTCTGACAGATTCCTTTACCTACACCACCAGAGGGCCTATTATGAAGATACAGAAACTGAGATCCTGTTAGAAACTGAGGAGTCGAGATGTGGACGATCAGAGCTCACTCCCTACACATAGAGCAGCAGTTTATGCTGACACCTTAAAGAGGGTGGCTTAGATTGTTGTTGGTGCAAAGTGCAACACAGGCTACCATAACCATGACACTTAACAAGTACCTATTGTGAACTATCTCCGTTAGTTGTTCTTCCTCTTCTGTTTGGATTTCTTTACATTTTTTAACTGTGGTTGGTCCGGAATTCCATGATAGAAATTCCAGCCCCGCTAAACTGAAAACGGCTTGGATGACAATCAAAATTAGTTTTTACATAGTTGGTTGGATTTATCCCGGACATTGAACCCTCAGGATAATCCACGAAAGTTTACACGGGTCCTGCTGTGTGTGGTGTATTATATGTATACTGCAGTCAGTGCATTGCCAGGTGCGTATCTATAGCGACCTGAAGCAGATCAGGGTAGATCTATTAGCTTCGCTATCGCCACCACTGGGAATACCGCTGCAGCAACTGTAATCCTCACCCAGCACCAGGTTTAACGCCCTCTCCGGGCTGAAGGACAACATGGGATCGAAACCTGGGATCGAACCTAGGACACGCTCTACCACTGAGCGTCCCATCTAAACACTGCTAAATTACACATGCATGACCATGGGTACACCTGCTAAATCAATTGATATGTGTTCGTATTTCCAACAGTTCGTATTTTGATATGGAATCAATTGATATGTGTTCGTATTTTCAACAGTTCGTATTTTACAAATTGGCACAGCAAAATGGCCGGAGAAGTTTTGGTTGACGCTTTGCCATATTATGACCAGGGTTATGACAAACCCGGCGTCAGGGAGGCTGTAAGTGTTGGATCAATGAAACATATGAATATATGTGATGGAAATAAGAGCATAAAACAGCTGGATTACTTGATATATGATGTTTTGTTGTTGCGGACTATCGTCCATTATCCATTATCGCTCACATTTTTTTCTGCGACAATCAATCGACAATGCCCCCCCCCCCCTATTATGGGTATATTGTTATGTTGAAAACCACAGTAACTAAAAGATTGTTGTAGATTTGGCTAAGCTAATCCATTGGTCCATAGTTGTCCATAGCCTCCACCATCCTTCTGAGTGTGTCATGTTCAGTAATAAGCAATCCACGAAACGCAAGTCACAATACGCAAAAACTTTTTGCGCTTTTTTAAAAAGCGAAACGCAATTCGAAATAAACAATTCCCAATAAGCAATTCGCAAAAAGCAATTCGCAATGAAGCGATTCGCAATAAACATAAATCGCAATAAACATAATTCGCAATAAACATAATTCACAAAAAGCATTTCGCAATATATTAAATAGGGCCTACAATCAAAGAATACACAATTCATTCACCATATTAATTAGATCTGGGCCTGCTAATTACTTTGTCCTGCATATATGGTCAAAAGTAGTTAAATTGTAGCCTTCAAAGCCACTACATAAAGGGATTCACAATTCGCAATAAGCAATTCACAAGTCGCAATTGACCTATCGCTGAACCCATTTGTCCGAGTCTTTTTACGCCATTTATGACGCATTCTGCAAAACGTTATTATTGGCCAAAGAGAAGTTTGCCGACGTAATTTGTGAAACTCGGACAACTTTTGGGGGCTTTGGCGATAGGTCAATTCGCAATGATGCTACCGGCTTTCCATGACCCAGCACAAAAAAGCACCGATTTTTCGACGGTTTTTGGTTTGGGAATGAGAAAATGGGAGACCAGTGACAAATTACCAATCATGTGTATTGCTAATGCCAATTGTTGGTTGCTAATTAGGGCATTTCGGCCCGAAATGCCCTTATGGTTTTGTCTGGTTTTTTTTTTTTTTTTTTTTTTTTTTTTTTCTTCTTTTTTTTTTACTTTCCGCCGTTTTGGTTTCCGATCAATAACTCGGGAACGCCTGAATGGATCTTGTCCAAATTTACACCACTGGTCAGAAATATTACATGGAAGACCCCTATTGTTTTGGAGGCGGCTCCGGGGTCCGTGAGGTCCGTGAGGATGAAATCAAGGTTTATTTTGAGACTTGGTTTCCGATCGATAACTCAAAAAGTATTCATGCAATGGCAAGTATTCTATGCATGGGAGTTCATATACCACCAGGGAAGAACCCTATTGATTTTGGGATCAATCCGTCGAACGACCTCTGACCTAGAGCTCGGAAGAATTTTTGCTGATTCATCCTTGAGGCTTTCATGCATATCTCGGAAACGGTGCGTCGAAGAGCAAAACGGAGCTCAATTTCGGCCTCCTGGCACTAGACAAACTAGTCTAGGGGGTATTTTGGGTCAAGACGACACCTGGTGTCGAATTTTTTTTTGCCGAGTCGGCACTTCCTGTTCGGCCGTATCTCGGAAACGGTGCGTCGTAGAGCGAAACGGAGCTCAATTTCGGCCTCCTGGCACTAGACAAAGTAGTCTAGAAGGTATCTTGGGTCGAAACGACCCCTGGTGTCGAATTTTTTTTTGCCGACTCGGCACTTCCTGTTCGGCCGTATCTCGGAAACGGTGCGTCGTAGAGCGAAACGGAGCTCAATTTCGGCCTCCTGGCACTAGACAACTAGTCTAGGGGGTATTTTGGGTCGTAGAGCGAAACGGAGCTCAATTTCGGCCTCCTGGCACTAGACAAACTAGTCTAGGGGGTATTTCGGGTCGAAACGACCCCTGGTGTCGAATTTTTTTTTTGCCGACTCGGCACTTCCTGTTCGACCGTATCTCGGAGACGGTGCGTCGTAGAGCGAAACGGAGCTCAATTCCGGACTTCTGGCACTAGACAAACTAGTCTAGTGGGTATTTTGGGTCGAGACGACACCTGGTGTCAATTTTTTTTTCGCCGACTCGGAACTTCCTGTTTTGCCGTATCTCGGAAACGGTGCGTCGTAGAGCGAAACGGAGCTCAATTCCGGCCTTCTGGTACTAGACAAACAAGTCTAGGGGGTATTTTGGGTCGAGACGACCCCTGGTGTCGAATTTATTTTCGCCGACTCGGCACTTCCTGTTGGGCCGTATCTCGGAAAGGGTGCGTCGTAGAGCGAAACAGAGCTCAATTCCGGCCTTCTGGCACTAGACAAACTAGTCTAGTGGGTATTTTGGGTCGAGACGACCCCTGGTGTCGAATTTATTTTCGCCGACTCGTCACTTCCTGTTCGACCGTATCTCGGAAACGGTGCGTCGTAGAGCGAAACGGAGCTCAATTCCGGACTTCTGGCACTAGACAAACTAGTCTAGGGGGTATTTCGGGTCGAGACGACCCCTGGTGTCGAATTTATTTTCGCCGACTCGGCACTTCCTGTTCGACCGTATCTCGGAAACGGTGCGTCGTAGAGCGAAACGGAGCTCAATTCCGGACTTCTGGCACTAGACAAACTAGTCTAGTGGGTATTATGGGTCGAGACGACCCCTGGTGTCGAATTTATTTTCGCCGACTCGGCACTTCTTGTTCGACCGTATCTCGGAAACGGTGCGTCGTAGAGGGAAACGGAGCTCAATTCCGGACTTCTTACACTAGACAAACTAGTCTAGTGGGTATTATGGGTCGAGACGACACCTGGTGTCGAATTTATTTTCGCCGACTCGGCACTTCCTATTCGACCGTATCTCGGAGACGGTGCGTCGTATAGCGAAACGGAGCTCAATTCCGGCCTTCTGGCACTAGACAAACTAGTCTAGTGGGTATTTTGGGTCGAGACGACACCTGGTGTCAATTTTTTTTTCGTCGACTCGGAATTTCCTGTTTGGCCGTATCTCGGAAACGGTGCGTCGTAGAGCGAAACGGAGCTCAATTCCGGCCTTCTGGCACTAGACAAACAAGTCTAGGGGGTATTTTGGGTCGAGACGACCCCTGGTGTCGAATTTATTTTCGCCGACTCGGCACTTCCTGTTGGGCCGTATCTTGGAAACGGTGCGTCGTAGAGCGAAACGGAGCTCAATTCCGGCCTTCTGGCACTAGACAAACTAGTCTAGTGGGTATTTTGGGTCGAGACGACACCTGGTGTCAATTTTTTTTCGCCGACTCAGAACTTTCTGTTCGGCCGTATCTCGGAAACGGTGCGTCGTAGAGCGAAACGGAGCTCAATTTCGGCCTGCTGGCACTAGACAAACTAGTCTAGAGGGTATCTTGGGTCGAAACGACCCCTGGTGTCGAATTTTTTTTTGCCGACTCGGCACTTCCTGTTCGGCCGTATCTCGGAAACGGTGCGTCGTAGAGCGAAACGGAGCTCAATTTCGGCCTCCTGGCACTAGTCAAACTAGTCTAGGGAGTATCTTGGGCTGAGACGTCTTCTGGTGTCAAATTTTTTTTTTCACCGACTCGGCACTTTCTGTTTGGTTGTATGTCGGAAACGATGCGTCGTACAGCGAAACGGAGCTTAATTTCAGCCTCCTGGCACTAGACTAACTAGTCTAGAGGGTATCTTGGGTCGAGACGACTTCTGGTGTCGAATTTTTTTTCACCGACTCAGCACTTCCTGTTTGCCGTATCTCGGAAACGGTGCGTCGTAGAGCGAAACGCAAAGATGCCTTAGGGTGGGGTATGTCACTTAAACTTTGACCACGGACAGTTTCAGAGTCATCATGGTTCTAGACACGGTCTCTTAGGTATATGTTAGCTAGGAATAGAACTCACACGAAATGCCCCAAGGCATCTTCAGGCCTTGACGTCTAGTTATAATTACTGAATCATAATATCTCACCGAGGATTCAGGCAATTATCAGTTTAAAAAAATGTTTGGGTGTCACTCACGTGATTAGTTACTGGGGCATGAAATCACAGGTGTCTACACTACCTGCTTAACTCAACATTAAATACATGTAGTGGTATGATAAATGGTGATGACTGGGATAGCCCTTAAAGAAAAACGCTTGTTCCCGATGTTGTCCCATGATGGTGGATGATTACAATTTTCTGGAACTGAATAACAATATGTTGCTTTCCCATATTAAGCTTGATTTTTGTGGGTGCTGCATATAGGCTATACATGTCACCTAATGAACATGTAGGCTGCCAGTTGTTGTGATATAGTGCTCCCCACCGCCGGTACTGGTGGGGAAGCTAATAGATGTTTCCTAATCTGCAGCAGGTGACAAAAGTCACAAGAGTTTCTGACAATGAAACATAGGTTATCCTGTGGATTTACACTCTGTATAAATCAAATCCAATCTTAAACTAGACGCTTCCGGTCGCCTACGACCGCTTGGGTGTATCCCCCGTAGCACTATCATTCCTTTTGCCCCAAATATATTACATGTACTAATAAGTGTGAAAATCTAGAACAAGGGATAGAGAAGATTACCAGAGAAATGTACAATCTTGGGCCAAAACTGTTCTTTTTTCCCACCAAAATTGCTGCATTAATCTTTCAAGGTTATTGAAGGGCGATTTCAAGATCACCACTGAAACCATTGCATATGAATGCCCATTTCGACATGTTCGATAACAAAAACGAAATCGCAGCCAGATCAAACTTTTCACCTCAAATTATATTTCAACTCAGGATTTTGACATACTTGGTTCCAAGTTGAAATTAAAAGTAAAAATTGACCAAAACTGCATTTCAAGATCATGAAATTGGAGCCAGATCGAACTTTTCACCATAAGTTATATATCAACTCATAATATGTGACAAACTTGTTTCCAAGTTGAAATTCAAAGTAAAAGTTGACCAAAACTGCATTTCAAGATGACGAAATTGGAGCCAGATTGAACTTTTTACTATAAGTTATATTTTGACTCATAATATGTATCAAACGTGGTTTCAAGTTGAAATTCAGAGTAAAAGTTGACCGAAACTGCATTTCAAGATGATGAAATTCGAGCCAGATCAATGTTTTAGTAAAAATAATGTTAACTTATTCAGTTACACCCAGATATCTCAACTGGACAAAATCTTTATCTTGTTGAGCTCAATAATAAATGTTTCTCGTCTTAACTATTATTATTGATATCAATGATAGATTTAAGTAGCAAAAATAATGTTAGCTTATTTGGTTACAGCCATAAAATCTCTACTGGACAGAACCTTTACCTTGTTGAGCCCAATGATAAATATTTCTTGTCTTAACTATTTTTATTGTGGTCAATAATAGACTTAACTAGTAATAATAAGGCTAACTTATTCAGTTACACTCATGAAATCTGTACTGGACAAAACTTTCACCTTGTTGAGCGTAATAATAAATGTTTCTCATCTTAACTATTTTAATTGTGGTCAATAATAGACTTAACTAGTAAAATTAAGGTTAACTTATTCGATAATATCGATCTGTTTTCACTAAAAACATCAGTTCTCTATTCTGAACAAGAATGCAGTGCTATTTGTTTTCCTAGTACAGGGTATTGGATTGATCACAGATGTTCAAGTCGGCATTTTATTGGTCGTAATAAGTTAGTCCGTTAACAGACAGACAGACAGACAGACAGACATACTTTATTGATCCGACAGAGCGGAAATTTGAAGGTCCATACATTGTTATGCAATGTGCAATATAACAAAATACATACAGTATAATAATTATGTACATGGTAATGGGCATGCTAACGATGGAATCCACCGTTGTGTTGCTTGAGTACACAAGGAATAAATGAAGAGGCATATCGATTAGTCCTCATGGCAGGCAGCCTCACCCTCCCGCTACGAGGTATCACACACGATACTAGACTATTGTGTAGGGGATGGGATGCGTCACTCCAGATGGTGGAGGACTTAGCCTGGACACATTTATCGTAAACCTCGTTGAAGGAAGTCAGAGATAAACCGATAACCTTTTGTGCCTGTCTAATGAGATGATCAATACGATCCCGGTCCCCACAATATATGTTTCCTGCCCAACCAGTTATACAGTACTTCCACACACTACCAATGACGGCGTCATAGAAAGAAAGCAATATAGTGTTACGAACACCAAACGAGTTCAGTTTTCTAAGACAATACATGCGAGTGTTGATTTTTTTGATGATATTATCCACATGACTTGCCCAATTAAGTTTATCGTTGCATGTAATACCGAGATATTTGTATTCTGTAGTTCGTTCAACAGTTGTACCATCGATGACAATGTTTTCTGGTACCGTGCGTTTAGTTGTTCTAAAATCAATTACTAGCTCTTTGGTTTTTTGTACATTCAGGTGAAGGAAGTTGTTTTTACAATATTCTGTGAAACGTACAATTTCTGATTTATACAAGTGGTCATTTTCATTTGTGATCAAACCAATGAGTGCTGTGTCGTCAGCAAATTTTACAATAGGACATGCTTTGTTTGTTGTACGGATGTCAGCCGTATACAAAGTAAATAGGAACGGTGCCAAGACGGTACCTTGTGGCGCGCCCGTATTAGATACCATGATATTCGAGTGTGTCTCCGTGGATACTCTGACACCCTGTGTGCGGTTTGTTAGGTAATTCAATATCCACCGTATTAAGCTATGTGGTACTTCCATGCTTAAAAATTTTTCACAAAGGACATGTGGTTGGATGGTATTAAACGCTGAGGAAAAGTCAAAATACATGACCCTAGCAGTATTACCGTGTCTGGAGTTTTCCAAATGTGAGTACAACACATCAAGCTTATATAGAATTGCGTCATCCGTGCTACGGTTACTTAAGTAAGCAAACTGGTGAGGGTCTAAGTAATTACTGACAATAGACTTTGTGTAGTTTAAAACAAGTCGCTCACATACTTTCATTGGTACAGATGTCAAAGCCACTGGTCGCAAGTCATTGTTACACATGATAATGTTACGCTTAGGTACAGGTATGATGACCGATTTTTTCCAGATATCTGGAATTTGCTGTGTGCTTATGCATTTGTTATAGATGTAGGCAAATATATATGCCAACTGACTGGAACACATTTTTACGTGGTGACAGGTTATCGGGCCCTGCTGCTTTTACTGGGTTTAGCTTAGCTAATTGTTGACGTACCTGGCTTTCTGTCACCTCTAAAAACGACTCACCAGATTGTTCATTTGAGAGTCGTTCATGCATGGTCTCAATTTCGCTGGCAAAGTCATGGGTGTCGAACCTATTATAAAAGGAGTTTAGTTCATTAGCATAATCAAAAGAGGACTGGGGTAGATTACCCGTGTTATTGCTGATCTTTGCATAACCACTCATTAATCTCATTCCTTGCCACACCTGCTTCATGTTGTTTTTACAGAACTTTGATTCAACCTTATTCCTGTACAAATTTTTTTCTCGTTTGATTGCATATTTCAATTCCTTCTGTATCGTTTTAACTGCTTCTCTGTTGCCCTCCCCAAAAGCCTTTTTCTTACGATTGATTATGTTCTTTACCCTTGCAGTTATCCATGGCTTGTTGTTGGCATACACCTTAATTTCTTTGGGTGGAGCAGCTATCTCAGAACAAAAGTTGATATAGTCACCTATACACACCGTTAAATCATTAATGTTTTTTTCACTGTCTATGAAAATATCCCAGTTAGTGTCATCGAGGGCTCCCTGTAGTTGAATCCATGCGTCGTCATTCCAGCGCTGGACCTGGATGGTTTTGGGTCGCTGCTGTTGGACAACTGGGCGGTACTTCGGCTCGAGCAGGACCAGGTTGTGGTCGGAGTCTCCCAGGTGGGGCAAGGGAACGGCTCTGTACGCGTCTCTGACGTTCGTGTACAGCTTATCCAGAGTCGCCTCCCCCCTCGTCGGACACGACACTTGCTGGTAGTACTGGACCGTGCTCTTGCGCAAAGTGCAGTGGTTAAAGTCCCCGTTCACTATAATGAAGGCGTCAGGAGATCTGGTTTCGATGTCGTGTATCGCTTGGCACAGCTCAACAGCTGCTGCTGCAGCAACGGTTCGACTGGGGACGTACACCGTGCAGCATATCACATGGGAAAACTCCCTAGGTAGATAGTACGGCCGTAGGTTGACTGACAACAGTTCGAGATTCTGAGTGCAGGAGTAGCTTTTAATGCTAGCATTGTTCGGATGGCACCACTTGTCATTAACGAAGACACACACGCCCCCTCCACCTTTCTTATCCGCATCTTCGAGTACTCTGTCCCCACGAAGTAGTTTATATCCATCAATGGCAGCATGGGAGTCGGGGTCAGTATTCCTAAGCCATGTCTCAGAAAATGACATCAAGGAAATGTCTCTAAATTCTCGCAGGTATCTACAGTTGGCTGCTAATTCATCTGTTTTATTCCGAATTGATTGAACGTTCCCCATAATAACTGATGGCAGGTATAGCTTGTGTTTGCGCGACCGTAGCCGTCTCCCCAGACCGGCCCTTGATCCTCGCTTTCTGCGTCTAATTTCCTTAGGTAGGGTCGAGTTTTCACTGCGTGACGGATTAGCCCATGGCTTGGCTTTAATGGCGAATAATTCGTCCCTTGTATACTGTATTAAACGGTCACAATCTGGCAAAGTTTGTGCAGAAACCAAAGACGATATGGACACCAGAACACACCATCCAACGAGCACGTGTCTTATATCCATTTTGGTGCATTGAAGTCACCCAGACTTCAGGGGAAAACGATGAACAGTGCAAGATAAAAGAGAGCAATGATGAACCGTGTCAGCCGCACGAGCAACAGTAACTAGTTAATATTTATTCGATCATTCTGAAAAGCGATAGGTTTCGTGTGAGGCCCTTTCTCTTCGAGTCTGTGCGATTTCATCATCATTCATTGAAAACTCCCACCCGTAGAGCGTTCACAAGCCATGTGTGTTAAACAGGCTAATTTGAGCACAAAATGTGTCGCCAATCGGCCAATTTGGTTGCTATGGCAACCAAAATCGATTGGTGTCGAGATCTTACCATAAGATGTTAAGCTTACTTCGTTCGGGGGATACAATTCATCAACTGCTCAATTATAAAATTAAAGAGATAACTTCAGGGAGAACAAGACCCATGGTATTGTCAGTATTTCGATGTCATCCTTAGTCCTACACAATGTATAACATGTAGTACTACAACATAGTTAACAATTCAATATGTATAAGTTATGAAGTAATAAGTAATTCTGCCACTGTGCTACTCTTTATTCTTAGGCATTAGCTCTTGTGGAGGAAGAAACAAGACGTTACCGTCCCACCAAAAACTACCTGGAGTATCTTCCAGCAGCAAATTACAGTGCCTTTGAGGTAACGATGTGCTAAGATTCCAATTGCTGGTCAAAGTGATTAAGTTATGAACTCGAATAGGGTTCGTTGTTACATAATATGATATTCATTTCAATGCTTTTTTGCCAATAATATATTGATTCTGTATTCTTTCACAGACAGAAATAATGAAAGGAGAGATGGAAAGGTTACAATCCCGCTTACCAATGGACATGATGAGTTTGAAAAGGTGGAAAATTTATATGAATCAGAACACAGCAAGCATTTCAATTGGTTTTTTTTTTTACAAAAATGATTGAACTTCAAAAGGGTACACATTTTGATGATACCATGGTCATTGTTTCGTTTGAAGGTATGAACTACCCCAGCCCACTGCCGGTCGTATGAATGATGTCGCAGCGTGGATGGAATGTGTGGATAACTCACAGGCTCAACTTGAACATCAGGCTCTCAGGTAGAAACTTTGTCTCGTGCCTGATATAGTCTGAATAATCTCACTTACGGACGGAATTCTACTGATATTTCACTGTTTGATACTGGTAGAATGATACCTGTTTGAGAGATAATGTGTGGATTATCACTGTTGTATTTTATCATTGAAGGATCGCAAACCTGGATCTCATGTCAAAGTATGGGGCAGAGAGCTGGAAGATGTACAACAACATCCTGACTCAGATGCAGGAATCGTCTCAGAAACAACTCGTGGAGCTACGGTCAGATATAGCGGATATTTAGATATTGCTAAAAGACCAATGTGGGAGTTTATTCTATATGTCACCAATCTGAGCGACTACATGCTCCTTTTCATTCCATTGGTTCGTTCTGAATAGAAAATTTATAAATTTATTTGAACAATTTTGAAATTTTGCCTAGGATCAACCATGTGCATGTTGTCCTAGTTTGCATCTGTAAGTGACATGTTCTTGTTGTTTCCAGGAAAAAGATACAAGATATCAATTGGCAACGTAAAGGAGAGCAGACTCAAGCTGGTGGCAAACTCAAACAGCTGGAGGAAACGTAAGTTGACATCAAGCACACAATCTGCCATTTGAAGTACCGGTAGTGTGTCGCCATTTTAGGTTCAATATTATCAGAAATACAAAGTCTTATGTATTTCTGATATTGTCTTGAGGTAGTGGCCGACCAATTCTAAGAGGGTTAATTTGTATGTATTACAGCTGGGTCGGTCTGGTCTCCAAGAACTACGAGATTGAGCGAGCATGTGTAGAGCTAGAAAATGGAATCAAGGATCTACAACAGATGAAGAAACGGAGGGCCAAGAGGACTTGAACTTATCGTTTACACGTCTCCACTCACTGCCATGTCTTCGTTTACTTACTTCATTTGTTCCTCATGTTTTCATTTCATGATATATCATATCCATGTACGAATGTGTAATGATGTGAATGTCCTTGTATAAAACAATAAAACACGAACCAAAACTAGACGTCAAGGCCTAAAGGCATTTCAGGGTGAAGCTATTGATGAAAATGAAAAATGCCGACTCGGTGAAACATTTTCAGGTCAAGTCAAAGTTCATCCCTGATACCCCTCAGATATGCTTGCCTAGGACCACGAGTCCGAAAATAATTTCCGTTTCGTTTCCGATGCACAGTTTCCGAGATATCGACGAAAATGAAAAATGACGACTCGGCAAAAAAAATTCAGGTCAAGGTCAAAGTTTATCTCTAGTACCCCTCAGATATGTTTGTCTAGGGCCACAAGTCCAAAATTAATGCCTGTTACGCTCTACGATGCACCTTTTCTGAGATATCGATGAAAACGAAAAATGCCGACTTCGCGAAAAAATTTAAGGTCAAGGTCAAAGTTCATCCCTAGTACCCCTTAGATATGATTGCCTAGGGCCACGAGTCCGAAAATAACGTCCGTTTCGCTCTATGATGCACCGTTTCTGAGATATTGATGAAAGCAAAAAATGCCGACTCAGCGAAAAAAATTAAGGTCAAGGTGAAAGGTCATCCATAATACCATTAAGATATGTTTATCTACGGCAACGAGTCCGAAAATAACGTCTGTTTTGCTCCATGACCCACCGTTTCCGAGATATCGACGAAAACAAAAAATGACTCAGCGAAAAAATTTAAGTTCAAGGTTAAAGGTCATCCCTAATACCCTTTGGACATGTCTGTCTAGGGCGACAAGTCCGAAAAAAACGTCTGTTACGCTCTACGACGCACCTTTTCCGAGATATTGACGAGTACGGAAAATGCCGACTCAGCGAAAAAATTTAAGATCAAGGTCAAAGGTCATCCATAAAACCCCCAAGACATGTTTGTCTAGGGCGACGAGTCCGAAAATAACGTCCGTTTCGCTCTACGACGCACCGTTTCCGAGATATTGACGAAAAATGCCGACTCAGCGAAAAAATTTAAAGTCAAGGTCAAAGGTCATCCATAATACTCTATATACATGTTTGTCTAGGGCGACGAGTCCGAAAATAACGTCTGTTTCGCTCTATGACGCACCAATTCCGAGATATCGACGAAAACGAAAAATGCCGACTCAGCGAAAAAATTTAAGGTCAAGGTCAAAGGTCATCCATAATGCTCTATATACATGTTTGTCTAGGGCGACGAGTCTGAAAATAACGTCCGTTTCGCTCTACGACGAACCGTTTCCGAGATATCGATGAAAACGAAAAATGCCGACTCAGCGAAAAAATTTAAGGTCAAAGGTCATCCATAATACCCTTTAGACATGTTTGTCTAGGACGACGAGTCCGAAAATAACGTCCGTTTCGCTCTACGACGCACCGTTTCTGAGATATCGACGAAAACGAAAAATGCCGACTCAGCGAAAAAATTTAAGGTCAAGGTCAAAGGTCATCCATATTACCCATAAGACATGTTTGTCTAGGGCGACGAGTCCGAAAATAACGTCCGTTTCGCTCTACGACGCACCATATCCGATATATCGACGAAAACGAAAAATGCCGACTCAGCGAAAAAATTTAAGGTCAAGGTAATCCATAATACCCCTTAAACATGTTTGCCTAGGATGACGAGTCCGAAAATAACGTCCGTTTCGCTCTACAACGCAACGTTTCCGAGATATGCATGAGAGCCTCAAGGATGACTCAGCTAAAATTATTTCGAGCCCTAGGTCAAAGGTCGTTTGACGAATCGGCCTCAAAATGAATAGGCTTCTTCCCTGGTGATATATGAACCTCCATGCAAAGTTCCACAGTCATTGCCATAATACTTTTTGAGTTATCGTGCGGAAACCAGAAACATTGATTTCATCCTCACGGACCTCACGGACCCCGGAGCCGGCTCAAAAACAATAGGCTTCTTCCACACAACATTTCTGACCAGCAGTGAAAATTTGCCGAAGATACACAAAGGCAAACTGAAGTTATCGTGCGGAAGCCAAAAAGTGAAAAAAAAAAAAAAAAATTGACAAAACCATAAAGGCATTTCTGCTGAAATGCCTTAACAACAGCAGTCTTTGAAGTCGTAACATTTTTATTATATCACCTTATACCATGCAGTCACAACAAGACTCCAGGCTCCACTTCTGTACCAATTATCACATTTATACAATATCATGTATGACTAGGATAGATTTAATGTAACACACGAGTATGAAAATAACAAAATAGATACAACAAACATGTACACTCACTGCCACAGAAGGGCCAATCTGCAATGCTTTACAATAAGAGGGTGCAAATCATATTGGTAATGCACTTATGATGTAATGAAACAATAATTCGATCCACATGCTAAAACATGAAATGATCAATGGCTCTGCACAGATTACTTCCACAACTTGACGACGCCGTCCCTGGAGCAGGTGACGATGAAGCACTGGGAGGTCTGGCAGAGGGAGATGTCGGAGATGATGTCGTGGTGGCCCTCGGCTGGGATGTCCGGACCTCGCCGGGGGATGTCCTCCGTCCCCGCGGACCGCGGCTTGCTGTACGTCTCCTGGATCACCTCTGTTCCCTCAATCAGCCGCGTCCTACGGGAGAAGGGAGGGCTACAGTTCCACTACAGGACATTCTTTGCATAAGAATTTACAGTTTAAAAATGATCACGCTGCTAACAGCAGACATGCTCATAGGTGTGGTGCCATGTTACCTGTAGGACACGACAGCTGAGTTTGGTGGATCGCTGGCCGCATTAGCTACAATGAAGGAGTTAGCCGGATAGCTCAGGTCCCAGTAACGCACCCTCATATCTGACCCTGCGGTCAGCAGGAATGTGTGGTTGTCCGAATTGCACAGATAAATGCCATTGGCTGAGTGACTGGAAGCCTGCAAATTGCACGAGAACATGTTTACTCTAAATTTGTTTGAAGTGTGAATTTCACTCAACAACTAACAAATACAATATGTCCTAACCAGCACCATATCTAAAAATATCACTCAGAATTCTCAATGCAGATTACTGAGCCAGTCTACCTGTGAGGTGGACATGGGAGGAGCTGAGCTGGCCCACAGGGTCCTGTGTCTGGTCCCAGTCTCCATGTCCCACAGGGATACTTCATTATTCCCCTGCACAGCTGAGAGGATACTGGACTGCTCAGATGTGTGAGTGAGCAATCGGCGCACTCGAGCTCCTGACAAAGAATGCCAAAAGCGTTTTTGAATAGATATGAAATATTGAAATCAACAGATTCTTGTACATTCATAGCAGATTTTATAGGCTTGATCACAAGCATTTCCGCATGTCTGATTGGCAAGTTTCAAAACGAATAGATTACCTGTTGGGTGAGTGACAGAGGTGACTGGGAGCTGAAACCTCAGGTCCCAGCAGGTGTGTATGCCTGCACTGGTTCCCAGAGCCAGCCAGGCCTGCTGACGGTGTACATTGAAGCTGGTGATCAGCCCTGTTAGTGGCAAAGTATAGTTTTCAAAGAACTGTAATCCAACAAAGTGTACATGTACTATCTCCCGACAGAGTATTATGTATTGTAGGTTTTTACCATGTATCTACACGCATTGGTAACTGTTCGAGAAATACCTTGCATTGGATCATTTTTTAGTTTCCATGCTATCTTCGGAGAGCGAATATCCCAGCCAATCAGAAGACCATGCACGGTAGCATAACACAGCACATTTTGGGAACCTGCATTGGGTCATGAAGAACATGATTGATCAACTTACGTTCTGTCTGTATATTCTTGAAAAGTCAAGCAGCTGGCCAACAATTACATAACATACCTGTATCAAAATAGGTCATGTCCACAATTAAACCTTCCGATTCGACATCAAGGTTTTTTGTATGCAGTATACTAGTCTTTTGCCCACTGCTTTCCATCCTGCAAGATGTACATTTCACAAACTGTAACCAAATGTACTCACATGCCTTTTGGCATTAAGTTATATCATTCAGAGATGGAAGCTTTATCATTAGCACAAAAGTATTGTACTGGTCTCACTTGAATACGTGAATTGCTCCGCTGTCCGATGCAGAGGCCACGCATTGTGAGGAGTCACAGAAGGTGATGGTTTTGATTTGGCCGCCCTGTTTGTTGTAGGTGTGTCGTGATCGGTTGGTGACAGATTTACCCTCCATGCGAGCACAGTCCCACAACTTGACTGTGCCGTCATTGGAACAGGTCGCAAACAGACTCTGGTCCTGTGCCACTTGTATCCTTCAAAGAAATCACAAAATTATTCTTATACATGTAGTTCAGTCATATACATGTACATGTGCTAACATTGAAACCATGTGACTGACATTAAAGGGCAGAATCTAAGTATTTAAATTCCCTAGCAGATGTACCTGTTGACAGCACCCCTATGCTCATGCAGGTGAGCTACCAGCTGTCCCTTGGGTCTCCAGTTGGGGGAGGGAGTCGGTACGTCCCAGGGTACACTGTCCAACATCTCCTTGGAGATCTGCTCATTTCCGTACTGATCACGTTTCTTGTAGACAAGGTTCCGCAGCTCTATCTTACACTTGCTGTACTGGGCTTCAAAAGGTAAAAAAAACACGGAATTGATACATGTAGAGCTGTCACCAGCACTTGATCATGATTGATATAGATACTGGTATTACTCATAGATCCTGATGCCTACCCTGTATGCTGGGTTTATCTTTGGCCTGGCCCTGGTGGCTGAGCTGTCTCAGACTGTCAGTACTGGACTGGAGCTGTGTCAGGGACACGGTCACTGTACTCTGAGACAGCGAGTTCAAACTCGAGTGGCTGCTGGACCCTGCCAACTAAGTGGATACAACAATACATCAGCTGATACAATGAAAATTGCCGCCCATCTCACTCAGGACATACTATCAAGGTCACTGAGTGCAAGTTGGCAGTCTATCACTTTTATGTCTATGTTATACACAACTTAAGCATGACACTTGTACTGACACTCTGGAGGTGATCTCGGCTGGGGGAGTTCTCCATGCCCTGTTTGTGTTGTAGAGGTGATACTGGCTGAGGGGAGGGCTGCTTTGGTTTCACACTGCTCCCTGTGACAGACCCAGCACCTGCCTTGTCGAGATATGTCGATCCAAACATCTGCTTCCAGTCTTCATTCTTTGAAGATAAAAGTGACGCTGATATAGGAATGGGATAGTACGGTGAAAGTTTAGACATTAAACTTCTCATTAAAGAGTACTGTAAATAAGGTTATTTTGTTATAGATACCATAAGATTGCCAGGAGATTCAATCTGTTTCATCTTGCGGGCGATAGCCTTCCTATTGGCTGCACTGTTGGGTTCCACCCTGGGGTCTCCAGGGGCATTGAGGTCTGCATGACGAATCGTTAGAGATCGGCCCAACAACGACAGGTTCACGGAACCTCCGCAAGGACTTTCTTCTCCCAAAACGGACGAATCAGACGAGCTGTCAGTGATAAGAAACAATTTCCTCAACATATTACACATGGGTACATTTGATGAAATTTCACAAACTTGTACACACATATAAACATGGTCTGGGTCGTATGAATCAGTTATGAAAGTCATGCCTGACGTAAAAAAAAACCCCCCACAAGTTACTATACCCTGCTCTGCTTTTGTGTATTTTCAGCATAAAGTCTTTCATTGCCTGAAAAGAAAACAAAATATGACCATTTTCCCTGTCAACTAAACCATGTGAACACTTATGAAATATCTTCACTGCCTGTTTTCCATCAGTGGCAGAGGCAAACATTTCAGACCACAACTATGTTCAATGCAATATGCAATCGAGCCTGTGCGATATTATTACGATTAAATGATGACTCATTCAGCAATCAACTCACCAGCAATTTGTCTTCATCATCATCTGTGAGTCCCTGGGACTTGAGTTTACGGAAGATTGGAGCCACGTTGTCGTCAACCTCTCGGTAGCCGGGCGCGTGTCCAGGACGACAGATACTCCGGATCAGCTGTCGACTCAGCAGGTTCTCAAACACCTGCTCAATCCTCTGAGAGCGCAGGATGTAATCATAGATGGAACGCGGTACTGGGTCCTTCAATGCATTCAGTAGCACCATCTATAAATGAACGAATGGAGATTTCAGTCATGCATACTAACATATTCACGTGCTGCATGTACGCTGCATTTAATTTACTTCTTTACACACCGATAACTTCTTGGCAACTTAGTCACAACTTAACTACATGTACATACAGAATACAATGCTTATGAAACTGCATCTGACACTGAATAGGAAGTTTTAACTTGTTTAAAACCAGTATTTATTACATACCTACCTCTATAATAAACTCTTTGGGTAATCTTACCTTGGCATTCAAAGAAGAGGAGAGAGAAATGAATGTCACAAGAATTTTCTCAAAATTCCTGACATCCATCTCGAACTCGAAATTGAAGGAAATTACTCTCACACATCTCAGATTCCCCGCGGTGTAGATGTGACGTCACACCGGTCATATGATTGACCTTAACCGCCATTAATTTGCCCACCTGGTTAAGGCAGGGGAGGCGGGAGGGAGAATAATCGTGTTTATTATAGAGGTAGGTATGTAATAAATACTGGTTTTAAACAAGTTAAAACTTCCTATTTATTGCCATACCACTACCTCTATAATAAACTCTTTGGGTTATATCAGAATAACCAAAGGAGGTGGGTTTAACCCTCTCCCGGGAATTTCATCACCGATGTGTGAGAGTAGGAAATATCCATTGAAAGTAGTAAATATTGTGTTTTACTTTTAAATTATAATTTTAAGTCGAAAATACATATTTACAGGATATTTACAACTATACCATAATACACGCCTGAATTACCTTCAGATGCATGGAGACGAGCAGGGGCTCTGCAGAGGTGACTTTCCTCTTGCAGAAGAACAAAAATTTCCCTCGCCAAAGAAGAGGAGCAACTCCCCTGGGAGTCGACCTCAGGTGCATCTGTACAGAGGCGTGCTGATCTATTTACAGGTATCTACAGCTGGACTACACGCTCCGCCGCCACCAGTCGTCCAAGCTGGAGGCCGGAGTCATCCTCCCAAGCTAACTCCCTGAGATAGAAAGAAGTGAATGTGTTATGAGATTTCCAGGTACAGGCAGACATGACATCATTCAGAGACACTTTATTTGTAAAGGCAAGTGAAGCCGCGAGAGCCCTCACATCATGCGCTTTGACTCTGAAACCTGTGGATTTTTTCGCCTGTGACTTTTCATAGCAAAATCTAACACACTTCTTGATCCAAGATGAGATCGTAGCAGGACGGATATCATTTGGAAAATCCTTAAGATAGGACACGAAAAGCAAACGCTTGCCGAGATGCAGCTCACGCGTACGATTAACGTAGATGCGGAGGGCTCGCACGGGACAAAGCTTCGCGTCTTCCTCCAGGCCCGGCCCCAGAGAAGGAGTCAGGGCGGGAATGGAAAAGCTCAATAATGGCGTACCTGCTAATTGAGTTTTGGCCAGAAAGGAGGGAATGACTCCGAGGAGAACCGAGGAGCCATCCGACTTCCACTTAACTTTGGAAAAGGACAGAGCGTGAAGCTCACTCCGTCGCTTCCCGGAAGCCAGAGCCAAAAGGAAGACCGTCTTAAACGTCAGCAACTTTAGTGAGGCCCGCTCAAGGGGTTCGAACGGATCTTTTCTTAAGACGTTGAGAACAAGCGATAGATCCCACTCAGGAACCGGGTTCCTAGCTTTCGGTCTTTCGATCTCGAAACTATTAATCAACGCAGTCAAACCTTGATCATGACCAAAATCGATCCCAAGTTTGGGTTTTAGAGTCTTCGCGATAGCCGTACGGTAACCCGCGATCGTGGATGGAGCTCGCCCTTCATTGAACTTTTCGAGAAGAAATTCGGAAATTAGGGGAGCATCGACTCTGAAAGGACTAACCTTCCGGCGACGACACCAAGCACAGAAGGAAGTCCACTTCGATTGGTAGACTGCCAAAGAAGATTTTCGATTTGATCGGGCGATCCTAGCGGACACCTCCCTTGAAAATCCCTTCTTTCGGAAACATCGCTCGACAATATCCAGGCATGAAGCTTCAGACTTGCGGGAGCCTGATGAAACATGCTGGAGCGAGGTTGTTTGAGGAGGTCCCACCGATCCGGAAGCTGACGAGGGAAGTCTACTATCAACTCCAGAAGGTCCGGGAACCACGACCTCTGCGGTAGACACGGAGCAATCAGCAGGAGGCGACACTGGTGAGTCCGAAACTTGGCGATCACCTTGTCCAACAACACCGCTGGGGGGTAAGCATACGCGTACATGCCCTCCCAGGACGTCGACATCGCATCCACTGACATGGCCGTGGGATCGGGAATGGGAGACACAAACGAAGGAAGTTTGTGGTTCCACCGGGTCGCAAACAAATCGACCATCGGCGTGCCCCATAGGCCGCAGAGAGATTGGAATACCCTGGGGGCAAGACTCCACTCCATGGCCTGGACCTGGCCCCTCCGGGAGAGGCGGTCCGCCCAAACATTCATATGACCAGGGATATGCCTCGCGAAAAGCGAAATACCCCGGTCGTGACCCCAGAGCAGGAGGTCGATAGCGGCCTGGCACAGCGACTGGGACTTCGTACCGCCCTGCTTGTTGATGTAAGCGACAACGGTGGAGTTGTCGGTGGCCACCAACACAGCCTGATTGAGGAAATGTGTTTCCCAATGCCTGAGAGCCAAGAACACGGCCTCCAGTTCCAACAGGTTTATGTGCCATTCCTGCTGAGACGAAGACCAGGTGCCCGAGACCTCGCTGTCGTCCCAGTGAGCGCCCCAGCCGTCCATACTGGCATCCGTAAATACGTGCCTGGATGGAAGCGGCCGGCGGAATGACGACCCTCGGAGCAGATTGACGGGATCCAGCCACCATTGCAGATGGGAAACGACTTCCGGAGAGACCTGCACGAGCTGGGATCTGTCTCCCGTGACCTGGGACCATTGAGAGTGTAGATGCCGCTGAATAGGCCGCATGTGCAGGCGGCCCAACGGAACTAACTTTTCCGTGGACGCCAGCATCCCGAGAAGGGACTGCCAGCGTCTGGCCGTCTGTGGAATGCGACGAAGGAAGCCTTCTGACAGCACGGATAATTTTGACTGACGATCCAGCGTCGGCAACACAGTCTCTGAGGTAGTCTGATAACGATACCCCAAGAAGACGAAGTCTCGACGCGGTGACAAGTCGGACTTTTTTTGGTTGATTTTGAACCCCATCCGTGAGCATAGATTTACCACAAACTGTGCTTGGACGATCAGCGTTTCGCGACAATGGTGCCGGATTAGCCAATCGTCGAGATATTGGTGGATAAAAATCCCCCGCTTGTGGGCGAGAATCTGGACTTCCCGAGCCACCATGGTGAAAATCCACGGCGCTGTCGATAATCCGAACGGGAGCGCCCGAAACTGCCATACGCGGCCGAGATAGAGAAATCTCAGGTATTTGCGAACTGCAGGTTTCATTGGAATATGGAAATAGGCATCTTTGAGATCGATCGTTACCACCCACGAATCGCGAGGCATGACTGAACGAACTTGCTCCGGCGTTTCCATGGAAAACGTCGGCACTATTAAGAACTTGTTCAACGGAGAAAGATCTATCACTGGTCTCCAACCCCCCGACGCTTTGGGAACCACAAACAACACGCTGTAGAACCCGGGAGTGTCCCCGGGAGCAGGTTCTATCGCTTGTTTCTCGATCATCGCCGTTATCTCCTCGTGGAGAACACGGCGGCGTTCTGGATCGTTTGGAAGAGTGAAACCCCTTGGGACGGGCGATAACGGTGGCAATTTCTCGAATTTCAGGCCGAATCCTCGACGGAGCGTCGAGACGACCCAGGGGCAAGCCCCGAGCCGCTCCCACTCTTTCCAAAACAGAATTAAACGAGCTCCTACGGGCTCGTCTGAGGAAGGAATATCGACCGAAACGAGCTGACCATGCAGCTCTTCTCGACACTCGAGCGAAGGATCCGGCCCGGAATCCGAAGCTATACGTACCCGGTTTCTTTTCCCCTGCGGGCTTGGGAGCCTCTCCGCGTCCTCGGCCTCGGCCACGACCACGGTCTCCTCGGGTGCTGCCGGCAGAGGCCCCGCGAAAGGGCAACCCTGAGGCCCTGCCTCTCGCTCTACCACGGCCACGAGTCGGCTGTTGCTGAGGCTGAGACTGCTGAACTGCAGACTGGGGCTTCTTAAAGGCCGAAACCATCTGTTGTGTGAGGCGTTCCAGAGACTTCGACTGGCTCAGGAGGGCATTGGAAGTAGAGGACTTCGCGGCCTTCTCGTCGGCCTCCTTCTTCACCTCCCGCAACTCCGCAGAACGGTCAGGGAGTAGAAGTGAAGTAGGGGCTCCGGAAGAGGGGATAACGGGGTGGAGAACTCTCATGTCTGTCATGAGCTGGTCCGGAACCTCGAACTTGAGGGATGAGAGGAAGGCGTCACGCCGCCACAACTCGGACACCCAGAGTGAGTGGGAGTCCAGGGCCACCTTGTCACCCACACCTTTGCCAATGGAGGTGACCAATGAAGCGCAGCTCAATAAGGCTTCTGCCAAATCATCCCGGTCGACGTCAGGGTTGTCCAGGACCTGGTCACGGCACTGAAGAATGGCCCGTCTCGTAGCCATCGACAGCCAGTCCATGGCCGAATCCGTGGCCAGCCCCACTCGAAACGTGTGCTGCAGCTCCGCCAAGGCCGCCCATGGGATCTCCACGGCCTTAGGCTCCTTGAAAAAGGCGTAATGGGGGTGATGCCTCCTCAAAGCTGTAGGCTTGTCGTCCAACTCCGACGACGTATAGTAGTCGTTGACAGACGGGCGAGCAGGATACGCGCCAATCGCCGACTTGTTGGACCTGATGGTCTCGTCCATGCGCTCCTGCATGGAGCCGCGAACTCCCTGTGACAGAGGGAACCGTAAGGCGTCCTTCGACGGCCGGGGGTGCTCTATCTCAGAAGAGATCATCGAACGAGCCACCTTCTTGACTGGGGCCGGAGCATGCTCTTCGGGCCACAAACCCGGGAGGACCCTCTTCACAAAATCCAACTTCTCCCCCCAAGAGAGAGGGTCGTCGGACTCGGGCTGGTCCGCCTCCTGGTCCGGGTCCGCCTTACGCTTTCGCGGAAGCGTGAGGCCTGACGGGCCAGGTAACGGCTGGTCAGCCGACTGAGAGACCTGTAGGGAAGGTTCCTCATCTGAAGACGGCTCTTCCCTAGGCAGAGGGGAAGACGGGGGCGGTGGCGGCTGTGGAGGCGTGAACCTCGCCAGAAACTGCTGCCACTGGCCTAACATCTCTTCCCGAAAAGACTGAAGCTCGCCCCTAAGGCGCTGCTCTGACGTCGTGGAAGAGCTCCCCTGGACAGGAACACCGGACGGCTCCGACGCACGGGAAGACCCTTGGTCCGCCAACTGGGCGAAGGACAACATACCCTGGCTGGAGGCGACGAAACCGGAGGGCAGGGCCGTAAGAGGGGAATCGTCCTTGATATCCTCGGCGATCTGAAACACACAGGGCGAATCAGAAAAAGGAAACTGTGGAAACCGTGGAGA
Source organism: Terebella lapidaria (assembly GCA_949152475.1). Lineage (NCBI taxonomy): Eukaryota > Metazoa > Annelida > Polychaeta > Terebellida > Terebellidae > Terebella > Terebella lapidaria. The sequence goes on from OX424555.1 coordinate 22,177,629, forward strand.
CATGGAAACTCCAGGAACCCATGGGTTTGGACGGCTCATGGCCCTTGGCTCCCGGCCCCTACTGGCCACGGCTCCGGTAGCCACGGCCTGGGGTCCAGTAACCGACGGGAAATCGGGTGCCGGCGGCCGTATCACTGGCGACACGGGCCCGGACCGAAATCCGCCCTGGCTATGGGGTTGAAACCCAGCTCCGGGGGCAGGTGCCCGACCCGGAGGGGGAAACAACACTCTCTGTCCAGAGGGATCCCGGGCGCAGGGAACCGTCGTGAGCCCGACGGAACCGGCAGACCCCGAAACCACACTCGGACACTGAAACCCAGGTCGTTCAGCCAGAGAAGCATGAGAACGAGGGGCCAGTAGAGAGGGAGCCAAAAGTGAGCCACACAAACCCGTAGGTTGTGGGGAAGTTAGGGTGCCGAGAGCCGAACGCGCGGCTCCCGGGACCCGTACCTGGCTGAAAGAAAATGACAATGATAAATCAAAACTTACAGCACAAACAGCATTGGTTAACTGCAAATCTAAACACCGCTTGCGTTCCTCAGACGCCTTGGGACGCGGCCTGGCGCTATCAGAATCTGACGGGGAAGGGGGAGTAGGGCAACCAGCAAACCTGCGGGCCTGAATCTCCCGTAAGCCTTGAAGACAGAGTTTCCACTCGTCGATGGACCAATCCGCGCATAACTCACAGGTGGCTGAAGGACGGCAATAAACAGTGTCCCTACACTGCCAGCAGGCGTTATGAGCCTCCCACTTAGGAAGGTAGTGTTTGCAAACGATGCACTTCATATCTGAAACATATCAAACATCGAAGTACAAACGGGCGATAATGGGGGAAGGAAAGGGGCCTGGGGAGGCTTTACCATTTCCTCCCAAAAAAAAATCGCAAATCACTAACTCTAAGCTAGTCTAACAACGAAAGAACGATCTACTGAAGAAAAGCTGTGCAAAGAACAGCCTAAAGACGATCGTAGACGTGAAGAAATTCGACTTTGAATGCCGAAAGCAAGACTTGCTGCACATCCAACAATGGAGGAGCAAATTAATGGCGGTTAAGGTCAATCATATGACCGGTGTGACGTCACATCTACACCGCGGGGAATCTGAGATGTGTGAGAGTAATTTCCTTCAATTTCGAGTTCGAGATGGATGTCAGGAATTTTGAGAAAATTCTTGTGACATTCATTTCTCTCTCCTCTTCTTTGAATGCCAAGGTAAGATTACCCAAAGAGTTTATTATAGAGGTAGTGGTATGGCAATAAATATATACATTATACACAGATTTTACAGTTTTTTTTTAAAGCTTACCTCTTTGTCAAGTTGGAGCACAGACTGTTTGAGGAAAAACTCCACTGCTGGCTTCAATTTACAGTAGACATCAGCCACATTGATTGTTTTGGCGATAGCCGACACAAAACCACAAGCACCTTGGCGTATCCAGAGACCCTGTCAATAGCAGGTGTGAATCACTTACAAAGGTACTGCAGTTCACAGCTGTGATGTTACTGAGGTCCAAATGACCGAGAGAGAACACAGTTGGGGCGAAATTTGGAATATTTACTTACAGGGTGGCACAAAAGAGGCACCACTTCTGACAACAAATCATATAGGACAGGTTTCTCAAGAAGACTCAGCTCCGTCAAAGACGCCAGGGCTCCGAGGGTCTTGTGGATGACAAATTCTTCTGTATCACTCAGGCCCTGAAAAAATTGATATCACTCATAAACTTTCACATTGTACAGATTTGGAGTCGTACTGAAAAATATCAAAAACGTTTTGGAAGTTACTTGAATAATATTCCTAGTACCTGTTGCAACAATGGTTTGAGAATCGTGGAACTCTGCCATCCCACATACGAGGCAACACCCACAATAGCATCAAAGAAACTTCCACGCAAATGCCAGTCATACTGGAATATATATATAAACAATCATGAGGATATTTATGTGTACTCCATGTACAAGGAGATCAGCATATGTATGTAAGAAAGACATACCGGTACATGTACACACAATTCTGGAAACGTACCTTGTCATTGAGAAATGTGATCATATGTGATAGCAGAACATCATTTGCTGAAAGCAATTAGAAAATTCCATGCAAATCATATATGAAACAATTTCAGAATTTACCTGGTTTTATGACATGGACTGGTGATATTGGTACAAGTGTGAATAGCATTATGATATAAACCTTTCTGCCTGCCGAAGAAGACACACAGACGAGTGATGCCATTCTGTAGCAAGGTTTCCTTGACGATGTTGTCATGGTCACTGAGCAATGTCACAACTTTCTGTTGTATCATCTCATGTAAAGCCTGGAGCTCCACATCGTAGCTCGCCTGTAATCAAGGACTCAGTCATCATTTATGGAGGTATACAGAGATATGTGCAGATTTCAGGGAGTAACATGGAACACCAGTGAGTTACATACCTTGTACTGTGAAACCAGTTGTCCGGACTCTGGTCTGGCATTGGCTTCCGCTGTGTTACTGTTCAGTTGTACAATCTCCAAAAACCTGTTGATATCGGAGAATTTTTGATGCAACACTTTCTGTTTACAAACTCATAAAGGATCTGAATATCAATACACTGTCTATGCATTCGATTGCCATAATAATTACCGTAGAGCAGTTTCTGCCAGGAGAGCGATGTTTTCGGCATAAGCTACCCTCACTAGCGTCTCATCATCCTGGGTCAAGTTAGCCTGAGAATAGGGAAGACAATACGAACTCAGTTTCTGTTGAAACTCATAGTGATACATATCAAGTCAAAAGTCAAACATGCAACAGCTCATGTTATTCATCGTTCAATGATTGTCGATGTGCAGTGCTCTACCATAAGCGGCAGGATGTATTCTGGGAAGATGTTCGCGTCAGTGATCGGTACATCTTTGACACTGGACAGACACTGAGTGATGGTTCTGACGGCCTCGGCCCTCACTTGCGGGAACGGGTCGTTCACCAGGAATAACTATAGTAACAAAACTTGTACATTATTTGGACACATGTAAGTACATTGCCCTACTTTGTTGTTAGTATATTTTTACTTACCATATATGGAATCAGTCTATCAAGAACAATGTCAGATGTGACATATTTTGTGAGCTGAAGCATCATTTCCAGAGCAGTCAACTTGGAATGGCAAAACTGTACATGAAAAGTAAGGAAATAATCATTTATTATATGTTGGATTTACATGTAATATAGTTACAGGAAAGTTCTTATATTGTACCATATATATATACATGTTGAACTCACCAACAAATCCCTCAGGGCTGAGGTCACCAGAGAGATGATTATCACCAAGACAACGTTCTTGGAGGGGTCCTCCTCATCAACCTCCAAGTTAGTTAGGATCAGAGCCATGTCTCTCTTGATTCTGTGGGATGATAAAGAATAATTCTCACTCAGCTGTAGCACCATGCTGTCTGATGGAAAGTTATTTAAAACCTTACATGTACATGTACTGTAGTAAGCTTCTTTTTAGCTACTATTGACTGACCTGGCGATTTTATCATCTGCAGGCATGACTGGGATGCTGGCGAACCTCTGCAGGTAAAGCTTGAGGAATGTGTAGAAGTACTTGGGGAAGGCTCGGTCCTGCTGCTCGACCAGATACTCCTCCGCGGTGCCTCGGGAGCCGGGGTCCTTCTGGATCATGTGCTCCACCAGAGACTGAGGGAAATAGCATTATACTTGACACACAACTCAGCATGAAATTCTCAATGTGTGTTTTTTGTACACTGGACAAAAAATGCTATGTTCTATCGAAAATTCAAACATCATTGATACAACATGGTGTGTGATACACATTGATTTACCCGTATATCATGATCATCTATTGTGCTGAGCAGATCTTGTGGGTTGTATTCACCAGTTCTGTATGATAACAACTGTGACAAGTCGAATGGGGGCTTGCCTTCTGTGAACATCTCTGTTATAACACACCTGCAAATATATATACATGCAAGCATGCCTTTCTTCATGGGTGAGTTGACACAAAATTGATGTCACTTGCTATGTACCCAGCAGAGAAGATGTCCATGGTGGAGATGAGGTCGCCCTTCTTGACCTCGCTGGTGGTCAGCTCTACATTGGTGGCCTGCGCCGAGGGGTCACTGGTTCTCCAGGAGCTCTCCACAAACCGCTCGGGAGCCAGGTAACATGTCCGCCGACGTGACGTGTCAAAAAAGTACGAGAAGTCTGCAGGGTTGTCCTGCAGGTATATACAAGCAATACATCTCTGGTACATGAATCATACAATATAAAACCAGTACAACTGGCCCAACCGGGAAAGTGACATGATGTTTATATACCTCAGGTACATAAGTTGGTTTGAAGCTGGCGAAATCTGTCAATAACAGCCAAGTCCAACTGGTGACCATGACGTTTTCTGACTTGATGTCTCCATGACACACCTAGAATCAATCCAATTGCATGATGACCTGGAAGTCATCATGCATCACATACCACTGGAATATGAAGAACTATGTCCTACAGAAAGTTCACAGAATCAAAGAACTTACCCCAAGTTTGTGGCACTGATTCATGGCACACAGCATTTGGAATGCGAGCCATTTCTTCTCAATGTTGTTCAGGAATGGTCTGGTGCTGATACGGTCATATAAGCTGTCTTTGACATACTGTCGAAACAGCAGGGCAGCTTTGTCGCCTGCACTGAACTGTGAAAATTAACAAATATATCTTGATACATGTGATGCCATAAATCTTCAATAAGAAGAGACAAAGTCTTGTCCGAGTATCACATTAATTTTTGGGTGGGAAAAAGGACACTTACTGATGCTTTTTGAAATGGTAAGCAGTTTGAAGCCCCTTGTAGTCTGCCCAGTATGTCTGCAAAAACATTTTTTTTCTTCATTTTATACTTATGCTTCATGGAAATCTGAATTGTGTACTCTACATGCACTTCCATATCATCTTTGTAGCTTTTGTAGTCTTCAAAAATGTAGCCTTCAAAAATGACATCAGAAACTCTAGATGGTATTCGATCAAAACAGTACAAGATATGAGGAAATGCCTCGTTACACTAGCACCGTTGTGTGGCTCAACTTTGAAGTCATCAAGGCTCATACCTTCAAGCTGGTCTCTGTAGGTAGCTAGGGGTAATGATGGGTCATGTATGACGAACACCTTTGCCACAGCTAGTCCTTCTTTGCACTTGGCCCGGGCAACTTTGAAGAACCTTGTGCTGCCAAGACTGCAAACACACAGGAATACTTATCAAATAGTGAACTGTGTGTCATGAATACAATGCACATAATTTCACACTGAACAGAAAATCAAATGAATAGTATGATAAAATTTAGTCAATGTGCAAAATATTATTCGAAAAGGTGCGTGTTCAGCTGTTTTTTTTCTGAATATACCTAATTATCTCACCAAATAATAATTTGAGGAGAATACCTAGTGCCAAGAAATTGGCGTGTACCATCCTCGTTAAAAATAAATATTGTATAAAAAAAAAAATCTCGCCAAATTTTATGTGCATGGTTACAACATTGGTTAGCGTTCAGCTGCCTAAACTATCTGTTCTACATAGTTACCATAGTTACCTGGAGTCATACTGGTAGCTTGGGATGTCAGTGAGGTAGTGTTCTACAGGTAATATTTGAGACGGTGCAATCCCAGTCAGCTGATTCCCCATGGTGTAGAATTATGTACACACACGCAAACTCAGGGTCAAACTGGCATGAAAAACCAGAATCTGAAATTACAAAAAACCAGAATCTGAAATTACAAAATCCGTTACCATGCAGGATTCATTGGGTATTTATCAACAAAGAAGTGTCATTAATTTAGTCACCAAACTAATCTCAGGGTAAGTCACACTCACATAAATTGACACAATTCGTTCAAATAGACACACTACATTGAAAGTACATAAATTTTGTTCTGGATCAAAATAGCTTTGCTCGAACTGGATCTACCATTGTGAGGCCCTTTGCTAGATTTGGTAGGTGCTAGCCTGCCCATACTACATAGAGATCTTAGGTAAGTTCAGGTAACTAACAGAAAAGTGTCTATTCTCAGGGCATGGACGTGTGTTAAATGTGGTGTCCGTAGTAATCGTGTAACAAAAAACCCGACCTCATCCATTCCAGGTATCCCTGCAAAATAGCAGGGATAACATTATAAATCCTTGTGGATGGTTGTGTGGGACATTGGATTGAGACACTAAAATCATAACGTTCAAAATTAACGAGACCCTACTGACTGTCGTCAAATTCAAAACCATGGCCACTAGTGGTCCCATGAGTAGACGATCAACCATCGGCGGTTAGGTTAATGCTATTAATTGGTTACAAAATCTGTAATCGATTACTTTACCGTAAATTTATTCAGCATAATAGTTCATTATATTTCCATTTTATATCCTGCAAGTCCGCAAAATCAAGCTGAAAGTTTATACTAATACGGTGTGTCTTGGCTTGACTTGTGCAGAATATGATGCCTCTAACTTATCTATACGGCAGCCTATTAGTGCCATACGACTTCTTTTCTCAACATGTTAACTTGAATATTCAGGATGTCAAGTTGAATATTCAAGATGTCAAGTTGAATATTCAAGTTTTAAAAAAAGAAGTCGATCTAACGCCCCACACAACCATCCACAAGGATTTATAATGTTAATGGGATCTATTTCACGAAAATGCCATTCACCATAGATCTAGTGGGGACATATTGAATATTCAACTTGTCATCTTGGATATTCAAGTTATAAAAAGAAGTCGTATGGCACTAATAGGCTGCCGTAAGATTGCCATGCAAGATTACCAGGCTGGTTGATTTTGGCCTGCTGGCGGTTGAACTTGGCGTGCGGTTGAACTGGGCCTGCAGTACTAGTAAAGAGATACCGTATTGACGCGCATGCGCCTATAAGCGGATTTTCGCATTTTGAGAGACGTTTTGAAAAATATTTTTATTCACATAGAGGCGCATGCGCCTATATCCGGATATAGGCGCACCCCAATATTCACATAGAGGCAAATCCCAATATTCACATACAGGCACACGCCAAGTTAATTAATAATTATAATTAATTAAAACAAAGGAGGACCGTGTGTTTTTATGGAGATGGATCAGGGAAGTGGTGTTATCATGTTGTGTTGGGAGTCATTAAGGTGGAGGGAGAGGTCGATCGTGCCGTATACTGAATGAACATACTTGTTGCTGGATTTGTAGTGGGTTTCTGGCTTGTGTTGAGGTGGATGATGATGTTGTACGCCTACTTTTGCTGATGTAGTATATTTTGTTTGACCATGTTGCCATCCTTTTTACGCACACCTACAGTGTATAGGCCTGAAGCGCATTTTCATCACGCGAAACGTGCCTACTGGGGGTATTCTACAGTAGATATGACCCCCCCTCCTACCCCCACATCACTATGCAGTATAACAACAGACAAGTTCTAGTTCCATATGGCGTGTGCTTTAATTTTCTTTCAAGAAAGTGAACAAAACACACATTGTCTGGTTTAAACTACCCCGATATATAGGCGCATGCGCCTCTAACTGGATAATGGTTTTGGGTGGCGAAAATGCCAACTGCTTCAAATACTGGCGCATGCGCCTCTATCCGGATATAGGCGCATACTCACTTATAGGCGCATGCGCCTCTATGCGCGTCAATACGGTACATCTGTTGTGCGCGATTTGCCAACTGGCACGATTTCGAAATCGCGCTGCACGTTTTGCAGATTTTCAAATCGTGCGCCGATTACGAAATCGGCGCGCGATTTGAAAATCATGAGCAACTGCAACTGCGAACTATTCACAAATCGCGCAGCGCGATTTCGAAATCGAGCGCGCTATTTGAAAATGCTACAGCAACTTAGGGCATAAATTGGTGTCCATATACGAAGCCAATAAACCGATGCGTATTGCATGAAAGTAACACTATCTTTAGTTTTATTTAACGGTAATATTTTGTAGTTTGCCAGTATTGTAATCTTAATAGTTGGGTGGGATGTGTAATCTTTGGATGGGAATTGGAGAATTGTAACTTTATAAGCGATGTGTTAATGTGTTAACCCAAGTGAATATTTAAATGTGATTTTTTTTCCAGGCATCGAGCTCATCATACATGATCAGTGAATCAAGACAGCGATGTTGTGGTCATTCTTGGAAATTTGGACAATCTCGAGAAGGTCCAGGGCAATCTTGAGCATTCCAAAATGGCCCTGGACCATTTTGGAACGGTGCTAAGATGATTTTGATTTATTTCTTGACAATATGGAAAAAAAAACATTAATGTAACTTATGTTTTATAACCAAGTTGGATTATACAAACCTAATTAAATGGCAGAAAATTGGCAAGGAAACACCGTGAATTTAACTGATAAATTTAAATAAAACAAACTTCCATATAATTGTATTTAATCATTGAATAAACATGTGGGAAAATTTTATGAGATCATATTCATCGATTTTAATTGGAAGGAAAATTGTGCAAATATTTTTTGCTGTTTACATCCAATATTTAATAAGAAACATTTTATATTCCAAGATTGTCCTGGGCAAACTGGGCATCCCCGAGAATGTCCAAATGCCCAAGAATGAGCACGACAGCAACAACGAAATCACGTAGCATACAGTGGAACCATTCCTGGCAATCGTCACATTGAACCATGATTTGACCGTCGTCAGTGCCCCGGCAGATGCGCGATTTGTGAATGGTTCACAGTTGCCAAGGCAGGCCGCATTTTCAAATCGCGCCTTCGATTTCGAAATCGCGCAGCACGATTTGCAAATAGTTCACAGTTGCCATTGACAAAACGCGCAAGGTTCGTCATTTTCAAATCGCGCGCCGATTTCGAAATCGTCGCGCGATTTGAAAATTTGCAAAACGCGCAGCGCGATTTCGAAATCGGCCGCATTTGCAAATCGCGCGTTACACATCTACTACAGTAGCCTGAGTAGGAATAGGGCAAGACCCGTACAGTCTTGAATTTTAATGCATCGCCCAGATCTAGGTCTCACATTTTTAACTCTTTTTTTCCTACGGTGGTTCACTCCTTTGCTTATTGCATCCCTTGGAGTTCTAACTCTTGCAGTCTTGTCAAAATTCGGAGAAATTTTTCTTGGATTCCAAAATCATGGGCGCCGCCATTTTGTTTATTTGTACTCTCCGCTGCTGAGAAATATCAATATGATACAATGGGTTTTGGCAATTCTAATTAATCCCAGTTGAATTGAAAATAAAAAGTATATGACAACACAAAATTTAGATTTTGAATATTGAGCATAAAATGTATTTATTATAATTAATAAAGTGTCAAATTTGAGATTATTTTGTTTTTGTAAAATCAGAACCGTAGCCTATAATATGTCCAAGGTGCGGTCTGTTAAATTAACAGGTAAGTAGTTAAGCTGTCCACAGTGAATGAGGAAATAATTTTGAAAAGGTCACGGTCAGGCTGCTTATAATTTCGCAACTTCTCAATCATGCATGGTGAGCCAGGCCCAATTTTTCAGGTGGTGGTTTAGAGAAACAGAATGCCGCTCACCCTATACACAGTTTGGGTGCTCAAGCAGTGAAAAAGAATGGGCTTATAAGCCAAAATCGTCGTCTTTTAAAAAATAAATGTTTAATCGTACAATTAATCGAATGCTTATAATCGAACGATGATACATACATGACATCTAGGCGATCCAGTGGGGATGGGGGGATATACTGCCCGTGCCTACTCCACCCTTAATAATTTATATTGATGAGAGATCAGGAAGCTAACCCAAAGGCTCTGCTCCATCTCTCTCTCCTCGCCCCAACCCCCCCCCCCCCCCCCCCCAAAAAAAAAAAATCCTGGATCCGCCCTATGTGCTTATATTTGAGTTGCCGTATTTCATAAGTCACATGCACGTGCATGCATTTGTGAGTACATGCTATAGAAACATTAGACTAGGTATAGTCAGAGTGTAGTAGTCCCCGGGGTGTAAACATAGACACAAGGGAAGCTTTATGTCCATGGTGTAGCATATAACAATAAAATTCACTGTGCCCATTTTCACATTTAAAGAAATGCACTGTTGGAAGAAATTCACATTCGTGAACAAAAAATTAAGTGAATTTTGCTTTTTAGCCTATCACTGTTGTTAGTTATGTATTTGACTGGTCAAAATGTGTTTAAAAAAGTAATCAAGTACAAAAATATATGCCGTCCGGTAAAGTGAACTTCATCTATCTGTGAAACAGGCGTTTTGGCCATAGTTTGGGTTTGGATCATCTTATCAAGTTGAAATTTTGTATGACTCAATCTTATATCATGCCTCAATTTTTCGCCAAATTTCAGAATTTTATCTCAAAAATTGAAGAAGTTGGCAATCTAAACCAATGTTAAATTTCAGCCCCTACATGGAATTTCTGAGTCTGCACAAAAAACCCAACGTTTTTCGATGTACGAGTCATATAATGCTTCAAAACAAACATATGTACCTTAATATACATTGACTACGCATTCAGACTCCAAAATCAGCGCAATAGGTTCATTGTGTACGGGCATAAACACGAATAAAATCCTGAATTTGTTGGAATTTATTTGATCCCATTTTGGACTGAAATTTAACATTGGGGTAGATGCCAACCCCAATAATATCGACATGTAGCCTACAGTGACCTATGAAATATTGATTATTCCAATGATGAATATGAAGAAATCGCTGATTGAATGATTGATAGCTGATTGAAGATATCTTTTCATGTACAACAGCACAACTTGACACATGAATATTGTGTATGTGCATGGCAAATCACATTGGTGTACATATTGCACATCAACATTTATATGGTTATTTTAATGTATCATTTAACGCCTATCTTCCTGTTGCCATTTTAAAGACACAAACAGATACCGGTAAACATTTCAACTTTTTCGTACAAAACATATATAAAAAATGTGTGGTATTTAATTACTATTCATCGGTATTTGGAGTGTAGATTTAGTTTTATCGAATGCTTGCCTCATGTTTGCAGTAAATCGGCAATTTCGAAATGGTGAAAGTTCATCTCGGCTAGGATGTACAATAACGTGGGCAATTTTATTACCAGCTATATATATTTCCCATACTTAGGATCCGGAATGACCATTGATTATGATCGAAATTTGTTCGTTATTACACACCAGATGTTCTTTTTATCTGTATTTATCATTTGTTCCACTGATTAACTCATCAGTCATTGATTATCATAGAGAAGCAGAATTGCCCCATATGCTCCTTGATCTCGATATGCAGTCTACATTTTATAAATTACGTTCACCAACAAACATGGCAGCGACCTGTCATGAAATTATTGCAAAATGTTTTCCAAACGTGGATACAGAAGTATCCAGCTACGTATCTGGTATGTAGTTTGTTGTTTTTATTCCGAAAACTCTACTGACAATTTATAGAGCGGTTATTCGAATCGATGTCCACTTGCGTCTTCAAATACATCATCGTAATGTAGAACTCGTCATGGAACTGACAAATGTAGCCAGGGCCTATTGCACAACCATGAACCATCATGATGATGATGATGATGATGATTCGGCTGTTCACCAAGAGTCAAGACAATGAACCATTCTGCATGTTCTGACAGTCATGGTCACAGTCAAAACGGGCATTCGATAATGATTTGGGGTCTTTTATAAGCAGAATAGGAGACTAAACATTTTTGTCCTTTATTCCTGTTAATAATTTCATCAAATCATTCATACAGATTTATAGTGTATAAGATCTAGGTCTAAGCTAATTTAAATTTATCAGATCTAACTACTGGTACTTCAATAGGTTTTTAGTTGATAACAGATTATCTGATCAAACGAGGTCTATCGTACATAATATAGGGCTTATCAAGATCAAAGAGATTGTGGTAATATTAAATCAAATTCTTCTGACCCAGAAGATTTCGCAAGTAAAACACAAACACACACACCCACATCAAATTCATACTGGCAGAAACCATCTCTCTTATCATGCTTATGGGTTTCTGATACTGGTATTCGAAGCGAATGAGGATACACAATTACAATATGTGACTATAATAAACTTTTCAGATACACTAAACATTCAATAATTTAAAATATGCACTGAATTTTGTGTGAACCTTTATATAATGGATAGAAATGTGTTTGTCTAGATATCTGTGACATGACAAAATCCGATGGATCTCTATTGTCTAGCTGATACTTGAGGGACAAAGCCCTGAGGGCCCAGATAGGAATGGAGATCCAAGGGATTTCATGTCACAAATGTGCGACACCTCTGTAGGCGATTTTGTCTGGAAACATTTTGATAAAATGATATGCTGCTATCTATTTCAGGGGTACTTGATGGAGGTGTTGATGACTTTGACACTGCAGAAGATCTCTTCGATGCCATTGGTGCTATGTTAGTAGAAGTGGATGATAGAGATGAAAATGAAATACGAGAGATATGCAACAGACTGTACCATGTGATGAAAGAGTGAGTTCACTTGCATCTGTGTTTCTACCCTTTTTACAACCAATATTGCCAACACGGCTACATACTTGTATTCAATATTTGACACGGATGATGATAGCATTTGTTAACATGAAAATTTTGTCTTATGCAGTGGGAGTGACTGTTCAACGAGCGAGTCTGTAAAAATACTGGATGCCCCAGTTCACTTGGGTAGTATGGGTTTGTCAAATGGGGCTCCAGTAGAAAATGAATCTGGCAGCATTTGGATCCAGAGAAAAGACAATGCAACAGTAAGTTTAGTACTTTCCAATCAGATATTAGTAGTGTTTGATGCCAGTTTTGTTAATTCGATACTATTGACAAAAACTATTTGCTGAAAGCTGTTTGAATTGAGTATATAAAATTTGTCTGCTCAATGGAAAATGTAATTTCATCGTATCCTTCAGAAGATATCATAATGACTTGCAGTCTGAATAGTTTGAAGGCATGGAAGTTCAGTTTGGTATTTTGAAAGAGTTACAGTGAGTAGATTAAATGAAGACTACTGTCCACTCCACATTATTATGTTTACAGTGAGTATTAATTGTTTTTCATAGAAAGTTGACCAGAAGAAGCTCGAGAAAGCTGAGGCTAAGATAAAGGAGAAACAGGAAAAGCGAAGCAAAGATGGTGGACCAAAGCAAAATGGGTACGATTGTATGTGTACTAGTAAATCAATGATTCGATTTGGTAAAATATTGTCTATGTTGGTGTGAATCATCTGGAAACTACCACTCTACTATAATGTTCACTAGTGAGTAAATATTTCAGCTATACTGTATAGTTCACAGTATTCATTGAAATACTTTCATGATTTAGAGCGGAACAGCAGATGGCCAGTGCCAGTCAGCAGAGCAATAGGAAGATGGAAAAAATGGAGATGTCTGGAACAAACAAATCATACGATATCCGGATTGAGAATTTTGATGTTGCTTTTGGAGAGAAGTAAGTCCTGTCTCACATTGAATGTAGAAAAATATCTTGTAATGCAACATTCACTGTACTAATAGCCTTGAAGTTCTGGGATATTTTCTGATGATAATACATTTCATTATATCATGTTATATTATGATGTTGACGTCTTGTGTGTTTTGTTTCGACAGGGTCCTGTTGACAGGAGCAGATCTAGTCATGTCTTTTGGTAGACGTTATGGTTTGTGTGGCAGAAACGGTATTGGCAAGACAACATTGTTACGGATGATAGCAGCGTGAGTATTCTTGAACAGAATGTTACCATGTCCAGAAGTTTTTCAAAGTAACGTGGGACATACATGTATGAACAGACAGTTGTTCTAAACCATGCCATGTTTTATATTTGTTAACAGAGGCCACCTGCGAATCCCGTCTCACATCTCCGTGTTGCACGTGGAACAAGAAGTTGTAGGAGACAACACGGAGGCTATAGAGAGCGTACTTGAATGTGATTTAGTCCGTGCCAAGCTCATCAAGGAAGAAAAAGAGATCAGCAAGCAAATCAATGATGGGTATGAGTGTGATTTCTGTTTCTACAATGTCTGATAACCATCACTTTCTGACCAACTGGTGAGATATTTTGATACCATTGATCACAATGTATCTTTAATGTATCTTGATTGGCAGGGCCACCGACTCAGACTTGAGTTCACGGCTGACGGAAGTTTATCACCAGCTAGAGGCGATTGAGGCCGACCGGGCACCAGCCAAGGCCGCTATGATCCTAGCTGGTCTAGGATTCTCCCCCTACATGCAGAAGCAATGCACAAAGTAGCTACATGTACTAAATTTAATGATACGATTTGATATGATATGATATGATATGATATGATAAGTCAAATATGTGCTAAATTATGTGGTATAATTTTGAATACGGACCAGGTATGCAGCGTTTGTGCCATTAGTTCCTGGCATATATCGTTTGTGATTTGTTCTTTCAGAGAATTTTCTGGAGGATGGCGAATGAGATTAGCTTTGGCACGAGCATTGTTCTCAAAGTGAGCATTTGTTCATGGATCAATTTTTAATCTGTTTATGTTTCCATCAATCATGAAGCAATGGAATTTTGTAAAGAAAAAAAAAAAGTGAAAAAATATGTTAAAAAACCACAGGAGCAAAGTATTTTGGTACTGTAACTAATCCGTGTCTGTATTTCTTTTCAAACAGACCAGATCTGCTTTTGTTGGATGGTAAGATAAAAAAAATACATACCTGTATACTAAAATGTATGTCATGTACCCAGTATATTAGATCCTATTACATGATTGTGTGTATTTTAACATGTATGAAATTGAGAAAACCATATTTCTTTGCAGAACCTACAAACATGTTGGACATGAAGGCTATAATTTGGCTGGAAGACTACCTGCAGGTATGTAATGGTTTTCTGTGGCTAACTTAACACATGTACATGTATATTTTGAGATATCTGCATGAAATGTTGTTCAATATTTAGTTGTGTTCCTGAAGGCAAATGATTTGCAGGAAGAAAAAGCTCTTAACTTTTGATTCTTTCCTTGAAATGTCCTTCCAGACTTGGCAATCTACAATACTCGTTGTTTCCCATGATCGAGAATTCTTGAACACAGTGGCTACTGATATCTTGCATGTCAACACAAAGAAGATTGACATGTACAAAGGAAACTTTGAAGTTTTTGTCAAAACGAGAAGTGAACGGTTGAAGAATCAACAGAAAGAATTTGAGGCACAACAGCAATACAGAGATCATATCCAGGTAAGTCTTGTTGGGCTGCTGATACATATACAATGTATTTGTAATATAGGGGAAAGGATATAATGTTTATATATATATATATAATGGTAAGTTATGTGATATCTTCCTGTGTGTTTGCAGGTGTTCATTGACAGATTCCGTTACAATGCAAACCGAGCATCGCAGGTGCAGAGTAAATTGAAACTTCTGGAAAAATTGTGAGTGCAGAGTGATAAATCCCACTTGATGTATACTCGGATTTTTCTAACTCGTTTACACTGTTTTTCGCTAATATTTTTGTGATGCTTAACGCTATCATTCTATAACTTGACATACTTCACCTGAGAATCAAACGGCAATTTTCTACCAAATTTCAGACAGCTATCGAGAAAATTAAAAAAGTTGGCAATCTACCCCAGTGTTAAATTTAGCCCTAATATTCAGTTTCTGGGCCCGCACACAATTTTGTGCATTTATTCGGTTTTGTAGCAGAGTAATGTTTCAAAATCAACATGTTTGTGTAAAATACACCCCAGTGTATCTTCTGGTTTAAAATGACAAGAATATTTCGAATCCTGATGGATGTAAACAGGCCCCAATTCCTCGAATATGCTCAGATCCTCGAGATCCCGTTTTGTGTTGAAATTTAACATTGAGGTAGATTGCCAACTTTTTTCAATTTTCGCGATAGCTGTCTGAAATTTGGTGGGAAATTGCCGTTTGAACCCTAGGTGAAGTATGCCAAGTTATAGAACGATAACATTCACCATCACAAAAATATTAGCGAAAAACAGTGTAAACGAGTTAGAAAAATCCGAGTATAGTCCTTTCCAAAAAATGTATGCTTTCAGCAACGACTCAATGTTCTCTTCATTCACTACATTTGCAGGCCAAAACTTGTACCAGTAGAGAAAGAAACCGAGGTGATAATGAGGTGAGAGAAGCAGTATTTTCTGGGGAATATATTACTACAGGTCACCCTTTGACATATGGTTAACTGGACTCTGACAAAGAAATTGTGTAGTTAGCTGAAACAATAAAAATATATTGATGATACGAGTAGTTCTGCTTTGGCCTATATGTAGCCTACATGTGAATGTTTTACTTTGACATACATGTAAAAAAATTTCCATAGACATCGTATATGTACATGTAAGATTCTTAACTTATATTGTAAATTATCTCGATGTGCCTAATACATACAGTTGAATGTGTTGCTTGACTTTTATTCACATGTAAATAAGTGCCTGTGTTGCTCAGGTTCCCAGAGACAGAGTACTTGTCACCTCCCATCCTCCAGTTGGATGAGATGTGCTTCCACTACGTCAAAGGCTCGCCAATCTTCTCGAACGTGTGCGCCAATGCCAACATGGAGTCTAGAATCTGCATTGTGAGTAACATTGTCATAATAGTAAGAACATATCCTTTCTCCACTGTTTGTTGTGTATAAATGAACTCAAACAAACACCACTTCCCCAGGTTGGAGAGAATGGGGCTGGTAAGACGACACTACTCAAGATTCTCCTTGGAGAGCTGGACCCAGTGTCAGGAGTCCGACACGCACACCGCAGTCTGCGCATCGGCTACTTCAGCCAGCACCACGTCGACCAGCTGGACATGAACATGAACTGTGTGGAGGTCCTTGCGGCCAAATTTCCAGGTGAGAAATAAACTTCTAGGCGAGAAACTTCTTCACCATCTCTCGAGTGCTAATACCTACCGAGCACCATGTAAGCTGTAGAATGTCCG
The DNA here is from genome assembly GCA_949152475.1 of Terebella lapidaria. Taxonomy (NCBI): domain Eukaryota; kingdom Metazoa; phylum Annelida; class Polychaeta; order Terebellida; family Terebellidae; genus Terebella; species Terebella lapidaria. The sequence continues at coordinate 22,194,541 of OX424555.1, forward strand.
AAGTTTGAGACAAAAAAATTTATTTACTAGACATCAATTCTGGTGAAGAACTGTGAATACAAAGTATTATGTGTTGTCTGTATGTTACATTGTATTGTATTTTTTGACAGGCAAGCCGACAGAGGTGTACAGAGCACAGCTAGGGTCGTTCGGTGTGTCGGGTGACCTCGCCCTGCGGCCAGTGATCAGTCTGTCAGGAGGACAGAAAAGCAGAGTAGCCTTCGCCCAGATGAGCATGGCCAAGTGTGTATAGTCTCCTGAACTGAGACTTATCACTGAATCATTACATGCACTCAGCACGTCTCCCAAATTCTGTCGAACTATGCTGTTACGTAGATGGCAATTAAGACTTTTACACCATATTCCTGTGTAAAGCCCTTTGAAGCTGATAATATGCATTGCCTCAGAAATTGATCTGTATATTTGTTTGTCCGTTTTACAGCCCAAATTTCTTCGTTCTTGATGAGCCTACAAATCATTTGGATATGGAAACCATAGAAGCCTTGGGTCGAGCTTTGAATAAGTTCAAGGTCAGTTCTTCGCAAACCTATGTGTTATGTACATGTACCTAATGCTGCTCATAAATTGGGTGGATGTTTCCAGTGAACGTATCCATGTCGGTTTTGTCGGTCACTACAGCAAATACAAAGCGTTCAATTTGTTTTCCAGGGCGGAGTTATCCTTGTTTCTCACGATGAGCGACTGATTCGCATGATTTGCAAGGAATTGTGGGTATGCAGGAATATGAACGTTGAGAGATTGGATGGTGGTATCGACGAGTACAAAAAATTTGTGCAAGCTGAGCTGGCTGCTCAAAAATAACAAATGTGATCATCTAGGAAATTTCCTGTAGGATCAATTTAACGAGTGATACAAAACCCTTCTGATGTACCAATACTATACACTGTACTGTGCATTGAATTGCTTTCATGTATTTATTTGTTCATTAAATATTCTGTATGTATTGTGGTCTTCTACATACATGAAATGTATTGTACATCTTAACTTGCACAGTGTCACTGGTATTGGAAAGTCTGCAGTTATGAAAAGATATCCATTCTAAATGGGATGCCTTGTGAATGGCTGTGTTCATTTTAGACATTTACTCAACTGCTTATAGAAAATTAATATTTATTGCCATACCACTACCTCTATAATAAACTCTTTGGGTAATCTTACCTTGGCATTCAAAGAAGAGGAGAGAGAAATGAATGTCACAAGAATTTTCTCAAAATTCCTGACATCCATCTCGAACTCGAAATTGAAGGAAATTACTCTCACACATCTCAGATTCCCCGCGGTGTAGATGTGACGTCACACCGGTCATATGATTGACCTTAACCGCCTTTAATTTGCTCCTCCATTGTTGGATGTGCAGCAAGTCTTGCTTTCGGCATTCAAAGTCGAATTTCTTCACGTCTACGATCGTCTTTAGGCTGTTCTTTGCACAGCTTTTTCTTCAGTAGATCGTTCTTTCGTTGTTAGACTAGCTTAGAGTTAGTGATTTGCGATTTTTTTGGGAGGAAATGGTAAAGCCTCCCCAGGCCCCTTTCCTTCCCCCATTATCGCCCGTTTGTACTTCGATGTTTGATATGTTTCAGATATGAAGTGCATCGTTTGCAAACACTACCTTCCTAAGTGGGAGGCTCATAACGCCTGCTGGCAGTGTAGGGACACTGTTTATTGCCGTCCTTCAGCCACCTGTGAGTTATGCGCGGATTGGTCCATCGACGAGTGGAAACTCTGTCTTCAAGGCTTACGGGAGATTCAGGCCCGCAGGTTTGCTGGTTGCCCTACCCCCCCTTCCCCGTCAGATTCTGATAGCGCCAGGCCGCGTCCCAAGGCGTCTGAGGAACGCAAGCGGCGTTTAGATTTGCAGTTAACCAATGCTGTTTGTGCTGTAAGTTTTGATTTATCATTGTCATTTTCTTTCAGCCAGGTACGGGTCCCGGGAGCCGCGCGTTCGGCTCTCGGCACCCTAACTTCCCCACAACCTACGGGTTTGTGTGGCTCACTTTTGGCTCCCTCTCTACTGGCCCCTCGTTCTCATGCTTCTCTGGCTGAACGACCTGGGTTTCAGTGTCCGAGTGTGGTTTCGGGGTCTGCCGGTTCCGTCGGGCTCACGACGGTTCCCTGCGCCCGGGATCCCTCTGGACAGAGAGTGTTGTTTCCCCCTCCGGGTCGGGCACCTGCCCCCGGAGCTGGGTTTCAACCCCATAGCCAGGGCGGATTTCGGTCCGGGCCCGTGTCGCCAGTGATACGGCCGCCGGCACCCGATTTCCCGTCGGTTACTGGACCCCAGGCCGTGGCTACCGGAGCCGTGGCCAGTAGGGGCCGGGAGCCAAGGGCCATGAGCCGTCCAAACCCATGGGTTCCTGGAGTTTCCATGTCTCCACGGTTTCCAGAGTTTCCTTTTTCTGATTCGCCCTGTGTGTTTCAGATCGCCGAGGATATCAAGGACGATTCCCCTCTTACGGCCCTGCCCTCCGGTTTCGTCGCCTCTAGCCAGGGTATGTTGTCCTTCGCCCAGTTGGCGGACCAAGGGTCTTCCCGTGCGTCGGAGCCGTCCGGTGTTCCTGTCCAGGGGAGCTCTTCCACGACGTCAGAGCAGCGCCTTAGGGGCGAGCTTCAGTCTTTTCGGGAAGAGATGTTAGGCCAGTGGCAGCAGTTTCTGGCGAGGTTCACGCCTCCACAGCCGCCACCGCCCCCGTCTTCCCCTCTGCTTAGGGAAGAGCCGTCTTCAGATGAGGAACCTTCCCTACAGGTCTCTCAGTCGGCTGACCAGCCGTTACCTGGCCCGTCAGGCCTCACGCTTCCGCGAAAGCGTAAGGCGGACCCGGACCAGGAGGCGGACCAGCCCGAGTCCGACGACCCTCTCTCTTGGGGGGAGAAGTTGGATTTTGTGAAGAGGGTCCTCCCGGGTTTGTGGCCCGAAGAGCATGCTCCGGCCCCAGTCAAGAAGGTGGCTCGTTCGATGATCTCTTCTGAGATAGAGCACCCCCGGCCGTCGAAGGACGCCTTACGGTTCCCTCTGTCACAGGGAGTTCGCGGCTCCATGCAGGAGCGCATGGACGAGACCATCAGGTCCAACAAGTCGGCGATTGGCGCGTATCCTGCTCGCCCGTCTGTCAACGACTACTATACGTCGTCGGAGTTGGACGACAAGCCTACAGCTTTGAGGAGGCATCACCCCCATTACGCCTTTTTCAAGGAGCCTAAGGCCGTGGAGATCCCATGGGCGGCCTTGGCGGAGCTGCAGCACACGTTTCGAGTGGGGCTGGCCACGGATTCGGCCATGGACTGGCTGTCGATGGCTACGAGACGGGCCATTCTTCAGTGCCGTGACCAGGTCCTGGACAACCCTGACGTCGACCGGGATGATTTGGCAGAAGCCTTATTGAGCTGCGCTTCATTGGTCACCTCCATTGGCAAAGGTGTGGGTGACAAGGTGGCCCTGGACTCCCACTCACTCTGGGTGTCCGAGTTGTGGCGGCGTGACGCCTTCCTCTCATCCCTCAAGTTCGAGGTTCCGGACCAGCTCATGACAGACATGAGAGTTCTCCACCCCGTTATCCCCTCTTCCGGAGCCCCTACTTCACTTCTACTCCCTGACCGTTCTGCGGAGTTGCGGGAGGTGAAGAAGGAGGCCGACGAGAAGGCCGCGAAGTCCTCTACTTCCAATGCCCTCCTGAGCCAGTCGAAGTCTCTGGAACGCCTCACACAACAGATGGTTTCGGCCTTTAAGAAGCCCCAGTCTGCAGTTCAGCAGTCTCAGTCTCAGCAACAGCCGACTCGTGGCCGTGGTAGAGCGAGAGGCAGGGCCTCAGGGTTGCCCTTTCGCGGGGCCTCTGCCGGCAGCACCCGAGGAGACCGTGGTCGTGGCCGAGGCCGAGGACGCGGAGAGGCTCCCAAGCCCGCAGGGGAAAAGAAACCGGGTACGTATAGCTTCGGATTCCGGGCCGGATCCTTTGCTCGAGTGTCGAGAAGAGCTGCATGGTCAGCTCGTTTCGGTCGATATTCCTTCCTCAGACGAGCCCGTAGGAGCTCGTTTAATTCTGTTTTGGAAAGAGTGGGAGCGGCTCGGGGCTTGCCCCTGGGTCGTCTCGACGCTCCGTCGAGGATTCGGCCTGAAATTCGAGAAATTGCCACCGTTATCGCCCGTCCCAAGGGGTTTCACTCTTCCAAACGATCCAGAACGCCGCCGTGTTCTCCACGAGGAGATAACGGCGATGATCGAGAAACAAGCGATAGAACCTGCTCCCGGGGACACTCCCGGGTTCTACAGCGTGTTGTTTGTGGTTCCCAAAGCGTCGGGGGGTTGGAGACCAGTGATAGATCTTTCTCCGTTGAACAAGTTCTTAATAGTGCCGACGTTTTCCATGGAAACGCCGGAGCAAGTTCGTTCAGTCATGCCTCGCGATTCGTGGGTGGTAACGATCGATCTCAAAGATGCCTATTTCCATATTCCAATGAAACCCGCAGTTCGCAAATACCTGAGATTTCTCTATCTCGGCCGCGTATGGCAGTTTCGGGCGCTCCCGTTCGGATTATCGACAGCGCCGTGGATTTTCACCATGGTGGCTCGGGAAGTCCAGATTCTCGCCCACAAGCGGGGGATTTTTATCCACCAATATCTCGACGATTGGCTAATCCGGCACCATTGTCGCGAAACGCTGATCGTCCAAGCACAGTTTGTGGTAAATCTATGCTCACGGATGGGGTTCAAAATCAACCAAAAAAAGTCCGACTTGTCACCGCGTCGAGACTTCGTCTTCTTGGGGTATCGTTATCAGACTACCTCAGAGACTGTGTTGCCGACGCTGGATCGTCAGTCAAAATTATCCGTGCTGTCAGAAGGCTTCCTTCGTCGCATTCCACAGACGGCCAGACGCTGGCAGTCCCTTCTCGGGATGCTGGCGTCCACGGAAAAGTTAGTTCCGTTGGGCCGCCTGCACATGCGGCCTATTCAGCGGCATCTACACTCTCAATGGTCCCAGGTCACGGGAGACAGATCCCAGCTCGTGCAGGTCTCTCCGGAAGTCGTTTCCCATCTGCAATGGTGGCTGGATCCCGTCAATCTGCTCCGAGGGTCGTCATTCCGCCGGCCGCTTCCATCCAGGCACGTATTTACGGATGCCAGTATGGACGGCTGGGGCGCTCACTGGGACGACAGCGAGGTCTCGGGCACCTGGTCTTCGTCTCAGCAGGAATGGCACATAAACCTGTTGGAACTGGAGGCCGTGTTCTTGGCTCTCAGGCATTGGGAAACACATTTCCTCAATCAGGCTGTGTTGGTGGCCACCGACAACTCCACCGTTGTCGCTTACATCAACAAGCAGGGCGGTACGAAGTCCCAGTCGCTGTGCCAGGCCGCTATCGACCTCCTGCTCTGGTGTCACGACCGGGGTATTTCGCTTTTCGCGAGGCATATCCCTGGTCATATGAATGTTTGGGCGGACCGCCTCTCCCGGAGGGGCCAGGTCCAGGCCATGGAGTGGAGTCTTGCCCCCAGGGTATTCCAATCTCTCTGCGGCCTATGGGGCACGCCGATGGTCGATTTGTTTGCGACCCGGTGGAACCACAAACTTCCTTCGTTTGTGTCTCCCATTCCCGATCCCACGGCCATGTCAGTGGATGCGATGTCGACGTCCTGGGAGGGCATGTACGCGTATGCTTACCCCCCAGCGGTGTTGTTGGACAAGGTGATCGCCAAGTTTCGGACTCACCAGTGTCGCCTCCTGCTGATTGCTCCGTGTCTACCGCAGAGGTCGTGGTTCCCGGACCTTCTGGAGTTGATAGTAGACTTCCCTCGTCAGCTTCCGGATCGGTGGGACCTCCTCAAACAACCTCGCTCCAGCATGTTTCATCAGGCTCCCGCAAGTCTGAAGCTTCATGCCTGGATATTGTCGAGCGATGTTTCCGAAAGAAGGGATTTTCAAGGGAGGTGTCCGCTAGGATCGCCCGATCAAATCGAAAATCTTCTTTGGCAGTCTACCAATCGAAGTGGACTTCCTTCTGTGCTTGGTGTCGTCGCCGGAAGGTTAGTCCTTTCAGAGTCGATGCTCCCCTAATTTCCGAATTTCTTCTCGAAAAGTTCAATGAAGGGCGAGCTCCATCCACGATCGCGGGTTACCGTACGGCTATCGCGAAGACTCTAAAACCCAAACTTGGGATCGATTTTGGTCATGATCAAGGTTTGACTGCGTTGATTAATAGTTTCGAGATCGAAAGACCGAAAGCTAGGAACCCGGTTCCTGAGTGGGATCTATCGCTTGTTCTCAACGTCTTAAGAAAAGATCCGTTCGAACCCCTTGAGCGGGCCTCACTAAAGTTGCTGACGTTTAAGACGGTCTTCCTTTTGGCTCTGGCTTCCGGGAAGCGACGGAGTGAGCTTCACGCTCTGTCCTTTTCCAAAGTTAAGTGGAAGTCGGATGGCTCCTCGGTTCTCCTCGGAGTCATTCCCTCCTTTCTGGCCAAAACTCAATTAGCAGGTACGCCATTATTGAGCTTTTCCATTCCCGCCCTGACTCCTTCTCTGGGGCCGGGCCTGGAGGAAGACGCGAAGCTTTGTCCCGTGCGAGCCCTCCGCATCTACGTTAATCGTACGCGTGAGCTGCATCTCGGCAAGCGTTTGCTTTTCGTGTCCTATCTTAAGGATTTTCCAAATGATATCCGTCCTGCTACGATCTCATCTTGGATCAAGAAGTGTGTTAGATTTTGCTATGAAAAGTCACAGGCGAAAAAATCCACAGGTTTCAGAGTCAAAGCGCATGATGTGAGGGCTCTCGCGGCTTCACTTGCCTTTACAAATAAAGTGTCTCTGAATGATGTCATGTCTGCCTGTACCTGGAAATCTCATAACACATTCACTTCTTTCTATCTCAGGGAGTTAGCTTGGGAGGATGACTCCGGCCTCCAGCTTGGACGACTGGTGGCGGCGGAGCGTGTAGTCCAGCTGTAGATACCTGTAAATAGATCAGCACGCCTCTGTACAGATGCACCTGAGGTCGACTCCCAGGGGAGTTGCTCCTCTTCTTTGGCGAGGGAAATTTTTGTTCTTCTGCAAGAGGAAAGTCACCTCTGCAGAGCCCCTGCTCGTCTCCATGCATCTGAAGGTAATTCAGGCGTGTATTATGGTATAGTTGTAAATATCCTGTAAATATGTATTTTCGACTTAAAATTATAATTTAAAAGTAAAACACAATATTTACTACTTTCAATGGATATTTCCTACTCTCACACATCGGTGATGAAATTCCCGGGAGAGGGTTAAACCCACCTCCTTTGGTTATTCTGATATAACCCAAAGAGTTTATTATAGAGGTAGTGGTATGGCAATAAATAGGAAGTTTTAACTTGTTTAAAACCAGTATTTATTACATACCTACCTCTATAATAAACACGATTATTCTCCCTCCCGCCTCCCCTGCCTTAACCAGGTGGGCAAATTAATGGCGGTTAAGGTCAATCATATGACCGGTGTGACGTCACATCTACACCGCGGGGAATCTGAGATGTGTGAGAGTAATTTCCTTCAATTTCGAGTTCGAGATGGATGTCAGGAATTTTGAGAAAATTCTTGTGACATTCATTTCTCTCTCCTCTTCTTTGAATGCCAAGGTAAGATTACCCAAAGAGTTTATTATAGAGGTAGGTATGTAATAAATACTGGTTTTAAACAAGTTAAAACTTCCTGTTTGTGTCACATCAACTTTTCTGTGTAATAACTGTGCAAATGGTATGACAGTATGCATGAAATTTTGTTTCTGGGTAAATGTCATTCATGACAAACGACTAAATTATCATTATAATTTTAAAAAGCATACTAGTATTGCAAAACTCCTGCCTCCTGACGTGTTTCATGATTATAGTTCAGAACATTGTACTATGTCTTGTATTCAGACTACAGTGGTCCCCCTCAGATAAGACCTACCCTTCTGCCACAAAATTTAGGTCTTATCTAAGGGGATGTCTTATTAGAGGGGTTCATTTACATGTTCACAACACTTCATATGCTTCATCAATTTATTAAAAGAGCTGAATTACAAAAATGTTTGGCGATTAGGGGCTGCTTTAATCACTCAAAGCAACCCCCAGATTCCTTTGACTTGCTTGTGGAACATCTAAACTTATTGGGGAAAATCCCCTTAGGAAGTCAAAGGAACAGGTTAGTTGTTACAGCGGTGGAGAAAGGGGTGGGGGTGGGCCAGCGTCTTGGCGTCCAAAGCAAGAATGAGACTAGACAAAGACTGTCTGACGGCCCAAATGTAATTTGCATAAAGCTGAGAAACGCTTGACCCTGACTGGCTAGACATGATCTAGGGACCAGAAAAAGTAGTGGTGTGACCTATGGGACAAGATCTGGGTACCCAGAATATCCTGGGGGGAGATAGGTGGAAACACAAGCGAGCCAAAGTGAATCATACTGTGTTGTGAACTGACCTACAAAAGGTCCAAATTCACAACACTTCATATGCTTCATCAATTTATTAAAAGAGCTGAATTACAAAAATGTTTGGCGATTAGGGGCTGCTTTAATCACTCAAAGCAACCCCCAGATTCCTTTGACTTGCTTGTGGAACATCTAAACTTATTGGGGAAAATCCCAAAGTGAGGCTGATATCCCAAGTGGAGGACTCCAGTTGCGTGGAGGTGTGCTCCGGTTGTGAGGGATATCCGCCGAAATTCCCCAATAGTTTTAGAAGAAGATGGGTTAGTAGCGAAGAAAGTGGGCATCCAGTCCAAGTTAAAGTCATTCTAGTGCCACAAGAAAGTCTTTACAGAGGGGGAAGTCTTTATTGAGGGGGGTCTATCTGAGGGGGACCACTGTATTCAATATTAATTTTCTTTAAATGTGGATGATATTCACTGTTTTGAAGTACATGTATAATCAAGTCCGTTACCCAGAAATATCCACTGTAATACAAGACTATAAGTAACCCACACACATTGTTCATCAGTCATCATGTCCAATACTGTAATGGAGAGGCATTACTCTGCTACAGTCGGCTCTGTTTTGTTGTCTGATATGATTAACTGACGTGTGGAAAGCTCAGTCTGCTGGAATGTTTATTGAGAACACAATAAATATTTTAAACCCGTACTGTCCTATTAATTCGTGTTCTTGACTTGTGGTCAGTGAGAAAATGGTAACTGCTGTTTATATGGCTACCATATTGCATGTTTATTAAGGCATTTCAGCAGAAATGCCTTTATGGTTTTGTCGATGTATCTTCGCCAAATTTTCACTGCTGGTCAGAAATGTTGTGTGGAAGAAGCCTATTGTTTTTGAGCCGGCTCCGGGGTCCGTGAGGTCCGTGAGGATGAAATCAATGTTTCTGGTTTCCGCACGATAACTCAAAAAGTGTTATGGCAATGACTGTGGAACTTTGCATGGAGGTTCATATATCACCAGGGAAGAAGCCTATTGATTTTGAGGCCGATTCGTCAAACGACCTTTGACCTAGGGCTCGAAATAATTTTAGCTGAGTCATCCTTGAGGCTCTCATGCATATCTCGGAAACGGTGCGTCGTAGAGCGAAACAGACGTTATTTTCAGACTCGTCATCCTAGACAAACATGTCTAAGGGGTATTATGGATGACCTTTGACCTTGACCTTAAATTTTTTCGCTGAGTCGGCATTTTTCGTTTATGTCGATATCTCGGAAACGGTGCGTCGTAGAGCGAAACAGACGTTATTTTCGGATTCGTCGCCCTAGACAAACATGTCTTAGGGGTATTATGGATGACCTTTGACCTTGACTTTAAATTTTTTCGCTGAGTCGGCATTTTACGTTTTCGTCGATATCTCGGAAATGGTGCGTCGTAGAGCGAAACGGATGTTATTTTCGGACTCGTCGCCCTAGACAAACATGTACATAGGGTATGATGGATGACCTTTGACCTTGACCTTAAATTTTTGCGCTGAGTCGGCATTTTTCGTTTATGTCGATATCTCGGAAACGGTCTCATTGGGAACTTATCATGTCAGCATTTTGTTTTTTCATGCTTCACCCTGAAATGCCTTCAGCAGATGCCTTCAGCAGAAATGCCTTTATGGTTTTGTCAAAATTTTTTTTTTTTTTTTTCTTTTTTTTTCACTTTTTGGTTTCCGCACGATAACTTCAGTTTGCCTCGATGTATCTTCGCCAAATTTTCACTGCTGGTCAGAAATGTTGTGTGGAAGAAGCCTATTGTTTTTGAGCCGGCTCCGGGGTCCGTGAGGTCCGTGAGGATGAAATCAATGTTTCTGGTTTCCGCACGATAACTCAAAGTGTTATGGCAATGACTGTGGAACTTTGCATGGAGGTTCATATATCACCAGGGAAGAAGCCTATTGATTTTGAGGCCGATTCGTCAAACGACCTTTGACCTAGGGCTGGAAATAATTTTAGCTGAGTCATCCTTGAGGCTCTCATGCATATCTCGGAAACGGTGCGTCGTAGAGCGAAACAGACGTTATTTTCAGACTCGTCATCCTAGACAAACATGTCTAAGGGGTATTATGGATGACCTTTGACCTTGACCTTAAATTTTTTCGCTGAGTCAGCATTTTTCGTTTATGTCGATATCTCGGAAACGGTGCGTCGTAGAGCGAAACAGACGTTATTTTCGGATTCGTCGCCCTAGACAAACATGTCTTAGGGGTATTATGGATGACCTTTGACCTTGACTTTAAATTTTTTCGCTGAGTCGGCATTTTACGTTTTCGTCGATATCTCGGAAATGGTGCGTCGTAGAGCGAAACGGATGTTATTTTCGGACTCGTCGCCCTAGACAAACATGTACATAGGGTGTGATGGATGACCTTTGACCTTGACCTTAAATTTTTTCGCTGAGTCGGCATTTTTCGTTTATGTCGATATCTCGGAAACGGTCTCATTGGGAACTTATCATGTCAGCATTTTGTTTTTTCATGCTTCACCCTGAAATGCCTCCAAGGCCTTTAGGCCTTGACGTCTAGTTTACATGACAATATTCATGTAGTAAGCTTCGAATTGATGAAGTCAGAGACCTTGCATGCTGTTTGGAAATTTTAATTCTTCAGCTCTTCACACAAAAAATTGTACAAATGATTATGATGTAAATATAACAGAACAAATTTGACTAGACATTAGTTGCAACATTTTTGTAATCTACTCGCATGAACATGATCAACAAATCAAAACTAGAAATGTGTAGAACAGATGAAAATCATATAACAAAATTTAATGTGGTTTGATATTTTTTTCACAGTATGGACGGCCTCAATGAAATATTATTCACCAATGTTTAGGTAATAACGAACATCTGCAAGCACATGATAATGCATGACAACAAAGCATAATGTGAACCTATCACGCATGGTTCTATCTTAGGAACCAGGCTAGGAATTCGTGCAGTAAAATGTTGTGGTATTTTGCAATTGACCTTCCATCTTAAAAAAATTCTCGCATACAAAACTTGCATCCACAATATTGATATCATCAATGATTATCATTACCTGTACATTTAACAGTCAGTATTTGATACTGCTTATCAGTACACAATACAAGTGAACACAATCCATTTGAGCTCATGAACCTTCAACGTCAACGGAGCATCGTCTAAACTGGAAAACCGTGATTTTATCAATGAATGTAGCAAGTATGACATTGTGGTTTTATCAGAACTAAAACATGCATACCCACTAGAGTTACCAGGCTTCAAATGTTTGAGGAGCAAAAAGATTATTGGCGAGGAACACAGAGGGGGAGTAGCAGTGATGATCAAAACAGTACTCTGGGCTAAAGTGACACAACTTAGGATTTGCAAAGACCAAGTGTGGCTAGGCTTTGAACACCTGCCAGACCTGTTGCTAGGCGCAGTGTACATCGCTCCCAGAGACTCAGTGTTCTATGACCCATCAGCTATAGCCATTATACAAGAACAACTGCTATTAAACCAGGACTTTACTGTTATAATTGGCGATATGAATGCCCGAATCAATAACCTTTCAGACTTTAATCAGATGCTGCCCGGTCTGAGCTACAGTCAAAACCCCGACCCGAGTCAGAATATGAATGGACAACTAATCAAGAATTTGTGCCTGTCACATGGCCTTGTGCCTGTAAACCACGCTAACTATCAAAATCTCCATTGTGATGGTCAACTCACCTATCGAAAGGGAGCAAATTGGACATCTCAGCTAGACTGGGCTATCACAACACCCGAAACTGTGCCATATATAAAGCTTTTCAAAATCCAGGAAACAGTGGGTATCCCTACGGATCACGCAGCACTAAGACTGTCTGTACAAGACCTCCCAATGCGACCTTCTAACCTGCTACAACGGGCGTCACAACTAGGCCAATATGATGAACCACAAGAAAAGAAAAAATCTAAATCCGTCCCGTTCCGCCTCATCAACGAACAAGATTTCCGGCAAAACGTGGCCAGTACAGAGCCATTGTGGCTGGCAGCGGAGTCAATCATGATCGACACTGTCTGCGGAGACATCACAAACATAATAAATCAAGCCATATCTGCCTCAACCATCAAAGAAAGCCGGACACAAAGCAAGACCATTGACGCTACTAGCCGATGGAGAAAGCTTAGTGACAATCGTGATGCCAAAAGTATATGGTCAGCTATAAACTGGAAAGGCGAACTCAGCATTCCAGATCGAGGGAGCGAGGGACCGACCGACCAGGACTTTTGTGAACATTTCCAGAAACTGTTAAAACCGGAGCCACAGTTGGGCCAAGATGACAACCTACTCGACAATGTGCAATTCAAGTACATACCAGTACTGGTCGACCCAATTCAAGTAGGCGATGTAGTTGACAGTATCGCCTCTCTGAAGAGTTCAAAAGCAGCAGGACCCGATAACATACCCCCTGGTGTTTTCAAGTACATGCCAGATGAATGGTTACTATTGCTCACCTATACTTTCAATATTATTTTCCACAGAGACTATCCACACATGTGGAAGCTATCCAAAGTCTTCACCATCTTCAAGAAGGGTGATAAATCAAAGCCGTCAAATTATCGTGGAATTAGTATATTATCTGCTATAGCCAAAATATACGACAAAATTTTAAGTACACGCTTCTCCGGCTGGTACATACCACACGTGGAACAAGCTGGAGCACAAAAGGGTCGGAATTGCGAAGAGCAGATTTTGGCGTTACGGCTTCTCATTGACATTGCAAAAAAGACTCGGAATAGTTTATATATTATGTTCATTGACTATGAAAAAGCCTATGACAGGGTGAATCGCACTAAGCTCCTGAAACGTATGGACGATAAAGGATGTGGGACAGTTTTCTTGAAAGCTTTTGGAAAAGCGTTGCAGTCTGAGGGGGTAATAGGAGAACACCACTTCAGCACAGCCAGAGGGGTTAAGCAAGGCAGTTCTACCAGCTGCAATGCCTTCACCTTTTATATTGATCACACCGTGGAACGAGTGAAAACAGTCGGCAACGATGGTTGGTTGGGAGGCAACCATATCCTATTATTTATGGATGACACTGTTCTCCTGTCATCCTGTCGAGACACCATGTTAGAGAAACTTCAACTCCTTGAGGAGAGCGCCTCAGAGATTGATATGGTAATACATCCTGGAAAAACCAAATTTGTTTCAATAAATTCCCAAAACAATGATCCTTTCAAGGTAAAAGACCTAACCATTGAGCACACGGACAGTTGTATATATCTTGGAGTACCAATCTCAAATATGGACATGAATGATCAAATCGCCGAACAACTTGTATTGAAAAACGGTCATGTACATAAATTTACGTCATTCCTATCAAAGAACAGCGACTGCCCTTTCCCAATAAAATTCAACGTTTGGACCAGCGCCCTGATGTCAGCTATTTTTTACGGTGCAGAGACTTGGTTTACAAAGAATCTGAAACAACTTGATAAACCCTACTTATCTACACTTAAACAGCTGTTGGGTGTAAGGCTAACTACGTGTACTGATGTTGTCCTAGAACTGGGTGTGGGTGACGCCAAAGCTTCAATCAAGGACCGCCAGGTGAAATTTTTGCAGAAAATTCAACAACGAGCAGGAGACTTTTACGTCAAGGACTTAATCCAATTGGCCATAACAACACATTCTAAGATGGGCAATGTAATCAATCAATCATCTAAAGCACAACGCGATAAACCATACTGAGTCTCACCTGAACCATTTGAAAACCACAGTAAGAGCCTGTGGTACAACTAGAAGAGCTACATATCTGGAAATAAACAATGATTTGACCCCCAGTCCTATATACAAGAGCCTAGAAACCCCCATACTGGAACACCACAGAACCTACTGCAGCAGGCTACGACTCGGATCACACCGATTGAAAATCGAATCCGGCGAAGCGTGAATGTGGCGAAGCTATTCAGACTGAACAACATGTTCTGTTAGAGTGTAAATTGACTGATCATCTCAGAGGCCAGCTGCTAAAAACATTAACAAATTTAAACGAACTGTTTTCGTTAGACGCCAAGGTGGCTGCAGCGTTATGTTTTCAGGTGTTAACCTTCTTTGAACGGAGTGTTTGATGGACAACGTGAACTTGGAGTATATGAACTATAATTATGAACTCGTTTATTAATTGGACATATTCTGATATTGATATTTCATCCCGCAAAAGTATACTATTTTGTAAATGTCAATAAATATTATTATCATATGCCAGAATGACAGTTGATGCAAATAGCGTAGTTAATGCTATTATACAGTAATTTAAATTACTGTCAACAAACTTAGACCTGAAAATACACCATTTCTATGTGTTTTGTTTTTCAATAGCTGTGCCTATTTTTCCAATAACAAACTTCTGCCGGCGGGCTGTAAATTCCACACTTGCCCGGGCAGCTCCCAGTTCAAGAAAACGTCATTATTTTGAAGGGTAAACAAAAGCACATGGTCGCTCTCCGGGCCCGATTCCGTTATGTTTGACGTTTTTGCCCCCAATTTACGTTTTACGCTGATGCTCTTGGAACTCTGAAATGGTCTGTGAATCGGATAAATGTGTGAATAAAAGCTGTATTTCTTGCTTATTTCTTTCTAATCGGATATGAGTCGGTCATTTGAAACATACTAAAATGTCCCCGACATCCACTGGCATATGATAAACGGGTTATTGCACAATATGGGGTTTCATGCCCTCGGGCCAAGTCTTCAAGAAGCCCTCCGCTTCGCGTCGGGCTTCTCAAAGACTTGACCCTCGGGCATAAAACCCCATATTGTGCAATAACCCTATACTACTACTACGAAATTCATACTCTGTATTGTATGTAATCTCTGGTACACAAATGTCATCCGATTTTCAACAGGTTGGCAGCTGTAACATAACGTTATACACTCCATGTTTCTTGTATTTATGTATATATATATATACCACACACTACAATAGACTGAACACTCATTTGCCTGATGTGAAATGTTATATAAAACCAGTAATACCACCAGTTATACTACCAGTAGTGTGTAATACAATGTGGCTAATGGGATAATCCACTGGGAAAGTTGTCCACTATGTATGCACTGGCACAAACATTTCATGACTTCGATGTCAATATAATATTGTACATGTACTTTTAATTAATCAGCTCAACATTATAGTGACAGCTCACCAGCAACATCTATCACAGATGCACATCATGCGATACAAAAATAGCTTTTTTTCTACAACGCATCTCCCTGCAAGTACAACGCTCTCCTCACTCACGCGAAAAAAGAAAAATACCGGTATCTGTACAACAATTGTTATGAAAAAACATGATACATCACAGTTCTCAGGTACTGACTAGATAATTAACAGTTCTCATAAGGCACACAAATACAGTGGGCTCATGATATCCTTTCACGATCACATTTCCTCTAAAAAAGAGAAAACATGAAACAGACTTTTCTACTGTAAGTCAGGTTTCATGTTCACAGTTTTTCACCAAAATTTTTCATTTTTAACACAACCATCTGCGAAATAACGTCTCGGCAAATTACTATGCATCAGCTTCTACAGCCTTAAGATTCTGAAATTGTCTGGAAACTATGAGAACACGGCACCATACTGATGTATATTTGTATACATGTATAAGGTTTCTATGGTTACATAGGCGTTTTGTAGACCTTATTGACCTGATCCACAATGTTCTTGGTTACTTCCTTCCCTCTCTCCATCACCTCCTCTGGTAGCAGCGACATCACAGTCTCCACCTACAAATACACACATTCATTGTTCTTTATAACATATTGATATTTCATCGAGTTGAGTGCATAGTGGTCCCCCTGAGACACGACCTACCCTCCTGTCACCAATTTGAGGTTTCATCTGAGGGTGAGTCTTATTAGAGGGGTTCATTCCAATATCCAGACTTCTATTTTGAGGATATAGGTAGTGATATTCATATAACAGTATGCTAATACATTTTCCATGGTTACCTGTTGCCGTGGAGACATATGATCTATATCTGAGGGCAGTTGTTCTCTGTAAATGTTCTCTGCTTTGATGATTTCCTCAAGAACTATTCTATAGTTGTTTCTGTTCATCACTTGACTGCTTATGGCTAAAGTCTCATCACCATTGTATGCCTTCGAAATAAAGAATTCCACAATTTTTATTTCCTAATATGCCAGGCGATGCACTGTGGCGATGTGCCACCAAATATCCTGAACCAAAGTTGACTGGACGGTGGTAATACAGGTTTACATTAGTATCATCTATCAATCTACATGTGCCAAACATAATTTGCATAATTTATATGATGGGCGGCAGTATACCTGATGATACCAGCCAGTTGGAATGATGAGCATTTCTCCTGGTAACTGCTCGAATAGGATAGACGAAGCCTTCTTGAACAGAGGATACTTCTCCAGGTCAGGATCAAAGGCATCCACAGGGCTGCAACAAAATTGTATTGTGAAATCGGGGGAAAATATGTAGGTCTTACCCGGTAGTATATGTATGTATGAAACTATATAACACTTGATATTTATGACATCATTAATTTTGCACATGCATTTTGGATGGTACCATGGGTCTTACCTGTTATATTTGTAGCAGTTGAGCGGGAAACCAGACATCTTGTTTGGTTTTATGTAGAGGTATTGGTCCTGTCCTGGAGGATAAAGCTGCAACGAACAAACCACCATTACACGAAGTGCATGTTATATTCCTGAGAACTTCAATCACACCTTCATGTACATCAAAAAAATTCAATAGCGTATTGGTCCTAATAGTGGCACATGCCCTAATAGTAGTACACCCCCCTCTTTTCCCCCAAAATGTTTGATTTTTTCTAACCTTTCTAATTCACCTCATATCTCTCTAATAAAGTTCCAATGCACACATTTATGTTCTTTGAATCATTTGAAGGCTATAGGAATATTATTCAGTGTTTTTCTTAGACTTGACCGTAAGTTTGACCTCTTTTTTGCGCGCACTGCTGCAGGAGCTCTTGCTTTGGCTCTCTGTGCTACTATTAGGACCAATACGGTATATCTGATGTACATGTAAGCAAGGTAAGTGTATTGCATTATGATGATGGGAAGGTGCATTATGATATACCAGTCTTGTCAAGTCTCATTCAGACACAGCAAAGCCTAGTGTACCAACCTTCCACCACTTGCGGCCGCGGATGACGGCGTTGGTTCCAGTCCAGTTGTATGGGTCCATGTGTAGTGAGGAACGTGAGTATTTGGTGCCCCAGAGTAGCATAGCGTCCCAAGGTCGCACGTCATCCGGGAACAGCTTGAATAGGTCCTCCTCTAGGTATGGCTGGTGGGGGAGGAAGGGGGAGCAATAGACTGTCACAGTTCATAGAGCAATTGGAGTTAGCAGGTGAACAGTTATACCACAAGACAACAGATACGCGCCAGATTAAATGTGAAGGTTGATTTCAGTTGAATTTTGCTTGGCAGACTGTAAATTTCTCGAATTTGGATGTTGGAATTCTTTGAATACTATCATTTGGGAAGGAAATTAAATTGAGCTATATAATATTGACATTGGGCAAACAAATTTGAGAGCACATTTGCTCTCAGATCTCTGCATAATTATACTCCCGTACTGTATCTCCGATGGCATTTTTGAGCTCTGGTCGCATGGGAATGAACAACTCGTCCTCTATGTAGGTCCACATGTTGGGGCTGGCTTTGTCTGAGTTCTTGTAGAACAGGTGCAGGGGAATAGCCAGACTGACAGCCTGTGACAGCGCTCCCTGCAATACACGAGACCTCAACTGTTAGTTACCAGTTACTGCAACACCAGGATGATTATGTGGTCACATGCACGACAAACATGATAATGATATAGAGAAAAAAATTTGATTTCCTTTTCATTGCCTCCCTTGTCAGAAAAAACGGAAAGTGTTATGGAAAAATACCTGGTACATCTTGGTTCCATACCACCAAAAGTACCATAAACATGGACCATAAACTATAAAACCAGGTGGTTTCTGCCAAACAACAATCCCTGATCCATAACGCGGCACTTTGTTCTGTGATATCAGACCGGGGAAAATGTTTTCATGGTTCAATAAAATGGACGTCATGCTGTAATTGAAACTGTGATGCTGACATTGCTGTGATTCAGTTCCCCGCCCACACGGGAGAGCGGATCTGACCCCTTCCCTGTAAATGTGACCCCACAAACCAATATCCCTAGTCGCTTAAGTACCGGCGACATGACTTCTACTCAGCTATGTCAGACAGCCAGATGCAATCTCCGCCTTTGATTGCATTATGATGAGTGGTGTCTCCAGCACCTTTTATGACCACCTTATGCCATTTTGATGCATGTTTTTACTATGGTGCTATGATTAAGTGCCAAATTCGGCAAAGCCTTGGAAGAGGAAGGGGCGTCTCCAGACAATGACCAGTAAAATATCACTCATATTTCTTCTGGGGGTGTCGCCAGGGGAGAGATATATGGGGCAATTAAAGTTGCCAACAGTGCTCGGCTGAGGAACGGTCAGACGACATGATGGGATGCCTGTGGTTCACAATACGACGGCTGTATGGGCCCAGAGAAATTACCGCCACGGCGCGCTGGCATTTATTATGATCTTATACAAGCAAGGGCGATAAATCTCTTGGAATTGGGGAATGCACTACCACAACTCATCGCGTATATCCATGAACAAACTGCATGATAATAAACTGAACACGGCACCACGTTATGGAGATAACCACATTGAATCTAGTGAGAAACTGCTCCTTGCCATGGGATTATCCTCGATCAATATAAAGCAATCTCCAGCACAACTTTTTATGCATATTAATATCATAAAACTAATTCAACACAATGGCAAGTACCGTACAGTAAAATTTCATCACCAAATGGACTGTATTCAATCAAGCTGCAACTGTCGATCTCAGGGTCATATTTTATCAAGAAAATAGGAAATCATAAAATGAATGTATTGGTAGATCTACATAAATATGTACTAGCATGTTGGGGTTATTTGATAATGTACATCCAAATATCAATATGTACAAAAAGTTCTGTCGACACATACAAAAATATTTTCTAAATCATCTCCAGACCCAACAGTCAAATTCGAGGTCACAGTCAAATACGTGTACCCCTAGAACACACGGTACATGTACACAGCATACTCATGATCATCCCTGTGAACATCGTGATTCAATAGCTGGTCAGAACTCTACAAAACGTTATTATAGAACAACACGATTTCTATCTTATACTCATGGACATTAAACTCTGAAGCCAGGATCATGATACAAGTAGAGCAGTCGATGTGAGTAGATGGAACTATACACCACGTTAATTAAACCCCTCTGTGGAGTAATTTGATTAACCAAGGTTGGCTGGTTTCCACCACAGTTAGTGTAACTTGGTCAGAGTGCTTCCATTCAGCTTTGGAATGGAACTATTCTCGGCTATCTCTAACCATGCTTTGAGCTGCATATTTATTGCCTTCCGATGTCCATCAGATAGCTAGAAGCGGCACAATGAGTGGCGACGACAAGAGACCCACGCTTTTTTACGTGGACAGCATCGCCAATGAGAACCATCTGCGTCTAGCCGTAACACAAGTCCGACGGTCGGTCACTGTTCTTCTCGACGGCCGTGTTGGGCGACAACGCACATAATAGACCTTAACACCTTCACCTTAACAATGAAATCACTGTAAATCAGCAGTTGCTGGTGGGGTCCGAAACCCCCTACACACCCCCCCCCCCCACCCCCCAGCCTCCAATCAGTCCCTGTGGACTGCTCCCAGACACTAATTCAAGCAAGCCGGCCAGGCTTTAACACCCATTAGACTTCGACCCTGGCACCGTGACCAGCGGAAACAACCACGGCTGCCACTACTCAACGGCAGTTCTGACGCC